>CM035839.1:226367863-227575512 GCA_020510985.1 Pholidichthys leucotaenia | reverse complement strand
GAAGGCTCTGCCCCAGGTCAGGCACAGGTGGTCTGCGCAGGCAGAAGATACAGGGATGGCTCTGGACTTGTGAAGCTCACGTTTTCTCTGGGCCTTGGCAATCCTGTTCAGCTCAAAGGAGGCAGCACCTTTGCTGGTACGGCTACGCCAGTCTAGCGCTAGGGTCTCCCAGCAGTCAGGACTGATGTCAAAGCTCTTCAGGGAGGCTTTAAGAGTGTCTTTGGAGCACTTGCCCTCTGCTAGTTCACCGTAGAACAGTCTCTTTGGTAGGCGTGAGTCAGGCATACGAACAAGATGGCCAGCCCACCTAATCTGGGCTCTCTTGAGCAGGGTGTGGATGCTAGGCAGCTCACCTTGGGAGAGGACCTCTGTGTCAGGGATTTTGTCCTGCCAGGTGATCTTCAGAAGCTTTCTGAAGCAGTTCAGGTGGAAGCAGTTTAGCTTTCTGGCTAAAGCTAAACTCATAGACTCATAGACTCAACTCTCATAGACTGTCCAGATCTCGCAGGTGTACAGTAGGGAAGGCAGGCCTTGTACACCTTCAGTTTTGTGGTCAGCCTGATGCCTCTCCTTTCCCACACTGTTGCACGTAGCCGTCCGAGTGCTGAGCTTGCCTTGGCAATGCGCGAATCAACCTCATCATCCTAATGCTGACAGACCTGGAGAATGTGCTGCCGAGGTACATGAACTTGTTGACAGCCTTGAGGGTCTCCCCGTTGACAGTGATGGCTGATTCCACGTAAGTCTTCTGCGGTGCGGGTTGGTGCAGGACCTCAGTTTTCTTCATACAGATTGTGAGCCCAAAGTTGTCGCTAGCAGTGGAGAAGCAGTTCATGCTTTGCTGCATCTGGGCTTCTGTAGCGGCGTTGAGTGTGCAGTCATCTACGAACAGGAAGTCGCACACCGAGTCCGCTTCCACCTTGGTTTTGGCTTGGAGCCTCCGCAGGTTGAAGAGCCTGCCATCCATCCTGTGCCTGATCCTGACGGCGCTTTCTTCATTGTTGCAGAAGGCATCAGACAGCATGGCTGTGAACATCATGCTGAAAAGTATGGGTGTGAGTACACAGCCCTGCTTGACCCCGTTGGTGACTGTGAAAGCTTCGGAGGAGTCTCCATTGTCCAGTACTCGAACAAGCATGCTGTCATGGAACTGGCGCACCATGCTAATGAACTTGTCCGGGCAGCCGAACTTCGCCATGATCTTCCACAGCCTCTCACGACTGATGGTATCAAAAGCCTTGGTCAGATCTACAAATGTTGTGTAGAGGTCCCTGTTCTGCTCTTGACACTTCTCCTGAAGTTGGCATGTGGCGAAGATCATGTTAGCAGTTCCACGACCCTCTCTGAAGCCACACTGGCTCTCCAGCAGGTGACTGCCTTCATGTGCTGAATGCGGCAGTTGAGAAGGACTCTTGTGAGGATTTTGCCAGCGATGGCAAGGAGAGAGATCCCACAGTGGTGTCCTGTGCATCAAATTGAGACTGTAATTGTGATAACAGGGCTTATTTCTATATTTTTTATCTTCCGCCAGTCTTTGCCCAGTCTGTCCATCCTTCCGTCCATCTGTCTGCCCCACTTTTGTGAAAAAACTTCCCCTACAGTTTTGTTCCGATTGTTTTGAGACTTAGTACCAGGGTTTGATATACACTGATGATGCACATATTGCAGTTTGGCTCCGATCAGATGATTTTTGCAGGACTTGTAGCCCCTGACTTATGATGTTCTTTTTCACCTCAGTTAATAGATAGTAACTGTCTTGTTAAATCAACTTCTTCTACAGTTTTGCTTCACATGTTTTGAAACTTTGTACCAGAGTTTAATAAACACTGATGATGTGCATATTGCAATTTTACTCTGATTGGATGACTCTGAGGTCAAGGTCAGATGTCAGTTTTTCCCTAAATCTTGTAGACGCAGTAACTACTGAAAGAAATGATGTAGGCTTTTCAAATTGATACAGTAGTTGGATCTAATACAGAGCCTACATCTCGCCCTGTCTACTTCCATAGACGGGACCTTAAATCGGAAAAATTCTCTACTGAAATGAATGGCAAAAGTGAAATTATCTTTTGATCCCAATCGAATTTTCCCATGAGTTCAGGTGACATGATGTTTGTCAGTTTAAAAGATAATTTTTCATGTAACTAACGGTGTAGGTTGTTGTCTAACTGTTAAGGTATAAGGCTGTGAAAATGCGTAAATGAAAAAACTACAAACACAGACATGTTTTGTATGCCACGTTTTCAAACTGTGCCAAAGATGGGGTAATTAACAGTCCTCTGGATGAGCTACAGCTCTCAAAATACTAAACAATACATTTGTGTTGTTTTTTGAGCAACACTGAACTTGCAATTACAGGTATTACGGCTCCACTTTTTCTGTATGTAGGATTGCTGGGTTTTAGCTTTTATCTTCATTTGCACTACAGGTAGCATTACTGTACATAGACTGCTGTTGTTTTTCATCCCTATTCCTTCTTTTCTTATATATTGCACACACCACTAAGAGAGAGAGAAATGGCATTTCAATTCTCCTGTGTGTCCTTTTTTTTCTATTTAAGGTCCCATATGCAGAAGTAGAGGGGGCATGACTTAGGCTCTCTCTACACATCTTGGACAACTTACACCCTCACCCAACTATGGATTTGGGATCAAAAGGTCAAATGTCAAAGCTAGCATTTCATTTGCACTATTACTATACAATGGCTAAAGTTAAGGCCACTAAACCTGGTACTCAGGTTCATCTTGGGTTTCTGACCTCTGGCTATGGGTTTGGGGCCAAAGATCAAGGTTCTTCCCTACACCCTATTACTGTACATCGAGTACAGCTAGAGTCACCAAAGTTGGTACACAGGTTCACCCTGTGATCCTGAAGGGTGACTATGAATTTGGGATCTCAAGGTCAAAGGTCAACATCCAAATGGCATATATACGATAGCTCAACAACAAAGAAAGCTAGTGTCAGTAAACTTGGTACACAGGTTCGCTTTGAGGCCATAACCTCTGCCATTTTCAGTTGTTTGTTTTTTGTTATTAATTTTAGCTACTAGATGGCACACTTTGGATTGATGGGTATTTTGCTATACTATAAGGAACTGTGGAAGCATACACAGGTGTTGCTAATCAGGGGCAAACATTTCACTGACCATCAGCACAGGAGAAGGAAACTGGAAACTGATATTGGTTTGTATTTTGGTTATCTTTTGGCGCATTTACTTTAATAAATGGATGTTGAACATCGACTTATAGTTCTCCTGTTGTCACGCGTCAGGGCGTGTCTTTAGCAGCTGGTAGAATCCATTTGGAATGGCTAAACGGACCCTACAGGGTCAAAATGTCAAAGGTCAAGGTTGGCATTCTCTATGCCCTCTTACTATAGAACGTGTAAAGCTCTCTAGGATCACCAAACTTGCTATACAGATTCACCTCGGAATCCTGACCTACAACTATGGGTTCTATACTTTGTTGTATATTCATGGATGATGGGCTTATCATAATTTGGTTTTGCCCAAATAATTATATTGAAAAGCTGACCTGCTCTCCTTCAGTAAGTATTGGGATCTTCAGAGAAAATGGAGGTAGGGGATATTACACTCACCTCAGAGTGCTCTTGTTTAAAGCAGGGAACTGAGTCTGCCCATTGTTCTCCCTCCATATATGAGTTCCATATAGATACACTCTGCTGTGTGTCCACTCAGAGTGTTTTTTCCTCACAAAAAATGCTCTTGACCTGTTTTTCAGTATGTTTAACAGGCACGCTTAATAAAAAGGTGCACGCCCTGTATCTTAGCAACAGTTTGACCTGTCACTTATAGCGCTTCACACATGATACTGCAACAAACTGAGATGAAAGCACACATCCTTCCAACCTTTTCTTTCTAGTAGTGATCATGGTATCCTTTAAGTCTACAGACCCCAATTCCAAGTTGGGGCATTGTGTAAAATGTAAATAAAAACAAAATACATTGATTTGCAAATCCTTTTCAATCTAATATTCAATTGAACACACTATAAAGACAAGATATTTGATGTTGAAACTGATAAGCTTTATACTTTCTTTTGCAAATATTCACTCATTTTTAATTTGATACCTGCAACACGTTCCAAAAACGCTGGGACAGGGGCATGTTCACCATTGTGTTACATCACCTTTCCTTTTAACAACACTTACAGCTAATGAAAACCCAAAATTCTGTTTCTCAAAAAAAAATAGAATATTACATAAGATCAATTAAAAAAGTGGATTTTTAATAGAAATGTTGGCTGACTGGAAAGTATGTCCATGTACACACTCAATACTTGGTCGGGGCAACTTTTGCATGAATTACTGCATCAGTACGACGTGGCATGAAGGCGATCAGCCTGTGGCACTACTGAGATGTTATGAAGGCCCAGTTTGCTTTGATAGCGACCTTCAGCTCATCTGCATTGTTGGGTCTGGTGTCACTCATCTTCCTCTTGACAATACCCCTTAGATTCTTGATTGGATTTAGGTCAGGAGAGTTTGCTGGCCAATCAAACACAGTGATACCATGGTCATTAAAGCAGGCATTGGTACTTTTGGTAGTGTGGGCAGGTGCCAAGTCCTGCTGGAAAATGAAATCAGCATCTCCATAAAACTTGTCAGCAGAGGGAAGCATGAAGTGCTCTAAAATTTCCTGGCAGATAACTGTGCTGACTTTGGAGTTGATAAAACACAGTGGACCAACACCAGCAGATGACACTGCTCCCCACATGGCTTCTAATTTTATGAGAATCTGAATTTTGGGTTTTCTTTAGCTGTAAGCCAATCATCAAAATTAAAAGAAATAAATGCTTGAAATATATCACTCTGTATGTAATAAATCTATATAATGTATGAGTTTTACTTTTTGAATTGAATTACTGAAATACAGTAAATTAACTTTTTGATGATATTCTAATTTTTTGAAATGCACTTACACGCACAACTTCAGTTACTCACCTGTCCAAGGTCTTGTTTGGCATATTTTGTACTTCATAATGTGCCACACATTTTCAATGGAAGACAGGTCTGAACTGCAGGCTGGCCAGTCTAGTACCCACACTCTTTTACCATGCTGTTGTAACCATGCTGTTGTAACAAGCCATGCTGTTGTAACACATGCAGAATGTGACTTGGCATTGTCTTGCTGAAATAAGCAGGGACATCCCTGAAAAAAGTGTATTCTTACCCATACCATGGGCACTAACCCCCATACCATCACAGATGCTAACTTTTGAACTTTGTGTTGATAACAATCTGGATGGTCCTTTTCCTCTTTACCCCGGAGGACACCACATCCGTGATTTCCAAAAACATTTTAAAAGCACACTTTTCTACTTTGCGTCAGTCCATCTCAGATGAGCTCGGGACCAGAGCAACCGCTGGCATTTCTGGGTGTTGTTATCTGGGGGGGGGGGGGGGGGGGGGGGCTGAAAAGTTCATAGTTGTCAAATTTGACCAAATGTGGTTTATTTTTCAGCCGCAGAGATCCAAGCACTGCAACACCGATGGAAGAAGTGTGTGGACCGAAGAGGAGACTATGCTGAAAAATAAACCACATTTATGATACTATGAACTATGATGTTGGTTTTTAATCCAGTGTTGCCTCAAGGGTGATATATCATGGGCATTCAACATTGGTGCTGACTACTGTAGAAGGACAGCCTCAATGTCAAGAGGAAAAAAGAGCTTCTCTATTCTTCAAAGTTCCTTATCACTACAAAACAACAAAAATAAGAACAAAAAAACAACAACTATATATATACTGTATATATACACTACCGTTCAAAAGTTTGGGGTCACTTAGAAATTTCCTTATTTTTGAAAGAAAAGCACTTTTTTCAATGAAGATAACTTTAAACTAATCAGAAATACACTCTATACATTGCTAATGTGGTAAATGACTATTATAGCAGCAAATGTCTGTTTTTTGGTGCAATATCTACATAGGTGTATAGAGGCCCATTTCCAGCAACTATCACTCCAGTGTTCTAATGGTACAATGTGTTTGCTCATTGCGTCAGAAGGCTAATGGATGATTAGAAAACCCTTGTGCAATCATGTTAGGTCTGCAATGCTGTAACTGCTGCAAATGGAGGATTCTTTGACGAAAGCAAAGTTTGAAGGAAAAAATTATTATTTCAAATACAAATCATTATTTCTAACCTTGTCAATGTCTTGACTATATTTTCTATTCATTTTACAACTCATGGTGGTAAATAAGTGTGACTTTTCATGGAAAACACAAAACAATTGTCTGGGTGACCCCAAACTTTTGAACGGTAGTGTATATACAGTATATACAGTATATATATATATATATATATATATATATATATATATATATATATATATATATATACAGTATATATATACTGTATATATCAAAGGTTAATATAGAATAACACAGGGTTACAAAAATAATTTTTTTGTAAGTTGTCTGTGTTTTTTCAACTGATTTAAGACAATTTTGCACCGCTGAATCTGAAAATGACATCCGTTTCTCTCGATCAGGTGCTAAGTAAAAACCTGTACTTACTTAGTACTTACCTCCGGTTGGGGCTCAGCTGCACCCGCGGTGGGCCCCGATTGGGCCAGAGCTGCACCCACGACGGTCCTGGTCTGGGACGTGGCTGCACCCACGATGGTCCCAGTCTGGGATGTGGCTGCACCCACGATGGGCTCCAGTTGGAGCACCGTTGCACCAGCGGTGACCCCCATTGGGGGCCTCATTGGCCTCCCCAGCAAGGGAGGCGGTGCTCCTAACGCCACTTGGCGCTGGATCCCGATCCTCGGTGGCCTCTGGCAAAGTCAGCTGCTCTCCGGCGACCCTGGCAGGGAGCTCCGACCCTGGAGGGAGAGAAAAAGAGACCAGGTCAGGGTTGCTGGCAGCGGCAGAGCCCGGTGAGGTGGCCCCGAGGGCTACTACGAGCTGCCCCGGGCCCTCCTCGCCATGAGTCGGGCAGTGTGACATTGACATATGAGGTATTGACATAATGGAGCACGCTTGCCTGAACTCGGGCTCCACCACCGTCCAGGACTCCAGCAATTTGGGGTGCGTAGCCTCCGTCATCGCGCCCGGTGCTGTGCCCCCATCGACCTCCTCTGGGGCCGCCAAAGTAAGCAACCCCGGTGATGGTAGCTCCTCTCCAGTGACCCTAGTGAGGGGCTCGACAGGCAAGGGAGAGAAGGAAATGTTAGGGTCGCCGGCAGTGGCAGAGCCCGGCGAGGGAAGCCCAGGTGCGGCCGAGAGCCCCACCCGACTTTCCTCCCCAAGAGCCAGACAAGATCTCTCAATCATAGGCAATTGAACTGCAGGAGAGATAACTTGCCTGTGTTCGAGCTCTACTGCTGTCCAGGACTCTGGCGCTGTCAACGGTGACGGTCCGGATCCCGTCGGCTGGAGGTCTGGTCCAGGGGGTGACTCTGCTGCGGTGGTCCCCACAGCAGGCGTGATGGTGGTTGCAGTCCTGATCCTCTGACAATCCTCCTCGACCCGGCGGTTGACGAAGGCAAGCAGATTTGCCCACTCCTCATCTGCCGGTGTGATTGCAGGGAAACACCTAAGTGCAGGCTCCTGGGCAGGATCATCCAGGGCCTCAACCTCCTCCATCGTCAGGTGGCTGGGTTCTTGGACCGGCAGGCCCTCAGAAATTAAAGGAGGAGACACGGAGAGGGGAAGAAAACAATCATTAGTTGCAGCTGGAGGAGAGGACCCAGTGGACTGCTGATACTGGGCCTCTCCCTCAGGAGACAGGCAAGATCCAATGTTAATGAATGATTTAGAATGAAAAAATACTTGCCTGTCATCCCGGGTGATGACATCCACAGCTGCAAGTGGCAGACACTCGTCCTTCTCCGTGCCAGCGATGACGTGGACCCCTCCGCAGACTAGTGGAGGAGCCGTCTCCCTGACGACGGAGGTAGGCGTGGCCGGGGTGAATCCAGCGGACTTCTCGGCGGCTGAAACGACGATGGCCACTGCTGAAGAGGAGGGCTTCTCCCGGCGTTTCCTCGCGGGATGACTCTGCCTATGGGCGGCCAACCTTGATGGCGAAGCAGGGGAGAGAACGGCTGCAGACTGTGGAGCGCGTTCCCGCTTGGGGTCCATGAGGAACGCCGCTCTCCCCACACCAGGAAACATACGCTGGAGCGCATAGACCGAAGCGATCAGAGCTGCGTACTGAGGGTAATCCCAGAGACCAAGATGCGCTTCTAGAATTCCCTCCACTGCGTCCAGGCTGCTCCACTTCACCTTGGGTCCGCGGGCTTTATGGGCCTCATCCATAAAGGCCTGGATGAAGGTCGCCACCCATTCTTCCTCCACCGTGGGATGCCTCGCTACTAATTTCCTCTGGCCGGCATGGGAGCGGCGCACTGAAGGCATAGTGGGGCAAAAAACCGGTTGGTGAAAAAACAGTTTGGAAAATGACACACAAAAGGGAAAAAGGGATGTGGGGGTGAACCCGCTAAATCCTCTTTTTGGGCTGGGCCATTCTGTCATAAACTCTCTGTGCTCTTAACCATAACACACGGAGGAGGAGAAGGATGGACGGATTTAAGCGCAGGAGTTCACCCATACACACATTTATTGACAAGCACAGTTCACAAATACAGATGAACAAGTAGCTAGTAATACCATATGAATGCGCTCGGGAGAGCAGGGAAGACTACGGGGAGTTCAACTTCTTCGGGGGAACGCAAACTGGGCAACAGCCTAAGCATAGCAGTTATACTGCAGGGAGAAGCGCCACCAGAAGTGTAGCAGAATGACTGCAAGGGGGGAAATGCTTCTGGTCCAGCATAGCAGCAACCGCACAGAGAAACGCAAACAGTTTACTCACAAGTAGGAACAGTCCAGAAAGTCCAATTCTCTCCGCGAGCATAATCCAAATGTCCTTCCCGACGTGACGGTTACACCATGAAGAGGGAGAGTGACTCGTACAATGGCCCAGCGGCGTTTGTCCAGCGAAGAGCTGCTAAAATAGAAACGCCGCTGGCCACACAAATTGGGAACACCTGGGCGAGGCGCGGGAAAGATAATTTCCGGGGCTGGAAACAGCTGATGGAATTAAGGAGAGCGAGGGGGCGTGGTTGGACCGGCAGACTGTCAGCAGCGTGGGAGAAAATAGATCACAGACGCTGACTAACAGCTGCCGCTCAGGCAGTAATAATAATAATAATGGTAATAGAATAAGTACAGAAATACACAAAATGCACATAAACAGTGAAACCAAACCCACAGAGAGATCGAGCCCGAGCCGGGGAAAGCCAAGCCTGCTCGGCTCGTGACAAACTTAGACAATAAATTTGGTGTTGACCAGTGCAATCAAAGAGAAGATACAAATAAAGAAAAGAAAAGATACACAATGAACATCAAACACATTACACTTCATCAGTTTAAAATGTATCATCACAAACTGTGTACTGTATATGAAATAGCAAGAGCTGTTTTTGTGAGACATAGGCACCTCTGTTTTATACAGCAAGCATAAAGACATGCAAAGTAAAACAATTACATGAAATCAACATCTCCATCATCAGAGAACTCAATATCTGCATCATGATCTGGGTTTGTGTCAGAGGACGAATCTGTGTAACCAGGATCAGCCGTTTGCTTAGATTCTTGCAGTAATTAATAGTGAATCAGTTAAGTGACAATCATTGATGAAATGCATCTTTAAATCAGGGGAACAAGGCAGCATGAACAAAAAATAGCAGAATTAGCATTAGCAACATGGGTGTGAAGAGTTTAAGGAGCTGTGCTCTCCATCCTCCTTCGATTAACCACGCCCACCAGTTCCAACCTGAAGGAACTGTACTGTCCAGAGTTTTCATATGTTTAAGCAAATTATTCATGTGATCAAGGGTGTCAGTGATACTGTACATATAAACAACATATCCGGTACAAATGTACAGTATTCTTGACCCCTATGATGTGACAAACACCCCCTTGGGATGCAAGAACATAGTCCAAAGCCATCCTGTTTTGGAGGAACATTGTTTTCAGTGCACACAGATATTGTCAGACTTGTTATCCAAATGTTTGCGGGTCAATGAGGAATGATTGTGTTATGTTTCTGTTCTGTGTGTATTCCTTCCGTATCATAAACTGGAATACAATACTAAATGAAAACCTTAATTTTAACATGAATATATGCTGAAAAAGAATCATTACCTCCGCCAAGGAGGTTATGTTTTCATCGGCGTTGGTTTGTCTGTCTGTCTGTCTGTTTGTTTGTTAGCAGTATAACTCAAAAAGTTATGGACGGATTTTCATGAAATTTTCACAGATTGTCAGAAATGGGGTATCCTACAGATGATTACATTTTGGTGGTGATCCGGATCACCGTCCACAAGAAAACCGCCATTACGGAAAATGCGATTTTCGTGAATAACTACTGAACCACTAATCCTATCATTGTCAATCCAATTGCTAGTCATATGTTTTCATGGTCAAGGAATCTGAAAATGTACACACAAACACTGTATGGGGGGAACTGTGGCGCTTGGCGGAGGTCTGCGCTCTCCAAGTGCTTTTCTAGTTTTGATTAAGTGACAATCTGTTAAAGAAGATGAAGTTAATGTTGAGCAATACACAAAATAAAAACAATACAAGAATACAACAGTGTGTATAAGTGAGAGTGCATCCAAAAAAAAAAAGATCCAGAAGTCTACTTAGCACATTTGTTTCTGTGTCCTGCTTATGAAGGGGAGGAGCTTCCTTCTCTGTCTTCCTCCATCGCTATAATGTCAATGTGAAGTGAAGAATATACACTACCGTTCAAAAGTTTGGGGTCACTTAGAAATTTCCTTATTTTTGAAAGAAAAGCACTTTTTTCAATGAAGATAACTTTAAACTAATCAGAAATACACTCTATACATTGCTAATGTGGTAAATGACTATTCTAGCTGCAAATGTCTGGTTTTTGGTGCAATATCTACATAGCTGTGTAGAGGCCCATTTCCAGCAACTATCACTCCAGTGTTCTAATGGTACAATGTGTTTGCTCATTGCGTCAGAAGGCTAATGGATGATTAGAAAACCCTTGTGCAATCATGTTAGGTCTGCAATGCTGTAATTGCTGCAAATGGAGGATTCTTTGACGGAAGCAAAGTTTGAAGGAAAAAATTATTATTTCAAATACAAATCATTATTTCTAACCTTGTCAATGTCTTGACTATATTTTCTATTCATTTTACAACTCATGGTGGTAAATAAGTGTGACTTTTCATGGAAAACACAAAATAATTGTCTGGGTGACCCCAAACTTTTGAACGGTAGTGTATGTGTGGTGATCGGATGCAGTCGGTAAGGCGGATGTTGGTTTTTAATCTAATGTCGCCTCAAGGGTGACAGATCACAGGCATTCACCGTTGGTTTTTGGCCTTGCCGCTTACATGCAGAAATTTCTCCACATTCTCTGAATCTTTTGATGATGTTATGGATTGTAGATGATGAAATCCCTAAATTTCTTGCAATTTAACGTTGAGAAACATTGTTAAACTCTTGGACTATGTGACCATGCAGTTGTTCACAAAGGGATGTACCTCACCCCATCCTTGCTTGTGAACATGAACATTTTAAAGGCTTGACTACATAGAAATTTCATTTAATTCTATTAATGTTACAAAAAAATCATCTTCCTGAAATGTCTGTCAGCCTTTGTGTCTCTTCAATAGAACATTTTGTTAGTGTTTGAGAAGTCTGTGCATGACATTGTACCCATGAACCCTGCTCAGAACCCAAAGATTACCAATTGTGGCTATATTTATTATATTGAAATTAATATATTGAAAAATATATTACAATTATAAGCCATTACCATCTTTATACTTCAGTTTATACTGAAATATACATTTTAGGTCATATCATAAAGCCCTAGTTGTAAATTAATCTAAATTCATGGATTATTGTAGCCACTCCTCACAGTTGCACCCTGGTATTAAAACAGCCATCAGTCCCTCAAGTGTAGTCTGATTATGCATGTGTGTGTTCATTTTATCTATTAATTCCAGCCACATCCTAACCTCCTGTTCTGCTAGTGCATGAAGGTTTCTGCCCTCTACATAATGATCTTCCATTATTGCTGGCCTTCTGAGTTCTATTCTGACCTTTGCTGAAGATCCATCTTCATTTCCTCTGATGCAGAGACTATTTTTAGTGATGGTGCTGAACATTTTCATTAATCAAGAAAAGTTTGCTTTCTCTGCCCTTCACATTGATACTGACGGTGTCTTCAAGTGGTTTCAAATTGCCCCCTTATTAGATTCCACTTATCCAAGCATATGATAGTGGTTACAAACTGTGTGATTGTGTCTGACCGAGTCAATCATATTTTTTTTCCTGTGGTGTATTAATGTGAATTGCGGCCTTATTATAGACAGCATCTGCCAGACGAATGTCACTCCAGATGCTTTAGAGGGTGCCAAGACATGTGCGCGTCTCGGGAGAACGATTCCTTACACGAGCTGTGACATCAACACTTGCTTTAATGTAAAATCAGCTCCCAGTGTAAGTAGGACACACTGTCCCATAACAGCAACAACAATGAGCCCACTATAAATAGCCTACCCTCCTAGCCTGAGGGAAGATCTTTCACAAAGGCAGGAGTGAGCAAACAACCAAGATCACTCATGCATCAGGAAGCGACCATTGTGGGCATGATTTAGCTTTTCATCAGTGAAACAAAAATCGCCAAAACACTCATCAAACACTTTCCATATAGTGCCTCCTGTACTGCTGTTGCTACACCGGACGAGGACTGTTGGTGCATGATTTAAGGAATTCATACCTAGAATGAATCTGTGTCATCTGTCAGTTTTCTCATGCTCGTGCTTTTGTCATGAGGGGAGTTTGTGTTATTGCAGGCTTTATTTGGTGATGGATGTGCTGAGGGATTGTTTGGTCTTCTGCTGTCTCTCCTACCAGCTGTAAAAGTATCAGTTCACTCATCTCTTCAGCAAAGTAAAGACGGAGTGATAAACACCTCTAAGGCTTCTCATCAATAATAGAGGTACAGCGGATTTGTTATTGCTCCCAAAGAGCACCCATCACCTCCAGCCCCTCCTTCCTCACAGCGAACAGACAGAAAGTTATAAAAAAAAAAAGACTGGAAAGGCAGTGAGCTTGTGGGAATTGAGCCATGTAGTGTAGTAAGTCTGTGGAGAGAAATGGGAGGAGTGCTCAGCACCCAGAGGTGCTCTGGAATCCTACACCCAGTGAGTAGGAACGTGAATCAAGATATGTCTGGGTGATATTTTTTGATGTGTGATTATTCTGTATAATCTCAGGAATTGCTCTTTAGAGTTTGTTTTAAAGGTGATAATCTCTGTAGCAGAAATTCTGACCTGCTAATATTGGATTAAATAAATATGCTGGAAATTCAGGGCCATCCCTATCATAGTTGTTCAGGTAGTTTTGACCAGGGGTGTCAAATTCAGTATGACTATTAGGAGAAATGGTCAACAATGGTGAAAATGACAGTATTACCTTGGGACGGAGGGAGGCCCGTGACAAAGTCTATCACGATGTGGGACCAGGGGCGAGCAGGGACAGGGAGGGGATGGAGGAGACCAGCCGGGGGTAAAAAGTCTGATTTATTGGAGACGCAAGTATGACAAGCCTTCACATAGTCCTTAGTGTCCTTTCTGAGAGACGGCCACCAAAACACACGCTGCAGCAACTCAATGTTGCAGGAAATGCCAGGATGACAAACGAAAAAGCTGGTGTGCCCCCACTGGATGACATCACTGCGTGAAGAGGAGGGCACATACAACCTGTTGGGCTGGCCTCCCTCAGGGATGGGTTCCACAGACTGTGTCACGCCGCGCCATTCATCAGCGGCGCCACCTGCTCACGCACCTGACAATCATCAGCGGCGAGGGATAAAGGCCGTCTCGCCCGGAGGCTCGGCCTGAAGCCGTCAGACTTCGTCCCTCACCGTTGTGAGCATACTTCTCTTCAGCGTCACCATTTTGGTAAGAAGATCGCTTACCTCTCTTCTTCAGTCTTCTCCCCTGTGCACAGGTGGATTCCCCAGCGGCGGACATCTCCTCTCCATCGCCCAATCCTCGCTGCTGTACGGAGCTCTCCAGGCGGCTGTCTCCTGGGCTTCGCCCCCTTGTTGTGCCAGCTGTCCTGACCCACCAAGTAAGTCCTTCTCTCGCCATAAATCCCTCCTGTGTTGGTGTATGCCCGTCACCCTCTCCCTGTGCTCTCTCCATAGGGTTGCTCGGCTGTACGGTCACCTGCCTCTGTGCCTGGAGCAGACACCATCACCAACACATTTACTTCCCGCAGACACGCACTCATTCACCCCTGCTGTTAATAAACTCTTTGAACTACTCTAAGCCTGTGTGTGTGCGTCTCCTGAGCCGTGCATTATGTCAGTACGGCTTCAGCAGAGCGGCTCGGCGGACGGCGGGCTCGCACACCGGTTTACCACTCTCGAGGCTAGAGTGGATCAGATTGCTTATCAACAGCAGGTTATCCTAAATCAATTAGTAAACTTAACTAACTGGTTGGGCCGCTTAGATCCTCAACAGCCGTTCCCCCCGGCTCGTCAGGGTGGCGCGGCTCCTGCCGATCCAGCGGCCGTCCAGCCGGCTCCAGTGGCACCGGTTCGGCTCACACCGATTCCGACCCCCGCCCGCTTTAGCGGTAAGCTCGGCGGAGCGCGGGGGTTCATTATGCAGTGTGAGTCCGTGTTCCACCGTGTGCCCGGAGATTTTCCCTCGGATCACAGTCGGATTGGTTACTTAGGGAATCTTCTGGAGGGGCGTGCGTTAACTTGAACCTACGCCGTAATGGCGAGGCCCAGTTATGCCACCCTCACCTATGACCAGTTCGTGAGGCGCTTTCTGGAGGTCTTTGACCATTCTCAAACCGAGACGGTCCAGGTCGATCAGCTTCTCGCTCTCCAGCAGGGAGGCCGGTCGGCAGCGGACTACTCGGTCGACTTCCGGGTAGCGGCGGAGGAATTGGGCTGGGAGGAATGCTCCCTCTGTGGCCTGTTCCTCCGCAGCCTCAATAATGATCTGAGGGATGAACTGGCTGGACGGGATATCCCTGGGACACTAGCGGAGCTGACATCCTTAGCGATAAGTTTGGATAACAGGCTGCGCGAGCGCTCCTCGGGGCGGAAGTCTTCTTCTTCTCGCCCTCGTGGAAACTCGCCACACCTGTTCCAAGCTCGCCCCCTGGCGGCGCCGCCAGCATCGTGCCCCGAGGAGTCGGAGCCGATGGTGACGGGCTGGACCAAGCTTTCCCCTGCGGAGAAACAACGCCGCCGTGAGTTGGGCCTCTGCATGTATTGCGGAGGTGACCAACACACTGTGGAGCGTTGCCCGCGGAAAGCCAGTCGGCGGGGTCCGCGAATCGCTGTAGGGAGCCTCGCGGATCCCAACCGGTTAGACACTCTCACTCAATTAAAGCTGCCCATCCGTTTTTGCCACAATCCCACTGGGCACCTCACCCACGCTCTGGTGGATTCGGGCGCAGAGGGCAGCTTCATTTCACAAGGCCTGGCAACCCGATTGGGCATCCGCTGTCAGGCATTAAAACACCCCATCTCCCTGGTCCATCTCTCCCGTGCCTCCCTTGGGAGAGTTTCTCACCAAACCATGCCTGTCCCAGTCATCATCTCAGGGAACCACCGGGAGGAGATGGTATTTTACGTCCTGCCCAACTCTGTGTCGCCCGTCATCCTGGGGTATCCCTGGCTACGCCTCCACAACCCTGTCCTGGACTGGAGGTCCGCTGGGGTATCGGCATGGAGTACCTTCTGTATGGGCACCTGCCTTCAGTCCGCTGCCTGCTCCCCGTCCGTGGCTCCCCCTGTGGCGGATACAGCACCTCCGGACCTGTCACTGGTGCCTCCAGAATTTCACGACCTGGGTATGGTATTTAGTAAATCGAAAGCTATGTCTCTTCCCCCGCATCGACCATATGACTGTGCCATCAATCTCCACCAGGGGGCTCCCCTGCCATCTGGTCGGCTCTACAGCCTGTCGGCGCCGGAGAGGGAGACAATGAATACGTACCTAAAGGAATCACTGAGCGCTGGGATTATTCGCCCATCGTCGTCACCCGTGGGGGCAGGGTATTTCTTTGTCGGGAAAAAGGACGGTTCCCTCCGTCCCTGCATAGACTACCGAGCGCTTAATGACATCACTGAGAGGGACCGTTACACCCTGCCCCTCATGGACACTGCTTTCCACTCCCTCCAGGGGGCGACCTGGTTTACCAAGCTGGATCTACGCAGCGCTTACCACCTCGTCCGGATCCGGGAGGGAGATGAATGGAAAACAGCCTTCCGTACCCCGAACGGCCACTTTGAGTATCTCGTCATGCCGTTCGGGTTGACCAACGCTCCTGCCATCTTTCAGCGCCTCATCAATGACGTCCTCGTCGTGTTCGTCTACCTGGACGACATTCTGATCTTCTCCAGGTCCAGAGATGAGCACCAGGTCCATGTGAGGCGGGTCCTCCAAAGACTGCTGGAGAATCGTCTGTACGTGAAGGCTGAGAAATGCGAGTTCTACGCTAGGACCACATCCTTCCTGGGATTCATCATCGCCCAGGACCAGGTGCTCCCAGACCCGGAGAAGGTGAAGGCGGTGGTGGAGTGGCCTACTCCCGCATCCCGGAAGCAGGTGCAACAGTTTGTTGGCTTCGCCAATTTTTACCGCCGCTTTGTCCCGAATTTCAGCTGGATCGTCGGACCGCTGACCCGCCTCACGTCCCCGAAGGTCCCGTTCCGGTGGACTGAAGAGGTCGATGCTGCCTTTAAGGCGCTGAAGGCGGAGTTCTCCTCCTCCCGGGTCCTTTGCCAGGTCGACCCCGCGCTGCAGTGCATTGTGGAGGTGGACGCATCGGACACGGGAGTGGGAGCAGTGTTATCCCAACGATCACCGGACGATGGCGCCAAGCGACCGTGCGCCTTCTTCTCCCGGCGCCTGTCCCCGGCGGAGAGGAACTACGATGTGGGGGACAGAGAGCTCCTGGCCATTAAACTCGCCTTACAGGAGTGGCGCCACTGGCTAGAGGGGGCGGACCTGCCGTTTGTGGTCCTGACGGACCACAAGAACTTAGAATACTTGCGATCTGCCAAGCGCCTGAATGCCCGCCAGGCGCGCTGGTCTTTGTTCTTCGCCAGGTTCCGCTTCTCGATCACCTTCAGGCCGGGCTCCAAAAACGGCCTGCCTGACGCCCTCTCTAGGCAGTTCACCCCCGTGGAGGCTGAGGAGACTCCCCACACTATCCTGCCCAGGTCGTGCGTCCTCGGTGCCATTTCTTGGGACATTGAAGACAAGATCCGGAAGGCGCAGGAGGTGGAACCTGATCCTGGCGGCGGACCGGAGGGAAGACTGTTCGTCCCATCTGCGGTCCGAGGAGAGGTCATCCACTGGCTCCACACCTCCCGGCTCACCTGTCATCCCGGCACCTCTCGGATGATCAGCCTCCTCCAACGGTCCTTTTGGTGGCCAGGCCTGCGGAGGGATGCAGCCCGCTACGCCCGGGCTTGCCCAATCTGTGCCACCAGCAAGTCGGGAGATGCCCCCCCAGCGGGTCTGCTCCAGCCTCTGCCCGTCCCCGGCAGGCCCTGGTCGCACATCGCACTGGATTTCGTCACCGGACTCCCCGTTTCCAACTCCTTTGACACCGTCCTGACCATCGTGGACCGTTTCTCCAAGGCGGCGCACTTCATCCCCCTGCGAGGTCTCCCTACTGCCCTGGAGACGGCGGGCCTCCTCGTCCAACACGTGGTCAGGCTGCACGGGATTCCGGTGGACGTGGTCTCGGACCGGGGTCCCCAATTTTCATCCGAGGTTTGGAGATCTTTTTGTAACGCCATCGGAGCCAAGGTGAGCCTCTCCTCCGGCCATCACCCCCAGTCTAACGGGCAGTGTGAGAGGACCAATCAGGAGCAGGAGGCTGCGCTCCGCTGTGTTACTAGATCCAAGCCGACGTCCTGGAGCAACCATCTCGCCTGGGTGGAGTATGCCCACAACACCGCCCACTCTTCTGCAACGGGGATGTCCCCCTTCAAGGCGTCCCTGGGTTACGACCCCCCGCTGTTTCCAGCGCAGGAGAACGAGGTAACTGTCCCCTCTGTTAGGGCGCACCTTAGGCAGTTCCGCTCCACCTGGGCTGCCGCGCGTCATGCGCTTTTACGCACAGCGGAGCGCAACAGGACCGTGGCGGACCGGCCACAGAAGACCTGCCCCGGCGTACAGAGTTGGGCAACTCGTGTATGTGTCTACCCAGGATGTCACATTAAAAGGCGAGAGGAGGAAGCTGGCACAGCGATTCATGGGTCCCTTTCCCATCACCCGGATCATCAACCCGGTGGCTGTGCGCGTGGCTATTCCCCCCTCCCTCCGCATCCATCCCACTTTCCATGTGTCGAAGGTGAAGCTGGCAGTCACTGACCCCCCTTTGCCCTCCTCCTGCAGCGCAACCCGCGCCCCGGATGGTTGGTGGCCATCCGGCCTGGTCCGTCTCCTCCATCCTGGACTCCCGGCGCCGAGGTCGTGGGTTGCAATACTTGGTGGACTGGGAGGGCTATGGGCCCGAGCATCGACAATGGGTGCCCCCGTCGTTTGTGTTGGACCCATCGCTCATCGCGGACTTCCACCGAGCGCACCCGGATAAGCCATCGCCAGGAGGCGCTGCTAGAGGGGGGAGTACTGTCACGCCGCGCCATTCATCAGCGGCGCCACCTGCTCACGCACCTGACAATCATCAGCGGCGAGGGATAAAGGCCGTCTCGCCCGGAGGCTCGGCCTGAAGCCGTCAGACTTCGTCCCTCACCGTTGTGAGCATACTTCTCTTCAGCGTCACCATTTTGGTAAGAAAATCGCTTACCTCTCTTCTTCAGTCTTCTCCCCTGTGCACAGGTGGATTCCCCAGCGGTGGACATCTCCTCTCCATCGCCCAATCCTCGCTGCTGTACGGAGCTCTCCAGGTGGCTGTCTCCCGGGCTTCGCCCCCTTGTTGTGCCAGCTGTCCTGACCCACCAAGTAAGTCCTTCTCTCGCCATAAATCCCTCCTGTGTTGGTGTATGCCCGTCACCCTCTCCCTGTGCTCTCTCCATAGGGTTGCTCGGCTGTACGGTCACCTGCCTCTGTGCCTGGAGCAGACACCATCACCAACACATTTACTTCCCGCAGACACGCACTCATTCACCCCTGCTGTTAATAAACTCTTTGAACTACTCTAAGCCTGTGTGTGTGCGTCTCCTGAGCCGTGCATTATGTCAGACTGGGCCTGCCGGATCCTCTGCTCAGTATCCCAAGTAAGGGCTCCCAGAATACAGGAACAGGGCAGGATAGTGGCCAAGGAGGAGTCAGAGGAAAACTGGCAAGAGAGAGCGTCAGGGTTGACACAGTGGGGCCCTGGGTGGTATGTAATAGATTAAATCTAAGGAAAAACAGGGCCCATTGAGCCTGCCGGGAATTCAATTGTCTGGCAGATCTGACGTACTCTAAATTTTTGTGATCTGTCCAGACAATCACCGGCTAACTAGCTCCCTCCAACCAGTGCCCCCACTCCTCCAGTGCCAATTTAATGGCTAGCAGTTCGCGGTCCCCTATGTAGTAATTTCTCTTGGCTGGGGTCAGCCATTGAGAGAAAAACACGCACAGATGGAGCTTCTGATCAGAGCTGGAATGCTGTGAAAGCACAGCGCCCACCCCCAAATCTGAAGCATCCACCTTGACCACGAAGTGAGCTTGGGGGTCGGCCTGCACCAAAATAGGCGCATGTATGGCTGTGGATTTGTGCATACATATGTTTAAGCATTAAAGGGATGTATGTAGCGGTGTATTTGTGCATGCATATGTGTAAGCATGAAAGGGATGCTGAGGTAACATATGTAGATTGACCTCACGACGAAGAGGACAATAAGTCTGGACCAGACAACGAAGAGGACGGGGGTGCGAACAAAGGACTTCCCGACCTTCAGGAGGCAGGTGGAAGACTGAAGGCTGGAGGGGGGAGAAATGTCAATAAGGGGTTTTGACGGGGGATATGTGATCCCTCCTGTGTGTGACAAGCCTGCATAGGAAATGGTATAAAATGTGAAGCTTGGATGTAGCTCAGCCTCTTTCTTCCTGCTTTTTGGAGAGAGCAGGCTGGGGATGGATGCTTGAATAAATCTGACTTAAACGCAATTCAGTCTCTTTATTCCCGCTCCCCACATTGGTGACCCATCGACGTAGAGAATGCCTGGAGAGAATCTCCACGTTCCGGACTCGCTGGAGTCTGCCCTGGCGAGCGCCGTAGCCGTCAAGCTGCCGGAATTCTGGCAGGACAATCCACGGTCGTGGTTCCTGCAAGCGGAGTCACAGTTCGCGCTCGCAGGGGTATCGGCGGATGACACTAAGTTCCACCATGTCATCGCTAAGCTGGACAACCGCACGGCTCGGTGCGTGCAGAGCTTGGTACAGCAGCCAACCGCCACCGACAGATACGGCAGGTTGAAAGCTACCCTCATCAAGTTTTTCACGCCCTCAGCCGAAGTGAGGGCTAGGAGGCTCCTGGCTTTGCTCAACCAGGGAGGACACAGGCCAAGCGCCCTGATGGAAGACATGCTACAGCTGAGGGGGTCAGACAACGATGACTTCCTTTTCCAGTATATCTTCCTAACTAACCTCCCGGCGCACATGAGAGGGACGCTGGCCAGCGTACGTTGTGAGCCCCAGGAGGATTTCCGGGAGCTGGCCCAGGAGGCAGAGAGGATCCTGGACGCCTGTGGCGAGCAGACGACCGCATCGGCGGCCCAAAGCAGCGGAGAGCCAGAGGCAGAAGACCCAACCCTACCGACAACGGCAGCGGCGCTGTCTCGACACAGTGATCGTGAGGGTTCAGTGACAGAGGCGCGGCCCCGACGCAGAGGTGGAGATGACCTCTGTTTTTATCATCGGAGGTTCGCCGAGAGGGCATGCAGGTGTGTGTCGCCCTGCAGCTTCAGGAGTTCGGGAAACGGCAGGACCGAGGGTCGTTAGCAGCTTCGACTCTCAGTGAAAACAACAAGCTGCTCTACATCACAGATGTGAGCTCCAGACGAGATTTCCTCATAGACACCGGAGCCCAAGTGAGTTTCATCACTCCTACTTATGCTGACCGGTTGGCTGGACCCCGTGGTAGCGGAGCGACTGCGGCCAACGGCTCAAGCATCAACACTTACGGGAAAAGAACTTTGTCTTTATGCTTACATGGCCGCACATATGAATGGACTTTTGTCATAGCGGCGGTGAGTTTCAACATGTTAGGCGCTGATTTTCTGTGCTCACATGGTCTGTTAGTTGATCTTGCCAATAGGCGGCTGGTAAATGCACTCTCTTTTTACTCTCTTCCCTGTTCAGCTTGAGTGTCCCCGCCACCAGTACAGACCAACGTCGCCACAGCAGGTGGTAAGTTCCACACACTCCTCACCCAGTTTCCAGCACTCACGGTACCCACTTTTTCAGCGACAGTTGCAAAACAAGGCGTGGAGCATTTTATCACTACATCTGGCCCCCCCCGTCTTTGCGAAGGCTCGGCGCTTAGATGCTGCCAAGCTCTCCATAGCGCACGAAGAGTTCGCCAGCCTAGAGAGGCTGGGCATCATTCGCCGTTCGAAAAGCCCATGGGCTTCGCCGCTGCATATGGTCCCGAAAGCTGATGGCTCCTGGAGACCGTGCGGCGATTACCCCATCCCACACATCCAGGATTTTTCAGTACACCTAGCGGGGGTGCGCATTTTTTCCAAAATAGACCTGGTTCGCGGCTATCATCAAGTTCCGGTCCGGCCGGAGGACATTCCTAAAACAGCGGTAATAACACCGTTCGGACTTTTTGAGTTTCTACGCATGCCGTTTGGTCTTAAAGGGGCGGCGCAGACGTTCCAACGGATGATGGACGCCGTGTTACGCGATCTCCCTTTTGTGTTTGTGTACCTCGACGACATTTTGGTCGCCAGTATTTCAGAGGAAGAACACGAAAAACACCTCGCCGTGGTTTTTAGGAGGTTGAGAGAGCACGGCTTAATAATTAACCCGGCCAAGTGCCAGTTTGGCGTCGCGCAGTTCGATTTTTTGGGCCACCGCGTTTCCCCAGAAGGGGCAGTTCCGTTACCGGATAAAGTGCACGCAGTGGCAGATTTTCCCCGACCACAAACGGTCAAGTCATTGCAGGAATTTTTAGGGATGGTGAATTTTTATAACCGCTTCCTGCCCCACGCAGCACAACTCATACAGCCGTTATATGCCGCGCTCAAGAAACAAAAACCATCCAATGCTGTTGAATGGTCCCCAGAGCGGGAGCGCGCGTTCACGGAGGTAAAAAAAGCCTTGGCTGACGCTGCGCTCCTAGCTCACCCGGATCCAGTGACACGCATCGCGCTAACGACAGACGCATCAGATGTGGCCATAGGGGCCGTGATAGAGCAGCAGGTTGCTGGAGTTTGGCAGCTGCTGGCTTTTTTCAGCAAATCCTTGAGCAAGGCCGAGCGAAAATACAGCGCGTTTGACAGGGAGCTGTTGGCACTGCATTTGGCTATTCGTCATTTCCAGTTCTGGCTGGAAGGATGGCGTTTCACCGCTTTCGTGGACCACAAGCCGCTCACATACGCCATGTCCACAATTTCAGACCCGTGGTCAGGCAGGCAGCAGAGGCAGCTGGCCGCAATTTCGGAATTTACCACTGACATTCGGCACGTAGCGGGTAAGCTCAACGTGGTGGCAGACTGCCTCTCACACGCGGTCACGGCACCGGCGCGCGCAGAGGCGGACCATGCCACCGCGACCGCGCAGCGGAGTAGCAGCGCGGGAGCGCACACAGCCCCAGTTCACGTAGGTATAGATTACGCAGCCATGGCGGCAGAGCAGGGTGCAGATGCAGACGTGCGCGCGCTCCAGTCTGGACCAACAGGGTTAAGGCTGGAGAGCAAGTGTTTACAAACCAGTACGCCCCCCCTAATCTGCGATGTGTCGACCGGGCGCCCACGCCCGGTGGTTCCGGCCGCGTGGCACTGCCTCGTTTTTGACTCAGTCCACTCGCTGGCGCACCCGGGAGTGCGCGCTTCGGTGAAAATGGTAGCGGAAAAGTTTGTTTGGCCGGGCCTGCGCAAGCACGTGAAGGAGTGGGCAAAGGCCTGCATGTCCTGTCAAAGGGCCAAAATCCACAAGCACACAAGAGCCCCTTTAGAACCGTTTCGCATTCCGGCCAGAAGGTTCGACCACGTGCATGTCGACCTCGTGGGCCCCCTACCGGCGTCACAGGGGTTCACACATCTTTTGACAATGGTGGACCGAACCACGCGTTGGCCGGAAGTGGTCCCACTGGCGAAGACCACGGCCGCGGAGGTGGCTCGCGTTTTTTTAATGGCTTGGGTAGCGCGTTTTGGCGTTCCGTCGGATATTACGTCCGATAGAGGACCTCAATTCGTCTCTGAGCTTTGGTCAGCGATGGCCAACGGATTAGGAGCAAAAATTCACCGCACTACTGCTTATCACCCTCAGGCTAATGGTTTATGCGAGCGCTTTCATAGATCTTTGAAGGCAGCACTCAGAGCGTCACTCACGGATGCAGATTGGGTAAACAAACTACCATGGGTTTTATTAGGGTTGCGTTCTGCTCCCAAGGAGGATTTAGATGCCTCCCCAGCGGAGCTGGTGTTCGCACAACCTCTCAGGCTGCCAGGCGAGTTTTTACCAGAGCACCCGGAGCCGGCCCCACTCCCGGCTCTTGGGCCGCTAGTCGGCACGGGAGCGGACGTGCTCCTGGGCCCCATTCATCATGCTTTTCCGCGCGTTTTTGTTCCCAAAGCTTTAAAAAATGCTGAGTTCGTTTTTGTTAGGCACGAGGCTCTAAGATCAACCCTCAGACCCCCGTACGACGGGCCATATAGAGTGTTGGAGACAGCTGATAAGCATTTTGTGCTGGATTTGGGAGACAGAAAAGAGACAGTTAGTATTGACAGACTAAAACCTGCTTTTGTGATGAATGACAAGTCTGTACCGGTAGCGAGGGCACCTCGACGCGGCAGACCTCCCAGGGGGAGCGTCTCGGAGCCCCCGCAGGGATCAAATAACCACTCTCTTCCTCAGTCAACAGAGCCTGGGCAGAAGGGTGCAGCAGGCAAGGCTGGGCCCGCTTACAGCAGATTCGGGAGACGGTTGAAGCCCAGGCGGCGCATAGACTGAGTGTTTGATGTTGGCTGTACTGTTGATAGTAACATGTTCACAGAATCTTAATGTATTGCCCATTCTTCATCGTTTTGGGGGGGGTTATATGGCTGTGGATTTGTGCATACATATGTTTAAGCATTAAAGGGATGTATGTAGCGGTGTATTTGTGCATGCATATGTGTAAGCATGAAAGGGATGCTGAGGTAACATATGTAGATTGACCTCACGACGAAGAGGGCAATAAGTCTGGACCACCTGCGGGGGACAACGAAGAGGACGGGGGTGCGAACAAAGGACTTCCCGACCTTCAGGAGGCAGGTGGAAGACTGAAGGCTGGAGGGGGGAGAAATGTCAATAAGGGGTTTTGACGGGGATATGTGATCCCTCCTGTGTGTGACAAGCCTGTATAGGAAATGGTATAAAATGTGAAGCTTGGATGTAGCTCAGCCTCTTTCTTCCTGCTTTTTGGAGAGAGCAGGCTGGGGATGGATGCTTGAATAAATCTGACTTAAACGCAATTCAGTCTCTTTATTCCCGCTCCCCACACAATTCAGTCTCTTTATTCCCGCTCCCCACAGCGTGGTGAATTTATCTTTGAGTGCTGCAAAAGCCCGTCCAGTGGCCTCGGACCACTTGAATGAGCTTTTGGTGGAAGTGAGCAATGTGAGTAGCAGAGCGATTTTACTGTAATCACAAATGAACTGGCGGTAGAGGTTGGCAAAACCCAGGTTGAAGCTCCTTCCTGGTTTGGGGAGTCGGCCAGTCTACTACCGCCTGTATTTTAGCCGGGTTGGCCTTTAATGTGCCCCCGCCCACGGTAAACCCCAGGAAAGAAGTGGAGTGGGTGGAAAACTCACACTTCTCGGCTCTCACAAATAGCTGATTCTCAAGCAGCCACTGCGGGACAGTGTGGACATGAGCTATGTGTTCCTCCAGCATGCGAGAAAAAATCAAAATGTCATCTGAGTAAACAAAAACGAAATTGTTTACCATGTCCCGAAGTACATCAATAATTAACCGCTGGAAGACGACGGGGGCATGGGTCAAGCCAAAAGGCACGACCAAATACTCAAATTGACCCAGATGTGTTTTAAACACAGTCTTCCACTTATCCCCCTTGCGGATACGCACCAGGTGATGTGTGTTCCAGAGATCGAGCTTAGTATATGCCTGTACCTGTTGGAGGAGTTCAAAATCAAACTTAATGAGCGGCAACAGGTATTTATCCTTAACGGTGATGGCATTAAGCTTGCGATAATCAAGGCATGGCCGCAGAGACCCATCCTTTTTTCCCACAAAAAAGAACCCCACGGCGAGAGGGGCGGACGACAGACGAATAAGACTGGCGCTGAGGGAGTCTTTTATGTAGCTCTCCATCATCTCCCTGTCCGGCCCAGATAAACTGTAGAGCTGGATGGATGGCAGCTGCACACCCGGATGGAGGTCAATAGCACAGTCATAGGACCGATGAGGTGGTAACGAAAGGGCCCTTGACTTGCTAAAGACCTCCCCTAAGTCATGATAGACCACGGGCACTCGGCTGAGATCCGTCGGCTCAGCCAGAGGGGAGGAGATAGGGAGAGAAAGCGAGCGTACGGCCGAACGGAGACAAAATGGGCTCCAGGAAGAAATAGAACCCTGGTTCCAGTTGATTATAGAGTTATGTTTGTGAAGCCACGGATACCCCAGAATCATGGAAAGCAGATGATTGTAGAAGCACAAAGAACTGGATAGTCTCCGATGGTTACCAGACAAAATGACCCGAAACAGGCTCCAGTTTGGAGGGGAAACCGCTGCAAACTTACAACCAGACAGAAGCAGAAATGTTTAACAGGTGTCAGGAGGTTCTGGTGGGAATCTGGAAATTCTTGGATCAAACCCTGGTGAATCAAGTTTTGCTTTGCCTCCAGAATCCACCAGAGGGAAGGTTTTGCACTCGGCTCCTGGTAAATGGATGAGGGGCCGGAAGTGTTAAAAACAGTTGCGGGGATTTGAGAAGAACCTCCCGTCCGACACCCCCCCCCCCCTCCACGGTCTACTGACGGGCCAGTTCTTTTAGGCATTGAGCATTGACTTCCTCAGGAGGTGATGGAGAGATGTGGGTTCAGTGCTGGTTTCATAGCCAAGAGCCAGGTGTTATATGCTGGTGTTGAGAGTATACTGAAAATCAATGGCAGTTTGTGTGCCTCCTTTCAGAGTGCATAGAGGCATCTGGCAAGGGCTGTGCTTTGTCTGGTATGCTCTATGCACTCTCCCTAGAACCCCTCCTTCATAAAAATATGCACAAGCATCGATGGCCTTGCCCTTACCTGGGTTTAATAGAAAGATTGTTTTACTCCGCCTATGTGGATGATGTAATTGTTTTTATTAAAAATCAGATTGACATTAATGTTTTAATTGATTTAACTGGTGTCTAGATCCCCCATCAGGTTTACTGTCCCAGATCCAGAAAAAAATTGTGAACTTTTTTTTTTTTTTTTTTCTGGGATAATTTGCACCGGGTGCCACAGGGGTGCTGTTTTTACCCAGAGAGGAGGGGGGACGGGCCTCATACACCTGGCCAGCAGAAGTGCCACCTTTAGGTTACAGTTTGTGCAGAGGTTTCTGATGGGGCCAGCAGAGCTAATGTGGAGAGAAGTGGCCAGCTGCATCTTCAGGCGTGTGAGTAATCTGGGACTGGATTATGCTC
Source organism: Pholidichthys leucotaenia (assembly GCA_020510985.1). Classification (NCBI taxonomy): domain Eukaryota; kingdom Metazoa; phylum Chordata; class Actinopteri; order Cichliformes; family Pholidichthyidae; genus Pholidichthys; species Pholidichthys leucotaenia. The sequence continues at coordinate 227,548,643 of CM035839.1, read as the reverse complement.
TGTTTTTAATTAATTCAAAATGTTTAAATTTAAGTGGGTTGCCTCCATTTTGTCGAACTGTTTTTAAGTCCTGGAATCTTTTTAATGCTATTGTGGAGGAACAAATAAGTTCAGGCGAGATGCGACGAGCTGGAAGGTTTCAGAGTTTTATTTCCTCCATCATCATGAGACACACTGTAGCTCTGTGCACCGTGTTGTGCTGAGTGTCTCTCCGTGTGCTGTGTGTGTTGCGCTGTTTTATATGTTATACAAACAGAGAAAATGCATGGCACATTAGCATATTGATATGCATATCAGTCAATACATATAATTAGCCTGACCCTGGCGCCCGGACGTCTTCTCCTTAATCCGGGGATGTATAAACAATAGTCTATTGTTCTGGTTGTCCCCCCAGGGGTTCTCTGTCCATATGCAATCCCTGCTGAGCGTGAATAGTATCAGTCTGCATTGTGCTGGGTCACCACACTATATATATTTTTAATGATGTAAAAACTCTGACTCTCTTTTTTGGCTCTTGAGAGAGTCACTGATTTATGGAGCAAGGTTGGATGTCTGGACTGAGACCACTCCTGGGTTGATGGCAGCACTCCTGAAAACAAAGACTGTGACTCTTCAACAACTGGTGAATGCAGCAGGACCAACGCTAACAGACTCCCTGGCTGTAGCTACCTTACTGGGTATCTGGTCTGCCAGAGCAGCTCCAGAGGGTCCTGGAACTTTGGAGGCAGAGGCTCGATGGGAAGGAAAGACGGCTTCTGGTGGACCACAGCAGAGGAGTCACTGAACCCGACCATAGTGGCCCTTTCCCAGAGATCTCCATGAGCCCTGATCTTGGTCATCAGCTGGACATTTGATAAAAACACACAACTCCAGATAGCTGACCTTGCATAATGCTGACAAAAAACCGCTGCACATCAATTGTGTTAAGGTCATCAGCAAAACAGGACTGCACAGCAGACCCACCCACTGTGTGGACTGAGAAGCTGATCGGGGAAGGAGTGAGTCCACAGTGGAGAGTTCTGTACAAACCTACAATTAAAAAAAGGACAGCTGATCTCCAGTGGAGAATTTTACATGGAGCAACTGCCTCAAATGCTTTTATTTCTGTTCTTAACCACGCTGTTTAAACCAGGGCCTTTTCTGAAGTCTCCGAGAGACTGTATTTCATGTTTTTAGTGAGTGTAAGAGGCTTACAGTGCTCTTCACTCTTTTAACAAAAGTTTTTAATTTATTTGGTGAAAATTTTTCTGTGGGTCATTTTATTTATGGCGCAGGATACAGAAAAACAAATAAGGAAAAGTGGCAGCTGCTGAATTTTATTACTAGTGAAGCCAAGCTGGCAATACATGTAAGCAGAAGAAATAAAATAGAAGGTAAACCAATTCAAGAACCAGCCTCAGTGTGGCGCTGCAACATCCGGTCCAGACTGAGACTGGAGTTCAGCTGTTTTAAGATGACTGGGAACTTGGATGGTTTTAGGCAGATTTGGTGTTATAGAGATGTCCTTTGTAATGTACAGGTACATCTCAAAAAATTAGAATATCATGATAAAGTTCAAAATTTTTTGTCACTCATTTCAGAAAGTGAAACCCATATATTATATAGATTCATTACACAGAGAGTGATATATTTCAAGTGTTTATTTATTTTAATTTTGATGATTATGGCTTACAGCCCATGAAAACCCGAAATTCAGTTTCTCAAAAAATTAGAATATTACATAAAATATTCTATTTTTTAATTTTAAAAAATAGTTTTTTAATAGAAATGTTGGCCGACCGAAAAGTATGTCCAAGTACACACTCAGTACTTGGTCAGGGCTCTATTTGGATTAATTACTGTATCAGTGAGGCGGGGCATGGAGGTGATCAGCCTGTGGAACTGCTGAGGTGTTATGAAGGTCCAGGTTGCTTTGATAGTGACCTTCAGCTCGTCTGCATTGTTGGGTCTGGTGTCTCTCATCTTCCTCTTGACAATACTCCATAGATTCTCTATGGGGTTTAGGTCAGGAGAGTTTGCTGGCCAATCAAGCGCAGTGATGCCATGGTCATTAAACCAGGTTTTGATACTTTTGGCACAAAGGAAACACCAAGGAATGGATCGTCTTAAAATGTCAGGCTGAGTTGAACGCAGGGAGTGAATACCATACGCAGAGGAACACGCTGCCACGTATGAAGAGGAATGTCCCGACAATCTCCTTCCTCAGCAGCAGCAAACAAATACTCCAGAAGCTAACGAGGAAAGAGATTGTTGGTGTGAGAATGCGTGGGCAGAACTGATTGGGAACAGGTGAGTGAGAGGGCATGTGAATGAGAGTGAATGGAGCGTGTGCATGTGTGTGTGTGCATGTGGGTGTGTGTATGTGTGTGAGCACCGGTGACAGAGCAGCTGACAGTGCTTGACAGGAGGAGGGGGCGTGCCAGAGCTGTCAGGAGGAAACTAGGACAAATCATAACAATAAGTCAGAACCGGGTTTGGCCTCCAAACCCAGATTCGTGGCAGTAGTACTCTTTCTTCGCATGAAACCGTACTGCTGCTCACTGATTGTCACCTCTTCTCTTAACCTGACTTCAACAACTCTTTCCCATATCTTCATGATGTGGCTGATCAACTTTGTGCCCCTGTAGTCACTACAGCTAACTAACTACTAACTAACTAACTAACTTGCACTTATATAGCGCTTTTCTAGTCACAAAGACCACTCAAAGCGCTTTCACTAATACTAACCCTCTATTCTAAGGGCCTATAGGAAACAGATATCTAGGGACAATTTAGAACAGCCAATTAACCTAACATGCATGTCTTTGGATTGTGGGAGGAAACCGGAGCCCCCGGAGTAAACCCACGCAGCACAGGGAGAACATGCAAACTCCACACAGAAAGGTTCCTACCCCTGCAAACATGGAAGATCTGAGCATCACTTTTGTTCTTGAAAATTGGTACCAAAACACTTTTTCTCCACTTGGGCATTCTCTCACTCTCCAAGATTGTGTTAAGCAATCTGGTTAAAATGTCCACTGCCATCTCTCCTAAACATCTCCATACCTCCACTGGTTTGAAGGGGGGCTGAAAAGTGCATAGTAGTCACATTTGACCAAATGTGGTTTATTTTTCAACCGCAGGGATCTAAGTGCTGCAACAACAACGGAAGAAGTTTGTGGACCGACGGGGAGACTATGTTGAAAAAAAAAAACACATTTGGTCAAATTTGACCACTATGAACTTTTCAGCCCCCCTCCTCCCCCCATATGTCATCTGGGCAAACCGCCTTTCCATTTTTCATCCTCTTCAAAGCTTCCCTCACTTCTGCCTTGATAATCCTAATACTTCCTTGTTTGCCATCTTTCCTTCATCCATCCATCTTCTCATCACACTCTTGTCATTTGTTAGTACATTATCATTTCTGTCCTTAATCAACCTAACCTGCTGTACATCCTTTCCAGCTCAATCTCTCTGTCTAGCTAATCGATACAAGTCCTTTTCTGCTTCCTTAGTGTTTAGCCTCTCATACAACTCACTATATGCCTTTCCTTTGCATTTTCCACCTTTCTCTTTGCCTTGTGCCTAGATTCCAAATACTCCTGTCTACTTTCGTCATCTCTTTGACTATCCCACTTTTTCTTTACTAACATCTTCCTTTGAATACTTTCCTGTACCTCATCATTCCACCACCAAGTCTCCTTATCTTCCTTCCTGTGTTCAGAGGATACACCACACACCTTTCTACCCATTTCCCTCAAGACTTTTGCTGTTCTTACCACCACTCCAGTTAGAACCCCATAAAATTAAGAAGTTAAACAGCATGAAGTCTTTACATGGAATCAACCTTGAACTTGAGCTTGAAATAACCAACATTTTCTTTCTCCATAACTTTGACTACAGAAAATAAACATGGCTTCTTGCACAAGGCAACCACTGACAGCCCAAACCTCCAAAGGAGGCCCTGGAGAAGTCTGGCTTAAAAGCATCGCAAATGAAAAACAACATCAAACATATGCTAGTAGGAGAGTTGGCAGGTGTATAACCACAACAGGGATGGTGAGAACATTACGGTTTCATAGCCAGTTTTTTTTTTATTTTGTGGAAACTGGCATTCAATAAAAGTACCGTGTGAGGATTAGGAGTGTGTAGCTGATGGCTGCTACAAACGGAAGAATCAGGTGTTTCAGTCTTCTTACTACACAGTCTCAGGAGAAAAAGTGGCCCAAAAAAGCAGAGTAAGTACTATAATTGTACTGTATTAAGTTCAATAACACTGAAGGTAATGGGTTTTCCATAAAGGTTCATAGAATAGAACATGCAGCCATGCCCTTCATCTTCAGCATTGTTTCTCTTTAGTTCACTTCTCTGTCTTTTAAATCCCATCTTACATTTTGAACTATTTCTAATGTAAAAGGACATGTATCAACTTCAGCATACTCATTCACGTCTGAGGACATAGCTGAGAAGAGATGCCTCAATCGGTGGGGAGGGAGCCTTGAAGGCTGTTGGGCAGACATCCAGCTCTGCACAGGACTGCGGCTCCAGTTGCTTTAATTAAAGTCAATTCCCCCAGGAATATTTAGGCTGATGGCCCCGTAGCTCGCCCCTTGCTCTGGCACGCTTCAGACAGCCCAGCTCAGACCTGCTCATCCAGGCAGGCGGACCGGAGAAGTCCCCGAGGGTGGACAAATAAAGATATTTGAGACCTGAAAAACAACTGCTGTGCCCTCTTCTTTCCCCATCTATATTCTGGAGACACAGCTCGTCTCCTCCACAGCACCATGAGACGAAGTCACATTTCTGTTTATGCCCTCAACTGAGAGGTGAATACTAATGCGTAGGTGCAACATGAGACAGTGCACCAGGTTTATTTTTCTGCTCGCTATCATTTATTTGATTGCAATGCACCCACGGGGGGTGGGGAGAGGATGATGCTCCAAACACGCAGATTAAAACTCAGTTCATGTTTGCAGAGATACATTCTGTCAATACATCAGTACTTTATTACGACTGGTTTAAAATGTGAACAGTATGATATAGCTGGGAGAGTAACTTGGAGGAACAGTTTGAATTTCTTTCTTCTTTCTTCTTCTTGGGGAGGGAGGGGAGCCTCTCTTTTAGGAAGACCTATTTTTTTGTCATTTCTCCACCCCAAAAATATTTGTGGACACTAAACATGTTCAAACTTTAAACAAGACCAATGTAATGGTCCAAAAAACTGTAACGTCGGGGCCGTGTTAAGGGGGGCAGGGATTTCCCAGTATGCTTTGCCAGCAGAGAACGTTACTGTGTGTGTGTATTAAATGTTATTACTGAGTTATTATACTGCTGTGTCATTATAACTGTGTTATAATGACCCAGCAGTGTTTATAGGCAGGATTAGGGCAAGATGTATCATGTGTGTGTAACCATGATTGAAACGGGGGTCTGAAAGAATGACCTCCCCTCCTGTCTGTGCTCAGAGTGTGGGTGTTGGGTGGCTGTTGTATAAAGCCTGCTCATCACAACCATCTGCTCCTCTTCTTTGTGTGAACCTCGCCTACGTCACAGAACACTTAACATGTGTTCATTAAGTGAACTACAGACCCAGTCAAAGGTTGCTCTAGGATTTTTTGGTGTGTGTGTGTGTGTGTGTGTGTGTGTGTGTGTGTGTGTGTGTGTGTGTGTGTGTGTGTGTGTGTGTGTAATATATATACATATAAGATAAGATAAGATAAGCCTTTATTAGTCCCACAACGGGGAAATTCCAGGATTGCAACAGCACAGGGATAGCAACACTCAGAGCAACAATCAGAAGGCAAGAAAAAACAAGCAAGCAAGAGCAGCTAATATACATATGTACATATTACTATAAAATATATATATACACACACACACACACACAGACACACAGTGCAGAGCATTGTAGCTGGATGGAATAAATATATGAATATATGAACACACAGTGCAGAGCATTGTAGCTAGATGGAATAAATATGTAAATATATAAACACCCACAGTATGGAGCATTGCAGCTAGGTGGAATAAATATGCAAGTATATAAACACACACAGTGCGGAGCAATGTAGCTAGATGGAATAATATGTAGATATATAAAAACACAGTGCTGAGCATTGTAGCTAGATGGAATAAATATATAGATATATAAATATAAACACACCCAGTGCAGAGCATTGTAGCTAGATGGAATAAATATGTAAATATATAAACACACACAGTGCAGAGCATTGTTGCTAGGTGGGATGAAACAGCATAACCGTCTATTTAGTTATCCTACATGGTATGATTATGTGCCCATACATATTCTCACCCTCCATAGCGACCGGTATGTTCCTAGTTGTATGCCGGAGAGGACCATTGTGTAAGTCTATTGCATCTTTTGCATTCAAAAAAAAAAAAAAAAAAACTATTAGTTTGTTACGTCTTTTTGCTATCTCTGCGAGCAGCCCTGCTTAGGTTGTACAGTCTGACAGCCGTTGGTAGGAAGGACCTACGAAACCTCTCGGTTGTGCACCTGGGATGATGTAGTCTGCTGCTAAATGAGCTCCTCAGTGCATCCAGTATGTCCTGCATAGGGTGGAACTCGGACTCCAGCAGAGATGACAGTTTAGCCACCGTCCTTCTCTCTCCTATCTCCTCCATCGGATCAAGGCGCTGCCCCAGGACAGAGCTAGCTTTCTTAATCAGTTTGTTCAGTCTCTTCCTATCGGCTGCAGTAATGCCACTGCCCCAGCAGACCACTCCAAAAGTGATGGCTGATGCCACCACCGTGTCATAGAATGACTTCAGCAGCGCCCCTTGTACACCAAAAGACCTGAGTCTCCTCAGCAGGAACAGCCTGCGCTGTCCCTTCTTGTAGAGTGCGTCAGTATTGTGTGACCAGTCTAGTTTATTGTTCAGATGAATACCCAGGTACTTGTAGGATGTCACCATCTCGATGTCTGTTCCCTGTATATTTACTGGTGCTGTGAGGGGCTGCCCATGCCTGCGGCAGTCCACCACCAGCTCCTTAGTTTTCCTCGCGTTGATCTGGAGGCAGTTCCGATGGCACCAGTCCACGAAGTCCTGGATAAGCCCTCTGTAAGATAAGATAAGATAAGATAAGCCTTTATTAGTCCCACAACGGGGAAATTCCAGGATTGCAACAGCACAGGGATAGCAACACTCAGAGCAACAATCAGAAGGCAAGAAAAAACAAGCAAGCAAGAGCAGCTAATATACATATGTACATATTACTATAAAATATATATATACACACACACACACACAGACACACAGTGCAGAGCATTGTAGCTGGATGGAATAAATATATGAATATATGAACACACAGTGCAGAGCATTGTAGCTAGATGGAATAAATATGTAAATATATAAACACCCACAGTCTGGAGCATTGCAGCTAGGTGGAATAAATATGCAAGTATATAAACACACACAGTGCGGAGCAATGTAGCTAGATGGAATAATATGTAGATATATAAAAACACAGTGCGGAGCATTGTAGCTAGATGGAATAAATATATAGATATATAAATATAAACACACACAGTGCAGAGCATTGTTGCTAGGTGGGATGAAACAGCATAACCGTCTATTTAGTTATCCTACATGGTATGATTATGTGCCCATACATATTCTCACCCTCCATAGCGACCGGTATGTTCCTAGTTGTATGCCGGAGAGGACCATTGTGTAAGTCTATTGCATCTTTTGCATTCAAAAAAAAAAAAAAAAAAAAAAAAAAAAAAAAAACTATTAGTTTGTTACGTCTTTTTGCTATCTCTGCGAGCAGCCCTGGTTAGGTTGTACAGTCTGACAGCCGTTGGTAGGAAGGACCTACGAAACCTCTCGGTTGTGCACCTGGGATGATGTAGTCTGCTGCTAAATGAGCTCCTCAGTGCATCCAGTATGTCCTGCATAGGGTGGAACTCGGACTCCAGCAGAGATGACAGTTTAGCCACCGTCCTTCTCTCTCCTATCTCCTCCATCGGATCAAGGCGTTGCCCCAGGACAGAGCTAGCTTTCTTAATCAGTTTGTTCAGTCTCTTCCTATCGGCTGCAGTAATGCCACTGCCCCAGCAGACCACTCCAAAAGTGATGGCTGATGCCACCACCGTGTCATAGAATGACTTCAGCAGCGCCCCTTGTACACCAAAAGACCTGAGTCTCCTCAGCAGGAACAGCCTGCGCTGTCCCTTCTTGTAGAGTGCGTCAGTATTGTGTGACCAGTCTAGTTTATTGTTCAGATGAATACCCAGGTACTTGTAGGATGTCACCATCTCGATGTCTGTTCCCTGTATATTTACTGGTGCTGTGAGGGGCTGCCCATGCCTGCGGCAGTCCACCACCAGCTCCTTAGTTTTCCTCGCGTTGATCTGGAGGCAGTTCCGATGGCACCAGTCCACAAAGTCCTGGATAAGCCCTCTGTACTCAGCTTCATCTCCGCTGGAGATGAGACCAACGATCGCAGAGTCATCAGAGAACTTCTGTAGATGGCAATGTGTTGTGTTGTGTGAGAAGTCCGCAGTATAAAGAGTGAACAAGAAGGGAGCCAGCACCGTTCCCTGGGGGGCCCCCGTGCTACTGATGATCGTGTCGGAAACACAGTCCCGGGTTCTCACAAACTGAGGCCGGTTCGTGAGGTAGTCCAGGATCCATGATGACAGGTGCTGGTCCACCCCTGCGCGCAGCAGCTTGTCCTTCAGGATCATCGGTTGGATGGTGTTGAAAGCACTGGAGAAGTCAAAGAACATGATCCTCACCATATTCCCGGGCTTCTCCAGGTGGGACAGAGAACGGTGAAGGAGGAAGATCACCGCATCCTCCACCCCAATGCCATGCTGGTAGGCGAACTGGAGTGGATCCATCGCTGGTTCCACCAGGGGGCGGAGATGAGCAAGGAGCAGTCTCTCCAGGGTCTTCATCAAGTGGGACGTCAAGGCCACCGGTCTGAAGCTGTTCAGGTCTTTGGGGTGGGAAGTTTTTGGTACAGGTACCACACAAGATGTTTTCCACAGCTGTGGTACCCTCCCCAGTTTCAGGCTCATGTTGAAGATATACGTCACAATCCCACACAGCTGGTCTGCACAGGACTTGAGGAGCTTTGCGCTGATGCCGTCCGGTCCCGACGCCTTCCTCGCCTTGATCTTCCTCAGCTCCGTCCTCACCTGGGTCTTGGTCAGGGTCAGGATGGGGGGCTGTGTGTTGGGAGTGGGGGGGGTGTCGGTGGAGTGGGGAGTGGGTAGCAGGACTTGATTTCTTAGAGGCAGCAGTGGTTGTTGTGCAGACAGGGGGGAGGGCGGTTGGTCAAATCTATTGAAAAACAGATTCAGGTTGTTCGCCCACTCCCTGCCCCCCGTGGCCTGGGGGGAGGTATTCTGGAGCCCCGAGATGGTTTTGAGGTTTCTCCAGACCCCGCTGATGTCGCTCTGTTGCAGCTTGTCCTCCATCTTCTTCCTGAAGCTGTCCTTGCCTTCTCTGATCTTTCTCCTCAGCTCCCTCTGTACGGACTTCAGCATCTCCCTGTTCCCCGACCTGAAGATCCTCTTCTTCTCTCTCAGAAGTGTTTTTATCTCAGGGTTGATCCAGGGTTTGTTGTTTGAGTGACGCCGTATGGTCTTGGTGGGAACGGATTTGTCCACACAGAAGCTGAGGTAGCCCGTGAAGGTGTGAATGAGGCCATCGATGTCCTCACCATGTGGATCGCAGAGCTGCTTCCAGGCAGTGGCTTCAGAACAGTCCTTTAGAGTGTCCATTGTCTCCTCAGACCATAACTCCACAGTGTGCATGGCCGGAGGTTGTCTGTGCACTAGGGGTTTGTACACCGGTCGGAGATGAACCAAGTTGTGATCCGATCTCCCAAGTGGGGGGAGTTGTGATGAGGTGTACGCCTCCTTAGTGTTTGCGTAGAACAAATCCAGTGTTTTATTGTCTCTAGTGTGGCATGTGACATACTGGGTGAAAGTGGGCAGAATGGGAGACAGTGAAACGTGGTTGAAATCGCCTGAGATGAGGAGAAGAGCATCTGGGTGTTCTGTCTGCAGCCTGCTGGTTACTGAATGGATGACGTCACGCGCTGTCCCAGCGTTCGCCGTCGGATTTGCATAAACAACAATGCAGATCACGTGTGAGTGTTCTCTCGGGAGATATGTAGGCCTCATGCTAACAGCTAGCAACTCAATGTCTTTGCTGCAGTGTCGTTGTTTAACAGTGATATGTCCCGGTCTGCACCAGTTGTTGTTAACATACATGATCACTCCACCGCCCCTAGTTTTGCCACTCTCTGGTGTTCGGTCAGCTCGTATCGTGTGAAAACCCTCCAGCTCAATGTTAGCATCTGCTGCTAGTTCAGTTAGCCACGTCTCAGTAAACAAAAGGAGAGAGCACTCCCGGTAAGTGCTATCATAACGGGAGATAGCCGCTAGCTCATCTAACTTTCCCAGTATCGACCGTACATTTCCCATGACAACAGATGGAAGGGAGGGTCTGTACCTTATATTTTTTGTCCTCCGCCTTACTCCAGCCCGGCAGCCGCGGCGTTTTCGCCTCAGTTCTCTCGGTATGTCGAGTTTTTCCAGTGGGACCGGGTGGCGGTTAAATGCTAGCAGCTCTTCCCTGTTATATCGTATCCTGCTATAAACAGTGGCTCCGTCCACCGGCTCAGGAGACATTTGGGATGATCTGTGTGTCCGTGATATAAGTGGGGTGAAAAAAAAAAGTGATCAAAAGAGAGAGGAAGGGAAAAAAAACTCGGAATCGAGCCGCTGTTGCAAAAGGCAGCCGACTGGTGTGGCGCCGAGAGGAGAAAAAAAAAAAAAAAAAAGAGTACTCAGCTTCATCTCCGCTGGAGATGAGACCAACGATCGCAGAGTCATCAGAGAACTTCTGTAGATGGCAATGTGTTGTGTTGTGTGAGAAGTCCGCAGTATAAAGAGTGAACAAGAAGGGAGCCAGCACCGTTCCCTGGGGGGCCCCCGTGCTACTGATGATCGTGTCGGAAACACAGTCCCGGGTTCTCACAAACTGAGGCCGGTTCGTGAGGTAGTCCAGGATCCATGATGACAGGTGCTGGTCCACCCCTGCGCGCAGCAGCTTGTCCTTCAGGATCATCGGTTGGATGGTGTTGAAAGCACTGGAGAAGTCAAAGAACATGATCCTCACCATATTCCCGGGCTTCTCCAGGTGGGACAGAGAACGGTGAAGGAGGAAGATCACCGCATCCTCCACCCCAATGCCATGCTGGTAGGCGAACTGGAGTGGATCCATCGCTGGTTCCACCAGGGGGCGGAGGTGAGCAAGGAGCAGTCTCTCCAGGGTCTTCATCAAGTGGGACGTCAAGGCCACCGGTCTTTTCTCATATATAGAAAAGCGCTATGTAAGTACAGGTCCTTATCCCTTACCCTTATGCAGTCATGTGAAAAGATTAGGACACCCCATTAAATATTCAGTTCTTTATTAAGACATGTTCACATATCTATGTCTAACCTTGTTTTTGTTTTTATTTGCATTTGTTAACATTTATTTTAGCCATTTTAAGTGGGAATGAATGTGGGGGTGTCCTAAAAAAGATGGGGGGTGTCCTAGTTTATTCCTCACAATTTGTTTAGAATTACATTTTACAGAAAATTTTTAAAAAAATCTTTAATTCATTTTTAATTGTTTAGTTGTGTTACATGAATCTCCCAGTATTTTTAACATTGATATTAAATAGCCATATGTCCAAATATGTTTAAAAAAAACACACACACAGGCTTATACAGGGTGTCCTAATTTTTTCACATGACTTTATATGTATGTGTATTTTGGGGGGGGGGGGGTAACTCCTTATTATACTCAAAGTTGCCCACTGGCAAAATAAACAGAATGTTGTATTTAAATAATTATTTTGGGTGTATTTTTAAAAGAAAATGTGCTGTAAATCACCACATGAGCACAAGTCAGAATCAGAATCAGAATCAGGTTTATTGCCATTGTTCATGTAGTACACAAACTAGGAATTTGTCTCGGTACAATGCTGCAACATTAAACATGATAAGATAAGAGAAATAAACTATACATGTAATAAAGTGTAGGATAAGATTAAGTGATACTGGTCAACAGTTAAAATATATATTAGCTAGCAGCAGATACTGTGGAGAACTATATAGTGCAGTCGGTAATGCAGGAAGAAAACAGTGATGATTGACATGAGTCTGGTTGAGCTGCTGTACATGGTGCACGAGAGTCACTTAGTGTTCAGCAGTCTAATGGCAGAGGGGAAGAAGCTGTTCATGTGACGGGAGGTTTTAGTCTGGATGGACCGAAGTCTTCTACCAGAGGGGAGGGGGGCAAACAGTACGTGACCAGGGTGTGAGGGATCGGCTATGATCCGGCCAGCACGCCTCCGGGTCCTGGAGATGTACAGATCCTGGAGAGATGGGAGCTTGCAGCCGATCACCTTCTCAGCAGTGCGCACAACGCGCTGCAGCCTTAGTCTGTCCCTGGCAGTGGCTCCTGCGTACCACACGGTTATGGAGGTGGTGAGGATGGACTCGATGATGGCTGTGTAGAACTGCACTAACATCTTGGTGGGTAGCTTGAGCTTCCTCAGCTGCCGCAGGAAGAACATCCTCTGCTGGGCTTTTTTGATGAGTGAGCTGATGGTCAGCTCCCATTTGAGGTCCCTGGTGATGGTAGTGTCTAGGAAGCGGAAGGAATCAGCAGTGGTGATGGGAGAGCCTGAGAGGGTGAGGGGGGGCAGAGGAGTAGTGACTTTCCTGAAGTCTACAATCATCTCCACTGTCTTCAGAGCGTTCAGCTGCAGGTTGTTATTGCTGCACCAGGACGCCAGCTGGGCCACCTCTCTCCTGTAGGCGGACTCGTCGCCGTTGGAGATGAGCCCGATGAGGGTGATGTCGTCCGCAAACTTGATCAACTTGACAGACTGGTGGCTGGAGGTGCAGGAGTTGGTGTAAAGGGAGAAGAGTAGGGGGGAAAGTACACAGCCCTGTGGTGATCCGGTGCTGATGCTAGTATAGTCTGAGACAGTCTTTCCCAGCCGCACATGCTGCCTCCGGTCCGTCAGGAAGTCGATGATCCACCTGCAGAGGGAGTCAGGCACGTTGAGCAGGGACAGCTTGTCCCGGAGCAGAGCGGGGCGGATGGTGTTGAATGCGGAGCTGAAGTCCACAAACAGGATCCTGGCGTAGGTTCCCGGGGAGTCCAGGTGCTGCAGGATGGAGTGGAGGGCCAGGTTGACTGCATCGTCTACAGACCTGTTGGCTCGGTAGGCAAACTGCAGCGGGTCCAGGAGAGGGGTGGTGATGGACTTGAGGTGGGACAGGACCAGGCGCTCAAAGGACTTCATGACTACAGAGGTGAGCGCTACAGGTCTGTAGTCATTAAGTCCAGTGATCCGTGGCTTCTTGGGGACAGGGATGATGGTGGAGGATTTGAGGCAGGACGGCACGTGGCATAACTTAAGGGAGGTGTTAAAAATGTCTGTGAAGACAGGAGCCAGCTGTTTCGCACAGAGTCTCAGGGTGGAGGGAGACACGCCGTCTGGGCCGGGGGCCTTGCGCGGGTTCAGTCTGGAGAACTGTTTGAGCACATCCTGCTCACTGATGATAAGGGGAGGGGGGGAGGAGGGGGGGGTGCCTTAAATGAAGTAGGGAATGTGGAGGCTGTGGAGCTGGAGGGAGGGGGGGAGTTGGACACAGATGATGAGGTGTCAAAACGGGCATAGTGTTGGGACAGTCTTTGACAAAGGGCTTTGTCATCCTGACCTTTAGGAGCCTTAGGTCGATAGTTGGTGATTTGCCTCAGTCCTCTCCACACGGAAGCCGAATCATTAGCAGTGAACTGCTGCTGGAGTCTCTCTGAGTATAGAGATCATTGAATTGATCAAGTCATCATTGAATTACAGCTACCTCCAGCTGTTTAATTAATAAAACGACAATATCTGATACAAAAGAAATTATTTAATAATGATTTCATTTAATGTTTTTTTTCTAATGAAAAAGTATGTTTTCTAATGAAAAAAATACTTATAAATACTGACAAAAAGTTGTTCAGAAAACACACAGAACTCATCTGGATTGGGGATTAATTTTAGTCAGACAGAAAAAACATTTCCCAGAGGAGAGAAGAAATTTCCTTTGAATAAAGATTTTATCTATTTATTTTGGTAATTTTGACCAGATTTATCCCGGTTTGTGATGGGTCAGAGCAGCTGTAAAAGGCCGAGTACACACGGCGGTAGCAGTTTCCGCAATTTTTGCCTGCAGTGGATGAGACGCTGGGGTTGGATCCCTTGATCCGAGTCAGCGACACAGGTACCAGCCAGGAGTCAGCAGGGTCCACTGAGCACCGTGAGGCAAAGAGGATAGAACCGATCCGCGTTGTGATAGGAGCCGGACAAACAGGCTCTCAGAAAGCCTCCCTGATAGCATAACCCCAACTTGGACAGTAAAGTGGTATTATTTAAGACACTAGCAGGGGCAAAGACTCATGGTGAAACTGAATCTAAGTCAGCAGACCGATGAAGCTCCAAAATTACAAGTGTCAGAACTGGGCCCCATGTCCTCATCCTGGTTTATAGTTTACTTTCCTTGTCATCAGGACATGGGCTCTAGCCCACATCCTCGCTTTAAGTTTAGTTTTGTCTTGGTTCTCTGTTTATTATCACTAGTGCCTGCCCGTAGAAAGCAAGTATTCCTGTCTGAAACAAGTACCGGTAGCCCAATCAGGCTTTACAGACCCAAATGTCGGCTGTGTTTGAACGTGGAATACAGAGGTGTAGCCTATATGTAGGCAATCACACATGTTAGACTGTGACAAATATGAAAGGGCCTGAACGCTAAGATTGATTTGATTGTGTGAATATTAATTACAGAATAATTGAAAATGAATGGGACATCCAATATTAGCCACTGTTTAAGAACCTCTTGTTTGTTTGTTTTTTGTCAGATCACTTATTTGTGTGATCTTTTATGAGTTATATTCATAATGGTGTATCTTGCACTTTGGGGAATGGGAGTGTTCAGTCACCTTTATAATTTAGTTTATATGTGTATCATCAATAAACTCATGCAGTACTATAACAGGACATGTTTACAAATATTTGAGACCCAGTGTAGTGCATAATTTTATATTTTAGCAATATTATAAGTTCAAAACACCGAACATTATTTTTTTTTTGTATTTGTATTTTGTATGCTTTATTGATCCCCAGAGGGAAATTCAGGGCATCCGTGGTACAGCGCCAGTCCCTTCACCATTCACACCTAGGGCCACTTTAGAGTCTCCAATTAACCTAACGCATGTTTTTTATACACAGCAGAGTGACCCGTTTGGCTGTAACTGTTGCATCAGTGTTACCCATTTGTCTGTAAATGTCACCATGGGTTGAGATGCCGTCTCAGCGCTCAGCCCATGTTTTCCTTCATCCCTGCTTCTCATTGAGCAGCGTCTCAGCTGGCTCCCAGCTGGCAACATTACGGACGGCTGGGGCCAATTAGTCCTCATCAGCTGGGGCGCTGCCAATGAGAATAAATAGGAGCAGCCTCGATGACTCGGGGCTGCGACATAAGCACTGCTAGGCTGAAGCCCCTTCGTCTGGTGTCAGCCTCTACTCCCCTTGCAGCATTCCTGTGATTGTAACCCGCTGTGAGTATGTACGTCTTGTTACCCCTACGTCCGGTACGAGCTTCCTGCCCCTGCGCTGTGCAACCTGTGAATGTACGTCTGTATGAGTATCTGTGCTCTCCTCATCCCTTATCCCTCTCCTTTAATAAAACATCACGACTCACTGGCTCGCCCTTGGCTCTTATTGCGTGGCTCCCTAGAGCCGTGTGTGACAGTATGTCGCAGCCAGGCGAGTTACCGGCGGCCGTGAGTCGCCGTGGAACTGTACCTTTCTGTCCGGGTGTCAGCGCTACTAGCATGCCGTTTCCCAGGAGTCACTCCCGGCGCCAGGGCGACGAGCTGAGGTCCATCTCGGAGGCTGTCGACGGGACGCTCTTCACCCTGTACGACGCCTCTAACGCGAGACGCTGGCATCCGGGCCGTGCTGAGGAACTCCTGGACTGTTACCCTCATTCTGTGTTCCATCTCGAGGACAGTGCCAGGATAGACGCCACAGGTACACAGCGAGAGAAGCTCCGCGGG
This sequence comes from Pholidichthys leucotaenia, assembly GCA_020510985.1. Lineage (NCBI taxonomy): Eukaryota > Metazoa > Chordata > Actinopteri > Cichliformes > Pholidichthyidae > Pholidichthys > Pholidichthys leucotaenia. The sequence continues at coordinate 227,532,515 of CM035839.1, read as the reverse complement.
TTGGATGGAAATCCCGGCAGGAAGCCGAAGTGGGTGACGTTGCCTCCCGCTTCGGGATCCCGTTCCTGCCACCATTCCAGTCCGGGAGTTCGCGCCAACCAGAGGGCTTCCCCCGACCTGCGCCACGTCACTCGGGATTCCCTTCAAGGAGCCGCAGCTGACAGCAGTTATGTCTGGGGTCGAGTGGCTGTCGCGAGCTTCACTGTGTGTCCTGTTACCATCTTCAGGCATGTGGCGGCGGCAGTGAGATTGATGGAGAGGACTCCAGGGCTACGAAGCTTTCCCGTGCTCGACGCCTTCCTCGCCTCGATCTCCGATCAGGAGCAGCGATTCCTGGGTTCCCCCCTCGCTTCGTCCCCTGGGAATGGCCGTCATCACATCGCCGAGTCACCTCTGCACGAACCTCGTCCGGATCCAGTTCTGGGCCGCCGCCAGGACCGTTCCTCCCACGCAGCTGTCACCTCTTCGCCTCGTCAGTGTGGAGTTTTCACAGCCTCGTTCCCTGAGCCTCATTTCCCCGCTGTCATTCCTGGACATTCGGGCTGGCTCACCCCAGCTGTTTTCCCCTCCTCCTCGACGCGCTCCCTGACTGCTGTGTGTGCCTGGAATTCCGGCCTGGTGAACTCTCTGCTGGAGACAACGTGAGCGATCCTCAGACGATTTCCCGGGGGGTCCTCCGTTATCGCCGGGCGGGGGAGGGAGGAGGAAGAAGCAGTATCCACCACAGGCAGGGCATACTCAAACCTCCAGGAGGCAGGCAAGTCATAGTTTTTTCACACCTGCTTAATGATTTGCTCTGTCACATTCCTGGAGGAGGAGTTCAGGGTTCGCAGCTCCCTGAACTCCCCCCCACCTGCTGTAACCTGTGTTCCTAATCCGCATCTCTGTGTCTATCTCCGCCGAGCGATCCCCGGCTCCGGGTCAACGTGGTGGGGATAAGGAGAGGGCCTGTGGTTCCGGAGCTACGTTGCGGACGGAGGAGGGGGGACTGACTGCTGCGTGGAGTCTGCGCCGACGACTGAGCGTCCCCGGGTCTCCACGGGAGGAGCGGTTCGTCCAGCGGGACGAGGGTCTTCTGGCTTCACGCCGAGTGGATCGTCGGCGGGGTTACCGGAGCTGGAGGAACCTCAAGCTGCGCTGACCAATCGTGCTGGCTGCGGGGGCCCGACGCGGCTGGATGGGAGGCCTGACAACGACCTCCTGACGACGATCCTGATTCTTCGCAGTCCTGGACGGCGTCAGAACCCGAGATCAGTGCGAGTGCTCTCCTTCCTTTTCTCCCTATTTATCTTTGAGCACTTCAGCCTGTCTCTAGGGGAGACGAGCCGGTGGCAGCCAGCACGCTGCGTCTGAGCTTGTCTCGCCGGGGTTCTGGCGCTGCCGGGTGATCCTGATCCCGGTTCTGTTTTCTCCTTCTGAGCCTTCTTTCAGGGTCACCGGCGAGGAGTTGCTGTTCCTCGTGGGTGCTGGAGGGTCCAGTTCAACCGTTGAGGTCGGTTCTGGTGCGGTGTCCAACGGGTGGGTTCGCCCGTGGACCCAATCGGGGTCCAACATGGGTTCGCCTAAGGGGCCCCCGATCGGGGTCCGACGTGGGTGCTTGGCCCCAGTGTTGTCCAGGTCCGGTGAGGAGGTGGCCGTTTCCCTGCGGCCTGGACGGCTCGTCCGCCCTTGTCATCGGCTCTCCCCTGAGCCTCTTCCACCGGGATCCGCTTCTGACCCTAGCGTCCTTCTCAACGGTCCTGGTGGTTGAGTGATGCGGGGTCGACGACCCGACCCACAAAACTTTCGGTTCGGTGATCTGGTTCCCCCCGCTGGTCAGTGTTTGCCTTGGGTGGCCTGGTTCGGCTGCCGGTGGACTGGATTCCTGGGGATCTGGGTCCGGAGTTCGCCGTCCGAACATTTCCCTTCCTGGTTCGCCGACTGGACAATGGGCGGGGAGACCTCCGGAGCCACCTCGGCCATGTTGGACTCTGCCTGCCATATTCCTCGGGTGTCGCTTTTTCTTTTATCATTATTGAGGTCACTCGGGTGTAATTTTTTGTCCTGTTGGTGGATGTGTTTTCATAGTGCTGTGTGTTTTCCATTCCTCGTACTCAGCATTTTACTTTTTGTACCTTGTCTTTAGCCTTGTCCTTTCATTATAGAGTCATGTGCTTTGTTTTCCTTCAAACCATGCTCTGTAATTGTCCGTTTGTCCCAGTCACCTTCACTTCTCTTGGTGACTGTGGGTGGATATATATATATGGTGCTGTGTATTGTGTTTTTTTTTTTTCTCCCTCTTCATTACCCGTACTCAGCGTTTTGGGTTTTTTTGCCACTCTTGTCCTGTTCTTGTCACCATGGGTTGAGATGCCGTCTCGGCACTCAGCCCATGTTTTCCCTCATCCCTGCTTCCCATTGAGCAGCGTCTCAGCTGGCCCCCAGCTGGCAGCATTATGGACGGCTGGGGCCAATTAGTCTTCATCAGCTGGGGCGCTGCCAATGAGGATAAATAGGAGCAGCCTCGATGACTCAGGGCTGCGACATAAACACATTGCTAAGCTGAAGCCCCTTCGTCTGGTGTCAGCTTATACTCCTCTTGCAGCATTCCTGTGTTTGTATCCCGCTGTGAGTATGTACGTCTTGCTACCCCCACGTCCGGTACGAGCTGCTTACCTCTGCGCTGTGCAACCTGTGAGTGTACGTCTGCATGAGTATCTGTGCTCTCCTCATCCCTTCCCCTTTTACCCTGAATAAAATATCACGACTCACTGGCTTGCCCCTGGCTCTGATTGCCCGGCTCCCTAGAGCCGGATATGACAGTATGTCGCAGCCAGAAGAGCTACCGGCGGCCGTGAGTCGCCGTGGAATGTACCTTTCTGTCCGGGTGTCAGCGCTGCTAGCATGCCGTTTCCCAGGAGTCACTTCCAGCGCCAGGGCGACGAGCTGAGGTCCGTCTCGGAGGCTGTCGACGGGACGTTCTTCACCCTGCACGACGCCTCCAACGCGAGACGCTGGCTTCCGGGGCCGTGCTGAGGAAACTCCTGGACGTGTCACCCTCACTCTCTGTACCATCTGGAGACAGTGCCAGGATAGACGCTGCAGGTACACAAGCGGAGAGAAGCTCCACGGGGTGGATGGAAATCCCGGCAGGGAGTCGAAGTGGGCGACGTCTTTCCCCGCTTCGGAGGTCCCGTTCCTGCCGCCATTCCAGTCCGGGAGTTTCGCGCCAACCAGAGGACTTCCCCCGACCTGCGCCACGTCACTCGGATTCCCATTCAAGGAGCCGCAGCGACAGCAGTTATGTCCCGGGGTCGAGTGCTGTTGCGAGCTCTACTGTGTTCCTATCACCACCTTCAGGCATGTGGCGGCTGGCAGTGAGATTGATGGTGAGGACTTCAGGGCTACGAAGCTTTCCCGTGGCTCGACGCCTTCCTCGTCTCGATCTCCAATCTGGAGTCGGCGAAATCCTGGGTTTCCCCCTCGCTTCGTCCCCTGGGAGTAGTCGTCATCACATCGCCGAGTCACCTCTGCACGAACCTCGTCCGGATCCAGTTCTGGGTCATCGTCAGGACCGTTCCTCCACGCAGCTGTCATCCCTTCGCCTTGTCAGTGTGGAGATTCTACAGCCTCGTCCCCTGAGCCTCGTTCCCCCGCTGTCATTCCTGGACATTCGGGCTGGCTCACCCCGGCTGTTTCCCCCTCCTCCTCGACGCGCTTCCTGACCGCTGTGTGTGCCTGGAATCCCGGCCTGGTGAGCTCTCTGCTGGAGACAACGCGAGCGACCCTCAGACGAATTCCCGGGGGGGTCCTCCGTTATCGCCGGGTGGGAGAGGAAGAAGCAGATTCCACTACAGCAGGCGATACTCAACCTCCAGGGGGCAGGCAAGTCATTGTTTTTTCACACCTGCTTAATGATTTGCTCTGTCACATCCCTGGAGGAGAAGTTCAGGGTTCGCAGCTCCCTGAACTCTCCCCACCTGCTGTAACCTGTATGCCTAATCCCGCATCCTCTGTGTCCTCTCCGCCGAGCGGTCCCCGGCTCCGGGTCAACGTGGTGGGATATGGAGAGGGCCTGTGGTTCCGCAGCTACATTGCGGACGGAGGAGGGGGACTGACTGCTGCGTGGAGTCTACGCCGACGACTGAGCGTCCCCGGGTCTCCACGGAGGAGCGGTTCGGTCCAGCGGGACGAGATTCTTCTGGCTTCACGCCGAGTGGATCGTCGGCGGGGTTACCTGAGCTGGAGGGATCTCAAGCTGCGCTGACCATCGTGCTGGCTGCGGGGCCCGACGCGGCTAGATGGGAGCCTGACAACGACCTCCTGACGACGGATCCTGGATCTTCGCAGTCCTGGACGGCGTCAGAACCCGAGATCAGGCGAGTGCTCTCCTTTCTTTTCTCTCTTTTTATCCCCGAGCACTTCAGCCTATCTCCAGGGGAGACGAGCCGGGTGCAGCCGTCCGCTGCGTCTGAGCTCGTCTCGCCGGGTTCTGGCGCTGCCGGTAATCCTGATCCCGGTTCTGTTTTCTCTTCTGAGCCTTCTTCCAGGGTCACCGGCAAAGAGTTGCTGTTCCTCGTGGTGCTGGAGGGTCCGGGTTCAACGTTGGAGGTCGGTTCTGGTGCAGTATTCAACGTGGGTTCGCCCGAGACCCAGTCGGGGTCCAACGTGGGTTCGCCTGAGGCCCGATCGGGGTCCGACGTGGGTGCTGCCCCAGTATTGTCCAGGTCCGGTGAGGAGGTGGCCGTTTTCCTGCGGCCTGACGCCCGCCGCCCTCGTCATCGGCTCTCCCCTGAGCCTCTTCCACCAGGATCCGCTCTGATCCTTCGCCCGTCTCAACGGTCCTGGTGGTTGAGTGATGCGGGTCGACGACCCGACCCACAGAACTTTCGGTTCGGTGATCTGGTTCCCCCCACTGGTCTGTTTCCCTCTGGGCAGCCTGGTTCGGCTGCCGGTGGACTGGATTCCTGGGATCTGGGTCCAGAGTTCGCCGTCCGAACACTTCTCTTTCCCTGATTCGCCAGCTGGACAATGGGCGGGGAGATCTCCGGAGCCATCTCGGCCATTTTTGGACTCTGCCTGCCATTCACCTCGGGTGTCACTTTTTCTTTTGTTATTAAGGTCACTCGGGTGTAATGTGTTGTCCTGTTGGTGGATTCGTTTTTATAGTGCTGTGTTTTCCATCGCTCATGCTCAGCATTTTACTTTTTGTGCCATGTTTTTAGCCTCGTTTTTTGTATTGTAGAGTTATGTTTTGTTTTCCGTAACACCATGCTCTGCAGTTATCCATTTATTCCAGTCACTTTCATTTCTTTAGGTGACTGGGTATTTATATATTCGTGTGTGGGGGTTTTTCTTTGCCTGCACTCAGTATTTCTTTTTTGTCCTGTTGGTTCATTAGAGTCATGTGCCTTGTTTTCCCTAACACCATGCTCTATAATTGTCATTTGTTCCAGTCACCCTCACTTTTCTTGGTGACTGTGTGTATGTACTTAAATTAGCGCTGTGTATAGGTTCCCCTTTATTTAATCGTACTCAGCATTTTTTGCCCTGTACCTTTTTGGTGGTTCTTTTTTTCCTTGCTCTGGGTCACGCATGGTTGGTACTCTCTGGGTAGTATGTAACCGGCGTGCTGACCCGGTTCTTCTCCCCATCTGTACCTGGGTTAATTATTCTGTTTTGTCAGTATTGTATTTGGGTTTTTCTTTCCCGCTACCCTACATTGCCCCATTGGTGTTGTCCTTCCCTTGGCTTCTTCCCCTCCGGTCCGCCTCCCTTCCTCCCACCCTAGGTGGGGGGGGGGGGGCTGGGATGTTCCTGGTCGTTCAGGAGCCCGACCTTGAGGGAGGGGCTCTGTCACCATGGGTTGAGATGCCGTCTTGGCACTCAGCCCATGTTTTCCCTCATCCCTGCTTCCCATTGAGCAGCGTCTCAGCTGGCCCCCAGCTGGCAGCATTATGGACGGCTGGGGCCAATTAGTCTTCATCAGCTGGGGGCGCTGCCAATGAGGATAAATAGGAGCAGCCTCGATGACTCGGGGCTGCGACATAAACACATTGCTAAGCTGAAGCCCCTTCGTCTGGTGTCAGCTTATACTCCTCTTGCAGCATTCCTGAGTTTGTATCCCGCTGTGAGTATGTACGTCTTGCTACCCCCACGTCCGGTACGAGCTGCTTACCTCTGCGCTGTGCAACCTGTGAGTGTACGTCTGCATGAGTATCTGTGCTCTCCTCATCCCTTCCCCTTTACCCTGAATAAAATATCACGACTCACTGGCTTGCCCCTGGCTCTGATTGCCCGGCTCCCTAGAGCCGGATATGACAGTTCTTAGTTTTGTTTGCATTATGGAGTAGTGTTTGTTCTGTTATCCACACTCTGTAATTGCTTTGTCCGTTTTTTGTCATTCTTTTGGTGGGTTATCTGTTCTCGTGTTCTGCATTCCCCCCATCTGTGCCCTGGGTTTTTTTTTCTTCTTTTTTTTTTTTTTGGTGCGATGTAGAGTACTGTGTTTGGGGTTTTTTTTGCCCTGTTACCCTACATTGTCCTGTTGGTGTTTCCCTTTGCTTCGTCCCCTCCGGTCCTGCCTCCCTTCCTCCCACCCTAGGTGGGGGGGGGGGGGGGGGCTGGGATGTTTCTGGTCGTTCAGGAGCCCGACCTTGAGGGGGAGGCTCTGTCACCATGGGTTGAGATGCCGTCTCAGCGCTCAGCCCATGTTTTCCTTCATCCCTGCTTCTCATTGAGCAGCGTCTCAGCTGGCTCCCAGCTGGCAACATTACGGACGGCTGGGGCCAATTAGTCCTCATCAGCTGGGGCGCTGCCAATGAGAATAAATAGGAGCAGCCTCGATGACTCGGGGCTGCGACATAAGCACTGCTAGGCTGAAGCCCCTTCGTCTGGTGTCAGCCTCTACTCCCCTTGCAGCATTCCTGTGATTGTAACCCGCTGTGAGTATGTACGTCTTGTTACCCCTACGTCCGGTACGAGCTTCCTGCCCCTGCACTGTGCAACCTGTGAATGTACGTCTGTATGAGTATCTGTGCTCTCCTCATCCCTTATCCCTCTCCTTTAATAAAACATCACGACTCACTGGCTCGCCCTCGGCTCTTATTGCGTGGCTCCCTAGAGCCGTGTGTGACAGTAAATATTTAAATAAAAATGATTTATTTCGTTATTTGGGCATTTTTGCGTCTTGTTTTTGCATATGTCTGCAGTTGATATGCAGTTGATCTGGCCATTCCAGTCCACAATGAAACAGCAGTCAGGACTGCCGTCTACCACCGACCGGGCACGTTTACAAATATTTGAGACCCATGCCAGTGCACCCTTTTATATTTTAAGAATATTATAAGTACAAAACACTAATATTATGCACAGCAGAATGACCTGTTTGGCTGCAACTGTTGCATCAGTATTGCCCATTTGTCAGTAAATATTTAAATAAAAATTATTTATTTTATTATTTGAGTGTTTTTGTGTCCAGTTTGGTGACGATCATCATTTAGTCAAACTGTGCATGTGGCCGCATGTGATATGCAGTTGATCTGGGCATTCTGCTCCACAATCATAGTAGTATTATTAATTTTTAGATAGCTGTGTGAGTACACCGAGAGGAGTGCCATCGGCGAAGGCGAGTGGTGGTCCTGCAAAGGGACTCCCATCTACCGCTGACCGGGCGAGCTGGACTTGCTTCAATGCAAAGGACTGCGTTCCGCCCGCTGCTTCTCCAACACCATTGTTGGAGAAGGCAAACCCTGGGTCCCTGCTGGCATTCCCTTATTTATCCTTTAGACATACGCAATCACGGCAACATTGCAGTATAATTTTTTAAGCATTACATCTTCACTACTCCCTCTTTCTTGTCAAATTTGTCGTTTTTCACTTCCTTTTTTTGTTTCCGAAATGCTGTGGTGACTGACTGGTCGTGATGCTGCATGTTATCCAATCAGCATGGTTGTGACATCTTGTACTATCCAATCAGCACGGAGTCAATGCGACACCCCACACACACTGGAGGGCATGAAGAGATGTACGTGTATGTGCTTGGCTGAGGAGCCACTGGTGCGAAGCTACCATCTGTGATTATGACTGAATGCCTCTAAGTCAGAATCCTGCCTAGACGTAGCGATACCATAGTGCTGCGGATCTCCGGTTGGTTGGTGTCTTGTGCTCATAACAGATCTTCAGCTTGTCAAATTCTGGCTGGTAATTTTTTTCAAAGATGTCCTGGAAGATGTCTTTAAATTTCCCATCAGCAGTGACAGAGTGGTGGCTAAACTTTTATTGATAAAAATTGCATATTTTTACTGAGGGACTCCATACTCAGAGTTGCACACCCTCGTAACCTCAGCAAAACCCTTATAAAATCTTGTCACAGCACTCAGAGCTGAAAAAAAGTTCAACTTGTCAGACTACTGTACAGCTGCGCTCGTCAATATCGGACCTTTCTAAGCAGCCAATCAGAATTAAGGAAGGGCGGGACATAGGATGCCGGTACAGGAAGACGACAATGGTAGGTGGTGGATAGTGGAGAGGCTGAACTTTGCTGCATCAAACAACCTGGTACTCTTTGGTCATTATGTCATGATATCAGGATCAGAGGTTGGGGGACCTCCACCTGCCATCCCTGAGGTTGGTGGTCATTCATCTGTCGTTCCAGAGGCCGAGCAGTCCGCTCCACCTGGACCATCCGAGCAGTCCACTCCACCTGCCGTTCCAGAGGCCAGGGGGCCTCCATCATGTGTTCCTGAGGTCAGAGTGCAGCAGTTACTGTTTTCTGAGTCCTACACCTCTGCACTGAAGGTCACTCAGGTACTGTCCCCAGCGCCAAAAGCTCCTGAGTTACCTCCAGAGCCAAAAGCTCCTGTGTTACCTTCAGAGCCTAAGGCTGCTGTGTTACCTCCAGAGCCTAAGGCTGCTGTGTTACCTCCAGAGCCAAAAGCTCCTGTGTTATCCCCTGAGGTTAAGGCTCCTATGTTATCTCCTGTTCAAGAAGTTCCTATGTTATCTCCCGAGTTTAAAACTCTTATGATGTTATCTCCAGAGCAAAGGGCCTCTATGCTAGCTCCCGTGTTAAAGGCTCCTGAGGTCAGCCCTCCCATGGTGCTGTGTTTGTCCGTCTGGTGGCCCTCGGACTTTGGTAGGCCACCTGACGTGCCGTGTTCATCCGTCTGGTGGCCCTTGGATTTTGGTAGGCCACTCAACATGCTGTGTGCACCCGTCTGGTGGTCCTTGGACTTTGACAGGCCACCTAATCCATCCTGTACTCCGGCCTGGTGGGCCATGGACTTGGACAGACCACCTGACCCATTATGAAGCTTTGGACTTTGCTTGTTCTCAAACTGTGGATTTGTTTTGGACTCTGTCGGGGGGGAGAGATTTGTTTTGGCCTGCCTGACCTTGTTCCTCCACCACCCACCCTGGGAGGGTGTTTTGTGTGTGTGTGTGTGTGTGTGTGTGTGTGTGTGTGTGTGTGTGTGTGTGTGTGTTACGTTATAAGTCATCTGGTAGCCGCCCTTGAGCGGGTGATACTGTCAGGATGTGGACTGGGCCCCATGTCCTCACGCTGATTTATATTTTACTTTCCTTGTCATCAGGACATAGGTTCTCGCCCACATCCATGCTTTAAGTTTAGTTTTATCTTGGTTCTCTGTTCACGGGTGTCTTTGATTCTCTGCATTATATATAGACGCCACACGCTGCCCTCTGGGTGGCGTCCTCCTGTCTTCTGCCTAGTCATGTCATGTCAAGTAGTCTTGTCTGCCAAGTTTTATTGAATTTGAGTTTTTCATGTATGTTGTATTTTTCCAGTCAGTGTACTCTGTTACTTTGTGTTAATAAATCCTCACAACTAGAGCTCTGGCGTTTGCGTCCTGCGAACAACACACACCACTGACAACAAGGAATTACAGTTAGGAGTTAAATCACAATCCCTCAAAATGACAGACGGCCTTAAAAATTTTCTGTCACTGCTTAAAATAATCTGTCAATGAAGGAGAATTCTCAGTTAATGCAAACACTGGACCCAGTCTACATGCTTGCTTGTACTCCGCTATTGGTCGAGAGTGAGGAAAAACACTCTATCCTTTATGCTGCATTTGACAGTTTTTCACCATTCTCTGACACCACTGTGTCAGAGAAGGTAAAAACTTTGATATAACATATAAGCACTTAATAGAATTAAAATTAACGGGCTACTTATGTATTATTTGTATGTATAAGTATGTCTCAGGGATGTGTGAATGGATGGGGGGTGGGGGTGGGGGGTGGAGCTATGTGGGAGTGTGTCTTGAATCATGCTGCTTCTTATATGGATGCTGAGAGAAACGCAATTTCATCTTGCCTGCACTACAGTTGTATGTACAGCAATATGACAATAAAGTTTGATTTGATTTGATTTGATTTAAAGCACAAAAATCCAAGCGGAGAGCCGGAACATCACACTTCCTTGTTGTTGTCACGTGATCGCAATCAGTTCTCGTTGGTCTCGCTTGGGTCTCCTCGAGATCTTTTGTTATGTTTATTTATTTATTCTCCAGTGCCTTCAATACCATTCAGCCACTGTTGCTGAGTGAGAAGCTGTGGGTGATGGGGGTCAACAGCTCTGTGATCTTCTGGATTACTGATTACCTGACAGACAGGCCACAGTTTGTCCGGGTGGGCAGTGTCTTGTCTGATGTGGTGGGTAGTGATACAGGAGCTCCACAGGGGACTGTGCTCTCTCCTTTTCTCTTCACCTTATACACCATCGACTTTCAGTACAACACCAAGTCATGCCACCTGCAAAAATTCCCTGACTCGGCTGTTGTTGGGTGTATAAGAGGGGGAGAGGAGGGAGAGTACAGGACACTGGTAGACAGATTTGTGGACTGGACTGGATTGGACTGAAGGTCAGCAAGACCAGAGAGATGGTGATTGACTTCAGGAAGAAGAGGATGCCTTCACAGTCACTACTGATTAGGGGGGAGGACGTGGAGGTAGTGGAGAACTACAAATACCTGGGTGTCAGGATCAGCAACGGACTGGACTGGAAATCTAACACCAATGCTGCATACAAGAAGGGGATGAGCAGACCCTACTTTCTGAGGAAACTGAGATTCTTCAAAGTGTGCAACAAGATGTTGGAGCTTTTCTACCAGGCTGTTGTTGCCAGCGCCATCTTCTTTGCTGCTGTCTGTTGGGGTAGCAGTAACAGAGCCAGCAGCACCACTAGACTTGACAAGATTATCAAGAGGGCTGGCTCTGTGATTGGTCTCAGGCTGGAGACCTTTGAGTTTGTGGTGGAGAGGAGGACACTGAACAAACTGTTATCCATCATGGGCAATCCTGATCACCCCCTCCACCACACACTGGACAGACAGCGGAGCACTTTCTCCAGCAGACTGCTACAACTTCACTGCCAAACAGTTAGATACAGGAAATCTTTCCTGCCACATGCCATTTCACTGTACAATAACTCACTCTAATGTTGAACTTTGGTCATAACAATGCTGCCACACTGCACCTTGCAGTCTAATTGGTGCTTCACATTTTACCCTGCTCCCAATAGTCCTGCATTGTACAGCTAGTACGAGCCATGTATCTATACGGATCATCATCTATTCATCTTGGTGGTCTGCGATGTATATAAAGTTATCTAGCCAGTTTTGCTTTCCCTGGGTAATTCCTTTGTCTATTATGCTGTGTATGTTTCTGTCATTTGGTCATCTACTGTATCATGCTGCTGTTACACTGTAATTTCCCAGTTTGGGATCAATAAAGTACATCTATCTATTTTATATAATTATTGCGTGATCTTGACCATGACCATGACCATGATCTTGACCATGACCATGTCATGCCAAAACACAAACGGAGTTGGTAGGGATGGACGCAACGCTCCGTCTGCACTGCGTCCGTAATAGACTGCATCCGGAGTCAGTGTCAATCCAGGGTTACATGCATGTCCTTGAACTGTGGAACGAAGCCCAGCAAAAACCCATGCAGACATGGGGAAAACATGCAAACTCCACAGAGAAGGGGCACCAGTGGCCGGGGGTGCAATTGAAGTCATTACCTTCTTGCCGTGTTGCCACAGTGTTAACCAGTATGCTACCGATTAAAGCAATTGTTGCAAATTGTTAGAAAGAGCTCCTTTAAAATGAAGGTAAAACAAGTTATGCAGAAAGTATAAGCTGGCTATCAATAAATGAATGGGAATGGCAAATATTCTCTCAACTTTTGTCACAAATTTTGTGACTTTTTCTGTAAATTTGTTTGCTTTTTTATGGAAAATATGTTTGCTCCATCATAAATTAGCAGCTTTGCAACTTCTTGTAAATTTGTGATGTTTGTGTCTTTAATCCCGCTCTCCCCAGATATCCTGCCGTTGTGTCCTTGGGCAAGACACTTTACCCCAATTGCTCCTGGTGGGTCTGGACAGCGCCATGTTGGGCAGCTATGCCGCCATCAGTGTGTGAATGTGTGTGTGAATGGGTAGATAGCAGGATCTGTAAAGCGCTTTGGTCATCTAGAGATGAGAATAGAAGCGCTATATAAGTGAATGCCATTTACAATTACTATTTTTAATTTACATGCATATATATTTTTTTCTTTTTTAAGGCAACAGAGAGCCATATATTCATTTTCTTCATAAATCTCACTTGTCAGATTTACAGAAGTGTAGTTTTAGGCTGGAAAAAATCCCCATAGGTCATCATAACCTCGACTAAACCTTGAGATGTGACCATTATGGTTCAGCCTTTCTAGGTAGGACTCATCTCATCTCTGAGAGGCTTTGTACTGTTGCCAAATGAAAACATCAGCTGTAGAAACGGTAGTGATGAGGATATGACACCCAGACTATCGCTTTCACTCAATGAACATTAAAAATTCAGAAGGCAGTCAGAACAATCGTTGCTGCAGATTTGTTCTTTCTATCGGGCTCCACGTGTTGTGTTCCCTATAAGCTGTCTGGAGTGGCTGTTTCGTGAGAAATGGATTCTGACAGAGGGGACGGTGTGACAGTAAAAGTGCTCTTCTTCCAGTGACGGTAGTGCCTGACCTCTTCCTTTTCCCCAGCGGAGTCACATTGTCACAAAATTTGATTATCTCAGGGGACTGAAACTGGAGCATCAGGATCCTAAAAATATTTGTTATGCCTGGATGCTTTATTTATTTGTGTATTTTCACAAGACCCGTGCCAGCAGAGGAGAGCAAATCAAATTATATCTCAAACAGTAACTTATGTAGCATGTATGTACAGTATAAATATAAGCCATGTCTGAGAATTGGTATAAAAATCCCCGTATAAACAACAAAACACCCAAATGTGTCTTTCGTCTTGTTTTCTTATTTTAAATCATACTTTCTGTTACATCTTGTTAGGTAATAGAGAGCCTATCTGCATTAAGGGAATCAACTTCAGGAAAAAAAAAAAACATAGTGGAATTAATAGCATGAGAGAAATGATTTTTCGGTTCAAATTGTATTTTTTCATGAATTACTCTGTGGACTGACGAGACTAAAGTTGAACTTTTTGAAAGGTGTGTGTCCCATTACATCCAGCATAAAAGTAACACAGCATTTCAGAAAAGGAACATCATATCAACAGTAAAAATACTGTATGTGGTCTCCAAAATCTAATGAGCTCATCCTTTGGCCAAGGCCCACGTCTGGTGAAAATTTCATCAAAATCCACTGAGTAATTTTTTGAGTAATCCTGCAGACCAAGCAAACCGCCTGATTACATTACCTCCTTCATTCATTCATCTTCAATTCAACATTTTCAAGTTGGTTGTGGGGGAGTGGCTGAAGCCTATTCCAGCATCTTTAGGTGAGAGGCAAGGTATTCCCTGGACAGATCACCAGTCCATACCGGGCCAACACATAGAAACAAACAACCATTCACTCTCACAATTTATCTTCAGTTGATGCCAGTTAACCTAACGTGCAGGTCATTGAACTGTGGGAGTACATCGGAGTACCCAGCAAAAACCCACACAGACATGGGCAGAACATGCAAACTCCACACAGAAAAGTCACCACTGGCCAGAGGTGGGATCAAACCCACGATTTTCCTGCTGTGCTCCCACAGTGCTAACCACTGCTCCACCGAGCTGCCCTTATAATCTATTATCAGCTGTTATTTTAACTTCTATATGATGGGACACAGAATAGTTTTTGTTTTTGTTCACATGTTCAGTTTTATTCATGAACCTATGGCATACAGCGTGCAGATTATTCATTTATTAATGACTTAATTGAACTGCTGAAGAGAGACTGGAGAAACAATACTAGATAACGACCAGTTAATTTGTGCTATGAAATGGATGACTGGGAATTACATGTTAAAGTTCCAATAGATCATGCTCAGTGTCATCTGTCAAAATTTTCTTTCTGTCAAAATCTTCAAGTTTTTCTGTCATTGCTAAAAAAATTTCAGTGGACAATCGTACTCAGAATTCTATGGATTCCTGATGACAATAATTATCTTGTTTAAATGTAAACTTAAAGATACAGCAACAAGATGACTTGACTGAGATGAGAAAACTGTTCACACACACAGTGACCTGTATATTTCACCATCCCCTCAACAACTGAGGTAATAAGAAGTTAGTACTCTGGTAACAGTGATGGGGTGGGATAAAAAAAATGGCTGTGGCATTTGAGAGGGTTTTTTTTAAATTGCTGTTATTTTTAGTTAGTTATTCTTTGCCCCGGGGTGAGAGTGGCCAAAATGTCTTCTGAGTATTCATGAAGAGGGTGTCCATAATGCTCCGTCTTCCCTTGTAAATAATGTAACTGTAAGTAGGCCTTGAATGTGTTTCCATAATTGCTCCTGCTATTGTGTTGGTCTTTCACCCATGTTAATGTGAAATGCTCACTAGCACCGTGACTGAGATGTTGGTTGTAGGGAATCATCACCCCCGTGCTGCACATGCTGAGTGGGTGCATTATAAAAAGGCCATGGAGGAACAAAACTGGTTCCTTCATTTCATTAATGGAGTGTTAATCGAGAGTTAAGTTTGACAGGTCCACTTCAAAAGGGCCACTGCTCGCCATAAATCCATCAACTCTCAACATAATGAAAACACAGCTGGGAGTCATAGGAAAATGTGTGTGTGTGGGTGTGTTCAAAAGGGCCGATGTAAAAAGGTCTGTGCCATTGAAATAATCTGTTTAAAATAAAATCATATAAGACTGCATTACTTCTTTATTTTTTTGAATGCCCTTCTGGCATTCTTCTGGTCAGCAGATCATATGACCACTTATGCTTTGTGCAAAAATACCTTTTTCAACTTTTGAAGTTTATGTCTAAAGTAGTAAATTACAGTTTTATTGTTCTTGTCACACTGTCAGCATCTTTAAATGAGCACCAGTACCCTGTCATGATCCGTATCCTAGTTATGATCATGTTTAATTCATTTTTGACATTTTCGTATAGAACACAAAAGAAACCTGGTTATTCATGCCCCTGTGTTCATGGCCACACCAAGCTATTAAAATTGTTTTGCTGTGTTCCAAAACTAGCATCCTTGTGATTGTAACAGTCATGGCTAAAAGTGGCACATCTTTGGCTTATAACGGGATTAGTTCTACTGAATATTAACATTGTCTTTTGAGTATGACTTACCCACCTTCTTATTAGCAATGGGAACACCAGTGACAGAATATGCTGAACATGCCCCTCACTTAATTGGTGTGGATTTATCATGGTGGAGTTCAACAATCCTGAGTGTAAAGAAAATTTTTGTATGAGATTTTCTATTTTTAAATAGTTGTTTTTCTGTGGGCGTGTTGTACTAACTGTTATGATACAAGGTGAGAGCACAAATTCCACTCAGTGTGTTAACCTTGATTACCTGTGATTGCCTGCAGCTGCTCCTCATTACATACCTGCCCTAATTACCTGATGGGTATAAAGGCCTGCTGATTCCTCAGTACTGTGTGGGATTGACTTTCCTCAACAGCTTTCCGTAGCTTCCTGAATCCTCCTGCTGATCTACCTCCTGTGTGCTTCTGCCTCCAATGCACTCACCTTCCCAAAGCTCCTTGGTTTCCCACGTAAGCCTGCAATATTTCATGATCAAACATTACCTGCTTGGATCTCCAACTATGCCTCTCCTCAGTACTGCCTGTCTCCCTTGTTGTTCCTGAATATCCCCTGCCTGCGCCCACTTGGTAAATACAAATAAGGATCAACCATTGCAAAATCAATAACCATATCACCACAGGAAAAAAACCCGGGCCCGGGGTGCCCTCATACCTACCTGCAAGCTGCTTCATATTTCTGGTTCAAAACTCTGTCATCTCCATCACCTGTAAGTGGACAACCTCAACCCTCAACAGCCCTCAGCTGTCTCATCATATAAGCATGGAGCTTTTTCATCTGATTACGGTAGACAGTCCAGGTTTCAGCACCATATAGTAGGGTTGACAACACAACAGCTCTATAAAACTTGCATTTTACTTTGATGGAAACATGTCTATTTTTCCATAACCAATCTTGTAGTTTGCCAAAGGTGGCACTTGCATTACCCATCCTATTCCTGATCTCTTTGTCAATTTTGGCATTGTTGGAGACTGTACTTCCAAGATATTTGAAGTCTCTACACTACACCAGTGGCTCTTAGTTAATTGTTATGATTTTGGGTGCAGATGGAGGATTGAGCAGTTTCACTGGCTGGTAAAGGGTTCTTTATGTTTATCTTAAGGCTGAACTGAGCAGCAGCTTTGTCAAATCTGTCTACTAATATTTGAACATCCTCAGAGCTGTGCGCCACCACAGCACTATCATCAGCAAAAAGCATTTCTCTCGCAAGATGTCTTGTTGTATGCATCTTTGCTTTGAAGTGAGACAATTTGAAAAGGTCTGCATCATGTCGTGTCTGTATGTAAATACCTTCTCGGGCGTCCTTGAATACTACTTCTAGCATTGCAGTCAGGTACAAAGGACAATGTCGGAGCAAGCACACAACTTTGCTTGACACCATTTGTCACAGTAAATTCCATGGAGGTGGCGTTTCCCTGAATTACTTGGGCTTGCATACCATCATGTAGGGATCTTATCAAGCTAACGTCTTTGTCTGTACAGCCATACTTCTTCAGCACAATCTAGAGACCTTCTCTTGATACTGTATCAAAAGCCTTTGTGAAGTATATAAATACAGCATACAAGGGCATGTTTTGTTCCATACACTTCTCCTGGATCTGACGCAGACTGAAGATCATATCCATAGTGCCTCTTCCATTCCGAAAACCACACTGTGTCTCGGGTAAGATGTTTGGGGTAAGCTTTTCATTGACTCTGTTGAGGAGTATGTGGGCCATTATTTTACCAGCAGTGGACAGAAAAGATATTCCTCTATAATTACCACAATGCTTCCTACTCCACTTCTTAAATGTTGGCATAATATTTGCATCTTTCCAGTCTTGTGGCATGCACTCTTGTTCCCAGATGTCAGCAATTAGATCAAACAGTCGTTCTTTTAGTTTGTTTCCTCCATATCTCCATACCTCAGTTGGTATGCCACATCTTCCTGGTGCTTTGTTAGCTTTTGATGCATCAATGGCTTTCAAAAGCTCTTCAAAATTTGGTTTTACATCTAGACTTAAGATGGTAGGCTTGTCTGCAATTGAGTTGAGCGCTGTATAATCTGCATCTCCAGGTACATTTAATAGCTGGTTGAAGTACTGCGCGAACCTGTTCAGTATTTCATCCTTCTCTTTCAAAGCTGTCTCACCATCAAGGGCAGTCAGCTGGGTTGTGCCTCTTCTCTGAGGTCCATATGCCTCTCTTAAGCCATGGTAGAATTCCTTCATATCATTCATGTCTGCAGCAAGTTGTAATTCTTCAGCTTTCTTCTCCCACCACCAGGCTTTCAGTTCTCTGGTGTACTGCTGAAGCCTACTGGTGGCTTCCACTAATTTTGCTCTGTTAGCCCTCGTGTTTATCTGCAGAAGTTTTATCCTTGCTGTGTTCCTTCTGTAACCAAATTTTATCTAAACACTTTAGCAGCTCTGTAGGTTGAATAGCCTTTTATTGCTGACAGCAACAGGAGAAGTGAGAGCATGGAAAAAAAAAAGTCAGCTCTGCTCTCTCAAGGGAGAGAGGCACATCCTTTTATTGACCTTCAGTGAAGCGTCTGGAATGTTTGATAAGATTCAGATGCAGATGCGGAGGGGAGGAAGAACACAGAGACATTTACTCCCTAAACTCCCTAACATGGTTACAATATGCAGTGTATAAAAACAGTTCATATATGGATAAAGACCAACTCATATGTTGTAACACACACACAATTCATATATTGGGACACACTTGTAATACATATGATCCATAGTACTCAATAGATTAATGCATAAAAAGAGTGGATTAATGCATAGACAGTAAGTTTCCACTACATTTCCCTTCTCTTGGTCATATATCACCATTTGTACAAGACTGACAAAGTAAGAAATCAGCAAAAGTACACCCTATCAGGTTGAAATTGATGCATTATGAACAGTGACATAGAATAACAGTATATGTAAGAGTCACAAGTGATTATATCATAAGTTTGGGAAGAGTGGTGTAACATGTTAACAGCAAACATTAATTATTTATTCCTTAATATTATCATAGCCATCAGGGAAAGGAAGGTGTGACATGTTGAAAGCAGTGTGATTCACATTCGTGTTTCTGTGGATGGTGTCCGAATCCTGTTCAGCTGTAGGGAGAGCTGTGTAATGCATCATGTTGATAGTGAACATTTTGGACATCATATTACGAATTATTGGAATCAGACAACAGCCACAGAACAACAAAATCAGTAGAATTATTAAAAACATCACTCCAATACGTACAAGCCAGTCTTTCCAACCACCACTAGTTAGTCAGGACCACAGGTCCCAGCCAGAGGAGACCATACTATCCTGCTGCAGCTGCTGTGAGAGAAGGTCATTTAGGTGACTCACCACATGTGACTCACCACAGACCTGTAACTTCTTCTTTAAGAGGCTCCTCTGTCCTCCACTTGTTACCTGTATTAATGGCACCTGTTTGAACTCATTATCAGTATAAAAGACACCTGTCCACAACCTCAAACAGTCAGACTCCAAACTCCACTATGGCCAAGACCAAAGAGCTGTCAAAGGACACCAGAAACAAAATTGTAGACCTGCACCAGGCTGGGAAGACTGAATCTGCAATAGGTAAGCAGCTTGGTGTGAAGAAATCAACTTTGGGAGCAATTATTAGAAAATGGAAGACATACAAGACCACTGATAATCTCCCTCCATCTGGGGCTCCACGCAAGAGCTCAGCCCATGGGGTCAAAATGATCACGAGAACGGTGAGCAAAAATCCCAGAACCACACGGGGGGACCTAGTGAATGACCTGCAGAGAGCTGGGACCAAAGTAACAAAGGCTGCCATCAGTAACACACTACGCCGCCAGGGACTCAAATCCTGCAGTGCCAGACGTGTCCCCCTGCTTAAGCCAGTACATGTCCAGGCCCATCTGAAGTTTGCTAGAGAGCATTTGGATGATCCAGAAGAGGATTGGGAGAATGTCATATGGTCAGATGAAACCAAAATAGAACTTTATTGTAAAAACTCAACTTGTCGTGTTTGGAGGAGAAAGAACACCATACCTACTGTGAAGCATGGGGGTGGAAACATCATACTTTGGGGCTGTTTTTCTGCAAAGGGACCAGGACGACTGATCCGTGTAAAGGAAAGAATGAATGGGGCCATGTATCGTGAGATTTTGAGTGAAAACCTCCTTCCATCAGCAAGGGCATTGAAGATGAAACGTGGCTGGGTCTTTCAGCATGACAATGATCCCAAACACACTGCCCGGGCAGTGAAGGAGTGGCTTCGTAAGAAGCATTTCAAGGTCCTGGAGTGGCCTAGCCAGTCTCCAGATCTCAACCCCATAGAAAATCTTTGGAGGGAGTTGAAAGTCTATGTTGCCCAGCGACAGCCCCAAAACATCACTGCTCTATAGGAGATCTGCATGGAGGAATGGGCCAAAATACCAGCAACAGTGTGTGAAAACCTTGTGAAGACTTACAGAAAACGTTTGACCTCTGTCATTGCCAACAAAGGGTATATAACAAAGTATTGAGATGAACTTTTGTTATTGACCAAATACTTATTTTACCGAGGAATTTACCAATTAAGTCATTAAAAATCCTTCAATGTGATTTTCTGGATTTTTTTTCTCATTTTGTCTCTCATAGTTGAGGTATACCTATGATGAAAATTGGAGACCTCTCTCATCTTTTAAGTGGGAGAACTTGCACAATTGGTGGCTGACTAAATACTTTTTGCCCCACTGTAGGTGCAGCACTCTTGACCTATAATGTGACATACCCCACCCTGAGCTGCCAAAACTGTGTCCAGAGCCGATCTATTTTGTAGCACGACATTACGCATGGCCTTCATTTCAATTGTCATTGCTGAGAAACCTATTTCAGTTAAAGCTGTGAGGTTCTCCAAATCAATAGCCAGTCTGTCAATATGGTGGGCAGTATTTACCATACCCCACATGGGTACCAATGCGCTAAGAAGTTTCACCCCTGGACTTATCCCGACCCTGGTTTGGTCATCAGTTGCTCTTTCCTCCTGCCCATGATGTTCATGTGGTGGGAAATAATGTGAATATGAATATTGAGCATGATGGGTGAGATTTGTGACAATGCGCATGCTAGGAATCAATTTAGCCATGTAACATGTTCCACACCACCCCAGTGGTAAATACTGATAAACTTGTGACCCACATACCCAAACATGAGCAGTTAGGCTACCGTAGCCATCAGAGCTGGGGAAGAACAATTGAGGATTATTAGAACATTGGCTTTTATTTTGACGTCCACATGTAGCCCTTGGTAGGGTAAGGTTTGGTGTTGTAAAAAATGGCATCCTTTCTGTGTTCAGACTTGGGGTACCAGTCACATGAAACCCACAGGTAGCATTGAGAGTAGTGTTAGATCGTTGTGCAGTTCCCAAATATGTTGACCCATTGTAATGACAACTAAGGTGAAAACATACTGAAGCTGTAAAAAGTGTGGAGTTAATAGTGAATACAGGGTTCTGAGCCTTCTTCTAATGCAGGTTACATTATGAACTCTGATTTGGCGAAAAGCAAAATCTGTTACACTGACATTTAACCACTCACAGTACTCTGCTGTGTTTCCTGCAAATTTGACAGTAAACCCCTTATCACATATGGTGCCACTGTGGTGTACCCCTTCAACTGTAGTCTGCGCTAACAATGCTCCCATTGTTTCTGATCTGTTTAGAGGATAAGGAATCATAGGCACAGAGTGAGTAACATGATGTGGCAGGTATGTACAAACATAACAAGACCCAGTCACATTTGCTTGTCTAACTGACAAACGCACCACCTGATACCATGCATTGTTATCATAGGTGTCACTGGAATAGTTATCAAAGTTTTACCCCAGAGGGCTTGCCTCTCGTCTTGTCCGGAAAGGATTGTTTGGTGAGGCAGAACAATGTATCAATAGGTATATGATTACCCCAAGCAAGAAGGTGATAAGAAAGCACACCCACACCGTGTCCGTTTTGGTACAAAACTGATGTCACCGCTGGCGTCTTCAGCAGTGTTTCTCTTCAGCAACATGATGCTGTTGTGAGTCTGAATTGTCCGTCATATCAGTATCAGTGTAAGTGAGATGCATGCTGTATATTTCACCTGAGCAGCATTCGGCATACACGCAGGTTATTTGTGGCGGCTATCAGGTGCAACAGTATGTGGCCTTATGTCGTCACACGGCAATTAGGTGACAACACTAGTCACACTTCTTCTTTCCTTTGCGTTGATAACCAGACAGCCTGCTTTGCTATTGCAAACACCGGTACTGGACACCAGAGGGCGACGTCAGCTGGCGTTTGCATAGACAAGCAATTAGACAGTCACTGTCTTTGTCGAGGAATCCATAACCCAGAGGATCCAGCTGAAGAAGCCACCAAAGATGAACAGGGAGTTGGCGTTCAAGTTAATGGGGGGGAGGGGTAATAATGAACCTGGTGGTGGTTTGGGTTAACCACTTGGACATCTGCTTCTCGTCCTAGTCTACAACGTGGGGTGGTGATTGTGGCTAATCACCATCTGCTTCTTACTCCTGGTTTGGTCTGGGTTCTTCTGGCTTGACTCCTGGGACCTTTCTGCAGTGTGTTGCGTGGATCCACGTTGCCCTCTCATCGATTTTCACAGCCGTGAATGTCATCAGAAGGACTTGGTATGGGCCCAACCACGGTTTGCTGTGCCAATTCTTCCGTTTGAAGCTTTTAACCACCACCCAGTCACCTGGTCTTATGTCATGGAGGAGCCTCTCGGCAGGTTTGGGCAAGGCAGCTTTTACCTGTTGAAAGATGTTTTGCAGTTGGCAGGACAAGGCAGAGCAATAAGATAACATGGCATTTTCAAAATGTTAGGTAGTTAGAGGAGGTGGTGTCTTCTTCTCTGCAGAAAACCCTAAAAAGGGAGGATGAGCAAACAAAATTTCAAAGGGTGACATGTTATATTTCTTCCTGACTCGCATGCGCATGTACATGAGTGCCAACGGCAGACATTTCATCCAGGGTAGGCCAGTCTCATCTTCAAGTTTAGCGAGCTTATTCTTTAGGGTGCCATTTTCGCGCTCAACAGCACCACCTGATTGCGGGTGGTAGGCACAATGTTTTCTCAAATCAAAACCCAATGTAATACTCAAGTTGGTCAATGCTTCATTCACAAAATGTTTACCATTGTCACTGGAGATTTTCTCTGGTATTCCCCATCTGGGAATAATTTCTGACAGTAATGCTCTGGCCTCAACAGTGCTCGTTGCACGTTTGGCTGGAAAGGCCTCTACCCAGTTGGACCACATGTTAACCATTACCAAACAGTACTTTTTTCCCTCAGCTGGATTTAATTCGATAAAGTCCATCATGAGGTGTTGGAATGGTCCTGCAGGGGGCGAGTGTGCCGCTGAAACCTGTTTGGAAACTCTGTGGGCATTGTTAGTGGCACAGATTAGACACTTTCTGCAAAAATTGTCGGCATAAACAGTGAACCCAGTAGTGAACCAATTTGCATGCAGTGGTTGTATCATCCCTTCTCTTGACACATTGTCTCTCCCATATGTCAATTTAGCAAAATGATTGGAAAATGAGCCGGTAAACAGGGTAGAGCATTAGGACCTCGCCACACACCAACGTGGTCTGTGTGACAGCCTTTGTCGGTCCACTTCTGATGTTCCTGTGGAGATGAAATAGATTGCATAGAAATGAGGGAATCAGTGGTTGTTAGTGAAGAGGGAACAGGAGGGGGAGGGGAAGAAGAGGGAGGGGGACCATGGGTGGCAGAGAGAGAGAGAGCTGCAGCCTTGGCTGCCGCGTCAGCACAAGCATTGCCCCGAGAAACAGGGTCAGAGGAGGAGGTGTGGGCCATGCATTTGCACACTGCCACAGAAGAAGGAAGGAGGATTGCATCAAGAAGGTGGGAGACATAAGAGAAGTTCTTTATGGGTGAGCCTGCAGATGTGAGGAAGTTCCTTTCATGCCACAGTGCACCAAAATCATGAACTACCCCAAAGGCATAGCGTGAGTGACTATAAATAGTAACAGACTGACCTGCTGCAGAAGTGCAGGCCTATGCCAAGACGACAAGCTCTGCAGCTTGTGCAGAAAGATGAGATGGCAAGGAGCCAGAAAGCAACGTACAGTGGTCATCACAGACTGCCCAACCCACTTTGCTGCGGCCTACAGAGGGGTCAACAGATGCAGAGCTGTCAACATACAGAACAAGATCTGGGTTTGGCAATGGAGTGTCGGAGAGGTCAGGTCTGGGAGAGGTAACAAAGTCCAGCAAGGACAAACAGTTATGCTCACAGTCTGTGTCATCGTTACAAAAAGGTGGGGGAAGATTGGTGGCTGGGTTAACCGACTGTGTACAGCGTTTGACAGTAAGGTTTGGTGATTCAAGGAGGGTAGAATGATATCTAAGCCACCTTGCATGGGAGAGGTGTGACGACTTCTGCTCATTCAGAAGCAGTGCAATAGCATGAGGAACATACAAAGTGAGAGGAGAATACAGAACAATGTCATGAGATGCCACTACAGCACGCTCTGCAGCTGCAACTGCACAGAGACAGAAAGGGAGTCCTTCCGCAACAGCATCCAACTTGCAGGAGTAATACGCAATTGGGCAAAGTTTGTCACCGTGGGGCTGCAGGAGAACGGAAGTCATGCATCCAGATTTCTCATCAACATACTGAACAAAGGGTTTGGATGGATCAGGAAGTGAAAGCATTGGAGGAGCCAAAAGAGCTTTCTTCATTTTTTCAAAGGAGTCATTAGCAGCAGGTGTCCACTCAAGAGGGAAGTGTGAGGGACCCTTTGATGGAGGGATGTCACGCATTGGTCTCTCAATGCATGAAAAATCAGGAATAAAGGAACGGCAATAGGATGCCATGCCAAGAAAGGAGAGAAGTTCTTTCTTAGTTCTAGGCTTGTCCATGTGACAGATTGCTTTTGCACGCTTTGGAGAAAGAGATTTGCCTTGACTAGAGATTTGGTGGCCCAAAAATGTGACCATTGGTCTGCAAAATTGCAATTTTGGCTTTGAAGCCTTGTGGCCTTCTGCAGCAAGGTGACACAAAAGCTTCAAAGAATCTGCTTGGCATTGTGCCTCATTTGGCGCGCACAGCAAAAGGTCATCGACATATTGAATGAGGACAGAGCCTTCTGACAGTTGAAGAGAGCTCACAGAGCTCTTGAGAGCCACGTTATAAATAGTTGGGCTTTCACAGTAGCCCTGGGCCAATCTGGTGAACGTGTAAAGAGCCCCATTGAACTGGAATGTGAACCAAAACTGTGAATCTTTGTGGGTGGGGATGCTGAAAAACACGTTTGACAAGTCCACCACTGCAAAGTAGGTTGAATTTGGAAGAATTTGTGTCAAAATAGTGTGGGGGTTAGGGACCACAGGGGCACGCTGGACGACGGCAGCGTTAACAGCCTGGAGGTCTTGAACAAAGCACCATTCAGCAGGTTGGCCCTCATCTCTGATCTTTTTTACGGGAAAAATTGTTGTACAAACTGGAGAATTTGGTGTGGGAACAATAATCCTTTCTTTTAAAAGTGATTCAAAGACAGGAGTGATGCCATCACGTGCCTCAGACCTGAGTGGGTACTGCATGCATTTGGGTCTGAAATCAGACATCGGGGTTATAACAACTGGAGGGCAGTTTTTTATAAGCCCCACATCATATTTGTGCACAGCCCACAAAGATGGCGGAACACATGAGAGCATGTGGTCTTCCGGACTCTGTACAGAGGGCATGATAACGGGTTTCATCCATCTGTACCGCCTGTCATCATCCAAAGTTTGGATGAAATGCTCGCAGGGAAGTGAAATCGCATACTCTGCACGATACATCTGCAGAGAAGGGGAGAATGAAACTGTACTGAGGCTGATGTGGTGTAGTGGTGCAGATGAAACCCAGTCATCAGCGCGATGAGCGGCAAGGGCCTGTGCTCCCATGTCGCTCCACGCTGAGGAGGGGGCTTTAGTAAGTGAAACATGTGGGTGGCTGTGTGGAACCGAGAACACAGTAGACATGCAAGGGGTGAGTGCGGTCAGTAAAAAACTGAAATCTGCTGCCCACACAACATGTGTCATTTGCAATGGGATAGATTTAACTTGTAACCATTGTTTTTCATATTCCATGTCAGGGCCCTGTGAGAGATGTGTTGTACAATGTGTTCTGTGTGGTGGCATGCAAACTGTGGCATGTGGCGAGATCTTCTTTCCCATTTCAATCAAATGGAAGCTCTGCCCTTCATCTGTCAGTGCCCACTCATAAATGTACAGCAGAATTTTGGCAAAGGCTGAGCTGGGAGTTTCAGTTTGGGTTCCCTGTGGTGTGAAGTAAAGTGAGAGTGACAAACTGCACATCAGGTCTCTGCCTAACAGGCTGAAAGGGCACTGAGGTGAAAATAGGAAGCTGTGAGTGAATGTTTTCCCATCCACTGTACATGACAATGGTTCAGTGAAAAACTCATGTGTGAAACCCTCACTCGCCACCTGTGATGTGAGTGAACGAGAGGTGAGGGGAGGTTTTAGGCCAGAGGTTGACGACAAAACGGAATTGGTCACTCAAGAATCAACCATAAAATCTATCATCTTCCCTGAAGCTTTAACAGGCAGGATTAGTAAATCTCTAAAGTGAGAGGTAGAATATGATGCAAATGTCATTGCCGGCACATTGTCAGTATGAGGTGCGTGTGTGTGGCTGTAGCGTGATTTTTATTGGCAAGCACATGTACAGCGTCTGCTGGGGGGTGAGGGTAAAGAGAAAGAGCATTGTCCAGTCTTATCTACCTGGCATCACTGCTGAGGCTGTTGGGGTTGGGGTTGGTGTGCTGGGGGCTGAAGGAAAGGGTGTGGTAGCTGGCCAGGGTTTTGTTGGGGCCAGGATCCATGGTTGCCTTGCTGGAAGCTACCTCTGCCCCTTCCCCTTCCACAAGGTCCAGATCGTGGTCTTACTGGATATGCTGTAGCCCAGTATCCAGGTTGCTTGCAGTAGCCACAGGTCGACAGTTGTGGGCACTGTCTCATCCAGGGTCCTTCTTGGCCACAGTAGCGACACTGGTTAGGGCCAGCAGAGGAGCCTGGGTGTGGCTGTGTCGGAGTGGGGGCCCACTGCGCCATCGTGAGCAGGGCCTTTTCCAGATTATCTTCCTTATTCTTGGATTTCTTTTTAATAACAGACTCATGTTTCCGGTGGTGGTGATCAGAGTGACGGAGTATTTCTTCAGGTGTCTGAGACTCCCATCCAATGCAGGTCTGTTTCACATCAGCTGCCAAGTTGGGCAACAGGCCGGCCATGAACCACATGTTGAGATGCGTGCCATACGCCCCCCTGTCTTCCATGCAGTTCGGTGGGCAGGGTATTCCCGCTGTGTCATTGAATACCTTGCGCAGTCTGTGGAAATAATCACCAGGAGTCTCATCATCCTTCTGTTTGCACTGGGCCACCTTGGAGAGATCAGAGGTCTTACGGCATTGATCCTCAATCAGCCACACGAGTGCCTTTATTGCGTCTTTGTAGTCCTTATTAATGTCATCATTCCCCCAGACATGGTCGTCAGGGCGCACATCCACAGCAAAGGCTGGCATCAGCTTGGCCATATTGGTAGGTGTGCACCTCTGAGCCATAATTCTTCGCAACTCAAAGAAGGTGGGACAGTAGGTCTCGCAGAATGCCCACAATTGTTCACAGAAATACGCAGGGTCATTCTCCAGCTGGGGCAGTGTAGCTGCGAACTTGGGAATGTCTTCCGGAGCCCACGGGTGAAACACCAATTATGAACCCCCGCCCCCTGCCACCTCCACCATTGGCATGCTAACGTCCGGAGATTGGTCATTTTCTGGCTTGGGTGTTCAATCATGCAAAAGTGGAGGTTCTTTGCACGTGACCACCTTATGCTGAGATGGGGGCTTCTGGTCAGTCTGCAGTTGGACAGCAACCCCTTCTGCTGCTCCTTGTAGCCCCTCGTCCACCCCTTCCTGCAGTGGCGGGTCCACTTGGGCATCTTGATGTACTGGCCCCCTTGGTGTGAGAACATATGGGCCAGGTAGTGCTGGGTACAACACCACAGTGAAAGGGTTAGTAGGGTGGGGTTGAGGTGGAACAGATCTTTCACTTTCATATGGTGGTGGCACAGGATCCCCAGCAGAGTTTAAAAATTGTTTTTGTGTGGTGTGTGTGTTTTCTCTGTCCTTTTTCTTCTGTTCATTGTCCCTTCTATTCTGTTCTTGCTTATCCCTACGTGTCTTTGCCTCCGACAGCCACATCTCGACTGCGCCCTTTTCTAACTGTAACTGCGTCAGCTTTTCTCTGTCCTTCTTACCCTGCTTCTTCTTTGTCTGTACCCTCTGGATTTCACCATTTATTTATCCCTCAAAGTGTTAATAACCACGACAGAAAAAGACCCCAAGGAGGAAATTCACCCCTGCAGATCCATTTTTCCAAAAACTCCACACTCTCAGGACCATAGTTATCATTCATGTATTTCACCTTTGGGCCACCCGCACCAGAGCAGTCCTGTTTGGGTTTTGACTTGTAAGACCCGATATTTATTTATGACTAATAAAACCATCAACCGTCACGATACGTCTTAAGTGCCCAGTATGACGTGTTCTATTATTGACCACTGGTTACCGCCAGTGCGTCTCACTGTGTCTCAGACTATGTCCCCAAACCTGTTTATAACAGGTACTGTACATTGTCTGTAGTGGGACTCTAACCCACTATCTGTACACAGATATTGGTCTAATTAGGTGGAATGTATGACTGATCACTCTTACAAATTTTTAAAAAAAATGTAATAAGATATTACTTACTCAAATTCTTTTTTTTTGGAGGCTTCCAAGACGGTTCTTTGGGATAATGTGTCACGACTCCATCGATCGGTGCGCTCACGTCGCCTAGGAGGCGGAAAGAGCCGAACTCCGTTCGGGTGATAAATCCATGTCGATGATCGGAAATTGGTGATCAATTATCCCACTTCTGACACCAGTGATGTAACCGAATTTTATCTAAACACGTTAAAAGGTCCTGTAGTAAAATAATCAGGCAGCTCTGTAGGTTGAATAGCCTTTTATTGCTGACAGCAACAGGAGAAGTGAGAGCTTGGAAAAAAAGTCAGCTCTGCTCTCTCGAGGGAGAGAGGCACATCCTTTTGTTGACCTTCAGTGAAGCTTCTGGAATGTTTGATAAGATTCAGATGCAGATGCGGAGGGGAGGAAGAACACAGAGACATTTACTCCCTAAACCCTCTAACATGGTTACAATATGCAGTGTATAAAAACAGTTCATATATGGATAAAGATCAACTCATATGTTGTAACACACACAATTCATATATTGGGACACACTTATAAGATAAGATAAGATAAGCCTTTATTAGTCCCACAACGGGGAAATTCCAGGATTGCAACAGCACAGGGATAGCAACGCTCAGAGCAACAATCAGAAGGCAAGAAAAAAAGCAAGCAAGCAAGAGCAGCTAATATACATATGTACATATTACTATAAATATATATAAGATAAGATAAGCCTTTATTAGTCCCACAATGGGGAAATTCCAAGATTGCAACAGCACAGGGATAGCAACACTCAGAGCAATAATCAGAAGGCAAGAAAAAAAACAAGAACATCTAGTAAACATATGTACATATTACTATAAATATATACTGTATATAGACACACAGTGCGGAGCATTATGGTTGGTGAATGTGCAGCAGAAAGTCTAAGCTCTCTCTCCGCGGATGCGGCGGGCCAGCTGGAAGTCTTTGGGCATGATGGTGACCCTCTTGGTGAAGAAGAGACCCACCAGGTAGGCCTCGCCGGCCTCCTGCAGAGCCATGACGGCGAAGCTCAGGAAGCGCAGGTGGGTCTTGAAGTCCTGAGCGATCTCCCTCACCAGGCGCTGGACGGGCAGCTTACGGATGAGCAGCTCCGTGGATTTCTGGTAGCGACGGATCTCTCTCAGAGCCACGGGCCTGTAACGGCGAGGCCTCTTCACTCCGCCGGTGGCCGGAGCGCCTCTCCGAGCAGCCCTGGTGGCTAGCTGCCTCCTGGGGGGCTTCTTCCTCCAGTAGATGTTACGGGCGGTCTGCGTGGTTCTTGCCATCGCTCTGTATTATTCTGTCTTATATTCCTTGCACGCCGCCTAAACTTCAGCCCGCCACCCGCGTCGTTTTCGCTACAGCTCCCGGTATGTCGAGTTTCCCATTAGCACCGGGTGGCGGCCAAGTGCTAGCTAGCACCAGCTCCTCCCTGCTGCAACGTCTCCCGCTGCAAACAGTGGCTCCGTCTGCCGACCCGGGAGATCCCCGGGGCGATCCGTGTGTCCGTGATATATATACAGAGTGAAAGGTGTAGAAAGAAGAAGGAAGATTAAAAAAAAAAAAAAGGCTGTTGCAACGGGCAGCCGACTCGTGTGGTGCCGCCGGTCCGGCGGAAGCGGAAATATATATATATACAGTATATATATATATATACACAGAGACACAGTGCAGAGCATTGTAGCTGGATGGAATAAATATATGAGTATATAAACACACAGTGCGGAGCATTGTAGCTAGATGGAATAAATATGCAGATTTATAAACACCCACAGTACGGAGCATTGCAGCTAGGTGGAATAAATATGTAAATGTATAAACACACAGTGCGGAGCAATGTAGCTAGATGGAATAATATGTAGCTATATAAACACACACAGTGCGGAGCATTGTAGCTAGATGGAATAAATATATAGATATATAAATATAAACACACCCAGTGCGGAGCATTGTAGCTAGATGGAATAAATATGTAAATATATAAACACACACAGTGCAGAGCATTGTTGCTAGATGGGATGAAACTGCACAACCGTCTACTTAGTTATTCTACATGGTATGATTATGTGCCCATACATATTCTCACCCTCCATAGCGACCGGTATTTTCCTAGTTGTATGCCGGAGGGGACCATTGTGTAAGTCTATTGCATCTTTTGCATTCAAAAAACCATTAGTTTGTTACGTCTTTTTGCTATCTCTGCGAGCAGCCCTGCTTAGGTTGTACTGTCTGACAGCCGTTGGTAGGAAGGACCTGCGAAACCTCTCGGTTGTGCACCTGGGATGATGTAGTCTGCTGCTAAATGAGCTCCTCAGTGCATTCAGTATGTCCTGCATAGGGTGGAACTCGGACTCCAGCAGAGATGACAGTTTAGCCACCGTCCTTCTCTCTCCTATCTCCTCCACCGGATCAAGGCGCTGCCCCAGGATAGAGCTAGCTTTCTTGATCAGTTTGTTCAGTCTCTTCCTATCGGCTGCAGTAATGCCACTGCCCCAGCAGACCACTCCAAAAGTGATGGCTGATGCCACCACCGTGTCATAGAATGTCTTCAGCAGCGCCCCTTGTACACCAAAAGACCTGAGTCTCCTCAGTAGGAACAGCCTGCGCTGTCCCTTCTTGTAGAGTGCGTCAGTATTGTGTGACCAGTCTAGTTTATTGTTCAGATGAACACCCAGGTACTTGTAGGATGTCACCATCTCAATGTCTGTTCCCTGTATATTTACTGGTGCTGTGAGGGGTTGTACATGTCCATGTAATACATATGATCCCTAGTACTCAATAGATTGATGCATAAAAAGAGTGGATTAATGCATAGACAGTAAATTTCCACTACACTTCTCTCAAGCAAGGCTGTCAGCTTCTCATCATCCGTGTCAAACCAGTCCTGGTGTCTCCACTCTGGTTGTCCAAGTGTCACGCCGCGCCATTCATCAGCGGCGCCACCTGCTCACGCACCTGCCAATCATCAGCGGCGAGGGATAAAGGCCGTCTCGCCCGGAGGCTCGGCCTGAAGCCGTCAGACTTCGTCCCTCACCGTTGTGAGCATACTTCCCTTCAGCGTAACCATTTTGGTAAGAAGATCGCTTACCTTTTCTCTTCAGTCTTCTCCCCTGTGCACAGGTGGATTTCCCAGCGGCGGACATCTCCTCTCCATCGCCCAATCCTCGCTGCTGCACGGAGCTCTCCAGGTGGCTGTCTTCCGGGCTTCACCCCCTTGTTGTGCCAGCTGTCCTGACCCACCAAGTAAGTCCTTCTCTCGCCATAAATTCCTCCTGTGTTGGTGTATGCCCGTCACCCTCTCCCTGTGCTCTCTCCATAGGGTTGCTCGGCTGTACGGTCACCTGCCTCTGTGCCTGGAGCAGACACCATCACCAACACATTTACATCCCGCAGACACGCACTCATTCACTCCTGTTGTTAATAAACTCTTTGAACTACTCTAAGCCTGTGTGTGTGCGTCTCCTGAGCCGTGCGTTATGTCAGTACGGCTTCAGCAGAGCGGCTCGGCGGACGGCGGGCTCGCACACCGGTTTTCCACTCTCGAGGCTAGAGTGGATCAAATAGCTTATCAACAACAGGTGATCTTTAATCAATTATTGAATTTAACTAACCGGTTGGGCCGCTTGGATCCTCAACAGCCGTTCCCCCCGGCTCGCCAGGGTGGCGCGGCTCCTGCTGTTCCAGCGGCCGTCCAGCCGGCTCCAGTGGCACCGGTTCGGCTCACACCGATTCCGACCCCCGCCCGCTTTAGCGGTAAGCTCGGCGGAGCGCGGGGGTTCATTATGCAGTGTGAGTCCGTGTTCCACCGTGTGCCCGGAGATTTTCCCTCGGATCACAGTCGGATTGGTTACATAGGGAATCTTCTGGAGGGGCGTGCGTTAACTTGGACCTACGCCGTAATGGCGAGGCCCAGTTATGCCACCCTCACCTATGACCAGTTCGTGAGGCGCTTCCTGGAGGTCTTTGACCATTCTCAAACCGAGACGGTCCAGGTCGATCGGCTCCTCGCTCTCCAGCAGGGAGGCCGGTCGGCAGCGGACTACTCGGTCGACTTCCGGGTAGCGGCGGAGGAATTGGGCTGGGAGGATCGCTCCCTCTGTGGCCTGTTCCTCCGCAGCCTCAATAGTGATCTGAGGGATGAACTGGCTGGACGGGATATCCCTGGGACGCTAGCGGAGCTGACATCCTTAGCGATAAGTTTGGATAACAGGCTGCGCGAGCGCTCCTCGGGGCGGAAGTCTTCTTCTTCTCGCCCTCGTGGAGTCTCGCCGCACCTGTTCCAAGCTCGCCCCCTGGCGGCGCCGCCAGCATTGTGCCCCGAGGAGTCGGAGCCGATGGTGACGGGCTGGACCAAGCTTTCCCCTGCGGAGAAACAACGCCGCCGTGAGTTGGGCCTCTGCATGTATTCCGGAGGTGACCAACACACTGTGGAGCGTTGCCCGCGGAAAGCCAGTCGGCGGGGTCCGCGAATCGCTGTAGGGAGCCTCGCGGATCCCAACCGGTTAGACTCTCTCACCCAATTAAAGCTGCCCATCCGTTTTTGCCACAATCCCACTGGGCACCTCACCCACGCACTGGTGGATTCGGGCGCAGAGGGCAGCTTCATTTCACAAGGCCTGGCAACCCGATTGGGCATCCGCTGTCAGGCATTAAAACACCCCATCTCCCTGGTCCATCTCTCCCGTGCCTCCCTTGGGAGAGTTTCTCACCAGACCATGCCTGTCCCAGTCATCATCTCAGGGAACCACCGGGAGGAGATGGTATTTTACGTCCTGCCCAACTCTGTGTCGCCCGTCATCCTGGGGTATCCCTGGCTACGCCTCCACAACCCTGTCCTGGACTGGAGGTCCGCTGGGGTATCGGCATGGAGTACCTTCTGTATGGGCACCTGCCTTCAGTCCGCTGCCTGCTCCCCATCCGCGGCTCCCCCTGTGGCGGATACAGCACCTCCGGACCTGTCACTGGTGCCTCCAGAATTTCACGACCTGGGTATGGTATTTAGCAAATCGAAAGCTATGTCTCTTCCCCCGCATCGACCATATGACTGTGCCATCAACCTCCGCCAGGGGGCTCCCCTGCCATCTGGTCGGCTCTACAGCCTGTCGGCGCCGGAGAAGGAGACCATGAATACATACCTAAAGGAATCTCTGAGCGCTGGGATTATTCGCCCATCGTCGTCACCCGTGGGGGCAGGGTTTTTCTTTGTCGGGAAGAAGGACGGATCCCTCCGCCCCTGCATAGACTACCGAGCGCTGAATGACGTCACTGAGAGGGACCGTTACACCCTGCCCCTCATGGACACTGCCTTTCACTCCCTCCAGGGGGCGACCTGGTTTACCAAGCTGGATTTACGCAGCGCTTACCACCTCGTCCGGATCCGGGAGGGAGATGAATGGAAGACAGCCTTCCGTACCCCGAACGGCCACTTTGAGTATCTCGTCATGCCGTTCGGGCTGACCAACGCTCCTGCCGTCTTTCAGCGCCTCATTAATGACGTCCTCCGGGATTTCATCGGCCTTTTTGTGTTCGTCTACCTGGATGACATCCTTATCTTCTCCAGGTCCAGGGACGAGCACCAGGTCCATGTGAGGCGGGTCCTCCAAAGACTGCTGGAGAATCGTCTGTACGTGAAGGCTGAGAAATGCGAATTCTACGCTAGGACCACATCCTTCCTGGGATTCATCATCGCTCAAGATCAGGTGCTCCCAGACCCAGAGAAGGTGAAGGCGGTGGTGGAGTGGCCTACTCCCGCATCCCGGAAGCAGGTGCAACAGTTTGTTGGCTTCGCCAATTTTTACCGCCGCTTTGTCCCAAATTTCAGCTCGATCGTCGGACCGCTGACCCGCCTCACGTCCCCGAAGGTCCCGTTCCGGTGGACTGAAGAGGTCGCTGCTGCCTTTAGGGCGCTGAAGGCGGAGTTCTCCTCCTCCCGGGTCCTTCGCCAGGTCGACCCCGCGCTGCAGTGCATTGTGGAGGTGGACGCATCGGACACGGGAGTGGGAGCAGTGTTATCCCAGCGGTCACCTGACGATGGCGCCAAGCGGCCGTGCGCCTTCTTCTCCCGGCGCCTGTCCCCGGCGGAGAGGAACTACGATGTGGGGGACAGAGAGCTCCTGGCCATTAAACTCGCCTTACAGGAGTGGCGCCACTGGCTAGAGGGGGCGGACCTGCCGTTTGTGGTCCTGACGGACCACAAGAACTTAGAGTATTTACGATCTGCCAAGCGCCTGAATGCCCGCCAGGCGCGCTGGTCTTTGTTCTTCGCCAGGTTCCGCTTCTCGATCACCTTCAGGCCGGGCTCCAAAAACGGCCTGCCTGACGCCCTCTCTAGGCAGTTCACCCCCGTGGAGGCTGAGGAGACGCCCCACACTATCCTGCCCAGGTCATGCGTCCTCGGTGCCATCTCTTGGGACATTGAAGACAAGATCCGGAAGGCGCAGGAGGTGGAACCTGATCCTGGCGGCGGACCGGAGGGAAGACTGTTCGTCCCATCTGCGGTCCGAGGAGAGGTCATCCACTGGCTCCACACCTCCCGGCTCACCTGTCATCCCGGCACCTCTCGGATGATCAGCCTCCTCCAGCGGTCCTTTTGGTGGCCAGGCCTGCGGAGGGATGCAGCCCGCTACGCCCGGGCTTGCCCAATCTGTGCCACCAGCAAGTCGGGAAATGCCCCCCCAGCGGGTCTGCTCCAGCCTCTGCCCGTCCCCGGCAGGCCCTGGTCGCACATCGCACTGGACTTCGTCACCGGACTCCCCGTTTCCAACTCCTTTGACACCGTCCTGACCATTGTGGACCGTTTCTCCAAGGCGGCGCACTTCATTCCCCTGCGGGGTCTCCCTACTGCCCTGGAGACGGCGGGCCTCCTCGTCCAACACGTGGTCAGGCTGCACGGGATTCCGGTGGACGTGGTCTCGGACCGGGGCCCCCAATTTTCGTCCGAGGTTTGGAGATCCTTCTGTAACGCCATCGGAGCCAAGGTGAGCCTCTCCTCCGGCCATCACCCCCAGTCTAACGGGCAGTGTGAGAGGACCAATCAGGAGCTGGAGGCTGCGCTCCGCTGTGTTACCAGATCCAAGCCGACGTCCTGGAGCAACCATCTCGCCTGGGTGGAGTATGCCCACAACACCGCCCGCTCTTCTGCAACGGGGATGTCCCCCTTCAAGGCGTCCCTGGGTTACGACCCCCCGCTGTTTCCAGCGCAGGAGAACGAGGTGACTGTCCCCTCCGTTAGGGCGCACCTTAGGCAGTTCCGCTCCACCTGGGCTGCCGCGCGTCATGCGCTTTTACGCACAGCGGAGCGCAACAGGACCGTGGCGGACCGGCACAGAAGACCTGCCCCGGCGTACAGAGTTGGGCAACTCGTGTATGTGTCTACCCAGGACGTCACATTAAAAGGCGAGAGGAGGAAGCTGGCACAGCGATTCATGGGTCCCTTTCCCGTCACCCGGATCATCAACCCGGTGGCTGTGCGCGTGGCTATCCCCCCCTCCCTCCGCATCCATCCCACTTTCCATGTGTCGAGGGTGAAACTGGCAGTCACTGACCCACTTTGCCCTCCTCCTGCAGCGCAACCCGCGCCCCGGATGGTTGGTGGCCATCCGGCCTGGTCCGTCTCCTCCATCCTGGACTCCCGGCGCCAAGGCCGTGGGTTGCAATACCTGGTGGACTGGGAGGGCTATGGGCCCGAGCATCGGCAATGGGTGCCCCCGTCGTTTGTGTTGGACCCATCGCTCATCGCGGACTTCCACCGAGCGCACCCGGATAAGCCATCGCCAGGAGGCGCTGCTAGAGGGGGGAGTACTGTCACGCCGCGCCATTCATCAGCGGCGCCACCTGCTCACGCACCTGCCAATCATCAGCGGCGAGGGATAAAGGCCGTCTCGCCCGGAGGCTCGGCCTGAAGCCGTCAGACTTCGTCCCTCACCGTTGTGAGCATACTTCCCTTCAGCGTAACCATTTTGGTAAGAAGATCGCTTACCTTTTCTCTTCAGTCTTCTCCCCTGTGCACAGGTGGATTTCCCAGCGGCGGACATCTCCTCTCCATCGCCCAATCCTCGCTGCTGCACGGAGCTCTCCAGGTGGCTGTCTTCCGGGCTTCACCCCCTTGTTGTGCCAGCTGTCCTGACCCACCAAGTAAGTCCTTCTCTCGCCATAAATTCCTCCTGTGTTGGTGTATGCCCGTCACCCTCTCCCTGTGCTCTCTCCATAGGGTTGCTCGGCTG
Source organism: Pholidichthys leucotaenia (assembly GCA_020510985.1). Classification (NCBI taxonomy): domain Eukaryota; kingdom Metazoa; phylum Chordata; class Actinopteri; order Cichliformes; family Pholidichthyidae; genus Pholidichthys; species Pholidichthys leucotaenia. Next base: position 227,495,929 of record CM035839.1, on the reverse strand, counting down.
TACGGTCACCTGCCTCTGTGCCTGGAGCAGACACCATCACCAACACATTTACATCCCGCAGACACGCACTCATTCACTCCTGTTGTTAATAAACTCTTTGAACTACTCTAAGCCTGTGTGTGTGCGTCTCCTGAGCCGTGCGTTATGTCACCAAGGGTTTCTTCAGTGGTGTCAAATGCAGCTGTCTTTAGTGTGTTCCGTTGATCTTTTAGCTTTGTCTCCTTGTGTTGTAGCTCTCCTATAGTCTTGTCCATCTGTTCTTGAAATTTTTCTTGGATGCTCTTGTTTCACAGCTCAGACACATTTAGCTTAGCTGGTGGCCTGGCTGCAGTTCGTGCTTTTCACTTCTTTACAGAAAAAGAAGAAGTAAAATATTGGAGGGTATTATTGGAGCTGAAATGGTCAAACATATGAAGATAAATTATTTGTTTTCTATGCATCAGCATGGTTTTCTGCCAGGGCGCTCCACAGTTACACAAATCTAGAATGCGTTGAACAATGAATAGAATGGTTGGATCTTGGCATACCAGTGGATGCTATTTATCTTGATTTTAAAAAGGCCTTTGATTCAGTACCCATCAGACGTCTTTTACAAAAAGTAGAGAGCTATGGTATCTCTGGCAAGCTATTAAAATGGATTAATTCCTTCCTCACAGGACGACAGCAGAGGGTTTGTGTGAAAGGATCCCTGTCACAGTGGACTGACATCACAAGTGGTGTTGCACAGGGCAGTGTTCTTGGGCCGGTGTTGTTCACATTATTTGTTAACGATATGCCTGAAGTTGTTGGGGCTAACCTGAAGCTTTTTGCTGATGATACAAAAATCTACATGCCCATAAGATCACCAACAGACTGTAAGAGGCTACAGCAGGATTTATTGAGTCTCCAGGAATGGGCTGTGAAGTGTCAATTATGCTTTCATCCTGACAGTGCACAGTGATACGAATAGGGGCAGGTCATCCAGAATTTATATATGAAATGACTGATCAGGGAAAAAGTGTTCCCCTCCAATTCACAGACCATGAACGGGACCTTGGAGTGATTGTAGATAAAGAGCTGTCCTTTGAAAAACACATACAGATAATGGTAAAGAAAGCCACCCAGATAACAGGTGTCATGTGGAGAACTTTTGAATGCATAGATAGTGAGGTCTTCAAGCTCCTGTATAAGACAATGATACGGCCTCATGTTGAATATGCGGCCTCTGTGTGGTCACCCCACTTGTGGAAGCTTGCAGACGCGACTGAATGAGTGCAGAGGAGAGCCACCAAACGAGTGCCTGGACTAAGCAACCTGTCGTATGAAGAGCGTCTGAGGCACCTCAATATTCCCATGCTAGTGTATAGACCTTTGCGAGGAGACCTAATCAATACCTTTAAATACATCCATAAGAAATATGATGCAGATCTGTGTTTACCAGACCTACTAACAGATACAAGGACTCAAGGTCATAATTTGCGGCTTCAAAAGAACAGTGTTAGGTCGAGCCGTAGATTGTTTTTCTTTAGCAATAGAGTGGTTTCATTGAGGAATAATCTACCAGAGGATGTGGTGAATGCCCCGAGTGTGGATGTTTTTAAGGCCAGATCTGATAAGCACTTTGAGGATCATCCAGTCCTCTATAATTATAGAGCATTGGATAACCCATTGTTGCCCATGATGACTGTGAAATAATTATACTATGGTAGCGGCTCAAATTGGAATGAATATTCCTACCGAGCCGATATTTTTCTATTCTATTTTATTCTATTCAGAGAAAGCAATTATTGATCTTATCATGTTATGATCAGTAGAACAGTCAGTGCCTCTCATCATTCTGGTATTCAGTACATCATTCCGATCTCTCTGTCTGGTGATCACATAGTCTAAGAGGTGCCAGTGCTTTGACCTAAGATGCATCCATGTGGTCTTATGGTGGAGTTTGTGATAGAACATGGTATTGGTGATGACGAAGCTATACTCTGAGCAAAAGGCTAATAGGAGTTTACCATTCAAGTTACACTTTCCAATTCCATGTCGGCCAATGACTCCAGGCCAGTTCTCTTCTTCTTTCCCAACACTAGCATTAAAGTCACCAGCTATAATTAGCTTATCCTTATTAGGGACTTGTCTCACAATATCTCTCTGTCATAGTATTCTTCCTCCACCTCATTAGGGTTTGTCATTGTCGGAGCATAAGTACTGATTATAGTGGTGTATGCACCCCTCTGCAGAGGAAGATGCAGTGTCATTATTCTGTTATTAAGAGGTGTCAGGTCTTGTTTCAACTTGTGAGCAATCAAATTCTTAATGGCAAAGCCAACCCCAGCTTCGCATCTTTCATTTTCATCTCTTCCGCTCCAGAAGAAAGTGTAGCCATGATCAACTATGCTATCGTAGAGAGGCAGTCGGGTCTCACTAAGAGCAGCTATATCTATTCCATACCTGTTCAGCTCTTTGGCTACTAAAGCTGTCTGTTGCTTTGGCCATTTTGAGCGATCTCTATCAAGTAGAGTTCTAACATTCCATTCAGCAAATCTCAGACTCTCTTTCTTCTTGCTTCCTAGATTACTTTTCGCTGGTCGCCAGAGCAAGAGCTGGCCAGTGCAAACCATGTTAACCCGAGCAACATTTGAGCCGGTATGAGAATTAATTTCCATATCCATAATCATAGCACTGCTTTGCAAAAGTTTAAGCAATACTTTTGCATTACCAGAACCACTCTCTCAGCAAGGCAAAGATGTAGTCCAGCAGGCAAGAACAGGTCGAGACATGTTGGCATCTTTGTCATGCTGCAGCAGCTGGCCAGGAGATAGATTTTTCTATCCCCACCCTTGAGTGCTGCCACGGGGCACTAAGCAAGGACTGATGCCGAGTTGACAAAACAGTCCTGCTATTTGCCAGAAGTACTGTAAAGTTGACTTGTAGAACTGCCAGATTTGTTAGCCATAACTCTGGCCAAAGGAGGCTAGGAGTGCACTGACACTTGCCTAAGGTGTGCACCCAAGCTAGTGGAGGGAAGGAGGCGCTTTACTTATCCATTCTAGACCAGCTCCGAGCTAGGTCTAACCACTGCCCAAACTATACTCACCCAAATAACCTCACTACTGGTTCCTCCACGTTTTCGTGAAGAGGTGGACACTGCTGTCATCATCTCACCTTACTGTAAGCTAACTCACTCAGCACAGTTATCAACTCCATACTCTCCATTATACTTATCATCTGCCTTTGTCTCCTCTGTAAAATGGTAAATGGTGTTCACTTACAGTGGGGAAAATAAGTATTGAACACATCAGCATTTTCTCATTAAACATGTTTCTGATGGAGCCTGAGATTGAACCTGAGATTTTCACCAGATATCAGTAACAACCCAAGTAATCTATACATACAAAGAAATCAAGGCAACTGTGTTCACAAAACAAGTTATATTTAATAAAGTAGAATGACACAGGGAATAAGTATTGAACATGCTTCGTGAAATTCGTTTAATATTTAGTAGAAAAGCCTTTGTTGGTAATAACAGCTTCTAGATGCTTCATGTATGGAGAAACAAGGTGCAGGCATTACTCAGGAATGATTTTAGCCCATTCTTCCACACAAACTGTCTTCAAATCTTGAAGGTTCCGTGGGTGTCTTCTATAAACTCTGTTCTTCAGTTTGTTCCACAGATTTTCAATTGGATTCAGGTCAGGTGACTGACTGGGCCATTCTAGCAGCTTTATTTTCCTTCTCTTGAGCCAGTTGAGAGTTTCCTTGGCTGTGTGTTTGGGATCATTGTCTTGCTGAAATGTCCACCCTTGTTTTATCTTCAGCATCTTGGCAGATGGCAACAAGTTCTTGTCTAGGATGTCTCTGTACATTTGTCCATTCATCTTTCCTTTAGTTATATGAAGTCTGCCTGTACCAAGTGCTGAAAAACACCCCCACACCATGATGGGATGTGCAGTGCCATTTCTCCTTCAAACATGCTGTGTGTTGTGGCATCCAAAAAGTTCAATTTTGGTCTCCTCTGACCAGACTATATTCTCCCAGTATTTTACTGGCTTGCCCAAATGTGGTGCAGCAAACTTTAAACGAGCTTCTTCTTCTTCCGGCTATCAGAGAGAGCAGACGCATTTCTTCTCCTCTCCCTTCTCCTCCTCCCTTTACTGATCCCAGCTTGCTGTGTCCTGTCTGTGTCTGTGTCGCTCTTCTTCTGCTGCATCTCGACCCAAACGGAAATTATGGAATTGGTGAACTGGGCTTTAATGCTATTGACATCACTTTTTAACAGAAAATCGGGCCAGGGGGAGCCCAAGTGGAGAGACTCATGGAACCGTGTGGAGAGGACTGAGGCAAATCACCAACTATCGACCTAAGGCTCCTAAAGGTCAGGATGACAAAGCCCTTTGTCAAAGACTGTCCCAACACTATGCCCGTTTTGACACCTCGTCATCTGTGTCCAACTCCCCCCCTCCCTCCAGCTCCACAGCCTCCACATTCCCTACTTCATTTAAGGCACCCCCCCCTCCTCCCCCCCTCCCCTTATCATCAGTGAGCAGGATGTGCTCAAACAGTTCTCCAGACTGAACCCGCGCAAGGCCCCCGGCCCAGACGGCGTGTCTCCCTCCACCCTGAGACTCTGTGCGAAACAGCTGGCTCCTGTCTTCACAGACATTTTTAACACCTCCCTTAAGTTATGCCACGTGCCGTCCTGCCTCAAATCCTCCACCATCATCCCTGTCCCCAAGAAGCCACGGATCACTGGACTTAATGACTACAGACCTGTAGCGCTCACCTCTGTAGTCATGAAGTCCTTTGAGCGCCTGGTCCTGTCCCACCTCAAGTCCATCACCACCCCTCTCCTGGACCCGCTGCAGTTTGCCTACCGAGCCAACAGGTCTGTAGACGATGCAGTCAACCTGGCCCTCCACTCCATCCTGCAGCACCTGGACTCCCCGGGAACCTACACCAGGATCCTGTTTGTGGACTTCAGCTCCGCATTCAACACCATCCGCCCCGCTCTGCTCCGGGACAAGCTGTCCCTGCTCAACGTGCCTGACTCCCTCTGCAGGTGGATCATCGACTTCCTGACGGACCGGAGGCAGCATGTGCGGCTGGGAAAGACTGTCTCAGACTATACTAGCATCAGCACCGGATCACCCCAGGGCTGTGTACTTTCCCCCCTACTCTTCTCCCTTTACACCAACTCCTGCACCTCCAGCCACCAGTCTGTCAAGTTGATCAAGTTTGCGGACGACACCACCCTCATCGGGCTCATCTCCAATGGCGACGAGTCCGCCTACAGGAGAGAGGTGGCCCAGCTGGCGTCCTGGTGCAGCAATAACAACCTGCAGCTGAACGCTCTGAAGACAGTGGAGATGATTGTAGACTTCAGGAAAGTCACTACTCCTCTGCCCCCCCTCACCCTCTCAGGCTCTCCCATCACCACTGCTGATTCCTTCCGCTTCCTAGGCACTACCATCACCAGGGACCTCAAATGGGAGCTGACCATCAGCTCACTCATCAAAAAAGCCCAGCAGAGGATGTTCTTCCTGCGGCAGCTGAGGAAGCTCAAGCTACCCACCAAGATGTTAGTGCAGTTCTACACAGCCATCATCGAGTCCATCCTCACCACCTCCATAACCGTGTGGTACGCAGGAGCCACTGCCAGGGACAGACTAAGGCTGCAGCGTGTCGTGCGCACTGCTGAGAAGGTGATCGGCTTCAAGCTCCCATCTCTCCAGGATCTGTACATCTCCAGGACCCGGAGGCGTGCTGGCCGGATCATAGCCGATCCCTCACACCCTGGTCACATACTGTTTGCCCCCCTCCCCTCTGGTAGAAGACTTCGGTCCATCCAGACTAAAACCTCCCGTCACATGAACAGCTTCTTCCCCTCTGCCATTAGACTGCTGAACACTAAGTGACTTATTGACTCTCGTGCACCATGTACAGCAGCTCAACCAGACTCATGTCAATCATCACTGTTTTCTTCCTGCATTACCGACTGCACTATATAGTTCTCCACAGTATCTGCTGCTGGCTAATATATATTTTAACTGTTGACCAGTATCACTTAATCTTATCCTACACTTTATTACATGTATAGTTTATTTCTCTTATCCTATCATGTTTAATGTTGCAGCATTGTACCGAGACAAATTCCTAGTTTGTGTACTACATGAACAATGGCAATAAACCTGATTCTGATTCTGATTCTGATTCTGAACAATTGGAACTCATGTGTCTGCATGATTCGATCTGTTTTGGCTTCATGATCACAGGATTTCTGCTGTTTGGCTCTGGAGTTTTCCTGGTGTATCGAAAATTAAAGAAGTTGGAAGAGCTAATCAAAAAGCGGACCCGGCGTAGCTCCTTCAAACAATTCGACTAGCTGGGGAGAGCACTGATAGCGGCAAATGACTAACATGGAATTTACCATCTGGCATGCACTGAAGAGAGATGGACTCTGTGGACATGTTTATCTATGTTTGGAAAGTGGGTAACATCTTGGAGCCACTGGGTGCTCTCCAGGAAATGATTTTAAAGCCTGGAAATGTATATGGAAATGTACATGCAAATTGTGATGCACAGAATCGCATGAGAGGTGAAATTTCTATGCTCTAAGTGAACTGTGCCTATCAGGCCTTGATTCGGCGCCCTTGAGAATCATTCCTCCAGGAGAAAAGATAAGGCAGAAGGGAGTTTTGGCTTGGCTTCTTAACCCAAACAATTGCTGATGTGCAACAATCTGAACTCTCCAAGGACAGCCATGTGACTAACATGGAATTTTACCATCTGGCATGAACTGAAGAAAGATGAACTCTGTTTTGGACATGTTATCTATGTTTTGGGACACTAAGGACATAACATCTAGCCGTTGCCTAAGAGACGATTTTTGTTGTCCATCAGTAACTGATATTTCACACACTGCACTCACACTGATATCTCATGACTGACATACACACACTGGTCTCTCTCTTGCTCTTGCTTTGTTAATGTGTGATCTGTATTGTCTGCTAAGTGTGCTAAGAGGGTTTTTTTCTATGTGATCACAATCTTGCTCATTCGAGCTATATTTTGATAACTATGTTTTTTCTCTCTGCCCAATGTGTCACCCCCTTCCCCCCTCCCCCTCTTTACCCCCCACTGAATGAGGCGCCTGTATGGCTGCCGCGTCATTAGGGAGCGCTTAACAATGAGCACACCTTAGTGATAAGTAAAATTCCTTTATGTGTAAGCATATTTGGCAATAAAGTTGATTCTGATTCTGATTCTGAACATGCTTTTTCTTCAGCAGTGGAGTCTTGCGAGGTGAGATGGCATAGAGCCCATGTCGGTTGAGTGCATTACTTATTGTTTTCTTTGAAATAGCAGTACCTGCTAATTCCAGGTCTTTCTGGAGCTCTCCACAAGTTGTCTTTAGCTCTTGGATAACTCTTCTGATAATTCTTTTGACTCCTGTCAGAAATCTTGCGAGGAGCTCCTGGTCATGGCCGTTTTATGGTGAAATGATGTTCTTTCCACTTTCAAATGATGGCTCCAATAGTGCTCCCTGGAACATTCAGTAGTTTAGAAATGCACCTGTAACCAGTGCCATCATTATGTTTTGCAACAACAAGGTTGTGAAGCTCTAGAAAGAGCTCTTTGCTTCTTCCATCATGAGTTCTTTGTGGTGTGACAATCTGATATTCACAGACCTTTTTAAAGGCTATCAGTTCGGACTTAACCAGCTAAAAATTAATTTGCACTGATGGGGGATAGGATGGCTCCCTAAATTCTGATGGATTTCAGCTGATTTCTTGGCTTTCTATGGCTTTTTGCACCCCATTTTCTTCATGTGTTCAATACTTATTCCCTGTGTCATTTCACTTTATTAAATATAACCTGTTTTGTGAACACAGCTGCCTTGATTTCTTTGTATGTATTGATTACTTGTGTTGTTACTAATATCTGTTGAAAATCTCAGGTCAGTGGCTCCATCAGAAATATGTTTAATGAGAAAAATGTTAAAGTGTTCAATACTTATTTTCCCCACTGTATATAGTGCTTTTTACTCACCTCTGGATGACCAAAGCACTTTACAGATCCTGCTGTCCACCCATTCACACACACATTCACACACTGATGGTGGTGGAGCTGCCATTCACCAGCGCCGGCCTGACCCACCAGGAGCAACTGGGGGTTCAGTGTCTTGCTCAAGGACACTTCAACATGCAGACTGCAGACAGAGTGGGTTTCGAACCACTGACCCTCCAATTAGTAGTCGGCTACACTACACCTGCGCCACAGCCACCCCCTGTCGGTCCGATTCCATCCAGAGCCTCCACTTACTGCTTAAATAAAAATACAGAATTTGCATCTGTGTCTCTGTGTTCTCTTTGCTGCAGCTGTCACTGGGTCCTGAATAGAAAATCATGTCACTAACAATACAGGACTGAGTCTTCGTTTTCCTTCTTCAGATACGAAGAAATATTTAACAGAAACACAAAGCGCTGAATCTACCAACCAGCAGTGCATAACATACATAAAATCAGCATTCAGTGGCTATTAGGCAAGATGTATAAATTGGTGTTGCTTTCAGAAAGCACTGTAATATTTCAGTCAAGCAGAAGTCTGTGGAGCATTGGCAAACAGCTGAAAAGACAACGTACAGTATGTACTTTAACTCCATGTAAAATGTCTCAACTTTATCTTAAAAATGCAAATTATAGTAAAAGGAAAAACATACATATGTACAAGGGGAAATGAACTGTAAATTTATAACATAAAAGAAGTAAATATGAGCAAAAAAGGTTTACATTTACCAGCGAGTTTGCAACTTCACTTAAAATATGGGGAAAAAATGTACAGTATGAGTATCTCATTAACTTACGAGAAAAGAACAGTTGCAAATGAGCAAGAAAACTGCATTGTCAGCAAATAGATGTGTAGACAGTTATCTTCCAGCTGCAGAATTTTGCTTCAGTCATAAACAGCCGTAGAAGCTCACGGCCCATTCACACTGGTCCAGGTGGATCTGCAAACACATCTTTAGCCCTCTGTTCGGGCTCTGTGTCCAGACTGGAGAAGTGTGTGACAAACGAGATCTGCAGCCCGTCACTCCAGGCGCTGCAGCTTCATTAAGTGCTCACCATGGGGGCTCTCACATGGGGGGGGGGAGAGCAAATGAAAAGCCATTCAAGGCAAGATGGACTACAACAAACACAAGGGCTTGCAGGAATGTTTGCTTTGCAGGAAAAGGTTACATGTGGGATTTTACCTAACCAAACCCCTGTTAACCCGCCCCACAAATTATGAGAATAAACCTGCCTGACAAGAATTTGAGACTTTTCTTGAACATTTTGAGGATTTGTTATGTTTTTTGTTTTGTTTTATTCATGTTTTTGTTTTTCCTTTTTCTTGTCTTTTGATTTTTAACATTTGTAGATGCAAAATTACATACAATCCATGCACTTTTTTGTAAATCACTTATGAGTTCACAAGTTTTTTTTTATTTATTTTTTTTTTCTTTTTGGGGTGGAAATTTGCAAATTCTCCCTTGGATTTTTTTTTCTTTGATCTTTTCTCTCTTAAATTTACAAATTTTCTTGTAAATTTGCAGCTTGTCACAAAATTATGACGTCATTCTTACTACTTCTTAGCTACTTTTTTTTAACTGTACGGGGGGGGAGGGCTGAAAAGTTCATAGTGATCAAATTTGACCAAATGGGGTTTATTTTTCAGCCGTAGGGATCCAAGCGCTGCAACACCAATGGAAGAAGTGTGTGGACCGAAGGGGACACTATGTTGAAAAATAAACCACATTTGGTCAAATTTGACCACTATGAACTTTTCAGCCCCCATGTATTACCATGAGACTTTCTTGTTAATGTGTGATTTTCTTTTCAAAATTGGTATAATGTACCGTGCTCTTGTCAGTTCATTATAAAGAGGGAGCCGATTTCTTTGCCTGACTACCATTTTTAACATTGTTGGCCGTGGGGGCCTTCTGGCTCCCAGGGTGCATAACTGGGGCCCTGTGGTGGCTGTGGGTCTTCTGGTCCTTTACATCAGCTGCATTTTTCACACTCCCATACGATTGGTTCCTCCAGCTTGGGGCCCTTTGGGGTAGGGGGCCGCACTTCTCTGGTGGGACAGTGGGGATTGTTGGGCGATGGGCTTGGTTTTCGGTCAGGGTTGCTTGCTGGATTCCCCCTGTGCTGCTGCCACAAATCCATTCTCCCCACAGTCTCACATGGTCTGACGCATGCATACACACACACACACACACACACACACACACATTTTATATGCATTGTATGTTGTTGTAATTGTCCTAACACTTTGTTCACCTACCACTGTACGCACTGTATGTTTCAACCTGGCACTATTAATGCTTCTCACGAAAAATAACAGTGATCACAATGCTAGTCACAGTGAAGCTCCTTTGATGGAAAATGATAAGTTGTATTCAGCAACGACGGCTTCATACTGAACAATTACAAACTGAACTGTCAAAAAAATAAATAAATAAAAATCTTAATACCAGCAGAAAAAAATGACAAGTATCTGTATTTCATGCTGGAGGATCATAACCAGGTTGTAAGTATAGCTTCAAAATGCAAGAAGAAACTGGAGCAAGAGACAAAAAATTGAGAGTTGGTAATCTATTAAAAACTGCATTTAAATTCAAATAGGCTATTCATCAAATGATGAAAAGTTTAAGACCGTAGCCCCAAAAAACCCAAAACAGAACTAAGAGTCTTAGCCCCACTTTTCTTATTGATCACTTCAAAAATTTGTGCAGCCATGCTTGATGCGAGTGCTTCCAGCAGGCTGGTGGGAATGCTGCTCCATGTGGTGAAGATGGCCATGAGTGGGAAAATGAGAGGAATTTATTAAAGAAATCCAGGTGTATGTAAAGGAGAATGGCAATAATGAGGTGTCTCCAGCTGTGCTGTGAGAAGCATGTAAAGCGGTAATTAGAGGGAAATTAATTGCCAAATCAGCATATTTGAAAAAGCAAAAACAGGAAAAATTTTGAAAATTGGAAGCAGATTTAACCCCTTGCACTCTGGTCAATTTCCCTAAAAACGCCTAAAAATAACGTACCCAAAGTAAATCAAAAGCTGTTCTTCAACCCTTTGCAGCATCTTCATGGGGTTGGTCTCATTTAAAAGAAAACACTTTGAATTTTTTGGCAAAACAGTCATAATCTCTCTAAGTGCTCCTGCCACTGAGTAACAGTCATCTAAACATACTGAACTTGAAGAAAATAAAGTTCGCCTGGGTGTTTTTTTGGATACAAATGCTTGCAAATAACACACAGCTGTCAGATACGGGCTGGAAAATGCAACAGAAATGTAGAACCAAGTGTTATCCAGCTGAGGTCAAAATTTTGTAACAATACCATAAAAAATGAATACATTACACAGCTTTTTTGTCAGGTTGTTCCCAGGCGTTTTTGAACTGTGCCAAATTGTACCAAATGGCACAGCTTGGAAAAACGTCTGTAACTTTTGAATGATTCAATATAGAAGCTTGATGTTGGGCTCTAATGAAAGGTGACACTCAGGGCTGTGTGTGTGTGTGGGGGGGGGGGGGGTTGTTTATTCATTCATGAATGAATGAATGAACAAACAAGCCCCACACACACAAAGAAGCATGCCACGTAAAAAATGTGTGGCTTTTTTTTACAAGAAAAAATAACCTACAGTGCACTAAAAATTATACTAAAATATCTGTAATGTAGAGGATAACAACTCTCCCCCCCCCGCTACAGAGGATGGACATCGTCCATTGCCACATGACGGACCGCGGCGCATGCCGCGGTCTACTACGCACAGTTGTACTAAAGTATCTGCAATATATCTGCAATCTGCTACAGAGGAGTAGCAGGGGGATCGGTCAAAAGTAATTTTGATTACAATTTTTAGGGATAAAGAATAATTTATCTTATAGCACTTACCTGTCCACAACAGCAGTGTCGCTGGCGAACAGCTCTTCCTCATTGTCAGACGAACATGACGCTGGTCCGCTTGTTATGACTCGTGGTTCTGGTCACGCGACCCGGTCAAACCATGATTCCATTATTGCGGTTTTGCGCTTCCATGATTGCGGTTTTGGCGAACGATTTTTCAAAACAAATAAGAACAGTAGTAAGAAAAAAACACTGGCGAACGCTACCGTCACACACAGCGGCTTACACAAAACAGATTTTACGCACGGGACACACGCTTTCAATCGTCGAACTTCTCTGCTTCAATTGGCTGGCTGTATTCGCAGCCGTTGGTAGGCGGGTCCTTCTTGCTAGGTTTTCAGTCATTGGTTCTTCAGGGTTTCAGAAACCCAATTCAAGGCTCTTATTAGTCGAATGAGAGGTCAATCAAATCTAAACCAATCAAAGCACTCCTTTGGCTTTCTGTTCGCAGCTGTGTCTGTAGTGGAAGAACGGAAATGCAGCTCTTTTTTTTTTCAGTGCGCTCTAGGACGCACAGTGTGCGCACAGTGTGCGCACAGTGTGCGTCCTAGAGGGCACGAGGACGCACTAGTACGCAGAGACGTGACCGCCCGCGGTATCCCGGAGTGCAAGAGGTTAAAAAAAAAACAACTAGAAAAGGAACACAAAAATAATTTGAATGAGAAAATAAACCAAGAAATCAAAAGGATTAAAGCAGAGATAAATGATTTTCTAACAGAGGGGATTAAAAAAAATGCTGTTATATATGAAACAGGTATTATGAAGCAGGGAGTAAGTCGTCAAAACTATTCGCCTATAGGTTAAAAAAACAAATAGCAAATAACAATATCTATAAAATTAGGGACCCACATACTAATATGACAAAATATAGGACAGAAGAGATACATAAATGTTTCCAAACATTCTACAAAAATCTATATTCACAACCAAAAATAAATAATGAGAATCAGATACTCTTATTGTGAAAATCCTTAAACTTACCAAGAGTAACAGAGGACCAAAACTTGACTGATAAAGGAAGTCACAGCATCCATCCATCTTCTTCCGCTTAATCCTTTTCGGGTCACGGGGTGCTGGAGCCTATCCCAGCACCTTTGGGTGAGAGGCAGGGTACACCCTGGACAGATCACCAGTCCATCACAGGGCCAACACAGAGAGACAGACAACCATTCACTCTCACAGTCATGCCTAAGGACAATTTAGAATCCCCAGTTTGATGCCGAAGAAGTAAATTCTGCAGTCTCTAAGCTGAGGACAAATAAGGCTTCAGGCACAGATGGTTACACCTCTGAGTTTATAAATTACTAAGAGAGCCATTGATCCCCCTGCTAAAAAAATACACTTAATTGGGTGTTAAAGAATGGAGAAATTCCACACTTTTGGAGGGAAGCGTTTATTTCAGTTATTCCAAAAAAAGAGAAGGCTAAATTGGATTGTTCAAGTTACAGACCAATTAGCGTCTTGAATCAAAACTATAGACTATTCACTGCTATCTTAGCCAGAAGATTAGAAACAGTTCTGTCGGATATAATTCATTGGGACCAGACGAGATTTATAAAACAGAGACAGACACAGGACAATATCAGGCACACACTTCATGTGATTTAGAATATCGTAAATAAACTATTAGAAATGGCAGTGCTGGGATTGGACGCAAAAAAAGCTTTCGATTCTGTCCGATGGGACTTCCTATACAAGGTGATGGAGTGATTTGGCTTCCATGAAATATCTGTCAAAACCATACAATCTCTATATAATAAACCCACAGCTAGGATAAAAATTAATGGGAACCTTTCAGATTCCTTCATGCTGGAACGTGGATGTCATCAAGGCTGCTCAATCAGCCCACTCCTCTTTGCTATACAGTATATTTGGAACCCCTGAGCTAATGGATAAAACAAACAGCAAATATTAAAGATGTAGATGTGGAAGGCAATGAGCAGAAGATAGCTTTGTTCGCGAACAATGTTATAATATACTTAACACAGCCCGGGATGTCTCTTCCAGTGCTCATGACAACACTTGAAGACTTTGGTCTATTGTCAGGCTATAAATTAAATGGAAAAACACAGGTGCTTACCTTCAATTATACACCAGACCGAATCATCAGAGAAAGTCTCACATTTAATTGGGATTCAAAAGCCATGAAATATTTGGGAGTAAATTTGCCTCAAGACTTATCACAGTTGAAATCTATAAATTATGATCCAATAATTTCAAAAATAAAAGGTGATATGACAAGATGGAATTTGATCCCATTCACAAGTTTGGGTACAAGAGTAGAAGTGATTAAAATGAATGTTCTTCCACAATTACTGTATTTGTTCCAAACTCTACCAGTAGAAGTAACAGACAGAGATTTCATAGAATGGGATAGATTAAGTTCAAGCTACATATGGCGGGGGAAAAAACCATGGATTCGATTCAGAACCCTACAGTTTGTTAGGAATTGGCCCCTTTGGGGCAGGAAAGGAGACCCAAGCACTGAACTGCAGTTTGTGGTATTTATTAAAGGAAAACACAAAGTCCATCAAGTGCACAAAAATAACTTACAAGCAGTGAGAACATGTAAACGGTGAGATGAAAAAACAGCAAGGCACGCCAGAACAGGGTGAGGGTTCTGGCGGAGATGAGTAGGTTCCAGATGAGGCTCCAACAACAAGGGAAAGAAACAATAGTCTTTAAATAGAGCATGAAGCCAATGAACACAAATGATTGCAGATGTGGATCACATGAGCAGGCAGGAGGTGCCAATGATTACAAACTGGGGTCATCTGAGAGTAATGAGAGGGGAGAAGACGGGACTGACAGCTGACAGGAGCACCGCCCACAGCAGAGCAAAAACCCGGAAGTGCCACTCACAGCTGCATCCCCGGAGAGAGAGAGAGAGAGAGAACACAACAGTACAATTATAAAAAAAACTAAATGCCAACAAATAAAGACTGAAGGATAAATACAAACAAATACCAAATAAATGAGTAGCAAAACTACAATGACATAAACAGGGAGATGAGAAGAATAAGGAACAATACAAGATATACAAAAACCAACCAAGGATAAAATGACAGGAACCAAAGAACACAAAATACAACAAATACAAATATGGAAAAAGACCATGAGACTGAGCACGGCGGAATCCCCCATGCTCAGATCATGACACAATTGCCTAGAGTTAAAGGGGGATTAGCACTACCTTGTCTCAAGAGTTATCATGCAGCACAGTTAACAACTTTGTGGAATTTCTGCAATCCCTCATATAAGGCAAGACGGAAAGATATTGAGTGCCGCACATCAACCACTGTCCCAATACAGGCTATAATAAATGATAATCAGCTGAGAAACACCTTAAAGAGGGTCTAAATCCATGGTTGGATGTATCTCTAAACATATGGCTTGGGATTCTAACAAAGAGTAGCCTGATAGAGCAGAGCAGGATGCTGCAATGGATTGCTCATGATTCAGATTTTATACCAAACAAAATGGATAAGAGATTCAGTGGGTGGGATGGGGGCCCAACAATATTTTGGGAGTTTTTAATCTAGAGTGTAATCAAAAATTTTAAGGATTTAAAGAAACAATATGACTTAAAGAATGGAGATTTTTACAGGTATCTACAAATTAGACAATGCAGTATATGCAACAAATAATAAAAAAGATAACTTAGAAGAACTTGAATCAGGAGTTATTAAACTGTTTATTTTGGCATACAAATCAGATGTGGGTAAAAAAAATTAATCTCAAAATTATATCAAGAAGTGGAAAACTTAAAAGGTGATATACAGGTTATATAAAAGAAAAACTGGGAGAAAGAGGCTGGAGGAATAATAACAGAGGAGGAATGGGAAGAGATTTGTGAGCTGCACTGGAAAACAACCTGCTACCTCTCTTGGAGAGAGTAGAACTGGAAGAACAATGTGAGGTATTTTATTACACCAGCACAAAAAAAAATACCAGGATACATGCAAGTTAGGTTAATTGGCATCAACTGGGGATTCTAAATTGTCCTTAGGTATGACTGTGAGAGTGAATGGTTGTCTGTCTCTCTGTGTTGGCCCTGCGATGGACTGGCGATCTGTCCAGGGTGTACCCTGACTCTCGCCCTAAGATACTGGGATAGGCTCCAGCCCCCCCGTGACCCAAAAAGGATTAAGCGGAAGAAGATGGATGGATGGATGGACAAATTGTTGGAGACTGTGTGGAGAAGGGAAGGCCAATCATTTCCACATATTCTGGGAATGCCCTTTGATTGCACCTTTTTGGGAGGATCTCAAGAACTGTATGGGGAAAATCTTGAAAGTGGGTATTCCATTCACATTTAAGGCAGTGTGCTTAGGAAAATGGATCCAGAAATTAACAAGCTCAAGGGACAAATATATATTCAGAGTAATGGTAGTTGCGGGGGAAAAAAGCTATCACCAGAAAATGGCTGAATGCAGAGGTACCTAAGAGGGAGGATTGAAGTGATCCATTCCATTTATGTGATGCTGGCTTTCTCTGCTAAATTGGAATTCGATAAATCTGTGAATTTTTGGAAAAACTGGATTGACTTTGTGTTACCATTGAAGGTAGATTTTACACAGCAAAGTATGGCATTTTCAAGACCCCTGGGTTCAAGCTACAGAATGTTAGTGTTGTTTCTTGTTTTTTTATGTCTTGTTTATTTTATTTAAGTTTTTTGTGTGTGTGTGTGTGTGGGTGTGTTTTCCCTATGTCTGTATAAACATGAAGAAAATCAATAAAAAGTGAATGTCAAAAAGAAGATAGCCATGAAGACACAGGCCAGTTGTTGACCCAACTTAAGGCCTTTACTGATACTGACTGCAGCCCTATAACCATAAGACAGCATCAACAAAAAAAGGGCTAAAAGAACAAAAAAATATCTTCAAAGGCCACGTCTCCTTCCAAACCACAAACTTTCCCATTTGGATTTGGCAAGGGAGCACCAAACATGGGACTTGGGTCTTAAACTTTTGATGAGCTGATGATCAGCCTGTTTGAGTTTAAATGCAGTTTTTTAAGGTTTTCAAATACAGCTAAATTGCCTTCTTTTGTGTATGACCAAGATTTCCGATATAAGTGCTGTTGTGGGGAGGTCAGGCCAATCGATGGTCGACCTGTGACACAGTTGGTTGATGGCGACGACAAGCTGGAAGTGGTGGCATCTTTCTGCTACCTGGGTGACATGCTCTCCACTGGTGGTGGATCTGAGCTTGTCACCATCACGAGATGCCAGGCTGCCTGGAACAAGTTCAGGCAGGTGCTCCCAATTCTCGAGACTCGCTGGCTCCCACCAACCTCTAAAGGCCGTATCAACAACTGCTGCATGAGGAGCGTGTTTCTGCACGCCAGCAAGACATGGACCATGACTGCCACCTTCTTAACTGTCTGCGGCGGAATGACAGGGCCATGATCCGCTGGATGTGTGGCGTCTCCACTGAGAATGAGGTCAGCTCACAAGCGCTCCTGGTTAGGCTGCAGCTGCACAACCTCGAGGATGTGCTCCGCACGCACTTTTTGCATTGGTTCGGCCATGGGGAGAGGAGTGTTGGCTGGATTAAGAGGGTCATGGAGGTCGATCCTGGTAGCAGCAGAGGTCAAGGAAGAGGAAAACCAAAGAAGACATGGCTAGAGGGTGTCCATATGGACCGGGTCAAGCTACAACTGGCCCAGGTTGAACCAGTGGACAGGAACCACTGGAGTGGGACTCTGAGAAGTGCAGTCGAACAAGACCCACCCCAACTGAGGGATTGATTGTGTCCTGTTCAAAAATAAATACGGATGATGATGGTTATGATCCACCAGCGTGAAATGCAGATACTTGTAATTTTCCCCAAGTCTTGAGACTTTGTTCAGGAGTGTATAGTATGTGTATACAAGATATGAAAGAGTGTTCGTAGTTTTTCACTAAAAATCTTTTTTCCCCCACTATGAATCAAGGTCTAGGGGTAGACAGGTTTTGAAAGGCACTGATGGGGATGAAAATGCAGACTGCATGCAGATTATGAAACTCTGAACCAAAGCAAATAAGAGCTTCCTCAGCTTCAGTTAAACATCCCTCAGCTGTACTGGAGCCTTTTGTAAAAAATCTCTCCACTGTGATATCACTATCATTCTGGACATTTAACATTTAGACAATTTCAGCAGCTGAGCATACTTATCAAAACTGTGGAGGAGTGTAGAATGTGAAAAGACAGGGAGGAGGGGGAAAAAAGCCACCATCCACCCCCACAGTATCTTTTTGAAGCTTTATACTGAAGAGATGGAGAATCGCAATCGAGGGAGATGGAGGAGAAAGAGAGGGAGGTTTGACTGGTGAATATGTTTAAAAGAAATGGCGTGTGCCGCTCTGGCTGTGTCTGCGGGGCCCGGCAGGTGCTGTACAACATTTTGGGTTTAATTAAGTCTAGTGTGTGGCTGAGGCAGACGGAAAAGGAGGCAGCAGGCTGCAGCTGCACAAAGAGAGAGGGGAAAGCTTTGACCTTATTTTACATGTTGAAGTTAATGGAAAGGAACAAGCACTGTCATCGTACTTTCTCCCCCTTCTCTCTCTCTGTCTCATGCAACCACACACCCACGTACAAACGTGCTCACCCTCTCCATATCCTTTCACAAATGTCACTTCAGAGCATCTTCTTTTCCCCCGTCCATCAGCTCCTGTGAAAGTGAACTTCTTTATCGTCTGAATCTCTGTTAATGTTCTTGGTGTTGCTGGATGAGACGGTGACTCACTGTGTGTGTCTTCTGCAAATTGTAGGTGGTGACCTCGGGAAAGAACAGCAGAGGATACCACTATATGCTTGCCAACCTGGTGAGAGTTTAAAATGTTCAACAACTCAACACAACACAGTGGGGGGGGGCAAACAAACAAAAAACACCAGCAGTGGTAGGTGTGATGCAATGCGGCACAAAGTAAGTTAACTTTCTCAGCAGATACAGCATGTGTCAGTGTAGCTGTCAGACTTTTCTCTCTTACTCTTAATTTCCACCAGATGTAGGTAGAGTAACCAAAACTTGTGATCAAAGAAAATCAGGCTTATGAATTTACTTCATTACTCACGTACAGAAGTATGTAGTTACACTAGTTACATTTAATTAAGTATACTGTATGTGTGTGTAGTGCAGTGCTTTTACATAAGGTAACTTTCCTAATCATTGCAACACTTAAACATACAAAGGGAGGAATTCTTAATTGATTTCCACAGCTCCCGACCTTAATGGTGTGTTAAAAGCTTTTATTCACTTTATATTGGAGTGTGTCTTTTTCTCCATTCATTCCTACAGAAACTCTCCCTCTTTTTATACTTTTGAATGAGCAGCCCCACTCAATGACGGCTGGTCTGGTCTGTGTGCATATGTCAGAGGTTGCATTATTTGTCTGTCATTGATAGATTTTTTTTTAGCTGTGACCAAAAAAGCTTAAGGCTGTCTATTATTTTGACAGATTACACTGAGGGTGCTCTACTCTAAATTTTACTTGTAATTCCAATGTGTTCACCTCATAGCACATATTCAAAGATTCAAAGATTGTATTTGTCAATACTTCTATACGTATAGGACATACAAGAGAATTGAAATGGCGTTTCTCTCTCTCTTCAGTGGTGTGTTCAATATAAAAAAAAGAAAAAGAAATAAGACTGGGAAAAACAACAACAGCAGTCTATGTACAGTAATGCTCCTATAGTGCAAGTGGCGACAAAAGATAGACCCAGACCTCCCATAGTGCAAATAAAGATAAACAAAAAACGATGAGACCCAGCAATCCTATATACAGAAAAGTAGAGCAGTAATACTCATAGTACCAAGTTCAATGTGGTAGTGTAGGTGCAGACAGTGACAGATTGGACTGCACATGATCAGTATAGCAATGACAGACAGCAGCAGGTATGGCATTTTTGCAAATGGTTGCAGTAAGGTGCAGAGACATACAGCAGCAAATGGATTACTGTTGGTGTGCCAGTCTTTCTGTGCCAGCAGCTGAGGTAGTTATTGTGCAGGTGAGTGCGTTGCAGTCCGGGGGGGGGGGGGGGCAAGGAAGTGGACAGAGTTCAGGGTCCTGATGGCCTGATGAACAAAGTTGTTTCACAGTCTTGTGGAGCGGACACGGAGGCTCCAGTACCTTTTCCCCGAGGGCAGGGGGCTGAAGAGGGAATGTGAGGGGTGGGAGGTGTCGCCTGCAATGTTGATGGCTCTGTGGGTGAGACAGGTGAGGTAGATGTCTGAGAGGGGGGCCAGAGGGGCAATAGTGATTGTCTGGTATTGTCCTGCTTTTTTTTAGTGTGGTCTGATGACAGTTCACATTTCTCCATCTGTGTGCAGCTACAACAGCAAAAAAGTCAAAGCAGTTGCACCTAAAAAACTTTCTTTAGATGGCTGACAGTTGTGATGTTGTTGATTAGATTGGTGAAAAAAGAGGGACTGATGCAGTTTAGAATGAAGTACAAACACGCACTAAATAAAGCTGAACACAAATACAAACAAAAGCTATCCGGTGTGTTACTGTATGAAAATTGAAATGACAGGTTATAATAGATTATGACAGAATGTTTACAACCCTGACTGTAAAAATGACAGATAAGGAGAAAGTCTAGAACAGCCTCTGGCATATGTGTGCATATTTTAAGTGGAGTGTGTGTGCAGGATGAGGTCAGCCTGAAAACCAGAGAATCAGTTTAGTGTGGTGTAAATTTAAATGCTGTAAAGCAGTCATCATATTTTATATATATATATATATATATATATATATATATACAGTATATATATATATATATACAGTGTGTTGAAAAAGTGTTTGCCTCCTTCCTGATTTCTCATTTTTTTCTATGTACTGTATGTTACACTTAAATGTTTCAGATCATCAAACAAATTTAAATATTAGACAAAGATAACACAAGTAAACACAAAATGCAGTTTTTAAATGAAGGTGTTTATTATTAAGGGTAAAAAAAAAATAAAAATCCAAACCTACATGGCCCTATGTGAAAAAGTACCCCCCCCCCAAAAAAAAAAACATAAATTAACTGTGGTTTATCACATCTTTGGAAAGCTGAGTTTAATTTTTCTAGCCACACCCAGGCCTGATTACTGCCACACCTGTTCTCAATCAAGAAATCACTTAAATAGGACCTGCCTGATGAAGCGAAGTAGACCAAAAGATCCTCAAAAGCTAGACATCATGCTGTGATCCAAAGAAATTCAGGAACAAATGAGAAACAAAATAACAGATCTATCAGTCTGGAAAAGGTTATAAAGCCATTTCTAAAGCTTTGGGACTCCAGCAAACCACAGTGAGAGCCATTATCCACAAATGGTGAAAACATGGAACAGTGGTGAACCTTCCCAGGAGTGGCCAGCCGACCAAAATTACCCCAAAAGCGCAGTGACGACTCATCCAAGAGGTCACAAAAGACCCCACAACAACATCCAAAGGACTGCAGGCCTCACTTGCCTCAGTTAAGGTCAGTGTTCATGACTCCACCATAAGAGAGAAACTGGGCAAAAATGGCCTGCATGGCAGAGTTCCAAGATGAAAACCACTGCTGAGCAAAAAGAACATAAAAACTCATCTCAGTTTTGTCAGAAAACTGTCATGGCCGCCAGTCTGTCACACCTGCGTGCGCACCTGCCTGCCATCTCCCTCTGCCTATTTATTCCATCAGGTCCAGTGCTCGGTGCGGAGTCGTCTGGTTCTCTACCTAGAATCCTGCTACGCCAGCCTTCGAGCTTCCCAGCCTCGTTGTGTGTTTCCACACCGGCTTCCAAGCCATCGTTTCTCTCTGTCCGGGCCTGCGCCTCCCGGACCACCAACCTATAAGTAAGCCACCACGATTCCCTTTCACCCTGTCAGCTTCCCCTGTGCGCAGGCGGAGATCCGTGGTGGCGGACCTCTCTCTTCTCGGCGGCGGATTATCTGCCTCCCTCTCCAGCATCCAGCTCACCGGCCACCTGCGGGCACCATCTTCCTGGCTGCAGCTTCGGCACTACCTGGGCTACGCTCTACCACCTCTGACAGTAAGCACCATTCCATCTGTAGTGCCTGTCGGGCCTAAACTGTCATTAACAGCCTCTGTCTCTTCCCAGGGTTGCCAGGTCGTATGGTGCTCTGCCAGTCTCAGCTGGAGTTCCAGATTGCACTACACTACACTATACAACCCTGCACACACGCATCCATTCACGCACACTTCCTCAATAAACAGTTAATTGTATCTACCTTGAGTCGTGTCTGCTTTGTGGGTCACTAGTACCATGTCAGTACGACTCTGCCAGAGTGACCCAGCAGACTGTGCGTGTACAGAATGAACAACTTGGAGACTCGGGTAGATCAGTTAGCCTATCAACAGCAGATGATGCTAACACAGTTAGCCCGCATCACAGACAGGCTAGATCATTTGGTTAGCCCATAGGGTTTCCCTGCAGCTCCAGCTAGCTCCTCTGCTCCCGCTAGCTCCACCGCTAGTCCCATTCCTAGTCAGCCTACTCCGGGCCCTGCTTGTTGGCTTACTCCCGTCCCGACTCCCACCCGTTTTAGTGGCAAATTGGGGGAGGCCAGGGGGTTTCTCATGCAATGCGACATCGTATTCCAACGGGTACCCGGGGATTTTCCCACTGACCAGAGTCGCATAGGTTATGTGATTAATTTGTTGGAGGGGCGGGCTCTGGCTTGGGCATATGCGCTAATGGCTAGGGCTAATTATGCTTCGATAACTTACACTCAGTTTGTTAATGAGTTTCAGGAGGTATTCGGCCACTCAGACCGTGAAGATGTGCTTACCTCCCGGTTGTTAAATCTCCGGCAGGGGTCGAAGGCCGTCGCCGACTATGCCATGGACTTCCGGGTCGTTGCTACAGAGGTTGGGTGGGAGGATGCCTCTCTATGTAGTATTTTTGTTAGACGTCTAAGCCCTAGCCTACGGGACGAGCTGGCCCGCTTGAAGAAGCCCTCTACGTTGCATGAGTTAATCTCCCTGGCTATCAGTATCAACAACAGACTGACGGAGCGGGCGGCCGAACGAAGAACTTTCGGTCGCTCGGGTGGCCTGGCTCACCACTCCCTCCAGCCCCACCTGCTGGCCCTCCCATCTGCTGATTCCCCGGAAGATCAGGAACCTATGGTTATGGGTGGGTTTAAGCTATCATCCGTGGAGAGACAGCACCGCCGGGAGTTGGGGTCGTGTGTTTATTGTGGGAGCGGGGAGCATGAACTCGAGTCCTGTCCCAAGCAGCCAAAAGGGGGAGTCTGTGCGTCGCAGTAGGGGGTCTCACGGACTTAACCCACAGCAATCCCCTCACCCGTGTCTTGATCCCCATTCATTTCAATTATGGACACAAGGAGACAAACACACATGCATTTATTGGTTCAGGGGCAGAGCTTTATTTCAGGTAGCCTGGCAACCCGGCTGGGGCTTCCCATGCAGCCGTTAGAGACCCCGCTCAGACTCATAGCTTTGTCTAAAGCCCCGTTGGCCACAGTCACTCACCGGACCGCCCCAGTGTCAGTCATTATATCAGGCAACCATCGGGAGGAGTTAGGGCTGTACGTCTTACCAGTGTCGTCCACTCCGGTCATCCTTGGCTACCCCTGGCTTCGCCTACACAACCCCTCGATTGACTGGCATTCGGAGAGTGTGGTTTCATGGAGTTCGTTTTGTCTGAATGCCTGTTTGCAGTCTGCTGCATGCTCGCCTGCAGTGCCTCTGGGTGCACCTGCCTCTCCTCCTCCCAACCTCTCTTAAGTGCCATCTGAGTATCACAATTTAGGGGCCGTGTTCAGTAAATCCCGGGCCCTTTCCCTTCCCCCTCACCGCCCGTATGATTGTGCAATCAACCTCCGAGCCGGTGCTCCGCTGCCATCTAGCAGACTATACAACCTGTCTGCTCCGGAGCGCACAGCTATGGACACGTATATCAAGGAGTCCCTGAGTTCAGGCATAATAAGACCTTCTTCATCAGCGCTGGGGGCGTTTTTTTTTTTTTGTTGGGAAGAAGGATGGTTCTCTCAGGCCATGCATTGACTTTGGTGAACTCAATAACATAACCATCAAGGATAAATACACTCTCCCTCTCATCAACTCTGCGTTCGATTCCCTCCAGGGGGCCTGTTGCTTCACAAAGCTAGACCTGCGCAACGCCTATCATCTGGTGCAGATACGGGAGGGGGATGAGTGGAAGACGGCCTTTCGGACCCCTAGTGGGCATTTTGAATATTTGGTCATGCCGTTCGGGCTGACCAATGCCCCGGCCGTCTTCCAACATCTTATTAATGATGTTCTGAGAGACTTTTTGGGCACATTTGTGTTTGTATACTTGGATGACATTCTCATCTTTTCACAGTCCATGGAGGAACATCAAGTGCATGTCAGGTGGGTTCTGCAGCGGCTGCTGGAAAACAAGCTCTTTGTAAAGGCGGAGAAGTGCGAGTCCCATGTTTCCCAGATCTCCTTCCTAGGCTTCATCATCACCCACAAGGAGATCATCCCTGACCCAGCTAAGGTGAAGGCGGTGGTGGAATAGCCCACCCCCTCGTCTAGGAAGCAGCTCCTACAGTTCCTGGGGTTCACTAATTTCTACCGCTATTTTGTACAGAACTACAGCCGCATTGCCCTACCACTCACCAACCTGACATCCACCAAGGTGCCTTTTCGATGGACAGAGGAGGCAGGTGCAGCGTTCTCTCTCCTGAAGGACAAGTTCTCTTCCTCGCCTATACTGACGCAGGTGGACCCCGCTCTCCAGTGCCTGGTGGAGGTAGTTGCCTCGGACTCGGGGGTTGGGGCCGTCTTGTCCCAGCGCTCCCCGACGGACGGTAAGATACGCCCCTGCACATACTTCCCCCGTCGCCTGTCCCCAGCGGAGCGCAACTACGACATCAGTGACAGAGAGCTGCTGGCAGTCAAACTCGCTTTGGAGGAGTGGCGGCACTGGTTGGAGGGAGCGTCGCAGCCGTTCATCGTCTGGACTGATCACAAAAATCTGGAGTACCTCCAGACGCCTAAGCGTCTGAACGCTCGACAGACCCGCTGGTCTCTCTTCTTTGGACATTTTAACTTCACCATTACCTACCGCCCTGGGTCGAAGAATACCAAACCCGACACCCTGTCTCGACAGTTTGCCCTGGAGACGGCGGAGATGGCCGAACATCCCATTCTCCCCTCATCGTATGTTGTGGGCGCCCTCTCTTGGGGTATTAGGGACAAGGTCCTGAGGGCACAGTCTGACGAGGCCGACCCGGGGGGGGGGGGGGCAGCGGGGAGGTTGTTTGTCCCTTTGGCTGTCCGGGGGGAGGTCATTCAGTGGGGTCATACGTCCAAATTTGCTTGCCACTTGGGAAGGGCGTGCATGGTGGCGCTCCTGCAGAAGTCGTTTTGGTGGTCGTCTCGCCAGAAGGACATGGGGGACTACATCC
This sequence comes from Pholidichthys leucotaenia, assembly GCA_020510985.1. Taxonomy (NCBI): domain Eukaryota; kingdom Metazoa; phylum Chordata; class Actinopteri; order Cichliformes; family Pholidichthyidae; genus Pholidichthys; species Pholidichthys leucotaenia. Next base: position 227,470,607 of record CM035839.1, on the reverse strand, counting down.
GAGCCTGCCCTCAGTGTGCGACTGGCAAGACGTCCTCTTCTCCACCTGCTGGGCTGCTTCACCCCCTTCCCATCCCGGGCAGGCCATGGTCGCACGTGGCATTGGACTTTGTCACCGGTCTTCCCATGTCCAATCACTACACTACCATCCTCACGCTGGTTGACAGGTTCTCCAAAGCTGCCCATTTCATCCCTCTGCAGGGGCAGCCCACGGCAAAGGAGACGGCCGACCTCCTGGTCCAGCACGTAGTTAGGCTGCATGACATTTCGTGGGACATCGTCTCTGATCGAGGTCCCCAGTTCATCTCCAGGGTCTGGAGGTCTTTCTGTGCTGCGTTGGAGGCCACGGCAAGTCTGTCATCCGGATATCACCCACAGACCAACGAACAGTGCGAGCGAGCCAACCAGGAGGTGGAGGCAGCGCTGCGGTGCGTCGCGACCTCTAACCCATCATTGTGGAGCACGCACCTCCCCTGGATTGAATACACTCACAACACTGCTGTATCAACAGCCACCGGCATGTCTCCCTTCGAAGCCTCGTTAGATTATAATCCCCTGCTGTTCCCTGAGGAGGAGGGGGACATCGCCGTTTCTTCAGTTCGCACCCACCTGAGGCGTTGCCGGCGGATCTGGAGGACGGCCAGGGCAACACTACAGCAGACGGCGGAACGTAACACCTCAATGGCCAACCAGCACAGGGTCCCAGCTCCGCCTACCGGGTGGGTCAGCAGGTATGGTTATCCACCAAACACATTAATCTGAAGGCTGAGCGTAGGAAGACATCTCAGCAATTCATTGGTCCTTTTCCCATCAGCTGGATTATTACTGTGTCTGTGTGCCTGACTCTTCCCCCCTCCCTCCGCATCTGCCAGACCTTTCATGTGTTGCAGGTGAAGCCCGTCTGCTCCAGCCCTTTGTGTCCTCCTCCCAGGTCTCCATCTCCACCGATGGTGATCGACGGCGACCCGGCATGGCCAGTCACCGCCATCTTGGACATTGATCGCTGGGGTCATGGCCTGCAGTACCTCGTGGACTGGGAGGGTTACAGGCCGGAGTGGAGCTCCTGGGTGCGTGCCTCCTTCGTGCTGGACAAGCAGCTCATCAGGGACTTCCATCGGACGCACCCAGGAAGGTTGGAACGCCCGCCGAGAGGCATGCCATGGGGGGGAGTACTGTCATGGCCGCCAATCTGTCACACCTGCATGCGCACCTGCCTGCCATCTCCCTCTGCCTATTTATTCCATCAGGTCCAGTGCTCGGTGCGGAGTCGTCTGGTTCTCTACCTAGAATCCTGCTACGCCAGCGTTCGAGCTTCCCAGCCTCATTGTGTGTTTCCACAGCGGCTTCCAAGCCATCGTTTCTCTCTGTCCGGGCCTGCGCCTCCCGGACCACCAACTACAAGTAAGCCACCACGATTCCCTTTCACCCTGTCAGCTTCCCCTGTGCACAGGCGGAGATCCGTGGCGGCGGACCTCTCTCTTCTCGGCGGCGGATTATCTGCCTCCCTCTCCAGCATCCAGCTCACCGACCACCTGCGGGTACTATCTTCCTGGCTGGAGCTTCGGCGCTACCTGGACTACGCTCTACCACCTCTGACAGTAAGCACCATTCCATCTGTAGTGCCTGTCGGGCCTAAACTGTCATTAACGGCCTCTGTCTCTTCCCAGGGTTGCCAGGTCGTATGGTGCTCTGCCGGCCCCAGCTGGAGTTCCAGATTACACTACACTACACTACACTACACAACCCTGCACACACGCATCCATTCACGCACACTTCCTCAATAAACGGTTAATTGTATTTACCTTGAGTCGTGTCTGCTTTGTGGGTCACTAGTACCATGTCAAAAACATGTTGATGATCCCCAAGACTTTTGGGAGAATACTCTGTGGACTGATGAGACAAAAGTTGAACTTTCTGGAAGGTGTGTGTCCCATTACATCCAACATAAAAGTAACACAGCATTTCAGAAAAGGAACATCATACCAACAGTAAAATATGGTGGTGGTAGTGTGATGGTCTGGGGCTGTTTTGCTGCTTCAGGACCTGGAAGACTTGCTGTGGTAAATGGAACCATGAATTCTGCTGTCTACCAAAAAATGCTGAAGGAGAATGTCTGGCCATCTGTTTGTGACCTCAGGTTGAAGCGCACTTAGGTTTTGCAGCAGGACAGTGATCCAAAACACACCAGCAAGTCCACCTCTGAATGGCTTAAGAAAAACAAAATGAAGATTTTGGAGTGGCCTAGTCAAAGTCCTGACCTGAATCCGATTGAGATGCTGTGGCATGACTTTAAAAAGGCAGTTCATGCTCGAAAACCCTCCAATGTGTCATGATTCGGTGCATGGGCCGGGGCCGTGCCCAGTAGTCAGATTAGTTTTGTCTTTTTCTGTTTGTTTATTTTTCTGCACACCTTGTTTGCTGTATTTGGTTCCTGTTTTTGGTTAGTTCATTGTTTGTTTCTGTTGTTTGTTTCTGTTTTCCTTTTTTGGTTTATTGTTTTGATCACTGCTGGCGCTGTGACAGCTTGCGCATCACTTCCGGCTGTCAGATTCTGTTTGCGGGCTGTCACGGCTGCCAGTAATGATCACCACTCATGACCCTGCAGGTGTTGCCAATTCAGGGGTTTCCTATTTAAGCCGTGGATGCCACTTTCCTGGCGCAGTGGCGAAAATCTCTCCAGTTGGGAAATCCCTGGACGTCTTGCCAAGTTAAGTTATTATTTATCTGTCTTTACTCTCATCTTTGTTTATCCTGGCATTTATCACTCCAGCCTCAGAGCTGTGTTTCTCGTTGGTGTGTGTTTTGTATTTTGTGTTTCTTTTAATTAATAAATTTGCAAACCCACAGTCTGCGTTTGGCGTCCTGTTTGCCCTCAGAGAGGGCCATTCATGACACAATGTGGCTTAATTACAACAATTCTGCAAAGATGAGTGGGCCAAAATTCCTCCACAACACTGTAAAAGACTCGTTCCCAGTTATCACAAACGCTTAATTGCAGTTGTTGCTGCTAAGGGTGGCCCAAGCAGTTATTAGGTTTAGGGGGCAATCACTTTTTCACACAGGGCCATGTCTAATATTTAAATTTGTTTGATGATCTGAAACATTTAAGTGTTACAAACATAGAAAAAAATGAGAAATCAGGAAGGGGGCAAACACTTTTTCACACCACTATATATAAGATAAGATAAGATAAGATAAGCCTTTATTAGTCCCACAACGGGGAAATTCCAGGATTGCAACAGCACAGGGATAGCAACACTCAGAGCAACAATCAGAAGGCAAGAAAAAAAAACAAGCAAGCAAGAGCAGCTAATAAACATATGTACGTATTACTATAAAATATATATATATACACACACACACAGACACACAGTGCAGAGCATTGTAGCTGGATGGAATAAATATATGAATATATGAACACACAGTGCAGAGCATTGTAGCTAGATGGAATAAATATGTAAATATATAAACACCCACAGTACGGAGCATTGCAGCTAGGTGGAATAAATATGCAAGTATATAAACACACACAGTGCGGAGCAATGTAGCTAGATGGAATAATATGTAGATATATAAATATATAAACACCCACAGTACGGAGCATTGTAGCTAGATGGAATAAATATGCAAATATATAAACACACACAGTGCAGAGCATTGTTGCTAGATGGAATGAAACAGCATAACCGTCTACTTAGTTATCCTACATGGTATGATTATGTGCCCATACATATTCTCACCCTCCATAGCGACCGGTATGTTCCTAGTTGTATGCCGGAGAGGACCATTGTGTAAGTCTATTGCATCTTTTGCATTCAAAAAACTATTAGTTTGTTACGTCTTTTTGCTATCTCTGCGAGCAGCCCTGCTTAGGTTGTACAGTCTGACAGCCGTTGGTAGGAAGGACCTACGAAACCTCTCGGTTGTGCACCTGGGATGATGTAGTCTGCTGCTAAATGAGCTCCTCAGTGCATTCAGTATGTCCTGCATAGGGTGGAACTCGGACTCCAGCAGAGATGACAGTTTAGCCACCGTCCTTCTCTCTCCTATCTCCTCCATCGGATCAAGGCGCTGCCCCAGGACAGAGCTAGCTTTCTTAATCAGTTTGTTCAGTCTCTTCCTATCGGCTGCAGTAATGCCACTGCCCCAGCAGACCACTCCAAAAGTGATGGCTGATGCCACCACCGTGTCATAGAATGACTTCAGCAGCGCCCCTTGTACACCAAAAGACCTGAGTCTCCTCAGCAGGAACAGCCTGCGCTGTCCCTTCTTGTAGAGTGCATCAGTATTGTGTGACCAGTCTAGTTTATTGTTCAGATGAATACCCAGGTACTTATAGGATGTCACCATCTCGATGTCTGTTCCCTGTATATTTACTGGTACTGTGAGGGGCTGCCCATGCCTGCGGCAGTCCACCACCAGCTCCTTAGTTTTCCTCGCGTTGATCTGGAGGCAGTTCCGATGGCACCAGTCCACGAAGTCCTGGATAAGCCCTCTGTACTCAGCTTCATCTCCATTGGAGATGAGGCCAACGATCGCAGAGTCATCAGAGAACTTCTGTAGATGGCAGTGTGTTGTGTTGTGTGAGAAGTCCGCAGTATAAAGAGTGAACAGGAAGGGAGCCAGCACCGTTCCCTGGGGGGCCCCCGTGCTACTGATGATCGTGTCGGACACACAGTCCCGGGTTCTCACAAACTGAGGCCGGTTCGTGAGGTAGTCCAGGATCCATGATGACAGGTGCTGGTCCACCCCTGCGCGCAGCAGCTTGTCCTTCAGGATCATCGGTTGGATGGTGTTGAAAGCACTGGAGAAGTCAAAGAACATGATCCTCACCATATTCCCGGGCTTCTCCAGGTGGGACAGAGAACGGTGAAGGAGGAAGATCACCGCATCCTCCACCCCAATGCCATGCTGGTAGGCGAACTGGAGTGGATCCATCGCTGGTTCCACCAGGGGGCGGAGGTGAGCAAGGAGCAGTCTCTCCAGGGTCTTCATCAAGTGGGACGTCAAGGCCACCGGTCTGTAGCTGTTCAGGTCTTTGGGGTGGGAAGTTTTTGGTACAGGTACCACACAAGATGTTTTCCACAGCTGTGGTACCCTCCCCAGTTTCAGGCTCATGTTGAAGATATACGTCACAATCCCACACAGCTGGTCTGCACAGGACTTGAGGAGCTTTGCGCTGATGCCGTCCGGTCCCGGCGCCTTCCTCGCCTTGATCTTCCTCAGCTCCGTCCTCACCTGGGTCCTGGTCAGGGTCAGGATGGGGGGCTGTGTGTTGGGAGTGGGGGGGTGTTGGTAGAGTGGGGAGTGGGCAGCAGGACTTGATTTCTTTAGAGGCAGCAGTGGTTGTTGTGCAGTCAGGGGGGAGGGCGGTTGGTCAAATCTATTGAAAAACAGATTCAGGTTGTTCGCCCACTCCCTGCCCCCTGTGGCCTGGGGGGAGGTATTCTGGAGCCCCGAGATGGTTTTGAGGTTTCTCCAGACCCCGCTGATGTCGCTCTGTTGCAGCTTGTCCTCCATCTTCTTCCTGAAGCTGTCCTTGCCTTCTCTGATCTTTCTCCTCAGCTCCCTCTGTACGGACTTCAGCATCTCCCTGTTCCCTGACCTGAAGATCCTCTTCTTCTCTCTCAGAAGTGTTTTTATCTCAGGGTTGATCCAGGGTTTGTTGTTTGAGTGACGCCGTATGGTCTTGGTGGGAACGGATTTGTCCACACAGAAGCTGAGGTAGCCCGTGAAGGTGTGAATGAGGCCATCGATGTCCTCACCATGTGGATCGCAGAGCTGCTTCCAGGCGGTGGCTTCAAAACAGCCCTTTAGGGTGTCCATTGTCTCCTCAGACCATAACTCCACAGTGTGCATGGCCGGAGGTTGTCTGTGCACTAGGGGTTTGTACACCGGCCGGAGATGAACCAAGTTGTGATCCGATCTCCCGAGTGGGGGTAGTTGTGATGAGGTGTACGCCTCCTTAGTGTTTGCGTAGAATAAATCCAGTGTTTTATTGTCTCTAGTGTGGCATGTGACATACTGGGTGAACGTGGGTAGAATGGGAGACAGTGAAACATGGTTGAAATCGCCTGAGATGAGGAGAAGAGCATCTGGGTGTTCTGTCTGCAGCCTGCTGGTTACTGAATGGATGACGTCACGTGCTGTCCCAGCGTTCGCCGTCGGATTTGCATAAACAACAATGCAGATCACGTGTGAGTGTTCTCTCGGGAGATATGTAGGCCTCATGCTAACAGCTAGCAACTCAATGTCTTTGCTGCAGTGTCGTTGTTTAACAGTGATATGTCCCGGTCTGCACCAGTTGTTGTTAACATACATGATCACTCCACCGCCCCTAGCCTTGCCACTGTCTGGTGTTCGGTCAGCTCGTATCATGTGAAAACCCTCCAGCTCAATGTTAGCATCTGCTGCTAGTTCAGTTAGCCACGTCTCAGTAAACAAAAGGAGAGAGCACTCCCGGTATGTGCTATCATAACGGGAGATAGCCGCTAGCTCATCTAACTTTCCCAGTATCGACCGTACATTTCCCATGACAACAGATGGAAGGGAGGGTCTGTACCTTATATTTTTTGTCCTCCGCCTTACTCCAGCCCGGCAGCCGCGGCGTTTTCGCCTCAGTTCTCTCGGTATGTCGAGTTTTTCCAATGGGACCGGGTGGCGGTTGAATGCTAGCAGCTGTTCTCTGCTGTATCGTATCCTGCTATAGACAGTGGCTCCGTCCACCGGCTCAGGAGACATTTAGGACGATCTGTGTGTCCGTGATATAAGTGGGGTGAAAAAAAAAGACGGATCAAAAGAGAGAGGAAGGGAAAAAGACTCGGAATCGAGCCGCTGTTGCAAAAGGCAGCCGACTCGTGTGGCGCCGAGAGAAAAAAAAAAAAAAAAAAAAAAATATATATATATATATACGTATATATATATATATATATATATATATATGCTCCTCTTGCTGTGTAACAACTTTAACACTTTTTTAAAATTGTCTTATTTGTGCTGGACCCGACAGGGGGAATGGTAGTTGAGAGGATATGAAGTAGGGAGTCACTATTCCTCCTAGGCATTTGCTCCTGATACTGACCAAACTCACTCACAATGATCCTCAGGTGGGTCTGCATCAAAGCTGTTCTCAGTGATTTAGAAAGCTCAATACTCCTCCTAGGCCTTGACATTCATATTGTATTTCATTCATGCTGTTGATAATGTGTGTGTGTGTGTGTGTGTGTGTGTGTGTGTGTGTGTGTGTGTGTGTGTGTGTGTGTGTGTGTGTGTGTGAATAAACTGTTAAACTGTAGGCAATTGCCCTAATTCTCAACAAATTCATGCACAGTGATCATCAGTGGGTCTGCATCAAGGTTGTGCTCAAGGTCAGGAGATCTGAGCACTTACATGATTTTATGAAAATTGTTATTCCTCGTAGGCAATTGCCCTAATTCTCAAGAAACTCACATGCAGTGATCCTGAGGTGGGTCTACATCCAGGTTAAGGTCAAATTCAAGGTCATTGTCAAAGGTCAGGAGATCTGGGCATTTATGATTTTACGAAAATTGTTACTCCTCCTAGGCCATTGACTCCCCCCCCCCCTTGTCCTGTCAGGCAGCTAGGCAAACAGAACAGGGATCTGTCACCCTTACTGTGCCAAAACAGATTTACTTTGCCAAGAGGAGCTTATACAGTACCTAACTGTGTATTGTATATTGTTGTAAACTCCTCCTGTAATAACTTTTAATACTTTATTTTAATTGTTTTACCCATGGAAGACCCAACAGGATGGGGAAGAGGGAAAGGAAGTGTGTGAAGGGGGAAAGAAACAAACAAACAAAAGACAAACTGCTTCTTCCACCGAAGATGTCTCAGCACGAGTCTGGTTTCCACACCTGTTAAAGGAGAGACACTTGTGGGTGTATGTCTGTGTGCATATATATGAGAACGCACGCAAAATAAGTGTGTGCATGTGAGTGGTTTGTCAGGAAACATACGAGGGCCGGTCACAGCAGCTCTCCCCCCGGGAACCCTGAGCAGGCAAGGCAGCACCACCAACCCCCAGCCCCAAGGTCAGCAAGCTCCAGGAAAGCCAGGCATCCACCCCCGGAAGGACGATCAGGGGAGGCCAGGCTGCTCAGCAGCTGGCGCGGTGAGCCCACATCCCCGGACCCGCCCGACCCCCACCCCCCCAGCGGGGCCAACATGCGCCCCCGGGCCCCAGGCACCAGGAGGCCAGCAACTCCACTACCCAGGACAGAGACCGGCCCGCGTCCCCCAGCGCGAGCCCCCCCAGGCACCCCCACAGCGGGCCCGCCCCAGCGCCTCTATCGCACACCCCAGGGACCCCACGTCCAAAGAAGTCCCCCCGCCTAGGGGAGCCCACGTTGCCCAGAGGCACTACCCCCCTTAATCCAGCACCTCCCGATTCACAGACACACCCCTCCCCACACCTTCACACCCACATGCTCCCATGCACACCCCTCTCACTCACCCAGACCGACCCATTTTCTCTCACTCCTGTACCCATTCAAATTCACTCCTCATTCACCTTTGTTTCATAAGGCGGCTGCGAAGCAGATGCAGCGAGCCTGAACACGCACCAGTGCCTGGCAGTGACCATCTGCAGCTGTCTGTTTTACCCCGAAATTAAAACACCAAAGCATGATGTTGTAGAGGATGCCTTTCACAGACGAAACTGAGTTTATTTCTCAGGATTGGTTTATTGAGAGGTCACATCCTCTATCAAGCACAGAATCTCAAAAAAGGCAGAACAGTCATCTTCCACAGCTCTTATACTCTCCAAAGTCACAAACCCCCAACATCAAATGACACACCCCCAACCCACAGTCCTTTAGTAAACATACAGCCCCCCGAGACTCCTTGGCGTCTCCATTGTCTCTTATCCTTCTAGCCTCCGGGGCTCCTGCTGGGACAATCTCTCCAACTTCCCATCTCCTGCAAGACCAACTTCACACCTTCCATAGGTCTCTGCAGGGTCAGGTCCTCTTTGTCCATTAATTCAATTCAATTCAATTCAACTTTATTTATATAGCGCCATTTCACAACAACAGTCATCTCATAGCACTATCAACTGTAGGGGGGACCCCCACAGTTGCAGAAAGACCCCAGCAATCAGGCGATCCCTGTGAGCAAGCACTTGGCGACGGTGGAGAGGAAAAACTCCCTTTTAACAGGAAGAAACCTCCAGCAGAACCAGGCTCAGGGAGGGGCAGTCATCTGCTGCGACTGGCTGGGGGGTGAGGGGATAGAGAAGAAGAAAAGAACAGACATGTAGAGAGCAAACAGCACGATGGGGACTCAATCTATGGGAGAGAACAAACAAATGTTAATGACCAGCAAAAAAAAAAATATTTCATAGAGAGTGAGGAAAGGAGTGAGGCCCAGTGCATTACTGGAGGTCCCCCGGCTGACTAAACCTATTAGCAGCATAACTAAGGGAGGGTTCAGAAAGACATGATCCCTCCCTAATTGTAGGCTAGATCAAAAAGGTAGGTTTTAGCCCTATTCTTAAAAACAGAGATCGAGTCTGACTCCCGAATCCAGATTGGCAGCTGATTCCACAGGAGAGGAGCTTGATAACTGAAGGCTCTGCCTCCCATTGTACTTTTGGAGATTCTAGGTATTACAAGTAATCCTGCATTTTGGGAGCGTAGTGCTCTGTTAGGATAATACGGTAGTATCAGATCTTTTAAATAAAAAGGAGCCTGATTGTTTAGAGCTTTGTAAGTGAGAAGAAGGATTTTAAACTTAATTCTAAACTCTATGGGAAGCCAATGAAGGGAGGCCAGAACCGGAGAGATATGATCTCTCTTTCTAGTACCTGTTAAAACTCTTGCTGCAGCATTTTGGATCAGCTGAAGACTTTTTAAAGATGTTTTAGGACAGCCTGATAATAAAGAATTACAATAATCTAATCTCGAGCTAACAAAAGCGTGGATCAGCTTCTCAGCATCACTCTGAGACAAGATGCTCCTAATCTTGGCAATATTACGCAAATGATAGAAGGCAGTCTTAGAAACAAATTTAATATGTGAATTGAAGGACAAATCCTGATCAAAAATAACTCCAAGGTTCCTCACAGAGCTATTAAGAGAAAGAGTAACTGCGTCCAAACTGAAAGTTTGATTTGGAAAGGAATTTCTAAGATTTTTTGGACCAACAAGAATGACTTCAGTCTTATCTGAATTTAATAGCAGGAAATTACAAGTCATCCAAGCTTTGATTTCCTTAAGACAGGCTTCTAACTTGGCTAATTGAGTCTTAATCCATTAAGACGTGAAGCTTCCAGAATATGCACCGTCATGCCTACTAGGTATATGTGGGGAATATGGATACAATATATGCGCCCTAAATATGCGCCATAATGTTGTGATTCTTTGTGGCTCTGACTAGATTCTCTGTCTGCTCTGAGGTAAATTTGATTATGTCCAACATCTTTTAACAAAATCCATCTGACTTTATTGCCATGGAAACATTGATATATCTCAGCACTTTTATTTGTTTACAGCATTAGCATCTTCGCAGCGGTGCTAACGGAGCTACTGTCTACGAGGCCACTTTTTAAGGTCATCTTCTCATCCCTCGATAGTCATGGGAAGTGGTATGATTATATTACTGTTTTTGAGGCGCAAAACGCCATGTTTTCACATTTTTGATGCCGAAGTCATTGTTTTTTAACAAGGAAAAGTGTCCCGTTTCAGTGACAACCACACAGTCTAAACTAGTACCAGAAGTTGCACCTATAATTCATGCAAGGCATCATGGGGGCTAGGAATAAGGCGGATTCATAAATTTGCGAAGCCAAAATAGATCAATGATTTCAAAGAAATAAATTTGTGACCAATATATTACATCGTGATATATTTAATTAAATGAAATCACTATAATGACTAAAGATGCAGTAATTTGTGTTTTATTTAGGTATAACCAAGCAAATTTCAATCCCTTTTCACTGGTTGAAAACTGCTCACAAAAAGTTATGTGAATAAGTTATTCGAGTACATGTTCTTGAGTAAATGTAACTACTTGGCATTGGCCACCTCTGACCTCCCTATGAAAGCAGATGTTTGGAGGAACTGGGGGAGGGAAAGAAAGAACAGCCACAAAACATATCTAGGCCTTAAATAAAGTTAAAACATGTGACTGCACTGTCAACAGTCGCCAAGTTTTTGCAGCTTTTTTTTCTGTTCCATAATTGTTACTTTTTTGGTAGTTTTTTCTTGCTTTTCTCATAAATTATGTAAATTTGAGATTTGTTTTTTGTTTTTCCCCAATAGATCTATGACATTCCTCCAATTATTTTTTGCAGCCTTTGCAGCTTATTCTGTTTTTGTCTTTTCTTGTAAATTCTCATAAATTTAGGTCTTTTTTTTCATACAAATTTACAACTTTCAGGGCACATTTATTTATTTTTTCCTTGTACATTTGTGACATTTTTCCCTGTACATTTGCAGATCTTGTATATTTGCAACATTTAGTGTACATTTACTGGGCAGCTGTGGTGCAGGTATAGCGTGGCTGACTGATGATTGGAGGATCAGTGGTTTGATTCCCACTCTGTCTGCGTGTTGAAGTGTCAAGACACTGAACCCTCAGTTGCTCCTGGTGGGTCAGGCCAGCACCTATGCATGGCAGCTCCACCACCATCAGTGCGTGAATGTGTGGATAGCAGGATCTGTAAAGTGCTTTGGTCATCCAGAGATGAGTAAAAAATACTATATAAGTGAACACCATTTACCAATACTTCAGACCTTTTTTTTTAGAACTTACTTTTTCCTGTTTTTTGGACTTGTTTTGAAAATTGAGGTTATGTTTAAGATTTTTCTTGAATTTGAGACTAATTTTATGGTGTTTTCCTCATAAATTTGCATCCTGTTTCTTGACTTTTTCCTCAGAAATGTACAACTTTATCCTGTAAAGTCTGTGATATTTTTTTTTTCGTTTCTGTCAAAGCCACAGGGAGCCATTAGGAAAACATGAGGCTCTGAAGTGAGGAGTAACCTCAGTCAGTTTTAAGTTTCTTTTCCATTGCTGCTAAAGATCGGCTGCTCATTTACCAGGCTGCCGTGCTCTCTCTGCTCTCAGGGCTTTTCCAACATGAGCCTGGACAGGGTGTTTTCTGGTGGAGCCAACATCACAGGGTTCCAGATCATCAGTCCGGACAGCTCCATCGTCCAGCAGTTCCTCCAGCGGTGGGAGCGCCTGGATGAAAGAGAATTTCCAGAAGCCAAGAACGCTCCTCTGAAGGTCAGTGATGCTGCTGCTGCCTTTTTAATTCACCATCTTCAAAGACCTCAGAAAATATGCTAAACCACATCAGGGTTGGGGTTTTAAGCAGATTCTTTGGACAAAAAAAATCTACATCAAATAAGGGTCTAGATATAAGAGATATATGTATGTAAGAGACATAAGAAGAAACCTTTCTGCTTGTTTTTTTTTCTCTTAAATATGCAACTTTACTCTCAAATTTGTGACTTTTCTTATGAATTCACAACTTTTTGTGCAAATTTGGAACTTTTTTGCATTAAACTGAAATTTTTTTTCTGAGTAATTTGTAACTTAAATTTGCAGTATTTTTTTCAGAAATACAACCCAATTCCAGTGAAGTTGGGATGTTGTATAAAACGTAAATTAAAACCCAAAACACAATGATTTAAAAAGTACTTTTCAAACTATATTCAATTGAATACACTACAAAGACAGGATATTTAATGTTCTAACTGAAATAATAAAAATTTATTGTTTGGGTTGTTTTGGGTTTTTTTGTTTTGTTTTTTTTCAAATATTCACTCATTTTGAATTTGATGCCTGCAATATGTTCCAAAAAAGCTGGGATAGGGCCAACAAAAGATTGAAAAAGTTGACAAATGCTCAAAAAATACTTTTCTGGAACATTCCACAGGGCTTCTTCTAGCTATCCCCACGTTCTGGTGGGGTCGCTGAAAGACAATCTTTCCATTGAGGTCGAGTTTCAGCCTAATAATCCTGTCTTTCTTTTCACATCCAGTACATCTTTCTTCAACTCGTTATTCAAGATGATTCCAACACCATTTCGTTTTCTATCGACTCCAATGTAGAGCAGCTTGAAATCATTACCCAGCTCTCTGGCTTTACTACCTTTCCACTTGGTCTCTTGGACACCAAAGATGTTAAACCTTCCTCCTCTCCATGAAGTCCACCAGTTCTTGACCTCTGCCGGATGTGCTGCCTACGTTAAAAGTACCAATCCTGATGACTCTCCTGTCATCCGTCTTTACTCTCTTCCTCCTCCTTTGAGCTATCCTCTGTAGTTGTATCCGCCCGCTCCTGATACGTAGCCATAGTCCACCTGATGCGAGCGTACGGCGATGTCCTCACACATCACTTGCAGGGGACACCCTAGCCATATCGTCATGATGTATATCTTCCATATCCATATAGGCTGAAGATGAGTTTCATGCCAGATGTCCTCCCTGCCACAACCCTCTTCATTTATCCGGGCTTGGGACCGGCTCCAAGTCTGGCTAGGCCTTACTGGAGGCTGGATTGGAACATTCCACAAGTGAACAGGTTAATTGGAAACAGGTGAGGGTCATGATTGGGTATAAAAGGAGCATCCCCACAAGGCTCAGTGGTCCACAAGCAAGAATGGGGAGAGGTTCACCACTTTGTGAATAACTGTGTGGGCAAATAGTCCAACAATTTAAGAGCAGCCTTTCCCAATATACAATTGCAAGGAATTTAGAGGTTTCATCATTTCCAGTTCAAAATATCATCAGAAGATTCAGAGAATCTGGAGAAATTTCTGCACATAAGCGGCAAGGCCAAAAACAAACATTGAATGCCCGTGATCTTCAATCCCTCAGGCAGCACTGCATTAAAAACCGACATTCAATTCAGTTCAACTTTATTTATATAGCGCCATTTCACAACAACAGTGATCTCATAGCAAACAGCACAACGGGGACTCAATCTATGGGAAAGAACAAACAGATGTTAATGACCAGCAAAAAAAATATTTCATTGAGAGTGAAGAAAGGAGTGAAGCCCAGTGCATTATTGGAGGTCCCCCGGCTGTCTAAACCTATTAGCAGCATAACTAAGGGAGGGTTCAGAGACACATGATCCCTCCTTAATTGTAGGCTAAATCAAAAAGGAAGGTTTTAACCCTATTCTTAAAAACAGAGATTGAGTCTGACTCCCGAATCCAGATTGGCAGCTGGTTCCACATGAGAAGAGCTTGATAACTGAAGGCTCTGCCACCCATTGTACTTTTGGAGATTCTAGGTATTACAAGTAATCCAGCTTTTTGGGACCATAGTGCTTTGTTAGGATAATAGGGTAGTATCAGATCTTTTAAATAAAAAGAGGCCTGATTGTTTAGAGCTTTGTAAGTGAGAAGAAGGATTTTAAACTTAATTCTAAACTCTATGGGAAGCCAATGAAGGGAGACCAGAACCGGAGCGATATGATCTCTCTTTCTAGTACCTGTTGAAATTCTTGCTGCAGCATTTTGGATCAACTGAAGACTTTTTAGAAATGTTTTAGGACAACCTGATAATAAAGAGTTACAATAATCTAATCTAGAACTAACAAAAGCGTGGATCAGTTTCTCAGCATCACTCTGGGACAAGATGCTCCTAATCTTGGCAATATTATGCAAATGATAGAAGGCAGTCTTAGAAACGAATTTAATATGTGAATTGAAAAACAGATCTTGATCAAAAATAACTCCAAGGTTCCTCACAGAGCTATTAAGAGAAAGAGTAACTATTCTTACTATGTGGGGTAACTAAATAGACGGTTATGCTATTTATTCCATCTAGCGACAATGCTCCGCACTGTGTATATATATTTATATATTTATGTGTACATATGTACACTACCGTTCAAAAGTTTGGGGTCACTTAGAAATTTCCTTATTTTTGAAAGAAAAGCACTTTTTTTCAATGAAGATAACTTTAAACTAATCAGAAATACACTCTATACATTGCTAATGTGGTAAATGACTATTCTAGCTGCAAATGTCTGGTTTTTGGTGTAATATCTACATAGGTGTATAGAGGCCCATTTCCAGCAACTATCACTCCAGTGTTCTAATGGTACAATGTGTTTGCTCATTGCGTCAGAAGGCTAATGGATGATTAGAAAACCCTTGTGCAATCATGTTAGGTCTGCAATGCTGTAATTGCTGCAAATGGAGGATTCTTTGACGAAAGCAAAGTTTGAAGGAAAAAATTATTATTTCAAATACAAACCATTATTTCTAACCTTGTCAATGTCTTGACTATATTTTCTATTCATTTTACAACTCATGGTGGTAAATAAGTGTGACTTTTCATCAAAAACACAAAATAATTGTCTGGGTGACCCCAAACTTTTGAATGGTGGTGTATATTCACTGCTCTTATTTTCTTTTCTTCTAAATTATTGCTCTGAGCGTTGCTATCCCTGTGCTGTTGCAATCCTGGAATTTCCTCACTGTGGGACTAATAAAGGCTTATCTTATCTTAACTGCATCCAAACTAAAAGTTTGATTTGGAAAGGTATTTCTAAGGGTTTTTGGACTAACAAGAATGACTTCAGTCTTATCTGAATTTAATAGCAGGAAATTACAAGTCATCCAAGCTTTGATTTCCTTAAGACAGGCTTCTAACTTGGCTAATTGATTACTATCATCTGGCTTCATTGACAGGTATAATTGTGTGTCATCTGCATAACAATGAAAATGTATACAGTGCTTTCTAATAATGTTGCCTAACAGAAACATATATAAACTAAAAAGAGTAGGGCCTAGCACAGATCCCTGTGGAACTCTATGACTGAGCTCTGAGTTGAAAGAAAACTCATTATTAACATGAACAAACTGGAACCTATCAGATAAATAAGATCTAAACCACTGCAACGAAGTTCCATTAAGTCCAACATGGTGTTCTAATCTATCAAGTAGATTATTATGATCGATAGCATCAAAAGCTGCACTAAGGTCTAAAAGGACAAGTACAGAAACAAGTCCATTATTAGATGTGATAAGGAGGTCATTAGTGACCTTCACTAAGGCTGTTTCAGTACTATGATGGATTCTAAATCCAGATTGAAACTCTTCAAATAAACCATTTCCCTGCAAGTGGTCAAATAATTGCATAGCAACAACTCTTTCTAAGATTTTTGAAATGAAAGGCAGATTAGAGATTGGTCTATAGTTGGCTAAAACTCCTGGATCCAGCATTGGCTTTTTGAGTAAGGGTTTAATTACAGCAGTTTTAAAAGCATGCGGTACAGGGTCTAAAGTTAATGAAGAATTGATTATTTGAAGAATAAAGCTACCAATAAATGGGAAGACTTCTTTAAATAACCTGGTAGGAATAGGGTCTAAAAGACAAGTTGAAGGCTTGGATGAGGAAACTATTTTGTCTAACTCTAAAACGTCAATTGGAGTAAACTCATCCAAACAGATATCACTTGAAGGAGTTGTAGTAGTTACTGTATTTAACCCCTTGCACTCTGGTCAATTTCCCTAAAAACGCCAAAAAATAACGTACCCAAAGTAAATCAAAAGCTGTTCTTCAACCCTTTGCAGCATCTTCATGGGGTTGGTCTCATTTAAAAGAAAACACTTAGAATGTTTTGGCAAAACAGTCATAATCTCTCTAAGTGCTCCTGCCACTGAGTAACAGTCATCTAAACATACTGAACTTGAAGAAAATAAATTTCGCCTGGGTGTTTTTTTGGATACAAATGCTTGCAAATAACACAAAGCTGTCAGATCCGGGCTGGAAAATGCAACAGAAATGTAGAACCAAGTGTTATCCAGCTGAGGTCAAAATTTTGTAACAATACCACAAAAAATGAATATATTACACAGCTTTTTTCTTAGGTTGTTCCCAGGCGTTTTTGAACTGTGCCAAATTGTGCCAAATGGCACAGTTTGGAAAAACGTCTGTAACTTTTGAATGATTCAATATAGAAGCTTGATCTTGGGCTCTAATGAAAGGTGACACTCAGGGCTGTGTGTGTGTGTGGGGGGGGGTTGTTTATTCATTCATTCATGAATGAATGAACAAACAAGCCCCCACACACAAAGAAGCATGCCACGTAAAAAAATGTGTGGCTTTTTTTTACAAGAAAAAATAACCTACAGTGCACTAAAAATTATACTAAAATATCTGTAATGTAGAGGATAACAACTCCCCACCCCCCCGCTACAGAGGACGGACATCGTCCATCGCCACATGACGGACCGCGGCACACGCAGTTATAACACAGTTGTAATTTACCGATCGGTCAAAAGTCATTTTGATTAAAATTTTCAGAGATAAAGAATAATTTAGCTTGTAACACTTACCTGTCCACAACAGCAGTGTCGCTGGCGAACTTCTCTTCCTCATTGTCAGACGACCATGACGCTGGTCCGCTTGTTACGGACTCGTGGTTCTGGTCACACGACCCGGTCAAACCATGATTCCGTTATTGCGGTTTTGCGCTTCCATGATTGCGGTTTTGGCGAATGATTTTTCAAAACAAATAAGAACAGTAGTAAGAAAAAAAGACTGGCGAACGCGTGTGTGCCACCCAGCGGCTTACAAAAAACAGATTTTGCAAGGGACGCACGCTTTCGAACTTCTGTGCTTCAATTGGCTTGCTGTATTCGCAGCCGTTGGTAGGCGGGTCCTTCTTGCTAGGTTTTCAGTCATTGGTTCTTCAAGGTTTCAGAAACCCAATTCAAGGCTCTTATTAGTCGAATGAGAGGTCAATCACATCTAAACCAATCAAAGCACTCCTTTGGCTTTCTTTTCGCGGCTGTGTCTGTAGTGGAAGAACAGAAATGCAGTTTTTTTTTTTTTCAGTGCGCCCTAGGACGCAGAGACGTGACCGCCCGCGGTACACCGGAGTGCAAGAAGTTAAGTTAACGGTGGGAAGAATCTGACTGATTTTATCTCTGACAGATGAAATTTTAGTATTGAAAAAATTCATAAAGTCCTGACTAGTAAGCTCTAAGGGAATGCTAGGATTGACAGAGTCCTGACACTTTGTCAACCTGGCTACAGTGCTGAAAAGAAACCTGGGATTATTCTTGTTCTCTTCTATTAATGCAGAGTAATAACTTGTTCTAGCTTTTCTAAGAGATTTTTTATAAATTAAAAGATGATTTCTCAAAGCTAAATAGATTTCATCTAAATTAGTGGAGCACCATTTTCTTTCTAATTGACGAGTCTTCTGTTTTAAGCTACGAGTTTCTGTGTTGAACCAAGGAGTTAGAAATCTCTGATTAGACTTTTTCTTTTTTAAAGGGGCCACCAGGTGAGATGCAGAGAAGCTGTAACACAATATCTACCATGCTATCAATTACAGAAGGAGCAAGCTCTCCATAGCTTATTTCCATTGGTTGACACATGACATAGAGGAAACAATCTGCATAAATTTGGTAACATCATCATCTGAGAGGCATCTACTGTAGTAATATTTTTCTTTAGGAGCCAAATAGTCAGAAATAGTAAAATCAAAGGTTACCAGACAATGGTCTGACAGTACAGGCTTATGAGGAGACACTACGAGATTTTCTATTTCTATTCCATATGTCAGAACAAGGTCCAATGTGTGGTGGAGATAATGGGTAGAATTTCCTACTTTCTGAGAAAACCCCATCGAGTCTAATATTGAATTAAATGCCATATTAAGGCAATCACTATCTACATCTACATGTATATTAAAGTCCCTTACTATACTTATTCTATCTGATTTCAGCACTAAATCAACTAAGAATTCAGCAAATTCGGATAAAAACTCTGAGTAGGTTGATGGATGACGATAAACTATGGCAAATAAAATTGGGTTTAGCCTAAAATTGCTAAACTGCCCGATACTGAGGACCAGGCCCTGAAAGGAATTATAACGTGTTTTTTGCTTTACATTAACTAGTAATTTGGAATGGTAAATTGTTGCCACTCCTCCTCCACGACCAGAACTTCTGGGATTTTGACAGTTTAAATAACCAGAGGGAGTTGAGTCATTTAAACCAAGATAATCCTCTTGCCCTAACCAAGTCTCTGTAAGGGATATTAAATCAATCTGATGATCAATTAACAGATCGTGGACTAGCAGAGACTTGGGAGTTAGAGACCTAATATTTAACAAACCGCATTTAATTTTTAAATTATGAGGAGGAACAGAGGCCAAATCATTCAATTTAGAGGCTTCATGTTTAATTTGAGTTTTACCAACTTTTTGTTTAATCACTCTGGGATGCTTATACATTATATTTTTATTTACTTTGGAGGGAGCAGACAATGATTCTCTGATGGGGAAGACAGGGGCAAAGTTGAGGGGTGGCGGATGAAGAGGAGCTGCAGAGAGGCGTGTAAGACTGCGACTCTGCTTCCTGGTCCTCAACTCTGAGTTGTCAGTGTTTTGGAAATTTGGATAAAAATGATGCCAGATTGTTAAATAAATGAGACGCACCATCCAAAGTGGGATGGACGCCATCTCGTCTAATAAGACCAGGTTTTCCCCAAAATGAGCTCCAATTGTCTATGTAGCCCACATTGTTTGCAGGACACCACACAGACAGTCAGCGGCTGAAGGATGACAAGCGACTAAACATGTCATCACTGGTCAGATTGGGGAGGGGCCCAAAGAATACTACAGAGGCAGACATTGTTTTGGCAAAGTCACACATCGATTCCACATTAAGTTTTGTGACTTCCGATTGCCGGAGTCGGATGTCATTAATGTTGGCATGGATAACAGTTGTGGAGTATTTACAGTTACTTTTAGCCAGTATTTTCAAATTTGACTCGATGTCGCCTGCTCTGGCCTCAGGAATGCATTTGACTATGGCCGCTGGAGTCTCTAGGTTCATGTTTCTGACTACAGAGTCACCAATGATCAGTTTTTCCTCAGCAGGTGTGTTGCTGAGCGGGGAAAAGCAATGAGAAACATGAACAGGTTGGTGGTGAACCGGGGCTTTGCAACTAGGCTTCCTTCTCACCGTCACCCACCCAGTCTCCTCGCTGCTGAGGAGGACCGGAGGACCGCTAGCAGGCCGCCCTATGCTAGGGAGCTCCGCTGCAGCTAAGGCAATCCGTCATTATTAACTGGCGCAGACGGTGTTTCAGTGCAGCAGAGCCGGGATTCCAAATCAGACAACCTCGCCTCGAGCGCCTCAAAAAGACATTTATTACATTTACTGTTATCACTAAAAGAGGCAGAGGTGTAGCTAAACATCTGACAGAGAAAGCGCACCAGAGGAGAAGGGGAAGGAGAGCTAGTAGCCATGGCTAGTGGCTAACCTGAAGCTAACAAAAACACCGATGAAAGGTGAACAGAAGGCTAAAGAGGGTGATTAGGTGACACTGAGTGCGCACACAGGTGCAGGAGGCTTGATAAACAGAAGAGAGAGCGAACGGTAGATGGAAAAAAGTGATTAAAATACAATTAAAGGCAAAAATCCTCAGGAGAATGAGGAGCGCTAACCACAGAGCAAACCACACAGACAGTCAGCAACACAGGAAGTGGTGCTACGTTACCACAGGAAGAACAGGAACAGGAACAACTTACAGGGAAATACTCTCCTGAGCCGCCTTGCGCAGGAGGAGATGAGGAAGACAGGATAATGTTTAGAAGAGAATTCAGTCTGAAACATTCAATGTAGCTGCCAGACATTCAATGTAGCTGACATTCTATAATGAATATTACTCACATGGGCTCAGGAAGAGTTTGGTAAACCATTGTCAGTTAACACAGTTCATCACTACGCCTACAAGTGCAAGTTAAACTCTACCAAGCAAGGTGAAAGCCATATGCCAACAACACCCAGAGACACCTGGGCCTGAGTTTATCTGAGATGGACCGAGGAAGAGTGGACTACTGTGCTGTGGTCTGACGAGTCCACATTTCAAACTGTTTTTTGAAATCATGGACATCTTGTCCTCTAGGTTAAGAGGAAAAGGACCATCCAAATTGTTATCAGTGTTAAGTTCAAAAGCCAGAATCTGTGATGGTACAGGGGTGTGTTAGTGCCCATGGCATTGGTAACTTGTACATGTGTGAAGACACCATTAATGCTGAGCAGTACATACAGGTTTTGGAGCAACATCTGCTGCCATCAAAGCAACGTCTTATTTCGGGATGTCCCTGCTTATTTCAATAAGACAATGCCAAGCCACATTCTGCACGTTACAACACTGTGGCTTCATAGTAAAAGTGTGCAGGTACTAAACTGACCTGCCTGCAGTCCTGACCTGTCTCCCATTGAAAATGTGTCTCGCATTATGAAGCACAAAATACAACAATGGAGACCCTGGAAAGAATTCCACCTACAAAGCTTCAACAATCAGTGTCCTCAGTTCCTAAACGCTTATTGAGTGTTGTTAAAAGGAAAGGTGATGTTGTAGGAGTC
This sequence comes from Pholidichthys leucotaenia, assembly GCA_020510985.1. Taxonomy (NCBI): domain Eukaryota; kingdom Metazoa; phylum Chordata; class Actinopteri; order Cichliformes; family Pholidichthyidae; genus Pholidichthys; species Pholidichthys leucotaenia. Next base: position 227,449,226 of record CM035839.1, on the reverse strand, counting down.
AAGAATTGAGGAGACTGGATAATTTTCCAGAATCTGCTTTAATTCTCATCCATCCTACGTCCTCTCTCAATCGGAGTGAAAAGAGACAGGACGCAGTCACGCACATACATTTATACATTCATCTCTAACAATACATCGCACAAAAGTCACAATACTCAGCTACATCCTTTCATCTGTAATAGAACACCCAGAGTCCTTCTGTTCTCCTCTCTGACCCCCAAAGGTCAGGCCGGGTAATCTTCTCCTCTCTCTTGAGTCCCCAGGGGGTACAGACACATCTTCCTCTTGAGGTGTGAAGTCAATACACATGGCTAGCTCAAAGTCTCTCTTGGTTGAATTCAGCCAGCCACATGTGAGTCACATAGGTTATAATTATGGGCTCCACATCACTCCCCCCTTCCACGCGAAAGACTGGGCACCCACATACAGTCATACAACAGTCATACAGTACGTCACCCCCCCAACAGAATCTCACAGCAACCTGAACAACCTGACCAAAAAACACATCATTCTGCATGCAGCTTAGGTTTCAATCTTCTCCCGAATCTGCTGTATGCAGGTCTCCTGCTCTGTGTTGGGCCGTCCTGCTGTGCATCTGTGGAGTGAGGGGAGAAGGGTTATTTGCCCCCCGTGGGGGGTCCCGGGGCAGCCCCTTCGGAGGCCTGCCGCGTCGAGGCACGCCCGCCGGCCGTACAGACTCGTTATGCAACACAAAAGCAGGTTTTAATCTATCGATACTGATCGTCTCTCTCCTGCCCCCCAAATCTAGCACAAAATATTTCTCCCCGGTTTCCAGCACTCGAAATGGACCGTCATAAGGTGGGCGGAGGCTATGCCGCTGCGCATCGTGCCTGACAAAAACAAACTCTGCGTCTCGTAAAGCCTGGGGCACGAACACACGCGGGAAAGAGTGATGAGCGGGGGCCCGGGAGCATTTCTGCTCCCGTGTTACTCAGAGACCCCCGGATCGGGGAGGGCCCTGGTGCCGTGTGGTCGGGTAAAAACTCGCCTGGCAGCCTGAGCGGTTGTGCAAAGACCAATTCTGCTGGTGAGGCATCTAGATCCTCTTTGGGTGCCGAACGCAACCCCAATAAAACCCATGGTAGTTTGTTTACCCAATCTGTGTCCGTCAGTGACGCTCTGAGGGCTGCCTTCAAAGACCTGTGAAAACGCTCGCATAAACCATTGGCCTGGGGATGATAAGCGGTCGTGCGATGTACCGACGCTCCTAAGCCGCTGGCCACTGCTGACCACAGTTCCGACGCAAATTGAGGTCCCCTATCAGACGTAATATCTGACGGGACCCCGAACCGCGCTACCCAGGCTGTTAAAAAAGCGCGTGCCACCTCTGTCGCTGTGGTCGATGTTAACGGGACCACTTCCGGCCAACGAGTGGTTTGGTCTACCATCGTCAAGAGGTGCGTGAACCCTTGCGATGTGGGTAGGGGGCCCACGAGGTCCACGTGCACGTGATCGAACCTTTTAGCCGGAATGTGGAACGGTTCTAAGGGCGCTTTAGTGTGCCTGTGAATTTTAGCCCGCTGGCAAGCCATGCAGGCCTTAGCCCACTCTTTCACGTGCTTGCACAGGCTCGGCCAAACAAACTTCTCCGCCACCATTTTCACCGAAGCGCGCACCCGTGGGTGCGCTAGGGAGTGCACGGCATCAAAAACGCGACGGCGCCACGCGGCTGGCACCACCGGGCGCAGTCGCCCTGTGGATACATCGCAGATAAGCGGGGGGAAACCGGTTTGTGGATTTTTGCGTTCCAGCCTTAACCCTGTTGGTCCAGACAGGAGCGCGCGCACGTCCGTGTCCTCGCTCTGCTCCGCCGCCATGGCTGCATAATCTATTCCCACGTGGACCGGAGCCGCGCGCGTGTCCGCGCTGTTACCGCGCTTTGGGTAAGCGGCCGCACAATCCGTTTCCGCGCGGACAGGTGCTGTTACTGCGCGTGACAGACAGTCTGCCACCACATTGATTTTACCGGCTACGTGCTGAATATCGGTGGTATTTTCAGAAATTGCGGCCAGCCGTCTCTGCTGTCGCCCTGACCACGGTTCTGAAGTTTTGGACATCGCAAAAGTGAGCAGTTTGTGGTCGACAAACGCGGTGAAACGCCGCCCTTCCAGCCAGAACTGGAAATGTCTAATGGCTAAGTGGAGCGCCAGGAGTTCCCTGTCAAATGCGCTGTATTTCCACTCGGGCTCGCGCAGGGACCTGCTGAAAAAGGCGAGAGGTTGCCGAACTCCGGCGACCTGCTGCTCTACCACGGCCCCTATCGCTACCTCTGACGCGTCTGTGGTTAGCGCTATGCGAGCTGCCGGGTCTGGGTGCGCCAGCAGTGCTGCGTCAGCGAGTGCTTTTTTTACCGCTGTGAACGCGCGCTCCTGCTCCGGGGACCACTCGATCACATTGGCAGGCTTCTGTTTTTTAAGCGCGGTGTATAACGGCTGCATGAGTTGTGCTGCGCGGGGTATGAAACGGTTATAAAAATTCACCATCCCCAAAAATTCCTGCAACGCTTTTACTGTCTGTGGCTGGGGAAACTCAGCCACCGCACGCACTTTTGCCGGCAGAGGAACTACTCCCTCTGGTGAGACCCGGTGCCCCAGAAAATCAATTTGTGCTGCGCCAAACTGGTTGATTATCAACCCATGTGCTTCCAACTTTTGAAAAACTGTAGTGAGGTGTTTCTCGTGTTCCTCCTCTGAGGTGCTGGCTACTAAAATATCGTCCAAGTAGACAAAAACAAACGGAAGGTCGCGCAGCACTGCGTCCATCATCCGTTGAAAGGTTTGCACGGCACCTTTAAGGCCAAAAGGCATGCGTAAAAACTCAAAAAGTCCGAACGGGGTTATTACCGCTGTTTTGGGAATATCCTCTGGTCGAACCAGGACCTGATGATAACCGCGGACCAGGTCTATTTTAGAAAAAATGCGCGCTTTTGCCAGGTGCACTGAGAAATCCCGGATATGCGGAATCGGGTAGCGATCCTGAGCTGTGGCATGTTCAACCTGCGATAATCACCGCAAGGTCTCCACAAGCTGTCAGCTTTAGGCACCATATGCAGGGGGGAAGCCCAAGCGGACTTCGAGCGGCGAATTATGCCCAACCTTTCCAGGTTGGCGAACTCCTCCTGTGCCACGGAGAGCTTAGCTGCATCCAAGCGCCGAGCTTTAGCAAAAACTGGTGGGCCACTCGTGGTTATGAAGTGCTCCACCCCATGTTTCGCCACCTTAGCTGAAAAAATGGGAACTGTGAGTGCTGGAAACTGGTGTAGAAGGGTGTGAAACTTACCACCTGCTGCGGCGACGTTGGTCTGTACTGGCGGCGGGCACACCCGAGCTGCACAAGGGATAGAACAGAAAGAGAGTGCATTTACTAGGCGTTTGTTGGCCAGATCAACTAACAACCCATGTGAACACAGAAAATCAGCACCTAACATATTGAAGCTCACTACCGCTACGATTGAAGGTCCACTCGTAAGCGCGGCCCGTGGAAGGACAGAGACAAAGTTCTCTCTCCGTAAGTCTTGATGCTGGAGCCGTTGGCCGCTGTTGCTCCGTCTCCGCGGGGTCCAGCCACCCGATCTGCATAAGTTGCAGTGATGAAGCTCCTCTGGGCTCCGGTTGTCCACGAGGAATTGCCGCCCGGAGCCCGCATCTGTCAAATAAAGCAGCTGGTCCATTCGCCGAGAGTGGAAGCTGCTAACGACTCCCGGCCCCGGTCGTTTCCCCGCCTTTTGAAACTGCACGGCGGGATGCATCTGTGCGCCTTCTCGGCGAAGCGACGGTGGTAATAGCAGGGGTTGTCATGCCCCCCTGGGCTCGGGATCTCGTCGTTGCTGGGGTGGGATCTGCTGCCTCTGGCTCCTCACTGCCCCCGGCCGTCGTGCCGAGGTCTGCCGCTGCCACGGAGGTCTCTTGCTCGTCGCAGGCGTTGAGGAGCCGCTCCGCCTCCTGGGCCAGCTTGCGGAAGTCCTGCTGGTTCACACACCGTCTGCTGGACAGGGAACCTCTCGTGTGCTCTGGGAGAGTTCTCAGGAAAATATGCTTGAAAAGGAACGCGTCGTTGTCCGTCCCGATCATCTGTAGCATGTCCTCCATGAGGACAGTCGGCCTACGTCCACCTCTGTCACGCAGGTCCAGCAGCTGCCTGGCTCTTGCCTCCGCCGACGGCACGAAGCTCCTGATGAGGATGGCTTTCAGCGCGTTGTATTTGCCGGCAGCGGGTGGTTGCTGCACCAGGCTCCGCACACACCGAGCCGTGCGGCTGTCGAGCGTCGCGATGACATTATGGAATTTAATGTCATCCGCTGAAACTCCCCCGAGCAGGAACCGCGACTCCACATGCTGGAACCACGAGTGCGGGTCGTTTTGCCAGAACTCGGGGAGCTTAATCAGTCTTGTGCCCCTGCTGGCATTCCCCGGTGAATCCAGGTCTGAGTGGCTGTCTCCCAGCTCTTCCATATCGATCACGAGGCTGTCCTCCAGCCTCGGCGTGCTCAGATTCATGCGTAGGTCACCAATTGTAGGAGTCAAGAATTGAGGAGACTGGATGATTTCCAGAATCTGCTTTAATTCTCATCCATCCTACGTCCTCTCTCGATCGGAGTGAAAAGAGACAGGACGCAGTCACACACATACATTTATACATTCATCTCTAACAATACATCACACAAAAGTCACAATACTCAGCTACATCCTTTCATCTGTAATAGAACACCCAGAGTCCTTCTGTTCTCCTCTCTGACCCCCAAAGGTCAGGCTGGGTAATCTTCTCCTCTGTCCTGAGTCCCCAGGGGGTGCAGACACGTCTTCCTCTTGAGATGTGAAGTCAATACACATGGCTAGCTCAAAGTCTCTCTTGGCTGAATTCAGCCAGCCACATGTGAGTCACATAGGTTATAATTATGGGCTCCACAATGTAACACAGTGGTAAAACATGACCCTCCTCACAGCGTTTTTTTGGAACATGTTGCAGGCAATCAAATTCAAAATGAGTGAATATTTGCAAAAACAAAGTTATCAGTTTAAACATTAAATATCTTGTCTTTGTAGTGTATTCAGTTGAGCATAGTTTGAAAAGGATTTTTTAAATCACTGTATTTTGTTTTTATTTACATTTTATCCCCTCACCCCCCAGCCAGTCGCAGCAGATGACTGCCCCTCCCTGAGCCTGGTTCTGCTGGAGGTTTCTTCCTGTTAAAAGGGAGTTTTTCCTCTCCACCGTCGCCAAGTGCTTGCTCACAGGGGATCCGCCCTGATTACTGGGGTCTTTCTGCAACTGTGGTGTTCCCCCTACAGTTGATAGTGCTTTGAGATGACTGTTGTTGTGAAATGGCGCTATATAAATAAAGTTGAATTGAATTGAATGAATTTACATCGATGTCCCAAATTCACTTGGGGGTTGTAAAAAAACCTCGAAAAGTCTGCATTGTGTTCACATAAATGTGTGTTTAGTACCTTGTTAATGGTTCTACATTTTATCATGTAATTTTCATGTGAATTGTGAAATTTTAAGGTTTTTTTTCTCATCAGTCAGTTACTATAAAAATTACGTGTAGTGCATTTTTCATAAAAATGATATTTCTTTGTCATAAATTTTGAATTTTACTTCTAATTTTTGGCAAGCGTTTTTTCCTATATTTGTGATTTATTCACACAGGCTTGTGACATTTTTTGATAAAGGAACAGTGTTTTAATCAATTTTCTACTGTTTGTTGTGTAATTTTGCAATTTTTTTCTTTATAAATTTGTGATGTATTTCTCTTAAATTTGCTGGGGGGGGGGTTTTTTCCCTTTTTTGGGGGTGTCAGAGCTGCAGGGATGATTATAGAGGCATTTGGCTATGTGGCCTAAATGTTTTAAGTGAGACTTTAAGTCGTGTATAATAGATGGTACCCTCTGTGAATGTGCTAGTGTGTTGTGTCTGACGTCACTGGTGCGTCATGGGGGTTTCTCGTGCCCTGTGATCCAGTACACATCAGCGCTGACCCATGATGCCATCCTGGTGATTGCGGAGGCCTTCCGGTATCTGAGACGGCAGCGGGTGGACGTGTCTCGCCGGGGGAGTGCGGGTGACTGTCTTGCCAACCCCGCTGTGCCCTGGAGCCAAGGCATCGACATAGAGAGAGCTCTCAAAATGGTAGGAGAGAGGCCGGTCACTGTCTTCCTGTTTACAGTGTTCCGCGGTTACAGCTCAGCCTCTTTTTTTAATCCTGGTTTTGTTTTCTAACTCCGTTTTTTTCCTTTCTTTCTTTTTATTTATTTTCTTCTATGTGTTTGTCCTAAGAGGTCTGGGCCGTGGAGCAAACAGCAATGACACTGAAATGACACACAACTTATATGACATGTCTGGCTTTGATTAAGTCATCACTTTGCTTTATACACTTTAGCTAAAATACTACTCAGTAACAGAGGTGAATGTTTAGCTAATTAGCAGAGTGCCAGACTTTTAACTACATAATAAAGTTATGGTCCAACATAATCAACCTGCACAACCCAAACAACCACTACAGCAGTTATTAGCTCATCTGTCCGGGAAAAGGACAACAGTCTGAATCAAACTTTAAAAAGCTGGAACTAGGCTTCCCCTTTATTTGTTTGCTTCCCTCTCCATGCTCGGAGCTCCTCAGCAGTCCCCGCTCTGCTGCTGATAGCTCAGGTGTGTGTGAGGCCACACCCGACTTCACTTGACAATCAGCAACAAGAGCATATAAGCTGGCATTTACCATCTTGCCACCAGTCAGGTGATACTTCTGGGTACTTTCCATATTTGCTTACACCTATCCTAACCCCATGAACACAGTCCTTTATACATGTGATGGCTAAAAAAAAATGAGCTGTGCATGTTTTTTAAGCAGATCATTAAAAATTGCAGTGACAATTTTCCATTCCTTAATTTTGTTTCTGTTCTTTCATAAATACAGTCGTGCCATACATGCTGCCATGTAAGCAAAGATGATGTTCTCATTTCACCACTCTGTCATGTTTGTCTCAGACTGATTGGGCCAAAGCCAGACCTGACATTCTTCTTCCAGCTCTTCCAGTGCACCAAACACATCTCTCTCTTAGAAACATATGTTACAGGAAACACACTGAAAGAGATAGCAAGAAACGTTCATGGTTTGCATGTACAGTATGTATGTTAGGAACTGGTTCTACCGCCCTTTTTTCTTGGTGCATTGGCAGGTCCAAGTGCAAGGTTTGACGGGAAACATTCAGTTTGACACATTCGGACGACGATCTAATTACACAATTGATGTGTACGAAATGAAGACAGGAGGCCCCAGGAGGGTAAGTCATTATTAATACCTGAAAATCTTCATTTCATAAATGTGTAATGAAATACAGGATTTACAATATTAGCATCGATATCAATGACTTATATCTGCTTCACATACTTTTTGAACATCAGATCGTCAACCAGCCAAATAAGATCGTATTTTTATTGCATGTTTTGAGTTCCCATGGCATGCCCTTTTGTCACATGTTGACACAGCCCCCAGAAGTTTTAATGAAATTTCTGTGACATGCTTTGGTCAGACCACATCAGGATTTAATTACTGCAGTGCCACTTTACCCCCAGGTGAAGGAACCTTCCTCACAATGGGCTGTCTCTGTTGATTTTGCTTGAAATTCTTATTAGCCCCAGTTCACCCCACCGAGAGTGCGCTCTAAACCCACCTTCTCTCAGCCATGATGACAGAGATATGGCTGACAATGCTATTATGCAGCCAGTGTTAACTGGTCAGCACATAGCTCCAGTAGCAAACACAGCCTGATAACTAACATATTGACTGAGTGTAAAAGCCCATATAAAGCTTTATCTGAGAAAAGGGTTTGTGGTTAATAGAAAATGACCAGTCCCTAGGGTGTAATAAGCACAGAAACAACACTGAAGAACTGATTGGCTAGCTCTGCTAATGGTAGCTAACTGCTGCTGTCCCTGTAACCCAGACTCCTGGATAAGGGAGGGATGGATAGATTGATATGGATTGATGGATGGATGGATGGATGATAACCTGTAGGAATGGGATATATGGTCAGTTGTTTGTATACGATCTGGCTGGGATCATGGTTGTCTAGTCAGTTGAACAGATTATGAAGAAAATTTCCCAAAACACTGACCCACCGGAACAGTGACCGCCACCAGTACTGCTAACCAACAGGGTGCCAGTGGAAATTGGGCTACTGTTGGTTGAAGATCGAGCGGGGGGGGGGGGGGGGCTTGCAGGCAGAGAGAGAAAAGCAAAGGCATAAGTGTGGCGGTGAAAGTAGGGACTTTAAATGTAGGGACTATGAGTGGTAAAGGCAGAGAGTTGACTGATATGATGGAGAGAAGAAAGGTAGATATACTGTGTGTTCAAGAAACCGGAAGGAAAGCAACACTAGGAGCATTGGGAGTGTATTTAAACTGTTCTACCATGGTGTAGATAGGAAGAGGAATAGAGTAAGGGTAATCTTGAAGGAAGAGTATGTGAAGAGTGTCCTGGAGGTAAAGAGGGAGTTAGAGAGGATCATGAGTTTGAAGATAAAAATCAAAGGTGTGATGTTGAATGTTGTCAGTGCATATGCCCCACAAGTTGGATGTCAGGTAGAAGAGAAAGAGGAATTCTGGAGTAAGCTGGATGAAGTCGTAGAGAGTGTTCCCAGGGGAAAGAGAGTGGTGATTGGAGCAGATTTTAATGGACATATAGGTGAAGGGAACAGAGGTGATGAAGCGCTGGGTATGTATGGTCTTGAGGAGAGAAAGACAGAAGGGCAGATGGTTGTAGATTTTGCTGAAAGGACGAAATGGCTATAGTGACCACATTTCAAGAAGAGAGAGGAACACTGGGTTACTTACAAGAGTGGAGGAAGGTGCACAAAGGTGGACTACATTTTATGTACAAGGACAAATCTGAAAGAAATAGGAGACTGCTAGGTGGTGGCAGGGGAGAATTTGGCAAGGTAGCATCAGATTGTAGTCTGTACGATGACCTTCAAAAGAAAAGAGGAAAACAGTGAAGGCAGAGCCAAAGATTAAGTGGGGGAAGTTACGGAAGGAAGAAGGTCTCACAGAGTTCAGGGAGGAGTTGATACAGGCTCTGGGTGGTATGGAAGAACTACCAGATGACTGGGACAGTACAGCAAAAATAATGAGGGGAAACAGGTAGAAGAGTACAGTATGTGGTGTATCCTTTGGACAGAGGAAAGAAGACAAGGAGACTTGGTGGTGGAATGAGGAGGTACAGGAAAGTAATCAAAGGAAGAGGCTGGCAAAAAAATGGGAGAGTCAAGGAAATGAAGAAAGACAGGAGTATTGGGAATTTAGGCTTATGGCAAAGAGAGAGAGAGAGCAATGGCAAAGGAAAAGGAATTTAGTGAGTTATGAGAGACTGGACACTAAGGAAGGAGAAAAGGACTGCTCGAGAGATTGCAGTGGAAAGGATGTGCAACAGGTTAGGCTGATTAAGGACAGAGATGGTCATGGAAAATGCACAAGAGAGGTGAAGAAAAGAGTGCAGGCAGGGTGGAGCGGGTGGATTTGTGACAGAAGGATAGCAGCTAGAGTGAAAGGGAAGATTTACAAGACAGTAGTGAGACCTACTCTGATGTATGGTTTGGAGACAGTGGTGCTGACAAAAAGGCTGGAGGCAGAGCTGGAGATGGCAGAGTTGAAGAAAGAAATCTCCCAAGATTCTCACTGGGAGTGACTAGGAGAGACAGGATTAGAAATGAGTATATCAGAGGGATGAATCATGTTGAGACTTTAGTCTGATTAAGTGTGACATATATTTAACAGTTTAAGAAATGATTAAAGCACTTTTCATGCTTGGAATGTTAGACATTGATAGAACTCCAGATTGAGGTCCCACATACTGCAACAACGTCACTGCTGTAACTGAGACGTGTATAACGTGCACACATGAAATCATTTACATTGGACACCCACGATGCCAGCACTGTGTGGGATGTTCTCACAAAAGCTGGGACCAAAGAGGAGCGGCCCCATAACGTCCACATAGCTCAGCTCACAGGAACAGCGCATGAGTGCGGCCCCCCACGTCCAGTCTGAGTGTGAGACAATCTGCAGTGACAACGGAGTGAGTACTGTGAATTCCAGCTTCCACGAATCTGAGAATTTGTTCTTGGTTGGATAAGCAGCAGAAATAAACACGACAAAGCTACTGGAATCATCTCAGGCTGAACCGATACAGGCCAGTTTGTGCCTTTTTTAACTGTCTTTTGTTTGTGTTGTATTAATAGAAATGTATAAAAATGACTGTGCTGGCTAGATAAGGCATATTTAGACTATTAGGTTTGTTTGCTGGTAATAATTTCTTCTAGAGCTCCATTGGTGCTGCTTTCTTGTTATGTAAGAACATTTGCAGAGAGCCGGGAATAGATTACTCCTACTTGGCAGCCCAGGTGAAGTAAGAAGCACCACTACAAGCATTTTATTAAATTACACGTCAGAAAAAGAAGAAACGCACCGTCTCCCACTGTGCAGATAGAGCTGACCAACTCGCATGTAGCTACTTGGAGGCTCTACTGTAAAATACCAATGTCTCTCGGATTCCTTTAATAACTGCAAACCTCTGTGTTGTTTTTCAGATCGGCTACTGGAATGAATACGAAAAATTTGTATATATAATGGATCAGCAGGTCACCAACGAGTCCTCTTCTGTGGAAAACCGAACAATTGTGGTCACTACTATTATGGTACACACTCAAGCAGGTTTTAAGTGTTCCACATTAAGATTTCTGCCACTCAAGGTCAAGGTGTCCATTGTTGCAATCTGTCCTGGGAGGGTAGAACTATTTTATTTTCAGTTGCTTTCCATCCACTCACTACATGTTGAAACAGTCGATTCACACGAGAGTGTTTCAACTGTATCCGTGTGGGTGCCAAAGCATTTTGGTTTTTTTATATTACAGTGGGCTGTTGTAGTAGTGACATCACAATAACGGCTTTGGTAATGATAACTCTAACCATCGTATTCACATTCAGTGCATACGTAAGTAACAACTGTTTCCCCCTCATCAAGTAAGCCGTCAGTGACAGAGAGCCAGACATGAAATGATCTGCACGCGACCAAGGCGTAAACATCCAACGGTTCCGACCTTTGGCTGTTTATCCATCGCCTATAATTCACATTGAACTTTTTGAATCTTTAATTTAGGCTGTGAAGGCTGCAGGTTAGACAGGCTAGTTAGACTAGTTAGCAACAGTAGTCCATGTCAGCGATCATCAGCCATTTTTAAATGTAAGATAAGGTGCGCCTTTTCTTACATTTAAAGCCATGGCCTCCTCTTCCTTCTGACTTTGCCTAGTATGTTTGCATCTTAGGCAAATTCAGAATGTAATAGTCATGCATTCTCATTTCAGCATCTGGAAACTCATCCCCATCCTACTACAGGCTGGAAGTCAGAGAGCAAGGGAAGAGCAGTGTCATCACATTGTTTTCTATCTGCCAGGCATGGTTTCAATTTGAGTAAAGAGACAGTGATTGCTTTAAATGCATTGCAAGTCATCTCATTAACTTCATGTTGCTTTTATTACTTTCCATAACATTGAAGAAAGTATCACGTTCAGTGAAAGGCCGCCTTGATATGACGGGGGGAGGCTCTTTCATTTTTTTTTTGTCTTTCATAACGGCAGAGTGAAAGGGAAGCAGCAGATTGAAAACTGAAGGAGGGACGCAGTAGGAAGATCAACATTATCGTGTTGTTAAGTCGAATAACCTCTGAAAAACATGTGTATGCCATGTGACAAAGTACAGCATTGTCACTGATGAAGCTCCTCGAGGTGACATTGGTTCATCCTTAATGGCAAACATGTTGGAGGAGTTTGGTAATATTGTTGGAATCCAAAGGTGACTATGTTTGATTTAAACACGCAGATTGTTTTATTGTCCAGATGAAGCACAGAAAAAGCTAACTGAAAATCTGTGAAATTGCATTTATTTGAAGAACTATTCTTGCGATGTGATGTGGTTCAGGCGTTTAGTTTCTTTTCTCATTTCTTTTTTGAACTCAGTGTTTATTAGTAGATGAGGGAGCTAATCTCCATGTATTGATGACTTTAATCTCTCTTCTGCTGTCACTGACGTTTACTTTATGAACTGGAAAAGTGCTCCATTTAGCCTGTCCTGCTCCCCACCCCCCACCCCCGTGCCATCGCTGATGCAAAGCACATGCAACCCCCTGCCTGTACTGTCCCTTTCCACAGAGTTAGATTTTTGATGAGGATAGCATGAAGGAGCCCAGGCACCCTTGCTTTGCCCCTTATCTGTGCTCGAAGCTTTGGTTCCCCTGTTGGCATGCTTATCCTGCTCCAGTTAGTCTTTCTGCTCTAGTCCAGAAACATCTGTATCTGTAAATTTGTTTTCTGACTTTGTTATGCCCCCTACAGTACATCTGTCTCTCTGTCTGTCTCTCTGTTGCACTGCATGTTTGCATGCTGTGGTACCCGTTCAGACCTCACTGGGATCCGTGAGGTCTGGTCACCAGTGCTGGATGTGCTCTTGGTCTGCTGTGAACTCAAAATTTTGTCTAATTAACAGGAAGCCCCCTATGTGATGTTCAAGAAAAACTATTTGCAGCTGGAGGGGAATGAGAGATATGAAGGCTACTGTGTCGATTTAGCTTCTGAAATTGCAAAGCATGTGGGCATAAAATATAAGCTGTCCATCGTGCCGGATGGGAAGTATGGAGCCAGAGACCCAGAGACCAAGACGTGGAACGGGATGGTGGGTGAACTAGTTTATGGGGTAAGTGCCAGTCTGTCCATGTGTAAGTCCTGTGGGGGATGAGGTCATGCTAATTAGTGAAAACTTACTCTACATATTTAAAGCTGCACTTGCCTATTTTTATTTTAATGAGTATACAGTAGTTGCAGCTTTGTCTGAAACAAGAAGATAGTTGTCTGAAACTTGCCATATTGTGGAAAATTGTTTTTGTGATATTTTTTAACACAGATATAAGTTGTATTTATGCTGTTAGAATATTAAGAGTCCCATTTTTTATTTTGATGTTATTACTGTCATTTACAGTATACAGCGGGGAAAATAAGTATTGAATATGTCAACATTTTTCTGAATAAACATATTTCTGATGGAGCCATTGACCTGAGATTTTCACCAGATATCAGTAACAACCCAAGTAATCCATACATACAAAGAAATCAAGGCAACTGTGTTCACAAAACAAGTTATATTTAATAAAGTGGAATGACACAGGGAATAAGTATTGAACACGCTTGGTGAAATTCATTTAATATTTAGTAGAAAAGCCTTTGTTGGTAACAGCAGCTTCCAGACGCCTCCTGTATGGAGAAACTAGGCACAGGCATTGCTCAGAAGTGATTTTAGCCCATTCTTCCACACAAACTGTCTTCAAATCTTGAAGGTTCCGTGGGTGTCTTCTATGAACGCTGATCTTCAGTTCATTCCATAGATTTTCAATTGGATTCAGGTCAGGTGACTTACTGGGCCATTCTAGCAGCTTAATTTTCCTTCTCTGGAGCCAGTTGAGAGTTTCCTTGGCTGTGTGTTTGGGATCATTGTTTTGCTGAAATGTCCACCCTCATTTCATCTTCAGCATCTTGGCAGATGGTAACAGGTTTTTATCAAGGATGTCTCCGTACATTTGTCCATTCACCTTTCCTTCAATTATTTGAAATCTGCCTGTACCATGTGCTGAAAAACACCCCCACACCCAAACATGCTATGTGTTGTGGCATCAAAAAAGTTCAACTTTGGTCTCCTCTGACCAGACTATATTCTCCCAGTATTTTACTGGCTTGCCCAAATAGAATAGAATAGAATAGAATAAAATCTTTATTGTCATTGTACACAAAATACAACAAAACTCTGTTCAGCAGTCTCTTAGCAGCTTAAAATACAATCATTTTAGTAATAAATAATCATAAATAGATAAAATACTAATGCACTCTACATATACGTGACTGTGTGCATACCTGCTAAAAGGATTATGAGTGCAACAGTCTGTCTACTGCTCTAGGAAAAAAGCTCTCTTTCATTCTGCTAGTCCGGGTTTTGATGACTCTGAGCCTACCTGAGGGAAGGGTGGAAAACAGGTAATGTCCTGGGTCTGTTGGTCATTCTTGATGTTTTTAGCTCTTCTGAGGAGGCGTGTGGCGTAAATGTCCTCCTTGCTCCGGAGCAGGGAGCCCACAATCCACTGGGCTGTCTTTATGACCCGCTGTAGCTCCTTCTTTTCTGCCTCTGTACAGCTGGAGTACCAGACAATGCAGCCATACGTCAGACTGTGCAGCGATACAAGTTCTTAAGCAGAGCTGGAGGAAGTTTGTTGCGCTTCAGGGTTCTGAGAAAAAGGAGTCGTTGCTGGGCTTTCTTGATGTTGTGAGTTGTGTTCGCACTCCAACTTAGGTCTCTGGATATATACACACCCAAGAATTTGAAGTCAATACCTGCTCCACCTCCTCCCCTTTGATGCTCAATCCTGCATGCTGTGCTTTTGATTTCCTGAAGTCTATAATTATTTCTTTAGTCTTCTTTGTATTTAAGCACAGGTTATTGTCTCTGCACCATGCCAACAATGTCTGACTCTCTTCCCTATAGGCTGATTCATCATTGTTTGTCACCAAACCCATTATGATCATATCATCCGCAAACTTAAATAACAGATTTACACTTGCATTTTTTTTAATCTAAAGACATAATCTAATATCTTGAACTATATTGCCTTAAATACATAGTTTGCTCCTCTGTAAGTGGAAATAACCTTCACATTTCATACTACTGGTGTTTAGATGACCTGCGACGTAACACTGACTGTTGTGTCACAGAGTAAACGATAGATCCTTGACCCGGTGGCCTGCTTTGAGTAAACAGTTTCTCCCTTAAATCTTTTTTGATCACCATTTAGAACTAAGAACTAAACCAAAGCAAGAATATCCCCAAATTACTCAAAATGCTTAGTCACTAGAAAGATGTTAATTTCATGTCATAGAAAGGTGCCACATAAGGAGTTTATATTATTTCAACCAGGGAACTTTATACACCAGTTACCAAATTAGACAATCACCTTTACCTCATGAGCATATTCTTTGTCAGTTAAAGTTAAGTCATATTTTGAATTACCGTGTGCACCATGCAGATACTTTTTTTCCCCCTTGCTTATTCTGTAGTGTTTTGAAGGTGTTTTGTGTTTGTGTGTCTTGTCTAGTTGAAGTGTTATTGGGTACTGGGGTATTTGGAAATGTACCTGTATTTTGGTTTCCTCTTGTTTGTCATATCGGGCCGTACCTTACATGTTTTTGTTCATTCTGCCGCACGTTATTTTTTTTTTTTGTTCAAATGTTGCTTGGTACTTATGTATGTCGGAAGGGTATCTGTATTTTGTTTAAGTCATCCTGTTGCACTTGAGTTAGTTTTGGTCATTTCTGTGTGTAAGCCACGCCATTTTGTTATCTATACTGTCATCCGTTCCTGGTGGGTTTTTTTTTTTTTCTTCTTTCTTCCTCTGAGTGTTGCTGTGGCCTTTTTTGTTTTTTTGGTTGTCTCCCTCCTGGCCTGTTCCCCCTCCGCCCTCCCTGGGTCGGTCCCGGTAGCCTTCTGGTTGGGAGGGGCCCTTGGATGTTACGTTTTGACGGCTGGAATGCGCCCTTTGAACGGGGGTACTGTGGTGATCTGAGCGCTGATCCCGTCCGCGCTCGGGTTACTCAGTGTTTCCACTTTTCCACCGTAGTATTCCGGGGTTTGTTATTAGGACCACAAGGCTCTTATTGAGACACAGCGTCACGGGCAGCACTTCCGGCTGTCAAAGCTGAGCCGGCGTCGTGACAGCTGTTTTGTCATTTTCACTAATTACTTTATCCCGTTCTCCTGGGTTGGCCTTTGTCTGTATTTCAAAGGAGAGCAGCTAAGGCTTACTCCTCGTTGCGACCTACACGCTCAACACCTCTGTGTTGTTGGACTGGAATTCCTATCCGACTCCAGTCTTCCTTCTGTGCCTTGGATTCTTTGTGCTAGTCTTTGTAAGTGCTTTTGTACAGCGCAGCTCCGTCCTCTCTGCACCCTCCTCGTCTTGTCTCACAGTCTATTATTTTGTGCTTCAGTATATGCTCGTGTTTTGCCCCCTGTGGCTGTTTACTTTTTTTTGTCATTGAGTCTTTTTGTAAATAAACAAGCAAACTTACTGTTTGGCATCTGGCATCTCACTATGCCCTGCAAGGGGCATTCATAACATCCTGAGTGTCGCTGTTATGCAGGAACCGCTAGACTTTTGACTCCTCTGTCTAGCAATCCTGCGAGGAGCTCCTGGTCGGGCTGGTTTTTGGTAAAATGATGTTCTTTCCACTTCCGAATGATGGCTCTAACAGAGCTCACTGGAACATTCAGCAGTTTAGAAATGCACCTGTAACCAAATGTCATCATTATGTTTTACAACAATAAGGTTGCAAAGGGCTAGAGAGAGCTCTTTGCTTCTACCGTCATGAGTTCATAGTGGTGTGACAATCTGATATTCATAGACATTTCTAAAGACTATCAGTCAGGACTTAACCAGCTGAAATTAATTTGGCACTGATGGGGGATGGGATGGCTCCTAAATTCTGATGGATTTCAGCTGGTTTCTTGTTCTTTCTATGCCTTTTGCACCTCTTTTTTCTTCATGTGGTTCAATACTTATTCCTGTGTCATTCCACTTAAATACAACTTGTTTTGTGATTTCTTTGTATGTATGGATTACTTGGGTTGTTACTGATATCTGGTGAAACTCTCAGGTCAATGGCTTCATCAGAAATATGTTTAATGAGGAAAACACTGACATGTTCAATACTTATTTTCCCCGCTGTAAGTAGTTTTACTTGTTTTATTCATATTCAGTTTGTGTACTGACTATTGTAATGTATTGTAAAGTACTTTATGAATGTTACAGACATTAACGAAGTGTGCTATATGTCCAATTTAACAATGAACAGAGGACTTCAAAATGTGCATAGTTTACAGTCATATGTCATGCATATGCAAAGTTTAAATTACATTTTATCAGGCACTCTCACCTCTCAGACAAACTTTCCTCTGAATTCCTGCAGCAAAATTCAAACAAATGTTAAACCATTTGTCATTGGTAAAGTCTTTTATGCATACATAGATTATTAGAATTAAGTGGTGGCAAAAAATATAGAAATATCCTAAAATTGACAGCTAAGACAAAGGAATGCAGTTATTTAGTGAAAGTGAACCGGTTCTCCCACTGTAAAATTCAAAATCCACTTAGCAGGTTTTACCGTGCTTCCTGTAGATCAGTCTCACTTGAATTGGCTTGAGTAAGATGATTTGCATCTTTTCTGAGACCTCAGCTGCTGAATTAGTAATGCTGAAAAAAATATGACATGGCAGAGTTCAGGGGGGGAAACAATCTGCATGCAGATGGAGCTCCAGCGAAGGATTCTTCTGACACCTGTAGTGTGTGCAGTTCTGACTACACAGTAATAATAACTCAGACTGATTACCCTGGGCTGTAATTGAAATGAAGAAGACGAACTCTCTGCTATGTTTGTGCGTCAACACTGAATTTATATTGCTATTAATTAGCCTCTCAGGTCTAAATGGGCCCATACAAGAACGAATAAAGGGCAGCTGCTTGTGGTTGTGACCCTCCTCCTAAATTTGGAAAATGTGAATCCTCTGTGTTAAAATAAATTCAGCATGCCTTCAGGTCCTGTTGCTAAAATCACCTGTCTCATAATAAGTGATGCGCCCACTAGGTGCTGTACAGGTAAATTCAATTGGCTGAATCCCATTTCATGGACTGCTTATGTAGGCCGCTCCCCCTCTGTTGTCCAACCCTCCATCTGATTCACGGAGGAGATCTGGATGCAGACAAGACGTTAACAATTGCTGAGTGTCTCTTTTTTTAAATGACTGATTCCCTGTGGCTAGCTTTATCA
Organism: Pholidichthys leucotaenia; assembly: GCA_020510985.1. Taxonomy (NCBI): domain Eukaryota; kingdom Metazoa; phylum Chordata; class Actinopteri; order Cichliformes; family Pholidichthyidae; genus Pholidichthys; species Pholidichthys leucotaenia. The sequence goes on along the minus strand of CM035839.1, from coordinate 227,431,295 downwards.
CAAGTCTGCTTTTCAATACAGTAAACTGCTGCATAATTAGCTGAGTGTGTATATTGAGCTGTTTTTTCCCCCGTTGTATCTTCCTTTCAGGCAATACAGAGAGCCTAAGTCCCACCGCTCTACCTCTGTATCATGGGACCTAACTTTGGGAAAAAATACGTCTGGGAGTCAGCGGCAGAATTACACTTATGATGTTTGTTCATTTTAGAGATAATTTCCCACATAAATACAATTGTAGGCTGTTGTGTAACTACTGAAATAAATGGTTGTTAAAATACAGAAATCATACAACTACAAACCCAAAGTCAGGTAAGTTCCGTCATGATTATGAAAAAGGGAGCACCAAACGGCTATTTGGAGTAGCTGCAGCCGTCAAGGTGACCACATGTATAGTGGGTTTCTCCTCTTCTGATGCTTCCTCAGTCAGTAAAAAAGGAGGTGAGGTTCGACAGGATGTTTGGTGATGTATATTAGGGCTGCAGCTATCGATTAATTGGAGAAGCTTTTGTCTTTTTTTCTTTTGATTGAAGACCTTTTGACCAAGATCTTGCTGTTTATGTATGAAGCAACCTTGCGCCGACCAATCTGTGCTCAACCTTCTTCTCTAAAGAGTGGTACCAGGCCCTTCACTCCTGGACCCCCAGGGGGGACGATTAAGTAAAATAAGATAAGCCTTTATTAGTCCCACAATGGGAAATTCCAGATTATCGATAGCTGCAGCCCTAATCTTGATAGTCCGAGACAAGTGGATGTAGTTCGCTTTGGATAGTATCTCACTGGGCTGCGACAGCTGCTGTCTAGTTGGAGATTAATAAAATTGCACAACAATGTGAATTAGTGACAATTTTTACTTGAAATTACACTGAATCGGCACAGTTGCCTATATCACACAAATATTGCACAAGTCTCACATGAACACCTGGTGAATTTTGGGCCAAAATTCACCGGGAGTTTGCTTGACATTCACGCAGCATACGTCCAACATTATTTTTTTTTGGCACTTAAGACTACCCCGCGGTGGCCCCACAAATCCACGTGCTACACTGGCATGCCAGTTATGTGTGACAGTTGCGAAAACTGGAACCATATCTCCCATTCCAGCAGTCATTTTATCATCAGACATCAAGAGAGACTGACCACGGGAGTGCAAGACTGCTTGATGAGAAAGCTGTCTTTGAGTCATCCGCATTAGACACAGCAGGCCCTGGGACCAGCTCTGCTCCATCTGTAGGGGCCCGTGGGGCAGGGACAGCAAGCCCCCCCCCCCCCACCACCACCACCACCACCGGTCTTGCTTTCTTGCTGTTTGGGTGGCATGGTGACACTGTCAATCGCAGTTGTGTCACCATGTGCTCAAGAATGACCGGCTGTCCGCGCATGTCTTGCACGTGGAATGTCGTCTTTTGTGTCTCCAATCAGTCACAATTTAGTTTCATAGGTCCCCAACCCCTTGCAAAGTTGTCTAACTTTTCTTGCACTTTCTGACTGATGGAAACTTAATTGAGAAGGGTTTGAGACAGGTTTGAGACACCCATGACAACTTGGCGACTATTTTGAGAAAAAAAAAATTGTCGCACAATTTTTTTGAACATGCTCACAATTCCAGCGACACAAGACCAAGGGCCTGCCACTCACCAGAGGAAATTGCAAACCCTTGCAAATGTTTGGAGAGATTTTGGAAACTCCCTGGTGAATGCCAATTTCCAACTAGTCATCAGCTGTTGCAGCCCAGTCAGATAGTATCCTAAGCAGTTTCACACGAAACTAAATGTTGCTGTTTTATTTTACGACAGTCTACAAGTCTATTTATGTGGAAAATTATCTTTAAAACTGACTAAAATCAAGTGTAAGTTAAACAAAATTTGATCAGACATTGAAAAAGTAATTTCTCTCTTGCCGCTGACTCGAAGTTTGGTCCCATTATGCAGCTGTAGAGGGGCAGGACTTAAAGCTCTCTGTTTAAGTCTTTATCTATCAGTGTACTTGTTTTCTGTGGAACTAAATCCCACTGTGCCTTTTCCCATTTTCCCCATTTTCACAGAGAGCTGACATAGCTGTGGCTCCACTAACTATAACCTTGGTTCGGGAAGAGGTGATAGACTTCTCTAAGCCCTTTATGAGCTTGGGCATCTCCATTATGATTAAGAAGCCTCAAAAGTCCAAGCCAGGAGTGTTCTCCTTCTTGGACCCGCTGGCCTATGAGATTTGGATGTGTATAGTTTTTGCTTATATCGGTGTGAGTGTGGCTGCTCTTCCTGGTGAGCCGTTTCTGCCCATATGAGTGGCATCCTGGACGAGAACGATGAAGCCAAAGACCCTCAGAGCCCCCCTGACCCTCCCAACGAACTTTGGGATTTTTAATAGCCTTGTGGTTCTCCCTGGGTGCCTTCATGCAGCCAAGGATGCGATATCTCTCCAAGGTTTGTTGTTGTGTTGATTTTCTACCACCTCTCAGACGTCCTGCCCTTCTCACGCAATTTTATAGTCCCACACTTGCATTTCATCCTGCAATGGTGCGTATAGGTTTATTTGAGCCTCACAATGACTGCCGTCACCTCACCTCCTGCTCTACTCTGCTGCACTTTCCCTCACCATTTCTCTCACTGAGCAAACCTTCCTCTGCTTTACAGCTGTTTGTTTTGAAGCTGCATGCTGGCAGGGATGCTGTGCATCTGCAAATAACTTTATATCCACCATGCTGAGGCTGTAAAATGCACAGGGGTCATTACATTGTGTTCACAGTAGAATTCCTCTGGACTCTTGGAGGGCTACCGTGTTTTTGCTGCATGTCCCATTTTACGGTCATCAACTTGGCGCATATAAGTAATTTTGTGCCAAAAAAAATCATCGGTACAATTGCTAGAGTATGCATTTTTACAATGCAACCACCACCCAGTACCCTCTTCATCTATTCATATGATTCTTTACTCATGACTGCTGTGGTGTCTGTTTTTGTTTTTTTTTTCTTCAAGGACATTCATTCTTGTTTGACCTCTTTAAGACTTTTCAGTTTTTCCCAGATTTGTCTGAAACTTAAAATTGCTGTATGAAACTTTTGGAAACTCATATTTTAGTGACACTTTGTGATTGCTAACTGAACTGTAGCCTCATTTACTCCATCCATTTCAAAGGACTGTGCAAGAAATTCGGCGAGGCACATAAACTGTATACAGTATAAATATGGACTATATGCCGTCACTTACTTCCACTGTGTAAAGTGAAGCTCTGCTTCTTGGATTTAATGCACTGCCATCTTGTGCTTTTGGAGCCAGAGACTGCACAGTAACCACCACGAAGCAGGGCTGTGATGTTGAGATCCTGTCCATGTAGTCACCCATTACAGTTTAAACAACATCTCACAGGCAGTTCAGCTAATTAAAATAAATATTAAATGCTTAACTAATTATGTCCAAACAGCTCTAAACAATCAATAGTTGAACAAATATTAGCATATTAAGAAGTACCAGGGATTGAAGCCAACTTTTCGAAAAATATATTTGAATTTGACAAAGCTACTGTCACAAATACCCTTACGAACAGCTGCAAACGAAAGCAAATGATTTTTGGACAATTTCGTACGGCTTTCTTAAGGTAGCTGTAGGAGAATCCAGCATTTGTAGACTGTTTGTAAGTTCTTGGCCAGGTTGATGGTCTTGTCCAAGATTTCTACGAATGCCACACGAAAACCTCTCATCGTTGGGCGATTGTACAAATGCCACAGGAACAACGTCAGAACTACACAAGATGTTGGCCATAAGTATGCCTCAAGAACACCTAAGTTGTTCCCTCTCAACCTCCGCTTACATGCGCTCAGAAAAAAAGCTCTTTGCCCAGTATCCTAGGAAGCACTTGACCTGTCACTCAAAGCGTACAGGGGGTTTCCACACATTTTGCTCTGAAACGCTCCACTCACTGGACTAAACCACATCAAACTGGTAAGAAAATAGACGTCCCTCCAAGCTTTTGCTCTTAGATATTGATCATGGTGTTGTTCCGATGAGCTGGTTCGACAGGTGTGCAGCCGATGAGCACTGCGGCCCTCAGAAACTTGAACTTTTTCAACTTTCACTGCCATGAGCACAGCAGCAAAAACATTGACTGCTGAGAGCATTTTAGCAACAAGGGTGCTGAGCACATAAAATACTGGACTACATAGAAAATGAACTGAAAATAATTGTCCACAGCGGGAAAAAATGTGTTAGTGGACACACAGCCTAAGGTGTCACTAAAACCATAGTTTCCAAAAGTTCCACAATATAGCTTTAATGAAATAATCAAATATAGGATTCTAAAAGTTTTGTTTTTGTTGATGAGATGTTTAAATTTGACCTTTGTTAGTCTTTGAAGGAATACACTACACAAGTTTATTGAGTAGAAACATCTGAAGACAAGGACAAGTGCCCTTAATAATGTACCCATTGAGTTTATCCAACCAGTAGCAAAAAATAATTACATTAATTACAATAATTGATATCGAAATCCATCTCTCATATAGGAAAATAGTGATTCCTGTATTCTTTTAGTTTGTTTAATGTGGTCAACAGTGCATAAAATAATTTAATGTTTCTAAATTTTGCAGGAATGTTGGCTTTACTATTTCTCTATAAACAGCAGTATAAAGAAAAATGTAAGAGTATGTAGAAAGCACAGGAAACTTGAATTTGCAGCTAAAGTGTCTTGGTCTGTCGTAAAATGAGAAAAAATAAAAATCAGTACAGCTGCAAAAATGTCTTCTCTGAAACTCTGAAAAATAACAGTCAAGGTTCCGATCCCAGTTCTAAATGACAGGCAAATTATCAAGAACTTGAAAGCACTACATGGATAACATTTTTACATACGATAAGCTGTTAACTCAGTATGTTTGAGAACTGCAGAGCATGCGTCTGCATTGCAGCGTTGTAGTGCAAATCAAGTGGAGCCTTGTTCCAAATGATGTGAGTGCATGTGAGAGCAGCTCTCTCAGCCTGTGTGTGATCATGGAAGTTTGGGACCAAAGTCAAATTTGAAAATATGAACCCGGGGTTGAACCGCGAGGCGTCGATTTGAAGTTTGAGTCTTCATGCTGATGTGAAAACTGTGAAGAACTGCTTAAGGAGCAGAGAGCAGGGTGGGAGCATCTCTGTGACGGAGCGTTTCAGCTCATCACACCAAAACTTCAGGAACAAACTTGTAGCACTTTGACTTCAGATGGGTTGTGGTTTCTCTGGTCTGAAATTGGGGTTTAGGGCATGACATGTTCAACTACATCAAACACTTGTGCTCATACTGGACCACTGACAGGCTCTTAGACCAGCATAAACTACAAGCAGATCAACTACTGCGTGGCACAAGAAAATACAGATGTCAGTGCCATCGCAGCCACTGCTGTTGGACTGGATCCTCCAGAACTTAACATGCATATAATTAATTTATGTTAATGAGGCATATTATTGCCTTCAAGAAATAATTAACTCTATCAGTGGCTGTACTGAATAAATTATATTTCAGTAAAATTCATTTCTGCTTTCTCTGTGCACGGATCACTGATTAGATTGGTAATCTCTCCAAAAACACAAAGTGCCACATTTTAAGTGCTCAGTCTGAGCTGTATAAAGAGGCATTGCACCAAACGACCCTGGCCATCTTGGAGGCTCAGCAAAGGCAAAACAACAGAGATATGGTGTTCATGAGATCCTGTGAAAAGCAGGAGGAAACTCAGGGTGCTGGCAAAACCATGGTAACCAAGTTTCAAAACAATCGGAACAAAACTGTAGGAGGAGTTGATTTCACAAAAGTGGGACGGTCTGACCCATAACATAATCCCCCTTCGACTGGCGGGGCATAATGACAGTTTAGTCTTGTAATTAGTTTCAGCATCCTTATCCAGTGTGAAATTTATGCCTGTTTAGATGAACATAAAGCTGATGCCCTGGAACAAGCTTTTTCCAGATTTTTTTGCCAGAGGTGTACTTTGAATGGAATCCATTTATTCTGTCTGTGCTTGTGAGCAAGTTTTCAGCTTTGCCTTGAATTTATGTGTTCAGTTCATTCAGATGCTGAAATACACAGTTGAAACCAGATATTTACATACACTGTATAAAAGACTAAATTTTTCCTGTTTTAGGTCAGTCAGTATTGCCAAAATTATGTATATTTGCTAAATTTTTTTTATATTTGATAAATAATTTTCAAGAGATTTTTTTTTGTATTACTTTCTTTAAAGTCAGAAGTTTACATACGTACATTTCCTTAGTATGTGGTAGCATTGCCTTTAAACTGTCTGACTTGGGTCAAATGTGTGGGTATCCTTCCACAATCTTCTCACAATAGTTTTCTGAATTTTTGGCCCATTCCTCCTGACAGAACTGGTGGAACTGAGTCAGGTTTGTAGGCCGCCTTACTTATACACATCTTTTCAGCTCTGCCACCAAATTTTCTATGGGATTGAGATCAGGGCTTTGTGATGGCCGCTCCAACACATTGACTTTGTTGTCTTTAAGCCACTTTGTAACTAATTTGGCGGTATGCTTAGGGTCATTGTCCATTTGGAAGACCCATTTGCATCCAAGCTTTAATTTTTTGGCTGATGTCTTGAGATGCTGCTTCAATATTTCCACATAGTGTTCTTTCCTTATGATGCCATCTATTTTGCGAAGTGCACCAGTTCCTCCTGCAGCAAAACACCCCCAAAATATGATGGTGCCACCCCTGTACTTCATGTTTGGGATGGTGTTCTCAGGTTTGCCAGCTTCCCTTTTTTTCCTCCAAATGTGACAATGGTCATTATGACCTAACAGTTCAATTTTAGTTTTATCAGAACACAGGATGGCTCCAAAAATTAAGGTCTTTGTCCCTGTGTGCATTTGCAAACTGTGATCTCACTTTTTTATTATGTTGCTTTTGGAGTAATGGTTCTTCCTGGCTGAATGGTCTTTCAGCCCATGTCAGTACAGGACTCATTTCACTGTGGGTAATGACACTCTTTTACCAGCTTCAGCCAGCATCTTCACGAGGTCTTTTGTACACCAAAGCACATTCATCTCTGGGGCACAGAGCCCGTCTCCTTCCTGAGTGGCATGATAGCTGGACATTCCCATAGTGTTTATACTAAAAAAAATGTTTCTTATCCCTCTGTTCCAGTTTCTCACAAAAAAAGGAAAGATGTAGCACATGAATTAAACTAGAGTGTGCACAGAGAGCACATTTCTCTGCCAAGTCTTAAGAGCTAGATCCAGATTTTTCTTTGGATACTCCCCTTATTCTACAAACTATCAAAATATCATTCAAGTTCCATGCATAATTCTGACAAATAATAAAAACATTTTTTTTTAAACTGCCTCTTGCAGTATTAAAGAAAGTGAAAAATATTCTAGACTCACCCACTGATTTGAATCTGCCAGTTCACCTTTGCTGTTCCCCGTTTCAGTAGTTGATAAAGTTGTCTGTCTTTTTCTCAGCGTGATTTGAACAGCCTAAAACTTGAAAGAAGTTCACCATTTTGCACCAAGTATTTCCAGCTGAGACCATAGATGGTATAAAACACGACTGACACCCCGTGTGTTAATCACGTGTGGTTGTGTCTCCAGGATGGCTGACTTCCATTTTGTTGACTTGTTTACACCACGTGCGCTGCCTCTATACATCTGAACTAATATAGTTCCAAACTGACAACCTTCCTACCCTACACGAACATGTGAACAAACCCATGTCACGCCTTTATGTCTTCTGTCTTTCAATCAGGTCTCTGTCGGGTCGTATCGTGGGAGGAGTGTGGTGGTTCTTCACCCTCATCATAATCTCCTCCTACACGGCCAACCTGGCTGCTTTCCTCACCGTGGAGAGGATGGTGTCTCCGATAGAGAGCGCCGAGGATCTGGCCAAGCAGACAGAGATCGCCTATGGGACATTAGACTCAGGCTCTACAAAGGAGTTCTTTAGGGTGAGTGTGTCAGCTTTCTGTCAGGGTCCCGTCACTGCCGCGTATCAACGAGGCCACCTCTGCCAGCCAGCAGCACAGAGGTGAATGCATCCCTCGAGCTTTCTTGTGTGTTTTGATTTATTACCTGTCAGGCACTAAATCCAAAACACAGTCAATAAATAAAAAGGGCCAGATTTTTTTTTTTTATTTTATTCCTTGATGCAGCTCTTCCACAGAGCTGAAAACAACCCACATTTGATGAATGCAGTACATTATAACACAGTGCACTGTTTTAACTCAACATCCTTAGGAGGAAAAGGCGAAAAGAGAAGGGCATTTGTTTTCTTTAATGATGTAAAAGATGCAGCTTTGGCTTGAATAGCTCAGATGAGCTCACTTTTTTTTTAAAGCACAACATCAGTCCGCCTGCAACTATCAAACAGCTAAATTGAGTCATTAAGCTTAGGAGGGAACGCCTGTTATCAGCATGTTTGCCATTTCATTTTCTCCTCAGAATTAACTCCGATTTTCTCCAGCTGAATAATAACCTCCCACCCCCCCACCCACCCTCACCACCACCATGAACAGCAGCAACTTTTTGGCAACAGGAATAATTCATCTATGAAACTGGAACAATTAGACTCCCTCATCCGACCATCTGTAAACTCATAAACTAAATTTTGATTAGGCTAACTGTGGCTCCACTAATTATCAGATTTTAATCTTTGCAATTCAAAAGTGCTTCACAAATAAAGCGCAAGTGCGAGTGTCTTCTAACAATGTTTTATTCAGAATGAGTTAGGGTTGATGGTTTAGAGGAGCAGAGAAGCGGTGGTGAAAGCCTCTGTCTATTCATGCATTCATGTAGATCTGTATAAATTATGGACTGAATTATGAGTATATGCTCGGCCTCATAATTGTTTCATTGGTTCATGAACAATGGTGGAAGATAAAATAATCATTCTGTCTGCTTTTCAGACTACTTCTGTCTGTTTGATAGAAACTTTTAGTGAGGGGAAAAACACCATTAAAAATAGAAGGAGTTATCATTGCGATTTCAATTTGCAGGTCTCTGTCGCAAACAGCAGGCTCACACTAGACACCCGGTTCCTTGGAAATGGAAATGTCATTCACACCCACTGTCCAGCTCTGAGTTACGTCTATTTTTAGCCCAAGCCATTCTCTTGGTTTGATTGCTTGGAGGGAGCCTGGGACCTTTGATAAATACACACCCTGGTCCTCAGGTGCTTTGCTTTGATTTAACGTCGCATCAGTACACAGGGACTTACAGTCACGTCAGAGATTTACAAAAGTGTAAGTGCAGCATGTTTCTGTCTGTTTGGTTTGCTCATTTGCTGCAGGGAGAAAGCATTCTTGTTAGGATAGACTCGACCCAGGCATTATCAAATTAAAGCAGGCATGTGTGGAATTCACCGGCGACAAGAGATAAAACTTTAATAGTATTCCACCTTTACAAATAGGTTCTGCTTTTTTTTTTTCATTGTGAAAAGGAATTATTTTCTAGGGATATAAGTTGGTGTAGAGCCTCTGTGACACAACCCATTCACGAAGTTGTTCAAGCAGAAGGCCGTGGAGTGCTGCACCAAGCTGACCCGAGGCCTGAAAGTAGGGAAATGGAGCCTTTGTTGTGACCCATGTTGAGAAGGTTGTTTCTCAGTTGTTGTCTTCATAGCTGTAGAGCTTTAGCATATTATGTAACCAGACACTTTTAAGGAAATCAAAAAGCACTCAGAGAGCACAGACCAAGGTTAAATGTGCATTTTCTTCCCATTTGGTTTCTCCTCTGTCTTAACCTCTGTTGTAGGATCTTTTTTTAGCATTACTTCTCCAGACGTGATTACAGCTCATTGCAATATATTGTGTATCCACGGGCTAAAATCTTGAGCAGGCTTTGTTTCAATGTAGCATCTAACAATAAAACAAAGGTGTGAAAAAAGTTTTGTGGTATTTTATCACATGTACAGTGGATATACAGTAAAAAGTCTACACACCCCTGTTCAAATGCCAGGTTTTTGTGATGTAAAAAAATGAGACCAAGATAAACCATTTCAAAACTTTTTCTACCATTAATGGGACCTATAACCTGTACAGCCCAATTGAAAAACAAACTGAAATATTTTAAGGGGAAAAATAAAAAATAAAAAACTTACAGTAACCTGGTTGCATAAATATGCACACCCTGTTATAACTGGGGATGTGGCCGTGTTCAGAATTAACCAATCACATTCAAGCTCATGTTAAATGGGAGTCAGCACACACCTGCCACCATTTAAAGTGCCTCTGATGGACGCCAAATAAAGTTCAGCTGTTCTAGTAGGCTTTTCCTGACATTTTTGTAGTCACATCTTACAGCACAAGCCATGGTCCGCAGAGAGCTTCCAAAGCATCAGAGGGATCTCATTGTTCAAAGGTATCAGTCAGGAGAAGGATGCAAAAGAATTTCCAAGGCATTAAATATATCATGGAACACAGTGAAGACAGTCATCATCAAGTGGAGAAAATATGGCACAGCAGTGACATTACCAAGAAATGGATGTCTGTCCAAAATTGATGAAAAGACGAGAAGAAAACTGGTCAGGGAGGCTGCCAAGAGACCGACAGCGACATTGACAGAGCTGCAGGAATTTCTGGCAAGTACTAGCTGTTTAGTACATGTGACCACAATCTCCCGTCTTCTTCATATGTCTGGGCTATGGGGTAGGATGGCAAGACGGAAGCCTTATCTTACGAAGAAAAACATCCAAGCCCAGCTACATTTTGCAACAACACATTTGAAATCTCCCAAATGCATGTGGGAAAATGTGTTATGGTCCGATGAAACCAAGATTGAACTTTATGGCCATAATTCCAAAAAGGTACACTACTGTTCAAAAGTTTGGGGTCACTTAGAAATTTCCTTATTTTTGAAAGAAAAACACTTTTTTCAATGAAGATAACTTTAAGCTAATCAGAAATACACTCTATACATTGCTAATGTGGTAAATGACTATTCTAGCTGCAAATGTCTGGTTTTTGGTGCAATATCTACATAGGTGTATAGAGGCCCATTTCCAGCAACTATCACTCCAGTGTTCTAATGGTACAATGTGTTTGCTCACTGTGTCAGAAGGCTAATGGATGATTAGAAAACCCTTGTGCAATCATGTTAGGTCTGCAATGCTGTAATTGCTGCAAATGGAGGATTGTTTGACGAAAGCAAAGTTTGAAGGAAAAAATTATTATTTCAAATCCAAATCATTATTTCTAACCTTGTCAATGTCTTGACTATATTTTCTATTCATTTTACAACTCATGGTGGTAAATAAAAGTGTGACTTTTCATGGAAAACACAAAATTGTCTGAGGTGACCCCAAACTTTTGAACGGTAGTGTATATTTGGCACAAACACAACACTGCTCATCACCAAAAGAACACTATACACCTACAGTGAAGCATGGTGGTGGCAGTATCATGCTTTGGGGCTGTTTTTCTTCAGCTGGAACCGGGGCCATAGCCAAGGTGGAGGGAATTATGAACAGTTCCAAATACCAGTAAGTGTTGACACAAAACCTTCAGGCTTGTGCTAGAAAGCTGAAGATAAAGAGGGACTTCATCTTTCAATGGCTTCACCAGAAGAAGATTAAGGTTTTGGAATGGCCCAGCCAGAGTCCAGACCTGAATCCGATTGAACATCTATGGTGTGATCTGAAGAGGGCTGTGCACAGGAGATGCCCTCGCAATGTGACAGATTTGGAGCATTTTTGCAAAGAAGAGTGGGCAAATATTGCCACATCAAGATGTGCCACGCTGATAGACGCCTATCCAAAAAGTGCTGTAATAAAAGCCAAAGGTGCTGCAACAAAGAATTAGTTTAAGGGTGTGCGTATTGATGCATGCAGGTTATTGTAAGTTTTTTGTTTTTCCCCTTAAAAGATTTCAGTTTGTTTTTCAATTGGGCTGTACAGGTTATAGGTCACATTAATGGTGAAAAAAGTTTTGAAATAATTTATCTTGGTCTCATTTATTTACATCACAAAAACCTGGCATTTGAACAGGGGTGTGTAGACTTTTTATATCCAGTGTATTATTGTACTTCTAACTACTACTAGTGTAAAAACCAAAAAACCCAAAAAACATTTAGTCTAATCAAATCCATCACTTGTGCTGAAAATGTTTGCTAATGTAAACAAGAAGCAGTGAGAGATTTTCCTGTTGCCTCTGTCATTATCTATTGTGATTTAATTTTTTTATGCATGGTTGAGATAGTCAGTCTGACTGGCTGTCCATGACCCGGTACAGGACTGACACAGAAGTTACTGTTTTACTTTGAGATGGAGCCTAATGTGAGCAAACAACTCTCAAGCACTAACCCAAATACCACAGTTCAGCATCACAGTTAATTGACCCTTTCATGTTGTTTTTTGTGTGTGTGTGTGTGGGGGGGGGGGGTGCGCGGGGGGTTCCCCTCCCTTCTTCTTACTGACAAGGCTCAAAATTAAGTAATAATACAACCCCAATTCCAGTGAAGTTGGGACAACATAAATAAAAACAAAATATTATGATTTAAAAATCCTTTTCAAACTATATTCAATTTAATACACTACAAAGACAAGATATGTAATGTTCAAACTAATAAACTTGTTTTTTTGCAAATAATCACTCATTTTGAATTTGATGCCTGCAACCCATTCCAAAAAAGCTGGGACAGGGGTATGTTTACCACTGTGTTACATTACCTTTACTTTTAACAACATTCAGTAAGCATTTAGGAACTGAGGACACTAAGGAGCATAATATAACACAGGGTTACAACAATAATTTTTTTGTAAGTTGCCTGTGTTTTTTCAACTGACTTAAGACAGTTTTGCACCGCTGAATCTGAAAATGACATCCGTTTCTCTTGATCAGGTGCTAAGTAAAAACCTGTACTTACTTAGTACTTACTAACTTACTTAGTACTTACTTAGTACTGTGCATGTACTTACCTTTATATAAAGGTAAGTATGTGTAAATTGAATGTTACATCATCATTGTTCAAAATTCAGAAAATTTAAAGACATAAAAAAGAATTTTGCATCATATAAAGCGAAAATACCCATACATGTAAACAAAAACATATAAAACAACATGTGGCCATAATTCAAAAAGTTGACCTGATTGAACAAAACCAACATGATTTTTGGATTCAGCACATCAACATTGTCCTAAATCAGCTAAAAAAAAAAACTTAGACAATAAATTTGGTGTTGACGAGTGTAAAAAGGAACAGGCCTATTGGCATTTCCACACAGAAAAATAAAGGTCCAGTGTGTAGGTCATGTGCATGGCAGCTAATTAGCTTGTTAGCTGCTTCAGGGGAGTACTTTATGCACCCATGATTGTGTTACCACCACATAGTGATAATGAGTCTCTTATCAGGTTCTTAAATGCAGTCTTAGTTTGTCCATTCTTTCTGCAAAACAGCTGAGATGACGTGTATAGCCATCAGACGCTACCATTAACTTACCTTCTGCTCCTTAGTGTTAGCATACGCACATTTTCTTGCTTTTTCTTGACATCTTCAGATGAAATAAAGAGTCAGTCATCACATACTGTGTTTTTTATTTAACCTTTTATTTAACCAGGCAGGACAGATTACGAGCACATTCTTATTTATAACTGTGGCCTGGGGGGAAGCAGGAAGGGGCAAGGGACAACTCATATTCATACCTCCCCAGTTGATGCCAATTAACCTAACCTGCATGTTTTTAGCCCCTGTGGGAGAAAACCGGAGAAATCCCGGAGTAAACCCACGCAGACACGGGGAGAACTTACAAACTCCATACAGTAAGATCACCATTGGTTAGGGGGTGGGATTGAACCCAAGATCCCATGGCCAAGGGTGAGTTGCTGTGCTGCCGCAGTGCTGTGGTTGCTGTGCCACTGTGCCACCGTGCTGCCTGTGTAGATGGAGACCACGTTTGTTTTCATTACAAGCCGTCTTTAATTATTTCGCCTGTGCTCTGCTGCATCTGAACAGTGCTGACATGCCTGTAACTCCACAGGCACGTCTTGCATGAAAAGCTCTCACACGCACACAACGGGAGGGGGGGGCGGGGGGGACGAAAAAACCAACATCAACAAGATCACTTCGGTTGTACACCCCGAATGTCTGTTCTGGTTTTCTTTCGGTTAATTGCCCATCCCTACTAGCATAAAAAGGAGGAAGATTCTTCAATTTCACACTGCAGTGATGTGAAAATATGAAATGGCAGTGAAGATAACCAGCCTGTGATTTTTTTTTCCTTACATCAGTTCACACTTTTCTGGTACAAAATTATCATTCCACTTCAGCCACTTCAGGCAATATTTTCAGCTGACAGTGGAGCAGTGTGTGCATGCTAGCCCCAAATTTATTTACGTTCCCACATAACAATATCACAAAGTGTTTTAAGTTCTCTATGAACATTAGAGGTGATGCTACATGCTAGCTCGTGTCGCTAAGATTAGCTCCTTTCTGTATCAACATAAAACAATTCCAAGCAAACAACAGCTACATACCATTATTGTAGTTAAGCTTCTTGCCAATCTCAAGCCACAGGTTGGACTTGAATACTTATTATTATTGTTATTATTATTATTATTATTATTATATACTGTATAATGATATATTATATAATTATTGTAGAAGAGCTCGGAATAATGAGGCGATGTGATTTATAAACCAAAGTTTATTATCAGCTTCGCTCCTCTAACAAGTCTCATCTCAGTGCAGAAGCAGAATAAGAGGTCGAACACATTCAGACCTACATATTTAAACCCACACATAACAAAAGACATTGCACATCAAAGCTGACATCCCGCATTAGCTTAATCCCCCTCCTTTGTCTTCCTACTCCTCCACCTGACCCTGGGTGGTCAGGGCGATCGATCTCCTTCATTGTCCTCTGTCTCTTCCACCTGGCCCTGGGAAGTCAGGGCGATCGATCCGGTCTCCACCGCAGCGCCTCGGATGCTCTTTGATCTTCGCTGGCGGTTGAGACCTCTTGTCCTGTTCTGAGGCGTGAGGTCGTTATACATATGTAATCCCCAAACATTCTAACATGCTTATACATATGTAGGTTATGGGAAATATGATTAATATAAACCATAGCCCCCCCCCCCAAACGACTAAGAAAAGGACAATTAAAGAAAGTCCACAGTTTAAGATAATTACTATGACATACTAACTGTTAAACCTCTTGACAAGGAAGAAACTTTCCAGCAGCTATGCTCCTGTAGAGAATTCAGTGGTAATCATAACAGCGTAGTAATATCACAAGTCAGTCTTAAAACTGTCACAGCACCATCTGATAAAATAGTCAACAATTTTTGGTTAGTTTGCATCAGTCCTTGTGCTGTCTGGGTTTTAATCTTCTCCCGAATCTGCTGTGGGTCCGCTTGGGTGTCCTGGTGGGACCTTCCTGTAAGGAATCTGCAGCTTGGGGAGGAGAGTGGTTATTTGTTCCCTGCAGGGGGGCTGAATCTTTTTTCTTGGGGGGTCTACCCCGCCGAGGTGCTCTCGCCAACCGTGCAGGTTCGTCTCTCAACAAGAAGGCAGGTTTAAGTCTGTCAATGCTGACTGTTTCTTTTCTGTCCCCTAAATCAAGCACAAAATGCTTATCACCAGGTTCCAGCACTCTGAATGGTCCATCGTATGGTGGATGGAGGGTTGGTTTTAAAGCTTCATGCCTAACAAAAACGAATTCGGCGTTTTTTAAAGCTTGGGGGACAAAAACCCGTGGAAAAGAGTGATGTGCCGGTCCGGGGAGAGTGTCCGGTCCATTGTTGCCTAAAAGCCTCATGGCTGGAAGATGCCCAGGTTCTGGGTTCTCTGGTAAAAATTCACCTGGGAGTCTGAGAGGTTGTGCAAAAACTAATTCTGCTGGGGAGGCGTGTAGATCCTATTTCGGCTCGGCCTGCAACCCCAATAAAACCCAGGGGAGTTTATTTACCCAATTTGTATCCGTTAGTGAGGCTCTGAGGGCGGCCTTTAAAGATCTGTGAAAGCGCTCGCATAACCCATTAGCCTGAGGGTGATAAGCGGTGGTGCGGTGAATTGTCGCCCCTAAGCTGCTGGCCATGGCTGACCAAAGCTCTGAGACAAATTGAGGCCCCCTATCGGACGTGATGTCCGATGGGACGCCGAAACGTGCCACCCAGTTTGTCAAAAAAACGCGAGCGACTTCCTCCGCTGTGGTTGACGCCAGAGGGACCGCCTCCGGCCAGCGCGTAGTACGGTCTATCATTGTTAACAGATGTGTGAAACCTTGGGAGGAAGGTAGTGGTCTCACGAGGTCGACATGAACGTGGTCGAACCTTCTAGCTGGGATTCGAAAAGGCTCTAGAGGGGCTTTTGTGTGTTTGTGTATTTTGGCGCGCTGACAAGACATGCAAGTTTTTGCCCATTCCTTTACGTTTTTGCGCAGGCCGGGCCACCCAAACTTTTCGGCGACCATTTTAACCGAGGCGCGCACACCCGGGTGCACGAGGGAGTGAATTGAGTCGAAAATACGGCGACGCCATGCAGCTGGGACTACCGGGCGAGGTCGGCCGGTTGAGATGTCGCATATTGGGGGGGTTCACCATCGCATAAACCCCTTTCCTCCAGCCTTAACCTCTTGCACTCCGGGCAATTTTCCTAAAAATGCCAAAAAATAATGTGCCCAAAGTAAATCGAAAGCTGTTCTTCACCCCTTTGCAGCATCTTCATGGGGTTGGTCTCATTTAAAAGAAAACACTTTGAATTTTTTGGCAAAAAAACCATAATCTCTCTACGTGCTCCGGCCACTGAGTTACATTCATCTAAACATACTGAACTTGAAGAAAAAAAAATTGGACACAGTGTTTTTTTGGATACAAATGCTTGTAAATAACACACAGCTGTCCGATCCGGCTGGAAAATGCAACAGAAATGTAGAACCAAGTGTTATCCATCTGAGATCCAAATTTGGTAACAATACCACAAAAAATGAATATTTTACACAGCTTTTTTCTCAGGCTGTTCCCAGGCATTTTGGAACTGTGCCAAATTGTGCCAAAAGGCACAGTTTGGAAAAACATCTGTAACTTTTGAATAATTCAATGTAGAATCTTCATTTTAGGCTCTAATGAAAGGTCACACTCAGGGCTGTGTCTGTGTGTGTGTGTGTGTGGGCGGGGGGTCGTTCCCCCCCCCCCGCTACCAAGGACCGAGTTCGGCCCTCGCTACATGACGGATTACACTCCTTGCATGTTTTCAGAGCGGCTCCCCCCCCCCTCGCTACTGTGTGTGTGTGTGTGTGGGGGGGAACCGTGAACGGACCGTGAACGCCCCCCCCCCCCTCGCTACAGAAGAGGGCCATCGCTACATGATGAAATAGACTCATATGCTTCCCCCCGCAGACCGGGGGGCGTTCAGACTGTGAACGCCTCCCCCCCCCGCTCCTCTTCTGCAGCGGGGGGGGGGGCGTTCACGGTCCGAACACGGCAAATGAACCGTTTATCGCGGCGCATGCACTTCGTACTTCGTGCGCAGTACAGTTGTAATTTACCGATCGGTCAAAAGTCATTTTTGGATTACAGTTTTCAGGGATAAATAATAATTTAGCTTATAACACCTTACCTCTTCAAAGCAGCAGAGTCGTGGCGAACATCTCTTCCCCATTGTCAGACGAACGCGACGCTGCTCCGCTCGTGGATCCCGATCAAAACATAATTCCATTATTGCCGTTTTGGCGAATGATTTACGACTTTTGTCGTCGGCCTCCGTCGGTCTATGATGACGGAAGAGAATCCTAAACGTCTATTCTGCTGGAATGAGTGCAGGTCCCACTTGTGGGTGGTCTCCATGCTGCTGGGTGAGCCTGGGTCTGTAGCAGGTTCGTCCAGCTTCCTTTGTTTTCATCTGCTGCAGCAGTAAATCTCTCTTCACCAGCCCGAATTTCTGTGCTTCAATTGGCTCGTGCATTCAAAGTAGGCGGGTCCTCCTTCCTAGGTTTTCATTCATTGGCTCTTCAAGGTTTCAGAAACCCAATTCAAGGCTCTTATTAGTCGAATGAGAGGTCAATCAGATGAACTAATCTGTTCGCGGCTGTGACTGCAGCTTTTTTTTTCAGTGGCGCTTGGAGGCCACACCACCTACATCACCACCATCATGCGTCATGCGTCCAAGCGCATGACGCATGATAGGTGCATGATAGGACGCAGAGACTTGCCTGCCCGCGGAACAACGGAGTGCAAGTGGTTAACCCTGTTGGTCCAGACAGGAGTGCGCGCACGTCTGCGTCACTGCTTTGTTCCTCCGCCATGGCTGTGTTATCTATCCCTACGTGAATAGGGGCCGCGTACGCGTACGCGTTGGCAAAAAGTTCTGCGGCTGAGGTAGTATAATCTGTCTCCTCGCGCTCTGGCGATGTCACAGCGCAAGAGAGGCAGTCTGCTACCACATTAAGTTTGCCTGCCACATGTCGAATGTCTGTGGTGAACTCTGAAATTGCAGCTAGCTGTCTTTGTTGCCTGCCTGACCATGGTTCTGAAATTTTAGCCATCGCAAAGGTGAGCGGTTTGTGGTCTACAAAAGCCGTGAAACGCCGCCCTTCTAACCAGAACTGGAAGTGGCGGATGGATAAATGAAGCGCTAGCAGCTCTCTGTCAAAAGTGCTGAATTTACGCTCAGTTTGGTTTAACGATTTGCTGAAAAATGCCAAAGGTTGCCAGGTTCCGCCAACGTGTTGTTCCACAACTGCCCCTATGGCCAGGTCTGAAGCGTCTGTGGTTAGCGCAATGCAGGCCGAGGGATCAGGGTGAACCAACAATGTGGCGTTAGCTAGAGCACTTTTTACTTCCACGAAGGCGCGTTCGCGCTCCAGGGTCCATTCGACCGCGTTGGAAGGCTTTTGTTTCTTGAGCGCGTCATATAGGGGCTGCATGAGTTGAGCTGCACGGGGGAGGAAACGGTTGTAAAAATTAACTATTCCCAAAAATTCTTGCAGCGATTTGACCGTTTGTGGCCGTGGAAAATTTTTTACTGCGCGAACTTTGTCTGGCAGTGGGACTGCCCCCTTCGGTGAAGCTCTGTGTCCCAAAAAATCAATTTGTGACACGCCGAATTTGCATTTGGCTGGATTGATTATTAACCCGTGCTCTTCTAGTCTTTGAAAAACCATAGTGAGATGTTGTTCGTGTTCTTCCTCCGACGAGCTGGCTACCAGCATATCGTCGAGGTAGACGAACACGAAAGGGAGATCGCGTAATACCGAGTCCATCATCCGCTGAAAAGTTTGAGCAGCGCCTTTAAGGCCAAAAGGCATCCGCAAAAATTTGAAAAGACCGAAGGGGGTTATTACAACTGTTTTAGGAATGTCTTCCGCTCGAACGGGGACTTGGTGGTAGCCGTGGACCAGGTCTATTTTAGAAAAAATGCACGCACCGGCCAGATGTAGTGAAAAATCCTGGATGTGAGGAATTGGGTAGCGGTCATGCGCTGTCGCATTGTTTAATCTGCGGTAATCGCCGCACGGTCTCCAAGAACCGTCAGATTTCGGGACCATGTGTAGTGGCGATGCCCAGGGGCTTTTTGAGCGTCTGATAATGCCTAGTTTTTCAAGGGAGGTAAACTCGTCCCAAGCTATGGCGAGCTTGGTCGCGTCTAAACGCCGAGCTTTGGTGAATACGGGTGGGCCTGTTGTGGGAATAAAGTGTTCAACCCCGTGCTTAGCCACTGTAGCTGAGAATTTGGGAACTGTGAGTGCTGGAAATTGGGTGAGGAGTTGATCAAACTTACCTCCTGCTGTAGTGACGTTGGCCTGCACGGGTGGTGGAGAAACTCGAGCTGAGCAGGGAATAGAAGAAAATGACAGTGCATTAACCAAGCGTCTATTTGCTAGATCGACTAACAGCCCATGTGCACACAAAAAATCAGCGCCTAACATGTTAAAACTCACCGCCGCTACAATAAATGTCCATCTGTAGTTGCGGCCATGAATGCAGAGGGGCAGGCTCCTTTCACCGTAAGTGTCGATGATGGAGCCGTTGGCTGCCATAGCTCCATTGCCCCGGGGGCCCATGGCCCGGTCTGCGTGGGAGGGCGTGATAAAACTCAGCTGAGCTCCAGTGTCAATTAGGAACTGTTTGCCGGTGTGTCCGTCAGTTACATAGAGAAGCTTGTTTTTTTCGCCAAGAACCGCAGCCGTTAACGGTTCTTGGTTTTGGCATTTTCCCGAACTTTTGAACTTGCAGGGGGGAACGCATTTGTACGCCCCCTCGGCGAAACGGTGGTGGTAATAGCAGATGTCGTTCCGCCTGCTGCGTCTTGGTCGTGTTGCCGCCATGGTGGGCGGGCTCTGCTCGGTTGTCTGTGGTTCTCCGCTGCTCTGGGCATCTGCAGATGCTGCTGTGGCCACCTGTTCCCCGCAGGCGTTGGTGAGTCGCTGCGCTTCTCGGGCCAGCACGCGGAAGTCCTGCTGGATGCTGCACCGCATGTTGATCAGCGTCCCTCTCATGTGTGGCGGCAGAGTGCTGAGGAAGATGTGTTGGAAGAGGAAGTTGTCGTTGTCCTCCTCCTTGAGCTGCAGCATGTCCTCCATGAGGGCCTTGGGTCTGCATCCTCTGTGGCCGTAGATCGCCAGGATCTTCTCTGCTCTCTCCTCGGCTGAGGGGACGAAGTTCTTGACGATGGTCGCCTTCAGCTCTCTGTATTTGTCATAGGCGGGCGGCTGTCGGATTATGCTCCGCGCGCATCTTGACATGGCAGCGTCGAGTTTGGCGACGATGTGATAAAACTTCGTCTCGTCCGCCGTTATGCCCGCCAGTGCAAACTGAGCCTCAGCTTGCTGGAACCACGAGCTCGGGTCTTCTTGCCAGAATTCTGGCAGCTTGACGGTGACGGCGCTTGTGTGGGCCATCCTTGATGTGTCCGCCGGGTGAGAGCGCCTTTCTTCTGCTCTCACGGCGGGGCTGGGGATGGTGCTCGGTTGAGCCCTCTCTTCTGCCGTGGGGGAACGTCTTCCATCCGTTCCCCTGTCTGCATGGGCGCCGGCGCTTGCCTGGGTCGCCTCCGATGAATCAATCGCGGGAGAACGCCTCTGTTCCATCCTCGGGTCAGGGTCACCAGTGTAGAAGAGCTCGGAATAACGAGGCGATGTGATTTATAAACCAAAGTTTATTATCAGCTTCGCTCCTCTAACAAGTCTCATCTCAGTGCAGAAGCAGAATAAGAGGTCGAACACATTCAGACCTACATATTTAAACCCACACATAACAAAAGACATTGCACATCAAAGCTGACATCCCGCATTAGCTTAATCCTCCCTCCTTTGTCTTCCTACTCCTCCACCTGACCCTGGGTGGTCAGGTCGATCGATCTCCTTCATTGTCCTCTGTCTCTTCCACCTGGCCCTGGGAAGTCAGGGCGATCGATCCGGTCTCCACCGCTGCGCCTCGGATGCTCTTTGATCTTCGCTGGCGGTTGAGACCTCTTGTCCTGTTCTGAGGCGTGAGGTCGTTGTACATATGTAATCCCCAAACATTCTAACATGCTTATACATATGTAGGTTATGGGAAATATGATTAATATAAACCACAATTATAGTAATATATAATAATATATTTATATTATATATTTTATATTTTATATATGTGTGTGTGTGTGTGTGTGTACTTATACGTGTGTGTGTGTGTGTGTGTGTGTGTGTGTGTGTAGTCATGTGAAAATGGGAGATTCATGTAATACAACTAAACAATTAAAAATGAATTAAAGACTTTTTTTTTTTCAAATTTTCTGTAAAATGTAATTCTAAACAAATGGTGAGGAATAAATCAGGACACCCTGACATTCATTCCCACTTAAAATGGCTAAAATAAATGTTATAAAAGGCAAATAAAAACAAGGTTAGACATAGATATGTGAACATTTATTAATTAAGAACTGAATATTTAATGGGGTGTCCTAATTTTTTCACATGACTGTATGTATGTATGTATGTATGTATATATATATATATATATATATATATATATATATATATATATATATATATATATACTGTATATATATATATGAGTATAATATAATTTATTATACATAATTAGAATACATATATAAAATGTGATATTTTTTTAAGTATTTTTTTTTATTTAATTCTGCTGCCACAAGGGCCAGAACATCTTTTTTTCACTCCCATAAATGTTCCACATTGCTGTGTATATGCTTAAAAGAACCCATTCAATCAAATTCAAAATGAAAATCCACACTTGGTGTGAAATAGCCTGAACGTATTGTCCAACCATCTATTCAAGCAGAAACACAAGCAACAATTTGTATTAAAGTGTTTATATAATGCTACTTGCTCTTGACAAAGAGTATAGTACAAGGTGAATAATGACTAAAAAAAAAAATAAAATAAAATTCTTATTTCTACTGGTGAAAGACAATTAAACATTTTAATCACGATTGATTTTTTTTAAATTGCTAATTAATCACAAATATTTTTTTTTCTATCCACCTTATTCCTAGGCCCCATGATGCCTTGCGTGAACTGTGGTAGCATCTTCCCGTACTAGTTTAGAACATGTGGTTGTCACTGAAACGGGACACTTTTCCTTGTTAAAAAACAATGACTTCAGCATCAGAAATGCGGGAACACGGCTTCTTGCACCTCAGAACAGTAATATAATTATACCACTTTCCACGACTATCGAGGGATGGGAAGATGACCTTATAATGGGCTGCACGGTGGCGCAGTGGTTAGCACTGCGGCAGCACAGTTTACCCTTGGCCGGGGGATTGTGGGATCGTGGGTTCGATCCCAGCCCCCGACCAACAGTGATCTGTGTGGAGTTTGCATGTTCTCCCCGTGTATGCGTGGGTTTACCCCGGGATTTCTCCGGTTTCCTCCCACATGCCAAAAACATGCAGGTTAGGTTAATTGGAGACTCTAAAGTGGCCCTAGGTGTGAATGTGTGTGTGAATGGTTAAGGGATAGCGCCGTATCGTGGCTGCTTCATCCATCCAGGTGGTGGATGACCCTCAATTTCCCCTCTGGGGATCAATAAAGTATACTAAATCTAAAAAAATAAATAAATAAATAAATTATAAAGTGGCCTCGTACACAGTAGCTCCATTAGTTAGCACTGCTGCTAAGATGCTAACGCTGTAAACAAATGACCCGTACTGGCAAAATGAGTCACTTTGAGGACATTTTCAAAACTGATGTAAAGTTATTTCCATATTCTGTATAGAAAGACCTTCAAAATGTTATTTAATTTGTAGGAAGTGTGCAAAAACTGACCCAGAAAAAGACGATTTATTTATATTTTAGCTAGGTTGAAAACTCACGTTTGATCGGTCAGGAGTTACGTCTTCCGCAAAAACATAGGTATTTTAAGAAAGTACGATTTCTAAGCTTTCCAATGATACCAGACACTCATGGGGTTTTACGGGACTTTGCCGCTACCAAAGAAAGAGTCATGATTTATGACTTCTTGTTGCCTGTACTCATAATGACGCGGTGGGCATTCAGACCAGCACGTCTCCACTGCAATAAAGTCAGCTGCATTTTGTTAAAATATGTTGGACATAATCAGATTTACCTTAGAGCAGACGTACGCCACAACACCGTGCTTGGGTGTCGTCTGTCACCGTGTGGTGAGAAGCCTCCATTTATCCAATCTGGCACAACCATGAACTCCAGCAACAAGTACCAGAACTACGCCAAAACATTCAAAAAATACAAAAACTAGAAGAGCTGAAATTAGCTGCCACTTGAGTGCAAAACACGTATGTGGACTATACATTAAAATGAATTTGAAAAACTTTTAAAAACGCTATTTTAAATGTCCCTGCTGCTCCACTCTTACTGACTGATTTAACACTAGATCAGCTGAAACCCGAAGCTCCGCTCATAATCGTTCCTACAGCGGCGCCCCCAGGAATAAGGTGGATACAATATACCTTAATTGATCATTTTTCAAATTTTTCATACTCTTATTAACACGGGAATGGATAAATATGCTTGCTTTCTGCAACTGTGTTCAGTTAACTGCTCATTAATGCTTACATTAATGCTTGCTAATCCTGACATAAAGTGCCTCTTTCACACTTCCACCAAATACAATTGAAATTGAAAAAAGACCATCGACAGACTAGATGCTCCTCAGCAGAGGTAACAACAGTGCTGCATAAAATAAAAGTTCTTGTTTTTGTTTATTGTGAAAAAATTAACCATTTTTTTATTGATTTACCTAAGTGGAGAGCATTTTCTACATTATTCAACTGTCAAAAGTTGGATCACCCCTAACATCTAATTGATAGGTCCTTGGTCCATTTCTAGCCTCTCCTGAATTTGTTAACAATATAAGTAAGTAACTTTATGAATCATGTTTTTAACACACACAGACACGCAAGAATTATGAATAAATAGATAAATAAACTCCTTGGTGGAGGTAATTCACAATACAGTTGGGAGTCAGGACTAAAATTATTTTCTTTAAATCCACAGTGGAGACCTTTTGCTTCCTTTAATTTGCATAAAACTTGCAAATAAAGTCTGCTATTATAATTGGAGAAACAGACAGATTTGGGGGAGGTACTTTAATTGTTTAGGTATTTATTTATTCACCCACCTTCAACAAAGACTGAACAATGTAATTCCCTTTCAAAATGTGAACCTTTGCCTTGTTAATCATCTGAAATGAGATGATGCAGTAAAGAAAGACGCCTGTGGTTGACTGACACATGTAGCAATTTTTAAAATACCCCATTAACTTTTCTGTCGCACAAATCTATTTAAGTACTGTATTTCGGCAGTTTTAGAGGCTTCCTGGTAAATCACTGCATAAAAGCAGCTCCATAAGCAGCAGCTCCACTCTGTAGATGTGCTGATGCATGGCATGTGTGGCAGGATGTGATTCATCAAAGGTGCTCCTGAAGAGATAATTAACAGACATGCAGGGACTTCAGCGTGAGTGACAAATATCACCGATGTCATCCTGCTAACTGCAGAATGTCAGAAAATTACATAGAAAAGTTACTAAAAATCAGAAGATTAAAGGCTAATGATCAATAGGAGTTGCAAAAGCATTTCATCATGCTCATCAACGAGGTTATACAGTATCATTTAATACAGATAATACATGCGCCTTACAGTACATAGTGGATTATGATGATTATAATGCTATTTTTTTAAATATTTGTATTTAATTATGTTTCCTGCTTTTGCAATCCATTAAAATGCTCTTTATTTAAAAAAATACCTAAGATTTTCGTCCTTATATAAGAATTTTAAAGCCATACTGTCATATTGATAGAATGATCAGCTCACGTGCAGGGTGCCACACTAGAGAAAACTCACACGACACAGAGAAGCAACGTTTAAACAATTTATTAACTTCAAAATATGGAGCACTGTTAAGGAAAACGTCACTCGCCAGAGGAAGACTCAGCCTGTGGGGAGAGACGAGAGCTGATTAATAAGAGAAGGGAGGAAGGGAAGTGGAAAGACAAATCTGCCACTTACGTGAGTAGAGCAGAGAACCAGAGAGAGAGACCCAGCAGGAATAGACGAACCAGCAGGATGAAGCTGGCGGGGAGTAGGAGAGGGAAGGAGCTGGGTGGTGTCTGACCGAGTGGAGACAGGTAGCTGAGGCGGAGTGAGGATGATGGAGTAGGTGAGCGCACAACAATCCCCGAGGACATACCGCACCGATGGCAGCAACCTGGGAAGGAGAAAAAAGAGAGAAAAAAGACATAAATCCTCTGAAAGTAACGTTAGTTTTCTTGCTTGTGTACAGGCAATATACCCAACGAGCCAGCGCTGAAGCCTCCGTTTGATGGTCCTTTTATGCGCTGGCAAGGAAGGAGCGGCAGGTGCATCCAATCATGCAGGTGCATTGTTTGCCTGAGAAGTCGGGGAATCTCTGACAGGAAGGAGGGGGCATGCACTCACCTGAACATGACAGTGCCCCCCCACCCCCCCACGGGGCGCCTCCTGGCGGTCCACTGGGCTTCTCAGGGTGGGCCTGGTGGAAGGCCCAGACCATACCTTTGTCGTGGAAATAGGACTTGGGGATCCACAACTGATCTTCAGGGCCGTAGCCCTTCCAGTGGACTAAGTATTGGAGGCCTCGGTCCCAGTGGCGAATGTCCAGAATTCTCTGGACTGTGTAGGTGGTCTGGCCATCGATGATCCGAGGAGGAGGGGGTGGCATTGGGGGTGACAAGGAAGACTGGCGGAGAGGGGTTTGATCTTCGAGACGTGCAACGTCGGGTGGATATGGAGAGTCCGTGGGAGCTGAAGGCGGACCGTGGTGTCGTTGATGATGTTGATGATGGGGAACGGACCCAAGAAGCAAGATGATAGTTTCTTAGAGTCCGTCTTCAAGCATATCTGGTCCGCTGACAACCAGACGTGCTGCCCGACTGCATACTTGGGAGCAGGGGTCCGCTTCCGATCCGCATACTGGTAGTTGTGCTCCGTAGAGCGGAGGAGGGCGGCTCGGGTGGCTCTCCAGAGTCATGGTGGCAGCATGCATGAGCCCCCATGGACGGCACAGCGATCTCCCTCTCTGCCATGGGCAACGGGGCGGAGTGTATCCCACGGAGGCCTCAAAGAGTGTGAGACCTGTGGCAGTGGAGACAGCCAAGTTATGGGCGTATTCCACCCAGGTCAGATGGGTGCTCCAAGTTGAGGGATTATCAGCTGCTACGCATCTGAGGGTGGCCTCCAGGGATTGGTTGGTATGCTCAGCCTGCCCGTTGCTCAGTGGGTGATGACCAGAAGTGAGACTGACTGAAGTACCCAGTGATCTGCAGAAGGATTTCCAAACCTGTCATGTAAATTGTGGGCCCCGGTCAGACACAATGTCCAGGGGGATTCCGTGAAGGCGAATGACATGGGTGGTGAGAAGGTTGGCAGTTTGCGATGTGGAGGGTAGCTTGAGGAGGGGTACTAAATGAATCGCTTTAGAGAAGCGATTGACAATGGTGAGGATTACTGTATTGCCTTGTGAAGGTGGAAGTCCTGGCAATATGGGACCAATGTCGACTGGGGATGGGTAGTGGATGAAGCAGGCCAGCTGGTGGTGAGGAGATGGTTTTGTTGCAAGCGCAGGTCTGGCATGCTTTCACATAGTCCAGGACGTCCCTCCGCAGAGTGGGCCACCAGAACACTCGTCGGACAAGGTCGATGGTCCGGGACACTCCAGGGTGACAGGCGAAGTGGGTGGAGTGGCCCCACTTGATGACATCACTGCGGAGGGTGGCTGGGACAAACAGGCGATCTTGAGGCACTCCTGCCGGTTCAGGTTCCAGGGACTGGGCCTGTCGGACCCTTTACTCAATTTCCCAGGTAAGGGCTCCGAGGATGCACGAAGGTGACAAGATCGGCCGGGAGCAGGATGGGGGAGCTGAATGGTCTGAGCAGAACTCTCAGGAGAGAGCATCCGGTTTTGATGTTATGTGAGCCAGGCCTGTATGTAATGGTGAAGTTGAATCTAAGAAAGAATAAAGCCCAGCGGGCCTGCCTGGCGTTAAGTCGGCGGGCCGACCGAAGGTACTCTAAATTTTTGTGGTCGGTCCACACGACTATGGGATGGACCACTCTCTCCAACCAGTGCCTCCACTCCTCTAACGCCAATTTAATGGCTAGAAGCGATCCCCTACGTCATTATTTGTCTCGGCTGGGGTGAGCCGCCGAGAGAAATACGCACATGGGTGGGGCTTCTGGTTGAGGGCTGCGAGAGAACAGTGTCCACCCCCGAGTCAGAAGCAGCCACCTCCAGGGTGAACTGGAGCTGAGGGTCAACCTGAGCCAAGATGGGCGTATTGGAAAACAGGCTTTTTAATTTGGAGAAAGCCTGTTCGGCTGCCTCGGACCAGAGAAATGGCACCTTAATGGAGGTCAGCTGTGCGAGGGGCTGTGCTACCCCACTATAGTTCCTGATGAACCTGCGATAAAAATTTGCAGACCGCAAGAAGCGCTGGAGCTCCTTGCGGGAGTGGGGTGTAGGTCAATCCAGCACAGCCTTCACCTTGGCCGGGTCGGCTCTCAGTTCGCCCTCTGCCACAATAAATTCCAGGAAGAAAGTGAAGCAGGTGGAAAACACTTTCTGGCCTTCACAAAAAGTTGGTTCTTCAGGAGCCGTTGTAACACGGCCCTGACATGGACCTTGTGTTCCTCTGGCGTGCGGGAAAAAATCAGGATATCATCCAAATATACGAAAACAAATTGACCATATCAGGGAGGGTGTCGTTAATGAGGCATTGGAAAACGGTAGGGGCGTTAGTGAGTCTGAAGGGCATGACAAGCTACTCAAACTGCCCCAAGTGTGTTCCAAGTGTGTTCCAAGCCCCAAGCCATCTTCCATTCGTCCCCCTCACGAATACGGAACAAGTGATACGCATTGCGTAGATCTAATTTGGTAAACACCCGTGCGCGCTGGAGGAGCTCGAACGTGGAGTTTATCAGGGGCAGAGGATATTTGTCTTTGATGGTGATTGCGTTTAGTTCCCTGTAATTGATACATGGGCGCAGAGATCCATCCTTCTTACCAACAGAAAAGAAACCTGCCCCAAGAGGAGCCGAAGAGGGCCGAATGAGGCCGGCGTTCAGCAAGTTCTTAATATACCTCTCCATTGCCTCCCTCTCCAGACCAGATATACTATAGAGCCGACTGGATGGCAGCTGCGCACCCGGGAGGAGGTCTATGGCACAATCGTATGAGCGGTGAGGTCATGATAGACCTCGGGTACGAGGGTGAGGTCCGGCGGCTCCACCAGAGGGGAGGAGACGGAAAGGAGACGAGTAAGGACAGCGAACACTCGGCCGAACTGAGACACGATGCCAAACAATGGGAACTCCAGGAGGAAATTGAGTTTTGTGCCCAATTAATAATGGGGTTGTGCCTCAGGAGCCAAGGATAACCCAGAACCACTGGGGAGGAGGAATTTGGGAGGATAAGGACGATTGCTCCTCCCGGTGGTTCCCGGAAAGAAGGACGGAAATCGGCGCCGTGCATTCAGAAACTGAGGCCACATTTCTACCAGATAAGGTGGTGACATTCAGTGGAATGGGCAAGTTAGTGGTGGGAATGCCCATCTCGCACACGAACCGGGAAGAAACAAAATTCTGCTCCACCCCTGAATCAGTCAAAGCCGTAACCCTCCTCTTGACCCCCGGCAATTGGATAAGGGTCGAAATAGAGAAATTACCAGAGGGATGAAGAAATGTTCCGCCCGTCAGACCCCCCGCGGCTACTGATGAGCTGCGTCTTTTTGGCTTCAGGTGGCAGTCGTCCAATTTGTGCTTAAAGAGCCACAGTAGAGACATGCACCGGGCTCTCCTCCGCCGCTGGTACTCCTCTGGAGTCAAACGAGCCCGGCCGAGCACCATCAGTTCGGAGGAAGAGTTGGCCTCACCTGTGTCAGTAGCCTGTACAAGCACACGTGCGAAGGGCGGGTGAGAGGAGGATTTGCGCTCCTTTGCGCGCTCACGGTACCGGTTGTCCAAACTGACAGCCTGATCAATTAAACCGTCCAGAGAGGAGGTAACAGCATGAACCTCCAGGTCGTCACGGAGGTTGGCGTTTCGACCCTGGAGGAAGGCGCTGCGTAACGCAACGTCATTCCATCCCGAGTCCGCCACGACGACCCGAATCTCCACTGAGAAACTGGCAGCAGACCAACTTCCCTGGCGGAGAGACAGAAGGTGGCTCATAATATTGCCCTCACTCTCTGTTCGGTCAAAAGTACGAAAAACTCGGTAACAAAACAATCGAATGTGTAGCTGGGACCCTCCGGGCTGTCGAGGACAGATTGGGCCCAACTAAGGGCTCGGTCAAGCAGCAGGAGGGTCATGAAATGAATTTTGGAGATGTCGTCTGGGTACTCCCCGCCCACCAGGCCCAAATAAAGCCGAACATGGCAAAGAAAATCCTTGCATTTCCCCACCTCCCCCGCGTACGGGGCAGGTGAGGGAATGGAAGTCGTTCGACGTACGGTGGAAGAAACGGGAGCAGCAGGTGGAGTGGAAGGACCCGAGCGAGATATGTAGGTCAAATGCTCTGTGAACATGCTCAGCTGCTGCGTAATTGTTTCCAGCTGTTGTGTGAGCACGGCCACTTGCATCTCTGTGGCGTCGAGGCGGTGGAGAGCAGAGTGTTCTGCTGATGCAGCACCCGCTGAGCTCACGTTATAGCTGGCCCATTCTGTCATATTGATAGAATGGTCAGCTCACGTGCAGGGTGCCACACCAGAGAAAACTCACACGACACAGAGAAGCAACGTTTAAACAATTTATTAATTTCGAAATATGGAGCACTGTTAAGGAAAACGTCACTCGCCAGAGGAAGACTCAGCCTGTGGGGAGAGATGAGAGCTGATTAACATGAGAAGGGAGGAAGGGAAGTGGAAAAACAAATCTGCCACTTTTGTGAGTGGAGCAGAGAGCCCGACAGAGAGACCCAGCAGGAATAGACAAACCAGCAGGATGAAGCTGGCAGGTAGTAGGAGAGGGAAGGAGCTGGGTGGTGTCTGACCGAGTGGAGACAGGCAGCTGAGGCGGAGTGAGGATGATTGAGCAGGTGAGCGCACAACAACCCCCGAAGATGCACCGCACTGATGGCAGCAACCTGGGAAGGAGAGAAAAGAGAGGAATTAAGCATAATCCTATGAAATACAGTGTTAGTTCGCTTGCTTGTGCTGTAGGCAGAATACTCAACGGGCCAGCGCTGAAGCCTCCGCTTGATGGTCCTTTTATGCGCTGGCGAGGAAGGAGCAGCAGGTGCGTTCAGTCATGCAGGTGCATTGATTGCCTGAGGAGTCGGGGAATCCTTAACAGGAAGGAGGGGGCGTGCACACATTTTGCCATTCTGCTATTACAGCAGTGTGCAAAACATATTTTGCACCTACGGAAAGTACAAAAACAAGAAAATGGATGTGCTTGTGCATAAACTGAAAATGTTTGAGAACATAATTTATGGTTGCGATGTTGTTATGATGTTGTTCCAGGCAAGCCTTTTAAGGGTGAAGTGGGTGTGGAATAAAATAGCGGTGAGTGTGTCCTCATGGGCCCCATGTAAAGAAAGCTTAAGGGCCGTGTTACAAGAATGCAGTCCATAAACAGATGTCAGAGGCACAGGACACGTTTATGGGTGTTTCCAAGTTCATTTCGCTATTACAGCCACGCAAAACCAAATTTTCCACCGGCACAGAGTTGAAAAAGGCTGCCCTAATGCTCTTAATTATTCAGAGGTGTGTTTGGGACAAAATGTGAAATAAACCAATTGCTGTCTTTGCTCTCATTCCCTTTAATAAACACAAGATCAAAGGTGCAGTAGTAATATGGCAGCATTTAAATGGGAGGACAAATCTGTTTTGTGCTGAGGACAATGCAGTCTCATTCATAAAGTGAAAATGCATTTAAGAGCAAGGAGCTTTTAAGGAGCTTTTTAACTGCACAGCCTTGCTCACACTGGGAGACGTGATCATAGTCATTCATGGATGGGAGCTGTAGGCTACAATTCAGAGATTATGTGAGTCTTTATTGCTGTTCATGATTTTGACAGAGATGTCAAATTTCCTTCAGTGCACTGTCTACTGGTGATTAGATGGCATGATGCAAAGTGTTAAAAACAGATAATGCTTTGACAGAAACTAACAAAAGCACTGGCACAAGGTGGGGAGCGTAGTGCAAAAACACACTGTTGATTATTTATCCATATAATCAGGCCCTGTATATTGATTGATAATGATTTTAGTCGTGGTTTTTGTTGGTCAAAAAATGCAGTGTCATTATGCCCCCTTGGGGGCTGTGCGAATAATATTTTCACTGAAACTGGAAAAATAGACCTGCATACACAGAAACAATGGCGTGTGCACATTGCACATTGTAACTATGCCGGAGCAGTAGGTGGCAGTGTGACTTTTTTACAGCACCACTACAGTGTACCACACACTTGCGTATAGACGACTTCCTGTCAACTGTACATGATCACAATGGAAAAGGAAGCAATAGAGAAAGCATGCAAAACTGAACTGTCTGAAGCGTCCGCAGTATGGCTGTAGTTCTGCTGTTCACCATTGTCATTGTTTCTCCTTCTCATGCTGCTTTTCCCGCATGCACATTCAAGTAAAACGGTAGGTCACGTGTGTGAACTGTGACACTGACACCACCGTTACTGTTTTACTCCAACTTTGCGCCCAGTTGCACCCCTTTTAAAAGATACCACTCCTATGAGTGCAAAAATAGTGCGTAGACATTTGTTATATGACAGTGAGGGTGAAAAGTGTGAAACAGGGTAATGCACCACCAGAAATGATGAAAACCAATTGGGGAAGGTGCAAAGTGCAGCAGAGAGCCACACTTTAGATCATTATAGTACATCAGTTAAGTTTTCATTTATAATTTTTCATGCCATAATAAATCAAGAAGTTAATAAGATTTAGAATGCATTATTTCAGACAGGTCTGCTTCACTACTGATAAAAAAAACAATGTTATCTTCTTGTCATTCTCAGCAAAACTGACTGTACTTCTCCCATAGAATACCGGCAAATGAATGGAGCTGAACTGTCAAAATAATTTACACTACTTTAAAATTAACTTTAATCTTAGTGTTTGCAAATAATTGATGCTTGAATTGAAACAAAACAATATTATTTTTTCCCTTCACCGAAAGAGTCCATAAATTTCAGATTTTGTTGACCAAGCATTTGCAGCAAATACACATCCTTGAAGAAGCATTTTTAAAGTATGATAATAAATACATCAGAAGAATAAACCCAGTGCTGCAGTAATCTCTCCTGCCGCTTGTTTGTTTTGTTAAACTGCAACTACATGTTGCAAAGATGACTGGCAAACACCAAAAAAGTAAAAATCTGACAATAGAACTACAGATACCCTTTACATTAAAAAAAAACTGTCCAGAAGAAGGAAAGCATAGCCCTTTGACTTTTACAGTTTTTGGCTACAGCTCTAGAAATCCCATGATTGCCTCTCGTGAAACCAAAAACTTGGAGAGTTAGATTATTTCTCTTTTCATTCACTTAGCATACAGTAGCTATAGCTTAGCGTCGCATGCCTAAGCTACGCTGGCTCTATACAGTACAAAGACAAGAAAGATTTGAAATGAGTTTGATTTCTATGAAAAGGATTTCTTATGTATAGTCTGCATGTTCACAATAGATCCTAAAGTGTATATTGTGATTTCTTGAGGAAATGTTATTGCTTACCCTTACAGAATTTTGACTTTTACAACATGCATCAATCTGCTCAGACTGATGTTGCATTTTGAATGTAGGTCATGATAACAATTTTAAAGTGACACACCTGTGAAAGTCAAGGGTTTTTTTCTTGTTAACATGTCCATAACATGATTTTTGTGACTTACAAGACATATCAAGAGCTAAATCGCTCTTATGTGTCATGTCTGTGTTTTTCTGCTATGAAAGTTCAGTTAGCTCCTCCCCTTGGAAAAAGGCAAGTTTACGGAGCGTTTTTGTGATGCCACTACAACAGGTGAACCAATCAAGACTAAGCACAGGCTGTTCAACTTTTCCAGCTTGCAGACTTCTGTGTGTTATGGTCCTGGAGAAGAGTAGAGTTGGAAAATTCATGAACAATTCGTTTGAGTGTACTAGTTCTTTTTGATGAACAAACTGTGCTGAATCCCTTACCATAACTGAACAAATTACTTAGGAAATAGAGGCCATTTCATCCCCTGGTTCCAAATCACATACACATCATTGACTGGTAGCTCTCCTAGCCTTTTACAGCCTATTACAGCCTCACAAACCTGGAGCTCCAGAAGGAGCTGCTTTTATTGGATGAGTTGTTCACAAAAGGCTCCTCCTGCCTGGTCTGCAAGAACCAGGGAGTAAACAATGGAAGGATTCAACACAACGAAATGAAACAGTGAAAGTGATTTTGAAGCTAGAAATATATCATTTAGTTGCTGAATCTGTTCTTATATGACACACACCCATCTGCTCCTTTAAAAGTTTTTAGTTGACTCAGTTCAACAGCTGAAAAAAAATTGTGTGCGACCTGCCCAGAATGTGCCACAAAGCTTTCCATATAGACAATGAATGGGGAGCGCCAGAGGAAAAAAACCCGCCGAGAGTGGTTTTCTTTCAACCATTATTTAAACTTAAAAAATGTGCACTCTCTGATTTCATCTCGTTCCCTGTTTACACTCCATGGTAAAAATCTGTAATATGACAATAAGGGTGGACAATAAGGAAATTTCAATGCGAGGTAGCGGCATACTGTATGTGAGCTCTGAATGAGACAGCTGCTGCTGGAATCAGACTTAGCAAGTCTAAGAATATGATCCAGATCAGTTAAAAAGACTAAAAAAAAATCATAATAAAACCTGTGGTCATATCTAACAATTGTCAAGCAAACTTCTAAAATGCCAGACTCATTAAAGGTGTCTGTGTAATGGGGGCAAAAGCTCCCTGAACAACAGAACTCCTCGTTTGGGTGATGCACCTCAGTCAGGAACAGTAGGCAGTAGTGTTAAACAAGGTTTATTAGCTATCACTGTCAGGCTACAGGAGTGGAGATAAGTTTACAATTGCTGGGGTTTTTTTGTTATGCTTTAAAAAACACTAAAACACCACAACAAAACATGCAATAATAACTCAAGTAAAACCAATAAAAAGTATAAAGTGTATCCCAAGTGCTAAAATAAAAGGGTTAAATATACTCTTAAAATAATCCAGCATAATAATAATGATAATGCATTACATCTGTTTACCATGTTTAAATGCACAGCATGAATCCAAGCAGCCTTACCCGGCTGCTGAGTCATTCAGCAGCAGCCTCCATCACGTTGTCAGTACATGAATGTGTACCATGGAGCAGAGACTGACACCCCGGCTGCTCAGTTCAGTCAGTGAACTTACTGAAGAGCAGCGAAGGAGCGAGCCCCACCCGCTCAGTTCAGCCATGTTTTTCAGCTCAGTGAGTGGCAGGCAGTTCGAGCTCCAGTGCAGCACTGAGTCACTCGGTGTACGAATCTTTAGAACTGATTTTTTTAGTGAGCGAACCGAAGTGATTCAGTACATTTTAGTGAACTGTAGATCCCATCACTGGAGAAGAGGTGGCATGTCAGCATCCTCATGGGCAGGATGAGGGTGGGCCCAATTAGATCCTGTTTTTTTAAGGAGGAGGAAAAAGGAACAGAATTTCACAAGCAAGTGGAAAACAATGAAAGGGTTTTTTTTTGGGGGGGGGGGGGGTTACATACCATTTTAGACAATGTAGATGTGTTTTTAAGGGGATTTTTTTATTATTATTATTTATATCCACTGCAGTGCATCTTTAAGAAGAAGAGAAGGGAAGAAAAGAGCGTAAATGAAAGGAAATTAAAGAGTGTTTTGGGCAAAGTCAATAATCATGGGGTGCTGTTAAATGAGCCATGCTCTTGTTTACTCGCTTACTTAATTCGTTTTCACCGATCGTGAGCAGACAGTAAATAAGTTGTAATTACATACTTAACTGTGCATGTAACTAAATATTGCACGCAGATATTCCATATGAAACACTGGAACGGGTGCACAGGCTTTATTTGTCCTGTTGTCTGTTTCAGATGACTACACACACACGCGTGCAAGGTCGTGAATCACTGTCAGCTCTGTCAGCTGGGGGCAGCACGGTGGTGCAGTGGTTAGCACTGTTGCCTTACAGCTAGAAGGTTCCAGGTTCGAATCCCCAGGCTGGCAGGGGTAGGAACCTTTCTGTGTGGAGTTTGCATGTTCTCCCTGTGCTGCGCGGGTTTACTCCGGGGGCTCCAGTTTCCTCCCACAATCCAAAGACATGCATGTTAGGTTAACTGGTTGTTCTAAATTGTCCCTAGATATCTGTCTCCTATAGGCCCTTAGAGTAGAGGGTTAGTGCTAGTGAAGCGCTTTGAGTGGTCTTTGAGACTAGAAAAAGCGCTATATAAGTATAGGTCCTTATCTAACCTGCACTTATCCTTCACAGATAAACTTGGAGCTGGGAGAAGAAGCTTTTTATTTGCTGAATCAATGACGGGCAACTGTAATTTTTCACAACCAGTGAAACAGTCCCTAAAAAAAATCCAAATACCAAATTTGAATAGTGAATACCAATATAACTGAATAATATCTGTATATTTTGGTGCACCCCAACCAAATCCTTATTTTGGTTGTTACATACAAGTGATAAATTTGAGAATAACTTGTTGATTTTTCTTTCGTTAAGCCCTAACTGTTCATGTGGGATTTCTCAGTGGTTGTCTCAGTTTGACAGCGTGAGGAGCTCCACAGATTTCTGCACAGATGACCAGTCTGCTCCTGACAGGCATGCATTTTCACGTAACCCAGAAAAGAATTGCAGTTTGCACACTGTGGTCAGGCCTGTCATCAGCTATTATTGTCACGTTAACAGTGTTTACATGAACACTCAGCCGAACTGAAATCGTGCATATGTCAAGAATGATTCACTTACAAGCCCAAGCCCGCAATCCATTACATCTCAGATGAATTATTTATGTTGCTGTACACAATGCTGAGCTGACGTAGTTTGTCAGTTCATGCTGATGTTTTCATTTATTATAAGACTGGCTTACACAGCTGCTGAGCATACATCTGGATTAAAGTTGTCCCAAAGACTTTATTCCTCTATATCAAATGCTACAAATGATATAAATGGCATATTTTTGAATGACATTTCCAATTCCAAGGATGTTGTTTATTCGATACATATAGAATCAAATTGAAAACTACATCACTGTCTTTTGACAAGACATAAAAAAGGCAGTTTTTTGTCATTACTGATGCTTGTCTTTAAAAAAAAATGATAGTGAGTAAAGATGTACAACGTGCAGCCATATAATTCCATTGTATAAAAGTAAAGCTCTCTTTCTTGGATTTAGGGTGCTGCCATCTTGTAGTTTTGACATAATTTGCAGCCTGAGCCTGTGCAGTAGTTCCACAGCACTGAGTTCTTGTGCATATGGCCTTCCATTACAGACCATGCAGAAACCCACAGTCAGCCCTCAGACAAAACCAGGCTTGACCACACACAGTCTTGAACACACCCATTTTGGTAGCATCAAATAATTAATTAAAACTGAACTGATCAAAAAAAAAAAGAAGAGAGAAATGAACTGTTGAATGTAATTCATCATGATGAGAATTATCCATGAGGACAGCAACCAACTTTTTGATTTTCAGTTTGGCAAAATACCATACACAATAATGGTAGACCTTATAGTATCACTGCAGCCAGCCACTAGGTGGCGATTGAGATGTGCAAGCTTCACATTTAGAGAGCTCTCATTTTGTCCATCTTTATTTGTGGTCTATGATTTAAAAAAAAATACATTAGACCTACTAAAGCAAAACATACTAACACATAAGGTGTTCTATCATAAATAAATAGTGGCTTTGAAACATTTACATACCTGTCATATGAGTAACTAGAGGACACCCAGAGATTGCATAGCTAAGCCACTGATTAAAATGTCTTAATTGCCTGTGTATTTTTCAGGTTGATTGTCCAATGTGGTTCCCTGGAATGTTCGGGATTCTGTGGGAAATTTTCCAATTTCACATCTTAATTGGTCCAAAAATTGAAAATAATTTGCTTTTGTTTGCATGGGTGCAAGGGTGCCTACAGAATTCATTCACAACAACAGGACTGTTAGTGATCTAAGGCACAACATGGACTCATA
Source organism: Pholidichthys leucotaenia (assembly GCA_020510985.1). Taxonomy (NCBI): domain Eukaryota; kingdom Metazoa; phylum Chordata; class Actinopteri; order Cichliformes; family Pholidichthyidae; genus Pholidichthys; species Pholidichthys leucotaenia. Next base: position 227,393,702 of record CM035839.1, on the reverse strand, counting down.
CAATTTCAGTCCTGGTTCTACTGGATCTAAGTGCTGCCTTTGATACAGTAGTGTTATGTTTGTATATGAAGCCAAGGATGAGGCCAAGTGTCGAACCAAACATACTGTCATGAGCTGAGCACTGGAGGTTTCCACCATGCTCATTCTCATGGCCTTTCTCTATATTTGTATATTTGTTGTATTTTGTGCTTTTTGGTTTCTGCATATCTCGTATTGTTTCTTATTTTTCCTCATCTCCTTGTTTATGCCATCATAGTTTTGTTACTCTTTTATTTGTTGTTAGTTTGTATTTATTTCTCAGTCCTTTTTGGTTGATATTTAATTCTTTATATCATACTGTTGTGCTCTCTCTCCAGGTTGACAGCTGTCAGTGGCACTTCCGGGTTTTTGCTCCATTGTGGGCGGTGTCTCTGTCAGCTGTCAGTCCCGTCTTCTGCCCTCTCATTGCTCCCAGCTGACCCGAATCTGTGTTCATTGTTTCCTCCTGCCCGCTCATGGTATCCACACCTGCTATCATTTGTGTCAATTTATTTCTGGCCCTATTTAGGGACTGTTATTTCTTTCATTCGTGGCTGGACTCTCAAGTGCTATTCCCCATCAGAACCCCTTCCTGTTCTGACGTCCTGCCTGCCTACTCCAATTTTGCCTCATTGTAAGTTTTGTTTTCGTACACTGCTGGAACTTGTGTTTTTTCATTAAATACCACAAACTAGCAGTCCAGCGTCTGGGTCTTCCTCCCTGCCCCGAGGGGAGATTCATGACACATACGTTTATTAAAGGAGGGCACAGGTGCAACCCACACAGCCGCCAGGCAGAGGATGGCCAAAGAGACCGCCTCTCCTGCCTGCAGCCCTTTTATAGTCATGGGTGGTGGCGTGACCGGAAGGCAGAGCCACCACCCCGTGCCTCACATTATATTATAAATAACTACACTATATTTTCCTCCACCTTCACAGAAGTCCAAAACACACACACAATTCAGACCCACCCCAATTTAGGACCCGAATCATGCACTAAGATGACAAACAACATAATATAAGTGGCCTAACACATTCATACTAAAACAACTAAACTAGGGGGGACGGGTGGACTGCCGTCCCACCCCACAGGGCAAAGCGGCTTATTCTGCCGCTTGTACTAAAAAAAAGTCCATCCACAAATTAAAATGACCGCCGTGTTCCTAAACTAAAATAAAATACACAAAATAATCCCCCAGAACTACATACATAAACAACAAATCATTCTGAACACACAAGCATAACAATCAACTTATAATACACACATAATAAAACATTCCAAACACATGCACAACAATCAACCTATATACATATAGCCGGAGAAAACAAATCCGTGGGCCCCCTGGACCGCCCTGTCATCAGTCCGCCCCTGGAGGCAGCCATCCTCCCGGGCCGCAGCAGGTCGCCTCAGCACCGGTGCGCCTCCTCTTCATCACCACCGGTTGCTCCGCTCCTCCAGGCCCACCTCCCTCAGTCTCCTCCCGGGCATGCCGCAGTTCCTTTGGGTGCCCCCGTGAACCGTCTGGTAGCTGGAGATGAGCGTCCTCTCGTCTGGCCACGATGTGTAACTGTCCCGGGTGCACCTCTAATCGCTGACCAGCCCATACCTGCCGTGGTCGCTCCTCCTCCTGAATCCAGTCCGTGACTCCCAGAGGGGTTTTGCTCGGCTCGCAGGGTCTCTGCGTGGTACGTTGCCTCACCGTGCCGACCTCTTTTGAATCCGCTGCATCCATCACCGTCGTGGCTCCCTGTTCACTGGCCCATCTCAGCCAAGCTCCAGGAACAAATGAAACCAGCTCCTGGGCTCTGGCACAGGGACCCTCCTGCGATGGCCCCGAGTGATACTGGTCCTGATCACTTTCCGGGGTGCCAGGCAGTTCTTCATCCCACACTGCATCATCTTCTACTCTCGGAGTCGGTCGGTCCCACAGTCCACAGCCTGACCATTCCTCTCCAGCACCGCATTTAATGGCGAAGTCCAAACTATAAAAAAAAGTTGCAGCCCATTATGTTGTTTCCTCAGGCCATCACAGTGAACTCCAGGTCAGACACCTCCACCGATTTGTACCAGGCCGTCAGTCTTAGCGTTCCCACCATGGCCAGCCGTCCTCCTCCATATCCACAAAGCGGTGCTGGGTCACCTCCAATCCTGTAGTGCGGGAAAAATCATCACACAGTAGTTCAATTCAGCAGGGAGCCCACCACTCCCATGTCGATCAGCAAGTGCACCTCCACACCATCCAACTTTACCGTGCAGAACGTGTAACCACTGGTGACTCGGGGACACAGTGTGGACAACCGTCAGAGCAGGAGGGTCCAATTTATACTGCGGACTTCCTCGCTTGAACATGCGACATACCCTGGCAAAATGACGCAGGCAACCACACTTGCTGCAGCGCCTCACACTTGTCAGATAGTCTCTGGCCTTGAAGCGGTACTTCACGGACCCACACCCCATATGCATGGGCTTCCCCGGGGCAGACCTCAAATCCACAGCATTAGCATCTTGCGCGTCTTCTTCCACGCTCCCATTGCTGTCAGGGTCCGCTACTTGCGTGGTAACGGGGAACTCCAGCTGTTGGCAGCGCTATCAAAACCCACTCCTCCGGATGGTGACATTGTGCAGGGCACGAAAATTGCGCGCCATCAGCTAGCCACATCCTCAAAGTTGTCCAAGCCAACAAGCGTGCTCAGTATCCGCTGGCCTCCAGTTCCCAAATTGCGCACCAACAACGTGCTTACCCTCAGCCTGTCCATTCTCCCTGGGTTCAGCACCACCATGTAAGCCAGGAAGACAGCGCACCGCCTCAGCCAGGGAACAGGTGGCCCGCCCGGGAGCTCCAAAAACAGCCAAACCCTAGACCCACATGCTTCTATACCTTCTTAATCCTTTTTTTATTCCCGTCGCCAAAATGTTATGTCTGTATATGGAGCCAAGGACGAGGCCAAGTGTCGAACCAAACATACATTTATTAAAGGAGGGCACAGGTGCAACTCACACAGCCGCCAGGCAAAGGATGGCCAAAGAGACCGCCCCTCCTGGCTGCAGCCCTTTTATAGTCACGGTTGGTGGCATGGCTGGAAGGTGGAGCCACCACCCCGTGCCTCACATTATATTATAAATAACTACACTACAAGTAGACCACCATATTCTTTTAACCAGACTAAAGGATCTGGTTGGCCTCTCTGGAACTGCTCTTAATTGGTTTAAGTCCTACCTCACAGACAGGAACTTTTTGGTAAGTATGGATACATGTTCCTCCAGAGTCTACAAAATAAATTGTGGTGTGCCCCAAGGCTCAATTTTAGGTCCAATACTTTTTAATCTGTACATGCTGCCCCTTTGGGATGTTATCAGGAGACATGGCATTAATTTCCATAGCTATGCTAATGACACACAACTGTATATCGCTGTGTCTCCTGATGACCTGGAACCAGTCAATGCCCTCTATAACTGTATTTCAGACATTAAATCATGGATGGCAGCAAACTTTCTTCAGCTTAACCAGGACAAAACTGAAGTTTTAGTCATCAGTCCTGAAGCTCAGAGAGAGAAAATTTTTACCAAAATTGCATAGTCTGTCCTTTACTCCATCCCAATACTTCAAGAATTTGGGTGTTATTTTAGACTCTGAGCTTGGTTTTACTTTGCACATTAAAAATATAACACGGACAGGATTTTACCATCTAAAGAACGTAGCCAGAGTCTGCCCACTTCTCTCTCAACCAAACACGGAGATACTGATGCATGCTTTTATCACCAGTCATATTGATTACTGTAATGCCCTTCTCACTGGTCTTCCCAAAAAGATAATTTTAAATAAGATAAGATAAGATTAGCCTTTATTAGTCCCACAATGGGGAAATTCCAGGATTGCAATAGCACAGGGATAGCAACACTCAGAGCAATAATTTAGAAGATAAGAAAATAAGAGCAGTGAACATACATATGTACACATAAATATATAAATATACTGTATATACACAGTGCGGAGCATTGTAACTAGATGGAATAAACAGCATAACAGTCTATTTAGTTACCCCACATAGTATGAATATGTACCCAATACATATTGTCACCCTGCGTAGCGATTGATATTGTCCTAGTTGTATACTGGAGGGGACCATTTTGTGTAAGTCTGTTGCGTCTTTTGCATTCAACACTATTAGGCTGTCACATTTTTTTGCTATCTCTGTGAGCAGCCCTGCTTAGGTTAGAAAGTCTGACAGCCGTAGGTAGGAAGGACCTGCAAAACCTCTCGGTCACGCACCTAGGATGATGTAGTCTACTACTAAATGAGCTCCTCAGTGCATTCAGTATGTCCTGCATAGGGTGGGACTCAGACTCCAGCAGAGATGACAGCTTAGCCACCATCCTTCTCTCTCCTATCTCCACCACTGGGTCAAGGCGTTGCCCCAGGACAGAGCTAGCTTTCTTGATCAGTTTGTCCAGTCTCTTCCTATCGGCTGCTGGGATGCCACTGCCCCAGCAGACCACTCCAAAAGTGATGGCTGATGCCACCACCAAATCGTAGAAGGTCTTCAGGAGCACCCCTTGTACACCAAAAGACCTGAGCCTCCTCAGTAGGAACAGCCTGCGCTGTCCCTTCTTGTAGAGTGCATCGGCATTGTGTGACCAGTCTAGTTTATTGTTCAGATGAACACCCAAATCAGCAGTTATTACAGAATTCAGCTGAACGTGTTCTGACGAGGACCAGACAGCAGGTTCACATCACGCCGGTTTTAAAGTTACTGCATTGGCTCCCTCTGTCCTTCAGGATCGCTTTTAAGGTTGTTTTACTGGTTTATAAATGTCTGCACGGTCTTGGGCCTTCTTATTTATCAGAACTGCTTTTAACATATGAGCCCCCACAGCCCCTGAGGTCCTCTGGCACTGTCCTTTTAATTATCCCTACTGTCAGAACACGTACCCACGGTGAGGCTTTTTTAGTTACTGCGACCCACGCTTGTGGAACACCCTGCCGGAGAACGTCAGGGCTGTCAAGAATGTTCATGTTTTTAAAAGCAGACTGAAGACCTACTATTTTAACTTAGCTTTTGATTAGTTTTCTATTTTAATTGTCTTACCATGATTTTAAACCTACTTTATGACATTCTAGTCACAATTATCTGTTTCACTACTATTTATTAATACTTTTGTATTTATGTCTGTCTGTATTTAAATGTTGTTTTATTATTTTTTAGTTATCTTAACTGCCTAGTTTCTACCAACAAATGATGTTATTATTATTTATCAGTGATTGTTTTATTTTTTTCATCCTGTCCAAGCTTCAGCATTTTCTCATAGGGAGTCCTCCCATGGGGAATTGCGTCTGTTTTCTGGCTGTGGGGCACTGGCCTGTAGTTGCCCTGGTCTGCCCAGCCGAGGAGGTCATGCACTGCAGCACCATACCTGCGGTGTCAGCCCCTCAGACTGGACTTGAGCGGTCCCACAGGTGGTGTCCCTCTAACTGTGGACTTGGCCCTGTCCCTGCTGGTGATGGCTCCCTAGTGATGGTGCCTCCTCACTTGGATCCTTGGTGCCCAGTCATAAGTTTCACGTAGACGAAAGTTTATGCGTACGTGTGAACGCGTGTACGTATGCAAAAGTGTGTGTGTGTGTATGTGTATGGGGAAGGTTAAATGTGTTTTATTTCAATGTGTGAACCACTTTGTGTTACAATATTTGTATGAAAAGTGCTATATAAATACAGCTTTGATTGATTGATTGAACAGTAAATCAGTTTTAATATTTTTATTTTTAATATTTTTGGACCAATAAAGACATGAAATTAGAAAATTTCCCACAGAAACGTGAAAGTTCCTGGGAACCCTGGTTGAAAAACATGGGATTGGTCTATTAGTTTTCATGACATCAGCTGCAATGACATGACATGCATCAGCTTTACCATCTTTGGCATAAAAAAAACATCAAAAGCCATCCAGTAGTTCTTGTGTAATCAAACCAGAATGAAAACATGACCTCCTTTGCAGATGCCATTAGAAAATGCTCAGAGAACACATACTTCCACCAATACTACCACTGAAATCAATTTTTTTATTCGGATATGTGTTCTATTCACTTATATGTGTTCTATACACTCATATGTTCTATACACTTATAGTGATCTACATACCATATGCTCCAGTTTTTTTTAATCAAGTCCTATGCACATCTTGATGGTAATTTAATTTAAAGAATCAGAATCAGAATCAGAATCAGGTTTATTGCCATTGTTCATGTAGTACACAAACTAGGAATTTGTCTCGGTGCAATGCTGCAACATTAAACATGATAAGATAAAAGAAATAAACTATACATGCAATAAAGTGTAGAATAAGAGTAAGTGAGACTGGTCAGCAGTTAAAATATATTAGCGAGCAGCAGATACTGTGGAGAACTATATAGTGCAGTCGGTAATGCAGGAAGAAAACAGTGATGATTGACATGAGTCTGGTTGAGCTGCTGTACATAGTGCACGAGAGTCAATAAGTCACTTAGTGTTCAGCAGTCTGATGGCAGAGGGGAAGAAGCTGTTCATGTGACGGGAGGTTTTAGTCTGGATGGACCGAAGTCTTCTACCAGAGGGGAGGGGGGCAAACAGTACGTGACCAGGGTGTGAGGGATCGGCTATGATCCGGCCAGCACGCCTCCGGGTCCTGGAGATGTACAGATCCTGGAGAGATGGGAGCTTGCAGCCGATCACCTTCTCAGCAGTGCGCACGACACGCTGCAGCCTTAGTCTGTCCCTGGCAGTGGCTCCTGCGTACCACACGGTTATGGAGGTGGTGAGGATGGACTCGATGATGGCTGTGTAGAACTGCACTAACATCTTGGTGGGTAGCTTGAGCTTCCTCAGCTGCCGCAGGAAGAACATCCTCTGCTGGGCTTTTTTGATGAGTGAGCTGATGGTCGGCTCCCATTTGAGGTCCCTGGTGATGGTAGTGCCTAGGAAGCGGAAGGAATCAGCAGTGGTGATGGGAGAGCCTGAGAGGGTGAGGGGGGGCAGAGGGGTAGTGACTTTCCTGAAGTCTACAATCATCTCCACTGTCTTCAGAGCGTTCAGCTGCAGGTTGTTATTGTTGCACCAGGACGCCAGCTGGGCCACCTCTCTCCTGTAGGCGGACTCGTCGCCGTTGGAGATGAGCCCGATGAGGGTGGTGTCGTCCGCAAACTTGATCAACTTGACAGACTGGTGGCTGGAGGTGCAGGAGTTGGTGTAAAGGGAGAAGAGTAGGGGGGAAAGTACACAGCCCTGGGGTGATCCGGTGCTGATGCTAGTAGAGTCTGAGACAGTCTTTCCCAGCCGCACATGCTGCCTCCGGTCCGTCAGGAAGTCGGTGATCCACCTGCAGAGGGAGTCAGGCACGTTGAGCAGGGACAGCTTGTCCCGGAGCAGAGCGGGGCGGATGGTGTTGAATGCGGAGCTGAAGTCCACAAACAGGATCCTGGCGTAGGTTCCCGGGGAGTCCAGGTGCTGCAGGATGGAGTGGAGGGCCAGGTTGACTGCGTCGTCTACAGACCTGTTGGCTCGGTAGGCAAACTGCAGCGGGTCCAGGAGAGGGGTGGTGATAGACTTGAGGTGGGGCAGGACCAGGCGCTCAAAGGACTTCATGACTACAGAGGTGAGCGCTACAGGTCTGTAGTCATTCAGTCCAGTGATCCGTGGCTTCTTGGGGACAGGGATGATGGTGGAGGATTTGAGGCAGGACGGCACGTGGCATAACTTAAGGGAGGTGTTAAAAATGTCTGTGAAGACAGGAGCCAGCTGTTTCGCACAGTGTCTCAGGGTGGAGGGAGACACGCCGTTCGGGCCGGGGGCCTTGCGCGGGTTCAGTCTGGAGAACTGTTTGAGCACGTCCTGCTCACTGATGATAAGGGCAGGGGGGGAGGAGGGGGGGTGCCTTTAATGAAGTAGGGATTGTGGAGGCTGTGGAGCTGGAGGGAGGGGGGGAGTTGGGCACAGATGACGAGGTGTCAGAACGGGCATAGTGTTGGGACAGTCTTTGACAAAGGGCTTTGTCATCCTGACCTTTAGGAGCCTGAGGCCGATAGTTGGTGATCTGCCTCAGTCCTCTCCACACGGAAGCCGAATCATTAGCAGTGAACTGCTGCTGGAGTCTCTCTGAATACACAGATTTAGCCCTCTTCAGCTCTCTGTTAAACCGGTATTTAACCTCCCTGTAGCAGTCCCTGTCTCTACTTTTCAGCGCTGCTTACTTCTCCTTCCTGATCTGTCTGAGCTTAGCTGTGAACCAGGGTTTGTCATTAGAGTAACTCACCCTGGTGCGTGATGGAAGAATGACCTCTTCACAAAAGTGGATATATGAGTTCACAGTGTCCGTGTACTCATCCAGATCATGCGTGGCTCCTTTAAACATGCCCCAGTCAGATATTTCCATGCACGTTTCCAGCTTCTCCTCAGCTTCACTGGTCCGTTTCTTCGTAGTGCTCACAACAGGTTTAGTGAGCTTCAATCTCTGTCTGTATGTGGGAATGAGGTGAACCATCACGTGATCAGATAATCCCAGCGCAGCGCGAGGAACAGCGCGATATGCGTCTTTCACTGTGGTGTAACAGTGATCCAGTGTGTTTAATCCTCTGGTGGGGCATTTAATAAACTGTTTGTAGCGGGGGAGATCGTGGCTCAGATTGCACTGATTAAAGTCGCCAGCCACAATAATCAGCGAGTCTGGATAAATCTGCTCTGTGTGTTGAATGTGATCCGCGAGCACGCGCTGAGCTTCGCGCGTGTCCGCGTCGGGAGGGGCGTACACAGCGATGAGTATAAAAGAAGCAAACTCCCGCGGGGAATAAAAAGGCTTGCAGTTGATAGCAAGAAATTCCAGGGCGGGAGAACAGTGTTTGGAAATTACCGTTACATCAGAGCACCAGCTGCAGTTGATGTAGAAGCAGACTCTGCCTCCTGTGGTCTTGCCAGAAGGCTCTGTGTCACGATCAGCACGAAAGAGCTGGAAGCCGTCGAGGCGCAGCGCGCTGTCCGGTATATTTTCCCAGAGCCAGGTCTCAGTAAAGCAGAGGGCAGCCGAGGAGGCGAGGTCCCTAAAACGCATCAGCAGTCTCAGTTCATCTACCTTGTTAGAGAGAGAGTTGGTATTGGACAGAAATAAAGTGAAACAAAAGTCCTAGAGCTTCCCATTCTTTTGGCTCTCCAACATTTGAAGGGTTTCTTTGCCTGCCAAGCTCCACCCAGACAAACAGGCAGACAAACAGAACAAAAACCAAACCGCCTTGGTGAAGGTAACTATAGCAAAGTTTTGACCCAAAGTTTCTCTGAAGTGCCTCTCCCTGTGCTCTTCTCATATCTAAGCACAGAAGGTCACATTAGCCCAGTTTAAAGCAGCCTCTCTTTTTCCTCCTCTATTGTAGACAGCTGTGTACTCCCACTCCCTGGTGACCTGCGATCAGCCTCTCACTGGCCATTTTTAGCAGCTCACTGAGAGTCAGAGCCGCACCGTGCTGTGCCAGTCTGTAGCTGCTCCAGCTGGCAGCTGACTGGGCCACAAAGGTGAAGCTGTCACTCCCAGACTGAGCAGGTCAAATACTTTTAAAGGGAGCAAGGGTTTATATCACACACGTCAAAATCTGAAGGATCTGGTAGCATGCGGTCATTAAAATGTATCAGTTTAATTTGCTTTTGTCCTGCATTTGATATTTAAAAGAAAGGAATACAAATAAGAAAAACTGAGCACTTTATTCTTTACAATATGTGCTATAGGTGCTCAAGTGAAGTCTGCACAGTCCTAACCCAGGAAAAAGCTTCCAGGGGATTTCAGGTTTTACACGTTCTGCAGCTTTCAATGTGGATTCTGAAAAGTGCAGTCGGACTGATGTATGTTTATATCTGCTTTGTGTCTGTATCCAAACATGATACAGGTGAGGTGTTCAAGTGACAGCATATCTCCATTACAGTGGTGTGAAAAAGTGTTTGCCCCCTTCCTGATTTCTCATTTTTTTTGTATGTTTGTCGCACTTAAAAGTTTCAATCATCAAACAAATTTAAATATTAGACAAAGATAACACAAGTAAACACAAAATGCAGTTTTTAAATGAAGGTGTTTATTATAAATGGTAAAAAAAAATCCAAACCTACATGGCCTTGTGTGAAAAAGTGATTGCCCCCTAAACCTAATAACTGGTTGGGCCACCCTTAGTAGCAACGACTGCAATCAAGCATTTGTGATAATTGTCAGTGAGTCTTTTACAGCACTGTGGAGGAATTTTGGCCCACTCATCTTTGCAGAATTGTCATAATTGAGCCACACTGGAGGGTTTTCAAGCATGAACCACCTTTTTAAGGCCATGCCACAGCATCTCAGTCAGATTCAGGTCAGGACTTTGACTAGGCCACTCCAAAGTCTTCATTTTGTTTTTCTTAAGCCATTCAGAGGTGGACTTGCCGGTGTGTTTTAGATCATTGTCCTGCTGCAGAACCCAAGTGCACTTCAGCTTGAGGTTACGAACAGATGGCCGGACATTCTCCTTTAGGATTTTTTTGGTAGTCAGCAGAATTCATGGTTCCATTTACCACAGCAAGTTTTCCAGATCCTGAAGCAGCAAAACAGCCCATAGCAGAACAGCCCACCACCATATTTTACTGTTGGTATGATGTTCCTTTTCTGAAATACTTTGTTACTTTTACGCTGGATGTAATGGGACACACACCTTCCAGAAAGTTCAACTTTTGTCTCATCAATCCACAGAGTTTTTTCCCAAAAGTCTTGGGGAGCATCAAGATGTTTTCTGACAGAACTGAGACGAGCCTTTATGTTCTTTTTGCTTAGCAGTGGTTTTCATCTTGGAACTCTGCCATGCAGGCCATTTTTGCCCAGTCTCTTTCTTATGGTGGAGTCATGAACACTGACCTTAACTGAGGCAAGTGAGGCCTGCAGCTGTTTGGATGTTGTTGTGGGGTCTTTTGTGACCTCTTGGATGAGTCGTCGCTGCGCTGTTGGGGTAATTTTGGTCAGCCAGCCACTCCTGGGAGGGTTCACCACTGTTTGATGTTTTCACCATTTGTGGATAATGGCTCTCACTCTGGTTTGCTGGAGTCTCAAAGCATTAGAAATGGCTTTATAACCTTTCCCAGACTGATGGATCTCAATTACTTTCTCATTTGTTCCTGAATTTCTTTGGATTGCAGCATAATGGCTGTCTTTTGAGGATCTTTTGGTCTACTTCACTTTGTCAGGCAGGTCCTATTTAAGTGATTTCTTGATTGAGAACAGGTGTGGCAGTAATCAGGCCTGGGTGTGGCTAGAGAAATTGAACTCAGCTTTCCAAAGATGTGATAAACCACAGTTAATTTATGTTTTAACAGAGGGGGGCAATCACTTTTTCACACAGGGCCATGTAGATTTGGATTTTTTTTACCTTTAATGATAAACACCTGCTTCTTGAGAAGTTTGAACACAGTAATAAATCGGGGCGATAGCTTTCGAACCAGCTTAGATTGAACAAAGAAAAAACAACTATCCACTCTCTTAAGGATATGACTGGAAATATTACCCATGAGCCTGAAGAAATAAATAACTCCTTTAGAAAGTTTTATGAAAACCTCTACTCATCTCAGGTTAACCCATCTGACTCAGAGATAAATACATTTTTGGATGATATTAACTTACCACGATTAAATAATGAACAGATTGCAGCTCTGGATGCACCTCTTCTGGTGTCCGAACTCCAGGAGGCACTTAAGCACATTCCAAACAACAAAGCTCCGGGACCAGATGGTTTTCCAGTAGACTTTTATAAAGAATTCTGGCTTGTGATGGCACCTACTTTCTTTAAAATGGTGAACCAAATTAAAGAAGATAATGTAATCCCTCCAAATATGAATTTGGCTGGTATTATCCTGCTCTTTAAACTTGGAAAAGAACCTACGCTTCCATCCAGCTACTGTCCCATCTCACTTATGAATGTTGATCTTAAAATAATTTGCAAAGCTCTCACCAAAAGGCTGGAAAGGATAATTCCGGTGATTATACATCCAGATCAAACAGGTTTCATCAAGGGTAGGCACTTGGCCAATAACACACACAGGCTATTTAATTTAATAGACTACTGTAAGATCAATAACTTAGAAACTACAATTTTATCTCTGGATGCAGAGAAAGCCTTTGACCGAGTTAACTGGAAATTTATTTTTATGGTGTTAAATAAGTTTGGGTTTGGTTCATCTTTCATAAACTGGATTAAAACACTATATAGCTGTCCAACTGCGTTTGTCGGAACAAATGATCAGACCTCCCGAAGCTTTAATCTCCAGAGAGGTACTAGGCAGGGGTGTCCACTCTCTCCCTCACTTTTTACCATCTTTATCGAACCATTAGCAGCAGCCATACGACAGAATGTTGATATCAGAGGTATTCAAACTGGAGAAAAAGAACACAAGCTAAGTCTTTATGCTGATGATGTATTGATTTTCCTTGAAAACTCACAAAGATCTCTTCTTCAGACAGTGGCACTCACTGATCAATTTTCATCATTATCAGACTACTCTATTAAGTGGAGTAAATAAACAGTTTTTCCTATAAATTGTAATTTCTCAAATACATCCCTTAGTCCAATACAATCAGGTAATATTAAATATTTAGGAATAGATATCTCCCCCAGGCTCTCAGAGTTATTACAACTAAATCACACTCCCCTTTTAAAAACAATACAAGACGACCTTACGCGCTGGAGGACACTACCCATATCACTAATGGGAAGAGTTGCAAACATTAAAATGATGGTCCTTCCTAAAATTAACGATTTATTCTCAATAATTCCTACCCAACCATCTATGGCCTGGTTTAAGTCTTTAGGCTCAAATATAAGTAAATTTTTATGGAAGGATAAATCATCACGGATCAGTCTAAAAACACTTCAAAAAGCAAAAGAGTGCGGAGGTTTAGATCACCAAATTTTTTTTAATTACTTCTTAGCCAGTAGATTGCAGTTTGTTTCTAAATGGACAAAATCAACCCCCTAGGAAACCCATGGTTAGATGCTGAACAGGCTCTCTGTGGATCGCTAAATATCTCTGACTTACCTTTTATGAATCCCTGTATTAAACACCATGACTGTTTTAAAAGCATTAATATCAGCTCCTCTTTGACAGCTTGGTGGAAATTTTTAAAAATAACAGGGTCTTTGCTTGTCCCTTGTAAATTCACACCCATTTGGAATAATCCTGATATCTTGCAACAAAAGAGGACGTTAGACTTTCCACTATGGCAAGAGAAGGGAATAAAAAACTTAGAGCATCTTATTCAAGGTGGAAATTTTATCCAATTTCAGAAATTAGTGTAACAATAAGATATCAGCGATGAATGAATGAATGAATAAATAAATCTTTATTTCAGATAGATTAAAAGTAAAGATTAAATGAAAGGAACAGAATAATACAACAAAGGGGAAAAAAAAAACATCTTACGCGGTCAAATTAAACAATAACTCCTCTGATCATACAGTTCAACATAAGTTATCCGAAATGGGTGATGGCTGAAGCCGCAGCTTATATTCCCCACCCATATTTCATCCAAGAATTCAAAAGATAAACAAAACAAGAGCGATTACAATTCAGAACAAAGCTAAGACAAAACGTGACAAAAAACTAAGCAACAACACAGCACAGACTGAATATGATAATCCTTATGTGATTTTACATGTCATGTTGTATATATGTTTGGAGTGTTTCTTCCTTTAGTTTTTTTTTTTGTTTTGTCCAAGCGTTGTACATGATTTTAATTCAGGTCCAAAAGCGTTCCACAATCTGACTCCTTGCACTGAGACACAGTGTTGCTTGGTGGTAGTTCTCACTGAAGGTTTTTGAAATATACATGTTCCTCTGAAATGATATTGTTTCTCCCTTAGTTGGAACAACTTTTGGATATTTGCAGGCTGTGATAGATTCTTCACTTTAAACATTATTACTGCAGTTTTAAAGTCAACCAGATCTTTCAACTTGAGAGCTTTTAATTTAAGAAAAAGTGGGTTTGTTGGTTGCCTGTAAGCAGCTTTATTATTCTAATAGCTCTCTTCTGAAGCATAAAGATTGGATATATGTTTGTTTTATATGTATTTCCCCATACTTCAGTACAATATGTCATGTATGGGCGTATTAATGAATGATACAAAGTATATAATGTGGGTTGATTCAGCAAATATTTCACTCTGTGTAGTATTGCAATTGATTTAGATATTTTACCTTTAATATAATTAATATGTGACTTCCAGCACAGTTTATTATCAATTATTACTCCAAGAAATTTAGTTTTGGATACCCTTTCAATCTCTACACCATTTACACTAAGTTTAGATACTAAGTTGTTGTGATGGTTGTTAAAAACTATAAATTTTGTCTTACTTAAATTGAGCGTTAATTTGTTTGAATCAAACCACAGTTTAAGCTTTCCTAATTCCTTTCTGAGTGTATCCAAAAGTTGTTCCAAATTGCTTCCACTGCATAATAAATTAGTGTCATTGGCAAACAATATTAAATCCATTTTTTCCAAAACTTTACATATATCATTTATATACATATTGAATAACAGTGGCCCCAAAACTGAACCCTGTGGGACTCCACAAGTAACCTTCAGTAACTGAGTTTTTGTTACCAACACATACATACTGATATCTATTTTTTAAGTAACTACATAACCAGGACAGTGCTACCCCCCCAATACCACAATTTTGTGGTTTCTTTAATAATAAATTATGATCCACTGTATCAGATGCTTTTTTAAGATCCAGGAATACCCCAACTGAATACTCTTTATTTTCAACGGCAGTTGATATTTTTTCTATAAATTCCATTAGAGCAAATGTAGTTGTCCTCTTGTGTCTGAACCCATATTGCTGCTCACACAATAAATTATTCTTCATTATGAAGTTGTCAATTCTCTCACAGAATATTTTTTCAAGTATCTTGGAAAATTGCGGCAATAGTGAAATTGGTCTATAGTTTGAAAACTCCCCTCTGTCACCCGTCTTGTATATCGGAATTACTTTAGCTATTTTCATTGCATTGGGAAATATACCTGTTTGGAGAGACAGGTTACAAATATACGTCAGTGGCTTCACTAAGCATTCAATGATAGTTTTGACTAAGAGCATGTCAATACCATCACAATCTGTAGATGTTTTACTTTTAAACGATTTAACAATTTCAATGACCTCTCTCTCGTCTGTGTTCTTTATGAAAATGGAGTCTTTTATAGCAATGTTTTTGCTTATTGTATCACCTGTAGGTACCGTAATGGGTATTTCTCGAGCCAAATTAGGACCAATGTTAACAAAAAAGTTATTAAATTCATCTGCAGGTGAGACTGCATTCACACTCTGAGTTGTTGGGGTTTTTTTTGTTTTGTTTTTGTTTTTTTGAAAGATTGGTTGGGTAACTTGTATTTCTGTTTTTATTTCCAAGAATATTGTTAAGTATTTTCCATGTATTTTTAATATTGTCTCTGTTTTTCTCAAGTTCTTTACTGTAATAGTCTCTTTTACTACATCTCATTATATATGTTAACTTATTTTTGTATGTTTTATACCGCTGCTCTGCTTCTTTTGTCCTTTTCTTTAGAAAAGCTTTATATAATGATTTTTTTTTTCTTTTTACACGCCTTTTGTAATCCTTTGGTTAACCATGGCTTGTCGACAAATTTCTGTTTAAGCTTTTTCTTTACTAATGGACAATTTTTTTCATAAAGAGTGGTTACAATGTTCATGAATGTGTGATAGGCTTCATTTACATCTGATACATATACTTTTGTCCAGTCTTGCTTCAGCAAGTCTTCTTTAAAAGAACTGATTGCATTTTGTGATTTGTATCTGAAAGATTTCAGAGTTTTTTTCTGTATTGGCCCCCGTGTGGCCATGGATAAATGCAAAGACTGGCAGATGGTCACTTATGTTATTTATCAATAATCCACTTTCTATTTTCTTATCAATAATATTAACAAACAGGTTATCAATAAGCAGTGTGAACTGTGATTCTACTGGGATGTGTTATTGCAGGATATAGACTCATACTGTACATAGAATTCATGAACTCTGTAATTACATTTTGTTGAAATGGATTTAATAAATCAATATTGAAATCTCCACAAATTACTACCATTTTCTTACTAGTAATATTATTGTACAGCTCGACTAGTTTATCTCTGAATGTCTCAATGCAAGTTCCCGGCATTCTATATATACAACTTATAATTAGATTTTTTGTTTTATCTTGGTCAATCTCAACAGTAACACATTCCAGAATCCCCGATAAAAAGTTTCTTGAATACCAACAGCTTAAATCCATAATAAAAGCAAGATTCAATCTTAATCAGACAGAATTAGAGGTACCAGTTAAGGTGGCAGAGTTTCTAAATCTTTGTTCCCCTAAATTGATATTGAAAATATATGGACTGTTATCAAAACTGGATGAGTCAGTATCTCTTCCAATATCAAAATGGGAGACAGACTTATCGATCAATAAGGATGAAAGCTTCTGGACACAAATATGTTTAAACAGTTTTAAGATGACTAAAAACTCTAATTTACAACTCATGCAGTATAAAGTTCGACGTAGAATTCATTACACAGGACAAAGGATGTTCAAAATGGGCCTGAGTCACACAAATATCTGCTCTTACTGCACCAGCAACATCCCGGATAGCTATATGCATGCTATGTGGTCCTGTGCACCGGTTCAAAAGTTCTGGCGGAAGACATGTGAGGACTTGTCGGCATGCCTTGGGTATCGTGTCCCATCATCACCCACATTTTGCATATTAGGTGATTTAAGTGAAATAAATATAGAGGCAAGGATGTCACACATGGTTCTCACTGCCTTATGCATCGCAAAGAAAACTATCCGCATGAATTGGAAATCAAGAAATAACTTGTGCATGACTCACTATAATAACCAACTATTAGATTATATTAGCCTGGAGAGAATGTCTGCCTCCTCAAATAACACAAGATAACAAAAAAATTTTTTTGTAAGTTGTCTGTTTTTTTCAACTGACTTAAGACAATTTTGCACCGCTGAATCTGAAAATGACATCCGTTTCTCTCGATCAGGTCAGGTTTTTATGTTAAGTTGTAAGTAGTTGTACAGCAGTCGTACAGTTGTACTGTAAATGGAATAGTAGACATTGATAAAGGTAAGTACATGTAAATTGCATGTAACATTATCGTTGTTCAAAATTCAGAGAATTTCAAGAAATAAAAAAGAATTTTACATCAAATAAAGTGAAAATACCCATACATGTAAACAAAAACGTAAGAAAACATGTGGCCATAGTTCAAAAAGTTGACCTGATTGAGCAAAACCAATGTGATTCTTGGATTCAGTACATCGAAATTGTCCTAAATCAGCTAAAAAAAATTTAGACAATAAATTTGGTGTTGGCCATTGTAATCAATTGGCTGAATTCAATTCTCTCTGGTCCCCAATTATTAATTTTATAACCTGAGGGGTGGCGGGTTGTGGCTTGCTCTCCATGGTGCCTCTGGCGGCTGGCTGCACCCCAACCACAAGGGACTGGTGTCCGGGGGGCCTGTTCCGGGGTGGCCGTGTGTCTGGCCCGGGGGGGTTGATTGGGGATGGGCTCTGGGGTGGGCCAGAGGGTGGGCCGTGGCCCCTGGACAGCTGGCCTTGCCTCCTGGGGGGGGGGGGGGGGGGCTGGGGCTGGCCCTGGGCCCCTGGTGCTGGGGGCGGGGCATTCCCCCCCGGGCCAGGGTCGGGTGTGCGCCAGTGGTGCAGGCCAGACCTGATGCATCCTTGCGTGCCAGGGTCGTGTCCTCCCAGGGGCCCCGGCTCTGGGGCATGTGCCTGCATCCTGGGGGTTTGCCCTCCCCGTCCTCTGGGGCCTGTGGGTGTGGGTATGCATATGTGAGAGTGGGTGTGAGTGGGGACGTGTGTGTGAGCGGGTGCAGAAGTAGGTGCGTGGGTTTGTGTTGTGTGTGGGCATGTGGGGCTGTGTGTGGGTGTAGGTGGGCATGTGTGATGGTGAGTGTGTGTGTATGTGTGCACATGAGGGTGGGCAGGGATGTGTGTGTACAGGTACGGTTACCTGTGGGTGGATGTGTGGGGGTGGAGAATGTGTGTATGGGTAGGAGAACTTCGTTATGTGGTGGGGGTGGGGCAGTCCATCTAGTGGCATGGAGGTTGGCTATTTGGGGCCTGCTTGTCCCGGCCGCCCTGCTGTTGTGTCGTGGGGCGGGGCGCTTTGTCGCATTGCCCCTGGTGTCATTGATGGCAGGTGTGTGTGGGTGCTCGGGGGTGGTTGGGGGGCTGTTGGTGCAGGTTGGTGGCCCTGTTGCCTTCAGGCTGCTCCGGGGTGGCTGTGGCTGCGGGGCGGCCTGCTGTTGTCGGTGTGTGTCTGGGGTGGGTGGTTGGTGGGCTTGCGTGAGCGCTCAGGGGTGTCGCTTGGCATGTGGGGCGCCGTGCAGGTCCAGCCCATTGTTCACTATTGTGACTATTGTTGTTGTGCATGTTTGTGTGTGCAAGATGAGTGGGAATGGGTGTGGCTGCTCCATCATGTTTGTGGTGCTGGGAGCACCAGGGCGCGACACTAGTGGATCCTGGGCTGCTCGGCCTGGCGGCCCTTGCCCTGAATTGAAATTTGGGGGCAGTGGGTGGTCTCATGAACCAGTTTGCAAGCTGGCTTCTTGGGGGTGGGGGGGGGAGGATGGCCTCGCTTTTGGACCACCTCCCAGTCTTACCCCCCTCGATTGTGGGTGGAATATACAGTATATCTTCTTGGATACATTTAGGGCTTTGGGACGGGGGGGTGCTGCACTGTGTCAGTGAAGGGGATACCTCTGCTGCACGGTGGGGCTGCCCTCACCTCAATTTTAATTGCATTTTAGACACTGAGGGCTTGGGGGGGTGGGGGCCCCACTACCTATCACAGTGGCTAGTAATGCTCCAACCACCATCCCCTCAATTTTAACTGCACTATGGTAGTCCACACATTTACAGACAATCACATCATACAACTGACATACACCTCCCATGTTTTGTGCAAGGGGGAGGGGGGTGGGGGTCTTCCCCCACCCCTGCTGCCTTCCTCCTGCTGGGGGCCTCTGGGCCCGGCGGGGGGTGTGGGAACCGTCATGTTGTCAAAATCCCTGGGTGCTGCTGAATGTATAGATACAACTAAGGGAGTAAGAGAGGGACTGAATAAGAGAGTAAGCGAGAGTGAGGGAGCGATGAAGAGGTGGTGATGGTGGGCCAGTTGTGTGTAGTGCTTTGTGTGTTGGGTGGCATCTCGGGGTGCCTGCGGTGATCTGCGGATCAGTCGCTCGGGTGGGCGCTGGGGGTGGGGGTCTCCTTCTGTGGCCACGGCCACCCTGGGGTGGGTCGGGGACAGGATGGCCGCCAGCCTGCACCAACGGTCTCCCCAGCCGCTGCTGGGTGCTGGTACACGTTCAGGTTCGCTGCATCTGCATTGCAGTTGCCCTAAGAAATATGGGTGAATGAGGGTGGGTGAGTGTGAGGGGGAGAGCATAAATGGATGTGAGTAGGTCAGAATGTGAGTGAGAGTGTGTGCGTGGATGAATATTAGTGGGTATGGGTGACCCTGAGGGTGAGTGGAAGTGAGATTGAATGGGTACAGGAGTGAGGGAGAATGAGTGGGTCCTGGAGTGTGAGAGTGGGTGAGTGAGAGTGAGGGAGTGCATGTGGGGGTGTATGAGAGCATGAGGGTGTGAAGGTGTGGGGATGGGTGTGTCTGCGAGTCAGGAGGTGCTGGATTGAGGGGGGTAGTGCCTCTCGGCTATGTGGGCTCCACTGGGCGGGGGGACTTCTTTGGGCATGGGTGTCCCCGGGGTGTACAGCAGTAGCGCTGGGGGGGGATGGGGTGGACCTGCTGTGGGGGTGCCTGGGGGGGCTTGCGCCTGGGGGCGCGGGCCAGTCTCCGGCCGAGGGGGTGGGGTCGCTGGCCTCCTGGCGCCTGGTGCCCGGGGACTGGTGTTGGCCCCACTGGGGGGGTGTGGGTCCTCTGCGCCGGCTGCCTGGCAGCCTGGCCTCCCTCGATCATCCCTCCGGGGGCAGATGCCTGGCTTTCCTGGGGCTTGCTGACTTCGGGTATTTGTGCCCTGTGGGGGTTGGTGGTGCTGCCTTGCCTGCTCGGGATTCCCGGAGGGAGAGCTGCTGCAACCAGCTCCCCTCTTCGTATGTTTCCTGACAAACCACTCACATGCACACACTTATTTTGCGTGCGCTCTCATATATACGCACACAGGCGCACATGCACAAATGTCTCTCCTTTAACAGGTGCAGATACCAGACTCGTGTTGAGACATCTTCGGTGGAAGAAGCAGTTTGTCTTCTGTTTGTTTTAGTTGTTGGTTTGTTTGTCTTTTTGTCTGTTCATCTCCCTTTTCTTTCCCCCTCCACACACTTCCTTTCCCTATTCCCCATCCTGTCGGGTCCTCCATGGGTAAAATAATTTAAATAAAGTATTAAAAGTTATTACAGGAGGAGTTTACAACAATATACAGTACATAGTTAAGTACTGTATAAAGCTCCTTTTGGCAAAGTAAATCTGTTTTGGTACAATAAGGGTAACAGATGTTCTGCTTACCTAGCTGCATGACAGGACAGGGCGGGGGGTGGGGGAGTAATAATAAATGCCTTCATTTAAAAACTACAGTTTGTGTGTACCTGTGTTATCTTTGTCTAATATTTAAATTTGTTTTATGATCTGAAACATTTAAGTGTAACAAACATACAAAAAAAACAAGAAATCAGGAAGGCAGGAAACACTTTTTCACACCACTGTAGGTCCCCAGATGTTGGCAACCCACATAAATGCATGCTGCACAATTCACCTGTGTTATCATATAGTCACTGAAAGCATATTACATGGGTTATAGGTGAGTGATATCAAAGCTGAGAACTGAGACACAGATTGAAAATATTTGCTTGATTTCTGCTAATATGCAAATTTTGGTAACACTTCACAATAAGACGCCCCTAAAAACTTTTATAGTTTATAAGTAGGTCATTAATTAGTAGTGTTGGGAGTAAGGCGTTACTGTAACACCACTGCTTTTGCAGTAATGTGCTGTGTAAAGAAATTACTGTTTAAAAATTCAGTAATGCATTACAGTTACTGAAATTTGATCAGATGCATTACTGGCGTTACACGTTTTATTAATATGGATAGATATTTAAGTGCAAATTGACGGTCATGCAACTTGCAGTTGCTAGACACCCTCCTCATCAGCTGCCAACTGGGGATGAATTCACAGTTTTGGTGGCTCCTGGCAGGACTGCCATCCCCAGTGCCACCAGCGGCCTCAAGCCACTGGAGGTTGTCATGCCAAAGGCAAAGGCAAGCACATAAATATAAACTGACCCTACCGTAACTGACGCAGCCGTCACACAGTCTCCTCTGCGGGTCCGTTTCCTGTCCTGCCCCAGTTCACATCACAACCCAGTGAAGAAATGTCGTGGCGGTGGCGACTTCTCATATCGAGCCCTGATCACCTGTTGTCCGAGCGGTAAGTAGCCCCTACCAAATCCTACCTCTGTGCTTAAACATGAGTATTTTTTGAGCAAGAAGCTCGCATTTAATGTCTGCATTAAATGCATTTAAAGTTTTCTTACACACAGAGAAAAAGTGACTGTGATTTGTTGCAGTAAAGAACAGCTTCTAAGCGGTGAACTTTCATTTATCTGTGCTTTCTATTTTATTTTATCTCATTCATTTACATGCTGTTGTGATATGCAACAATTTCATGGAAGTAAATCCTCTAAATATGGGTTTTAATGGGCTTGTCCAGGGGTGTCAAACATATGGCTCGTGGGCCAAAAACGGCCCACCACGGGGTCCAAAATTTTCTCTGTAAATTTACAGCTTTATTTCTAGTAAATTTCTGACTTTCTACTGATTACAATAGTTTGTGTAAATCTGAGACATTTTTTTCTCTGTAAGATGAGACTTTTTTTCATCAGTTTTCTTTTTCTTCTTTTTTCTGATGAGAACAAGGGGCCCTTGATCTTGCTGTGTGTGCAAGATGATCTAAGTATGTATTTAAAAGTAACGTGAAAGTTACTTTTCAAAGTAAGTAGTTACTTCAATCATGCAGTAACTCAAAAGTAACTCAGTTTTGAAAAGAAGTAACTAGTAACTGTAACTAGTTACTATCTTTTAGTAATTTGCCCTACACTGTTAATTAGTAGGAATGGTGAAAAAAATTGATGCAACATATTGTGACTTTTTTGGGGGTGGGGGAGATACTTTTATCGATCCAGAGACAGTACTGCGATATTTTATTAAGAATTATTAATAAATGTTGCAAACACAAATTTACCTCTTTAGATACCAGTAATAAAAACCAGTTGACTTTTCAGTTTGCTAGATGGTGCTAAATCCCCACTTTCTGGTTAGGTCAGCACAGTAAAGGAGAGACTCCTGAGATCTAGCCGGAAGTTGAACAAGACAGAGATTGGGATAAGAAATAGCAACGTATCGCATGATCACGATGGTATTGCATCGCAGCCCAAGTATCATGATGGTATCATATCATGTGGCCTCTGGTAATTGAATGAATGAATGAATGAATGAATGATGAATGAATAAGGTTTATTGTCAATACTACCATACGTAATACATACAGGAGAATTGAAATTTGACTTGACATTGGGCGCGCTCCTTGTAAGCGCATCCCATAGCCGGGGCAGCCCGAAGGCGCCAGTCGAACAGTGGGGGGGTAAGGGGGGAGGAGGGGTGGAAAGGAGGGGAAAACACAATAGGAGAGAGAAAAAAGCATTGTTGATCAAAATAAAGCTCATTTTTATGACCAATATTGTGATTACAAGAAAAAAACTCTCAAATGCACAATTAGCAGACAATAGAATTCACACGATAACAAAGCAGTTGAGAGAGTCAGTGTATGTTTTTATATATATCAGTGTATGTATCAGTCCTGTAATGAATGTTGTATGCAGTGTAATGTAGTTGTGTCAATCGCTAGTGAACGGCAGAGGGCGCCTCCTGGCAGTGGATGGATGTTAGTCATGTGATCTATGGCAAGTCCAGAGTCTCTCTCTCTTGCTTGCAGGTGGCAATTGAAGACACATGGTGTCCTTGGGAGTCCAGTGTGCTGAAACAACAGCAATTGTGTCGATTGTTTGGGTTAGCAGAGCCGATCCTTCCGCTTATCTCCATCGAGGAGGAATGTAAATATAAACAGGGCGCCAAAGACAAGGTCAAATCTGCACAGTGCACTCAGAGAATAGAATTTCCCTCACCCGTGCAATTCTGTGCTTCAAAATTTCTATGTACAGGCTTAAACTTTAACATTTCTCTGGAGAGCACTGGCGACTTCAAGATGTATTCCACCATCTGAATCACCATTCAGTTCACCATGCCGCCTCGTGCACTCCCCAACTGGTCAAAATTGGTGAAGGAGCTTGCCTGGATCCGCATTTTGAACAGCTCTCCACCTTCCTCAATTTCTGAAACACCAGGAAAACTCCAGAGCCAAAAATAGAAATCCTGTGTCATAGCCAATAGATGTCTTCTGCATCTCCAGTCAAATCATACACCCAGCAGGTCCAATTCTTGGGCTCCCCCTTGGCCCGGTTCTTGTTGAAAAGTGGTGACAATAGCACATTTAAGCCGCTTCCAAATCCATAATTTCCATTTAGATTAAGATTCAGCAGAAGAAGACGACTAAACACAGACATGAACGCAACATTGCAAGCTGGGATTAGATCAGGAAGGCAGGAGGAGGGAGGAGGAGGAAATGCGACTGCTCTCTCTGAGGGCTGAAGAAAGAATTCCTACCCCTGTTAATTAGGTTATAAATGTTTTGAACTATTTGGTAAGATCAAGACACCTTTTGGCAAGTAATCATTACAATGTTTAAATGTTAGTAAATTACTGATAAGTATGTGTAGGATCAGTATTTGCCAAGAACTAGGTCACTATTGCTCATTTTTTTTTCATGTGTTATAACAGCCTATTAATGATTTATAAAGTGTTTACAATCTAATCACATAACCTACTTATAAACTATTTATAAAACTTTCATTAGGGTGGTCTTATTTTAAAGTGGTACACTAATTCCATGTTCTCCTTTACTGCACTGTACACTTTATGTTAAATACTGTTGTACATGTGATAAAACAAATAACATAATTTATGTAAATTGATATACTAGTCAGAATTATCATTTCATGTCATTATTTCCTTGTGGAATATTTAAGTGGCAAACCAAATGAATATTTTACCCAGTATCAGCACTGGTGTAAAAGTCAGCAGCCTCAAATCTGTCATAAAGGTGGACATCGGTGCAGAATTTGGGCTGATGATTTCCTTGACAAATCATATGCCACACACCAAAAGTGTTTTTGCATCAGAAGTATACTGATGACATGTATGTGTAAAAGGATTGACTTAATAAAGGAAACTACAGCTGTGACAAGTAAACATTAATGGTGGAGGAGGTCACTTCTGTCTATTAATATTGATGCTGAACAAGTAGCCTGCAATTTACTTCTACTGGGCTGCCAGGTTGTCAGACTTCAGGCTGCTGGCAGAGAGCCCACTACCTCTGCTGCACTGGAGAACGACTGTTGGCACGGCCTGCTGGGCCCCGAGGTGCCGCACTCCTGCCCACTCGACTGTCTGTGACATCACAGCAGGTGTTTTTTTGAGTCACCAAGGCACCTGCTGTGACGAGGCCACGTGGAGTCGGCAGCAATTAGATCCTCTGCGGTTTGGACTTGTTTAAACTTGTGAACTCCAGAAACTCTTCTTTCATGTTGCAGTGCTGAGACCTACTGGTACCGCTGGTGTCTGTGCTCTGAATATGGAGCTAGGGCTGGGGGAGTGTGTGTGCGTGCGTGCGTGATGTCTCTCCCTCATTCTAGAAGCGGTCGTAGCCAGAGGATGTTGACTGACATAGGACAGTCATCCCGTACTGACCTACCAGTAAACAGTATAAGGGCCCGTACACACGACAACAGCTTCACTCATCATCATCACATCCGTTTAACGTCACTCAGTCCACTGTCCCGTGGGAGTGACACTGCATGGCCCCTTTCCCCACATCATTAGATCCATCACATCCTCAGGGTTGAGACCAGTTAATCTTCAGTCCTCGGTCAGCACCTCACGCCAGCTGTTGCGGGGCCTACCCTTCATCCATCCGCATGGAAGGAGCCGATCTCTCTTATCCAGGACTCACTCTGCCTGTTTTGCTGCCTCAGACACAGGTTGGGTGAACTAATGTTGTCTGTGGGTTTAACACCGCACAGCCATTGGAGCCTGGCCCTCTCATTCCTTTCAAGCCGTGCCGTGTCAGACCAGGCGTAGAGTATAGCTCCCCCACACAGCTGTTATACAACTTTACACATGTACGAAGAGAGAGACTCTTAAGTTGCATTCAGACACAGCGCAAATACATGTAAAGTTAATGTAAACATGCAGAAGTTCGAGTGATTTGGTAGCGCTAGCTAGTAATCAGCCTTGAGATTCTGCCATCACCAGAGTTAAAGTATCAAAACTGGAGAGTAAACTAGTTTGAAAATGAGACTGCAACTGACCTGCAGACAGATGCACCAGTGCTCTGCAGTTGAATCAGAGTGTCGGAGTTATCCACCCATGGACTCCTGCCACGGATGTGCTAACGAGGGCTAGCAGCTTAAGCAACAGTCATCCACGTGAAATTTTAGAGGCAAGGACAATTTTTCCAAGTGAGAGCCCCATTGGATAATGTAAACCTAAACATGATGGTGTTTGGGGATTTCCACAGCAAGTAGAACACAGCTGTAACTCCGCCCATCTGCAATTCACCCAGACAGCCAATTCATGTCTATTTGCATTTTTACATTGAGTTAACACGTAATCACGCCAAATGAAAATTTTGCACGTTCGTGTTTGGTCTGAACACACCTTTAGAACAATATATGGGCACAGGCTCCAGGAATGTGTAGCAGGCAGTTCTAATTCTAGTAACAGTGGCAGCTTCGTAACCACCTCCTGCAGAAATACTGTCCCCTCGGGACTAGAAAGACACCGCTAATGAAAGAGGCACTGAAACTGGGGAAAAAAATATCCGCATCCGCACATCTGTAACACAAAATAATGCAGCCCCACAGATCCACAAATTATGTAATTATGCTGGCCCAGTGGGTGGCAGTGTGACATTTTTACTGCACCACTACAGAGCACCAAGCACCTGCATAGAAACAACTTCTTCTGAAGTCCCGGTGATCAGAAACAAGTAAATAGCAATGGTGAAAGCACACATGAAAAGAGTTTTGTGAGGTTGCTTTTACACAGAGGGAGTAATTCCACCATTGTGTTGTTTCTTCTTGCACTATGCATATTCACCATAATGCACACGCACGAAATGAGACTGTGACGTCACTGTTAATGCTTTACCTGGGCTCATCGACAGGGCTGCTGGATTGTGTTTGGGTGCCCAGAATTTTGGAATGGGGAAGAGTTCAAAGCCTTTAAGATGGGGGCAAAAATTTTTTGAAAATTAGTTAATTTGTAGCTTGGGGGGCCCCCTAGTGGCTGAGGGGCCTTATTGCATTTCCTTACTCTTCTTTGTAGCCAGAAAGTACCACTCTTGACTCAAAAGTGGTACAGGTGCTCTGGTAAAAAAAGATTTCATACCATACCACTGTTTTGTCAACAAAGTGAGTCTTGAGACACAACTGTCGCACAGAGATTCACTTTTTTTGCACAATGGAGCCACCTGGTGTTGATAGTTGGAATTGATTCAAAATTACATATAGCTCCTTTCACCCCCAAATCATAACTACATGTGCTCAGTGTAGCACGTTTGGTGACCCCCAACTTCATCTACTGTCACGTTAGAGTACAGACATTTACACAGATGAAGGTGACTGCCCTTCTGTCTGTGCGGGTAAATGTTCTCAACATGAGCAGGTCCATCAATGTGTCTGTATCACTAGGATCCAAGCTGTAATCTGACCTTTTGGGGGGTTTCAAGAATAACTAATAAAGGGAAATGCCTAGCAGAGTAATCAGCAAGTTAAGCAGTACTCACATGATGGTCTGTCTGAGCCCATTTTTAGTATTAATGGATGGATAGCTCATAAATCAGATTATGCTCCTTTTCCTTGGCCATTCTTATCCAATCCCTCTACTGACTTTCTGGTTCCAGCTCTACACTCAGAGCACAGACTTGTATCAATGCTGGTATGTAGCTTTCAGCAAGACAAAGCAACTTTGTATTTCCCTGAACTCTAGCCGTTTTTTTTCTTCTCTGTATGGATGCTATGACTTTCTCCCACTGTGTGCAACTAAACTGTTTCTGTCTCCTCTGTCTGTCCCCCTGAATGCAGCGCTCCAAAATAGCAGTTTATGAGAAAATGTGGTCTTACATGAAATCGGCTGAACCGTCAGTGTTTGCCAAAACAACGCCAGACGGGGTGTCCCGGGTACGAAAGTCAAAGGGCAAGTTTGCCTTTCTGCTCGAGTCCACTATGAACGAGTACATAGAGCAGCGGAAGCCATGTGACACCATGAAAGTGGGCGGCAACCTGGACTCTAAGGGCTACGGTGTGGCTACTCCGAAAGGCTCTGCATTAAGGTGGGTGGGATAATATAACAATATCCTCCATGTTGTTATAGTATTCCACCTACCCTGATGTTTCCTTTTGTCATTCTTTTCTTCCTTTTTTCTCTGAGTGCTTCGCCGAGTGAACAGTTTTATGAGTTGTTAAAAATTAATCCACACATTCAGCATTTTTTTTGTTCCATCTCATGTATTGAATTTGTTGCTTATTTTTCTTTTTCTTCAAAGTCACAATGATTGTATCCTTTGGAATTAGAGCCCTGCACGGGCCTCAACTGATGACCCGTACCCAGCCCGGCCCAGTACCAATTCAGCCTTAACCAGACCCAGAGTATGCCTGTTAATGAAATTCTCAGTCTGGCCTCAGACCTGCATCTTTAAGGCATAAGCCTCATATGATAGATAGATTAAATGAAAAACCTCAGTGAGCCACCTCACATACCCCACGCATCTGCTTATCAGAGGCTCTAATGAGAACTGTGATCAACACAGAATGGATTGGGAAAAAAGTCCCCCTCAGTCAGAGTTTCTGCATAAATCTGAAGTCAATCTGATCAGAAATGTAGAAGCTATAGAGGCGACAATACAAAAAAAAAAAACATCCACAAAATACATGGAGCCCCTCATTACAAGTGTGTGAAAATCAAATGTGTCCAAAGTACTGAGGAGTTAAAGCTTCTTTATAAATTTGAAGGTGAGCTAAGATAAAATAAACCTTTATTAGTACCACAATGAGGAAATTCACGAGTCAGTCCGATCAGAAATGTAGAAGTGGTGACAACATGTCAAATGAACAGACGGACAGGTCAAAAATGTTATACCCCACACAACTAAATAAACAGTGAGGCGCATACTTCAGCATCAAGCTCTACAAATGTGCACCAGCATCGATAGAAAGTGTTTTTTTTTAAATAGATTTGGGCTCGCAGATGGACCTGCCGGGTAGGAGGAAAAGCGGAAGACCACAGAGAAGATTCATGGATGTAGTGAAGGAAGACATGGAGAGGGTTGGTGTGACAGAAGAAGATGAAGGGATGGGGTGAGATGGAGGCAGATGATCTGCTGTGGAGACCCCAGAAGGGCGCAGCCAGAAGGAGAAGAAGAAGAAGCTTGCAAATGAAATAAACGTGAAAATTTCACAGCACGAAAAGAAGCCATAAGCTGCACTATACCTCAAACTATGTATTACTATAACTAACTGTTAATCACCTCAAACACAGATGGGAAAAATGTAGTGGTCAGTTCGATTGTACGGTAGCCAATCGTCAGAGTGCTGAGGATGGAGCGGAACGTCCACGCCATTTGTATGGCATCCATATCACTCTGCCTAGCGACAGATAATTATCAGCAGTTAGCCTACAGTAACTGCCGCTTGCTTATTCTCTATGAACATGTAGATACCATGGTGTATACTGCACTGTCTTTTCTACAGGGTGGAGCTATTTGACAAGAGACAGTCCTCAAAATCCAGATCTCTGCGACGCGTCCTTGTGAAAACACCAAGAAGTCAGCGACGTGCCAGTATCTAACAAGGAAAAGGCTCAGAGATGAATTGTGTTAGCAGCTAATTTCTAACAAACTGGACGAGCTGACATTGGACTTACCGCCCCAATCAGCCGCTCATATCACCGCATACTGTATAGTGTAAGATGTGATAATATAACCATGACTTCATCGGGGACTCCCTCAGTGTAGCTACCAAGCTAACTAGCAGCTAACACAGTGTCTAATTTCACTGTACATGTTTGTGAAATGAAAATAAGCCTATTCTTCTCTATATTATGCTCAGTGAGGCGTGTAGGAAAATTAACTCTTGGTACTGGAGGGACTATTTTCCTTGACAGAGCAAAATAACTGCATAAATAAACAAATCATGGCCGTTTGTCATGTATTGCTGTCAATTAATACATTTTGTTGTTAAGTCTGTTATATAATAGGAGTATCACACTTAACCTTGTGACGTTGTGCTGGGACATCAGCACGCCGTGATGTCTTCAGCTCTTGGCTTGCCTCATGACGAACTACAGCCACGCTGATGTCCCAGTACAACATACATACAGTGACTCCCTGTCATGTGATATTGCCTACTTATATAAAGTGCAGCCTACAGAAGCCTGAAATAATAATGCCACCCAAATTAAAGAAAAAAATTTATAAATGTGAGGCAACTCCATGTTAGTCCACCATGAAGGCAGGACTTCACAAAGAAAAAGTTTTGCTCTGGCTCTTCTTCCTTTTCATGTTCAGATTCTTTTTGCCACCGTGGTTGACATTATGCAAACTCGTATTGCAGTTCTATTATTTGTGCATTCCAGATTGCATTGGCAGCCCCTGCTTGTACCGAGTGTCCGCAGTTTCTGGATGTTCAGTCCAAGTAGGGGCTGGAAGTTTCATGATGCCAACACGTGAATGAAGCACCAGGGGGTAATATAAGAGAAAGAAAGGAAGACTGAGCCTGACCTGGAACTGTTGCTGCATAAGGAAATATTGCCTGAAGCCCAGAACAACTTATAAATGGAGCCGGGGCCCAGAGGGTCCAGATGTGCGTGCGGGGCTCTAATGTCTGTGTCCGCTGTCACCTTCCATGCCCTTGTTTGTTTTGTCCTTCTCCACATCCACCTTTCCTCCCACCTTGTCTCCGTGGTGCTATCTAGTTTTAACACTGATGTATTTCTTTGATTAATTTGCTACTTACAATGCTGCTCTGTCAGTTGTGATGAATGTTAAGCTGCATGCTGGATGTTCTTATTTCTAACTCAGCAATGACAGAATGTCCCCATCCCGCACACTTCAGTTATGAGCAATGTGACCCTCCATGCCACCTCTCTAATATTTATTAACATTTCTTTGCTGTAAAAGAAAAAAAAATGCTTCTTACCCTCCCACACCAGTGAAATTCTTTACCAATTTGTCCCTCCCGTGCTCCCCGTATTGACTTTTATCTCTATTTCTTTTAACTAATATTCTATATTAGATTTCTCACGGACCTGTTCATTTTCTTACAAGCTATGTTTTATCGTTTCAAGAAATGCTGTTAACCTGGCAGTGTTAAAACTGAATGAGCAAGGCCTCTTGGACAAATTGAAAAACAAATGGTGGTACGACAAGGGAGAGTGCGGCAGCGGGGGAGGTGACTCTAAGGTCAGCCTCAATGTCACCAAAGTCGGGTATCCTAGAACAGAGTAATCGGCAAGGCTGTCCTCACTGACTGTAGTCCAATCACCTGTTATTAAGATGAATGAGATCATGGTGGAATATTTAGTGTGCAGCTGGGATCAACTGGGAACCCTTTACTTGGCTAATGGAGGAGAAAAGAAAGCCCAAGAGTGAGAAGCAGGAAAGGCAGTGGTTAAAATAGTCTTTATGGCGGAGTAGGAAGTTTGTTTGTTGGTCTGTAGTTACCAAAGACGGAAAGCTTTTTTCTCCATTCTTTTATATCTACAGACCAATGCGTGAATTAAAGTGACTAAGAATCAATGCACTCTCCAATCTGCTGCCTCGAGTTTAGGGCAGGCTCGGGGGACAGCGTTGTCTTGAGGAGACTAAGCATCAGCAGGCAAACGTGAGAATTCTAATGACTCGACAACTAACGGCCCAAACTTTTTTTTTTTTTTTTTATCAATCCAGCATCCTCTCACCAAAATCCAGAGTAAACACTGACTAAAGCCTTTGTTTGGTCTTGAGCTAACACAGGGGTATGCAACTTCTAATATGGAAAGAACTGTTTAAAAAATATATATGAGAACGGAGCTAGAAAATATATTTAAGCCTTAAAGTGGCCCTATTATGCACTTTTCCAACTTACTTTGGTCCAAAAACCTCAGGGTTTAATTACTGCAGCACCATGTTACACACAGGGAGGAAGCTCTCCTTAAAACTGGCTGTTGTCTGGCATATGGTTTTAAAAGCTAGTGAGCCTCAGTACCCGCCCCGCCCTCGCTCTTTAGTCAGTTCCCTGTTGTGAGCTGTGTTTTGATGGCAATGTCATGTTTCAGGCTCATGTTAACTGTTAGCTTTGGCTTTCAGATCAACCAAAATACTAACTAAATTAACTGAATGTTGACGTTTAGAAGCCCAAATAAAGCATTCGTACTTATACACATGTTCTCTGATGTAGCTAACGCTGCAAACAGCAGCCATAATTTCTACTGAGGGGGTGTCCAGGCCATAGTATAATAAAATGTGCTAAAATAGCATCTACTGTATTACAAAATATATGGTCAAGAGCTAGCAGATATCAGACTGGGAAAACAAGTGTCTAGGATGGATAGGTTATCTAGAAAATAGACAGACGGATGTCAAAAAGACAAAAAAAAAAGTCAAAAGTCAAAAATTTCTGGGCTTCTCTGCTTTTTTATGAGGAACAAAAGGTGGAAATTTTTGAGAAAAAAATATGAAAATTTATAAAAGCAGCAAATTTATGAGAAAAAAAAAGTCAAATTTATGAGAAAAAAATTTGAAAATTCTGGAGAAAAAAGTTGCAAATTTACAAAAAAAAATAGTAAAATTACCTGAAAAAGTTAGGAACTTACAAGAAAAATTTAGCAAATTTACAAGAAAAAAAGTCACAAATGTATGAGGAAAGATTTAGAAAAATTTGTAAATTAACAAAGAAGTAGCAGATAGGAGTAAATAAATTGGAAATTTTGAAGAAAAAATTACAAATTTATTAGGAAAAATTGCAATTTTACAGTAAAAAAGTGGAATTTTTTTTTAGAAAGTTACAAATTTACAAGAAAAATGCTGGAAATTTATGGGGAAAATTCACAGATTTACAGGAAAATAGCAAATTTACAAGGAAAAGGTAACAAATTTATGGAAAAAAAAGTTCCAGGATTACAGTATAAAAAAGTGGCAAATTTATGAGAAAGTTTCAAAATTACAAGAAAAAGAACAAATTTGCAAGAAAAAAATCACAAAATTATGAGGAAAAAGTTGCAAGTTTACAGTAAAAAAAGTTTCAAATTTATGAGAAAGTTGCAATTTTTTAAGAAAATTTATCAAATTTATGGGAAAAAAGTCACAAACTTACAAGGAAATCGCAAATGTATGAGAAAATAAGTTGGAAACAGGTAAACAGGTAAAGCCCATGTGGGAAAACACAGATGGGGCCAACATGGAACCTGCAGACAAATCCACATTTGACCCATAAGACAGCCCAGTTTTAACATGCAGCCCACATGGACATGCAGGCTGGGTAGTCATACAAAAATAGACCAGAATGACATGAGATATGTTATCGACTCTGGATTAATGAACAAGCTGGAACCAAGGAGGTCTAGCGGGGTGACCAGGTCTGAATGGCATCCTCCCCTGCCATCAGCTCCAATTCACCAACAGGTGGTGATCAGTTGACAGCTCTGCACCTCTCTTTACGCGAGTGTCCAAGACATACAGTCGCAGGTTGGATGACACGATAATAAAATCGATCATCGACCTGCGACCTAGGGTGTCCTGGTGCCAGGTGCACATATGGACACCCTTATGCTTGAACATGGTGTTCATTATGGACAAACTGTGGTTAGCACACAAGTCCAATAACTGAACACCACTCGAGTTCAGATCGGGCAGGCCATTCCTCCCAATCACACCCCTCCAGGTTTCACGGTCATTGCCCATGTGCGCATTGAAGTCCCCCAGTAGGACAATGGAGTCTCCGAGAGGAGCACTCTCCAGCACCCCAGTCAGAGACTCCGAAAAGGGTGGGTACTCTGAACCATCATTTGGTGCATAGGCACAAATGATGGTCAGGACCTGTTTCCCAACCCGAAGGCGCAGGGAAACAACCCTTTTGTTCACTGGAGAAAACTCCAATATAGAGGCAGCAAGGTGGGGGGGATACAAGAATACCCACACCTGCTCACCATCTCTCGCCCGGGGCAACTCCAGAGTAGGCCAAGCTCCAGCCCCTCTCCAGGAGACTGGATCCAGAACCAGAGCTGTGTGTTGAGGTGAGCCTGACTATATTTAGCCGGTATCGCTCAACCTCATGCACCAGCCCAGGCTCCTTCCCCATCAGAGAGGTGACATTCCACGTCCCAAAAGCCAGTTTAGGAAGCTTGGGATCAGACCGCCAAAGTCTCTGCCTTCCACTGCCACCTGATCAGCAAAGCACTGGACCCCCATGATTCCTCCTGCAGGTGGTGAGCCCACTGGAGGGTGGACCCATGTAGCTCCTTTGGGCTAAGCCTGGCCAGATCCCATGGGCAGAAACCCGGCCACCAGACACTCGCCATCAAGCCTCTCCCCCAGGCCTGGCCCCGGTAATCCCATACCGGGTGAGGTACACTGAATCCTTGATTTTATATTCATCATGAGAGTTTGTTGGATCGTTCTTAAAATAAAGTGAAAGCTTCCAAAAGCATAATAGAGGCACTTTAAAATGAAGGTAGAACAGCTGATTTACAACTGTAAGCTGCCCTGTCAACATTAATCATTTTGTCTTCACTGTGGAACTTTGTAAATGTACTACTTTCTATTCTAACTTTGGATTTTTCCTCTTTCTTAAAATTGTTTCTTTTTTTTTTGTAATTTTGCAACATTTTCCACATACTGTAAATTAGTTTTATTTTAAACGTAAATTTTGACATTTTTATATCAGCCTGTCTCTTTTTAATTTAAACTGTGACTTTATAAATTTATTTGATATAATTTTTTCACATGAAGTTGCAGTTCTTGCTAATTTGAAACTTCTGCTCAACAGTTTGCAACTTTTTCTTTGTCATTTATTTTCCATTTTATCAAAGCCGCAGAGAGCCAGTGGTTAATGGCAAAAGAGCTCCAGGGCCACAGATTGCAAACCCCTGAACCAAGACCACTCAGAGTCTTTCCATGGCCACCCTGGCTTGGTAAACCCTGCACCAGTAGAGTGTAAGAGATGACCAGGACAATTTAATTTTTAACTTTTTTTTTTTTATTATAGAAAACCCTGCAGTAGGTGGGACTATGCAACTTCTTTGCCCTTAAGGATTTGATTTTTGATGTTACAACATACTGGAGTGTGAACTAAAGAAGAATCATAAAGTCAGATAATTAACTAACTTAAAATGGCTATAATTTAAAGCTGCTTATACAGTCTTTTAGAAGCTGCATTGTCTCATTTTGCATGTCAAAACAGAAAAAAGAAATTGTAGAAGTAGTTCATGAATTATTAGTGTGAAGTGTGTGCTGCTTTCTTATATTGTGTGCACTGATATTTCCAACCTTAATTTAGACATTTTCTCCATAACAGCTTCTATAAAATATTAATGAAGCTTTTCCCCCCAATCAAACCTTGAACAGACCTTCTAGAAATGATCCCATATTTCAGCCAACAGAGCGTAGTCACAGCACAAACCTGGATCCGTCTCTGCTCTCCAGCATCGTCACTGCAACACATTTGTCACGCTGTGAGAGAAGGGACCGGGCCAGACTTTGCTGTTAATGACTCTAGTCTTCCATGTCTGGGTGGTGAGCAGGACCATGGACCAGAGGATAATGTAAAGAAGCTGTCTCCTCTCACCACCGCTTCCTCTGTTCAGGCCCCACTAGAAAGAGAGTAGTTGAGTAAGGTTCAGACACATTTGACTGCCACACTTCTCTGTCCTTATTTGATTTTCAGAAAAATGTGTGTGGGTAATTCAACAATGAGACAGGAATATATTTCATGTGAAGACCACTGAGATGATATTAAGGCTTTGTCCACGCATATGTGGGTATTTTTAAAAATGGAGCTTTATTAACGCATTTGCTTTGGCCTTTCATCCACAAGCAAACAGGTTCAGTGATGATAGATAGATAGATAGATAGATAGATAGATAGATGTACTTTATTGATCCCAAACTGGGAATTACAGTGTAACAGCAGCATGACACAGACAACCCAGCCAACACAGACAGTTTGCGTGTGAACTTTAGGTTTCTGCCTTTGCGTTGTCAAATTGTGCACAGCCATCACTCAGGTTTGATGTTACAATAACACACCATTAGGTTGCATGTCCACAGTGAGCACCCCACCCCCACCATGAGAGCATCTATTTTCTGAAAGTCATCAGTGGCACACCTCTCTAACCAGCCAATCAGTATTACTCTATATTGATGCATCTTCTTAAACTGCTTAATCCTTTTTGGATCGTGGAACCTATTCCAACACTTTGAGCAAGAGGCAGGGTACACCCTGGACAGATCAGCAGTCCATCACAGGGACAACACAGAGAGACAAACAACCATTCACTCTCATATTCACACCTAAGGACAGTTTATTTAGTTTTAGATTTAGATTTAGTATACTTTATTGATCCCCAGAGGGGAAATTGAGGGTCATCCACCACCTGGATGGATGAAGCAGCCACGATACGGCGCTATCCCTTAACCATTCACACCTAGGGCCACTTTAGAGTCTCCAATTAACCTAACCTGCATGTTTTTGGCATGTGGGAGGAAACCGGAGAAATCCCGGGGTAAACCCACGCAAACACGGGGAGAACATGCAAACTCCACACAGATCACTGTTGGTCGGGGGCTGGGATCGAACCCACGCTCCCACGATCCCCCGGCCAAGGGTAAACTGTGCTGCCGCAGTGCTAACCACTGCGCCACCGTGCAACCCAGTTTATCCCCAGTTGATGCCAAATAACCTAACATGCATGTCTTTGGACTGTGGGAGGAAACCAGAGTACCCAGTGAAAATCTAGACAGACATGGTGAGAACATACAAACTCCACACAGAAAGATCACCACTGGCCGGGCATGCATTCAGACCCACAACCCTATATGGATACCATGATCAGCATATGAAAGCAAAAGCTTGGAGGGATGTGTGTTTTCTTACCAGTTTGTTGCGTTATAGTGCAGTAACTGTAGTGTCCCCAAGCAAAATGCTCATCCAAAAGTGACAAGTCAAGCTGTTATTAGAATACAGGGTGCAGACCTTTTTTCACAGTACTCAAACGCTTGGAAAAATAAGTAGGTCCAGAGCTCTTCCAATAAAAACAAATGCTTTCTGTGGACATGCAACCTTATCTCCTTTATTTATATGGCAACAACCAACTCAGCC
The DNA here is from genome assembly GCA_020510985.1 of Pholidichthys leucotaenia. Lineage (NCBI taxonomy): Eukaryota > Metazoa > Chordata > Actinopteri > Cichliformes > Pholidichthyidae > Pholidichthys > Pholidichthys leucotaenia. The sequence goes on along the minus strand of CM035839.1, from coordinate 227,357,078 downwards.
AAGATTCTGCTGCTGTTAACTTTGTGCATTTTCATGTGGGCAGAGATTTTTTAAGCAGTCTTGTGTCACAAATTTTCTCAAACAGAGAAGGAAAAACCCCATTTTTAAATGGAAGAGACCTACACCTTCTCAAATCAGTACTGACACTTTTATTTTCTGCAAAACTATATATTACCGTTCAAAAGTTTGGGGTCACCCAGACAATTATTTTGTGTTTTCCATGAAAAGTCACACTTATTTACCACCATGAGTTGTAAAATGAATAGAAAATATAGTCAAGACATTGGCAAGGTTAGAAATAATGATTTGTATTTGAAATAATAATTTTTTCCTTCAAACTTTGCTTTCGTCAAAGAATCCTCCATTTGCAGCAATTACAGCATTGCAGACCTAACATGATTGCACAAGGGTTTTCTAATCATCCATTAGCCTTCTGACGCAATGAGCAAACACATTGTACCATTAGAACACTGGAGTGATAGTTGCTGGAAATGGGCCTCTATACACCTATGTAGATATTACACCAGAAACCAGACATTTGCAGCTAGAATAGTCATTTACCACATTAGCAATGTATAGAGTGTATTTCTGATTAGATTAAAGTTATCTTCATTGAAAAAAAGTGTTTTTCTTTCAAAAATAAGGAAATTTCTAAGTGACCCCAAACTTTTGAACGGTAGTGTGTGTGTGTGTGTGTGTGTGTGTGTGTGTGTGTGTGTGTGTATAGATAGATAGATAGATAGATAGATAGATAGATAGATAGATGATTTTAGATTTCAGTGGAACTAAAATGTAAAGGCGGCTAATTTCATCAACTGAACCTGAAATACTTCAGACATTCATTAATTTCTTCACAGTTTGTGATTTTCAGTTTTTGCATGAGACATTGGTGTTTTTGTGTGTGGTCTGGGATGTTTTCAGTAACCACCACCCCCACCCCCCCACCCCCGTGCTCCTGTTTTACAGACAGACTAAAAGGTAAAGTTGTGCTGGGACTTAAATCTGGGATTTGACATCATAAAAAATACACCAGAGTAATTTACCACACACAGCGCAATGATGAATCCTTTATTTGGCAAGCTTGTAGTTTGTTCATTCCATGAGTCAAGAATGGGAACGTAATAGATGTGGAATTAGGGCAGAAGTATCATAAATGAATACGATTCACATTATGGAAGATTGATAGCATTATTATTGCATTGCATTTGGATAAATTGTGCAGGTATTCATAATATTCTACCTTAATCTAAGTTGTTTTCTTTTAGCAAAAAGTTAGATTTTCATTAATTTTTCAGTGTACTGTCAGTCATATTTAACAGGGTTAATAGCAGGAGTGCTGGGGCACGTTTAAAGAACTTTTGGCAAGCATTCAGCTGAATGTTGGGGGAGATCACATAAATATTCAAAGCAATGAAGGAAATTTATTGTCAACTGTGTGTTTTACATTTTAAAAAGGAGACGAGAAGACTCTGTGGGCTTAATGAATGCACAATTAAGGATTCTTTCAGTGCCTCAAAATGCCGTTTATTTCCTGTATATGGAAAAGGCTTTTTAGAAGGTAACACGCCTTGCAGTTTCAGAAGGAACTCTATGTTACACAGTTATTCCATGCCAACATTCGTTCAAATTAAACATATTTTTCTCCAACAGCTTGTAAGAATAATTGCAACAACACTTATAGGGGATAGAGTTGACATCACTACATTTGTGTATTTATAATATTTATAATATTTATAATTGTGTATTTATAATTTTTCTGCATTGATGTATGTGGTTATTGTGTATATTTTTATCTTGATTCTTTTTTCTAAAGCCCATCCAGGGACAAGAGTTGCAAATTAGCTAATAGCTATACACTCTATGTGCAACACATCAGATTGATTGTCTTTGATTAATTGTCTATGTTTATTGCACTGTCCCTGTCAAATAAACTAATCTACTACTACTACTACCTCATGGTCAGTAATACTGCACTGATTGCCAACATTTGGTTGTACTGAAAGGTTCTCTACAGTAGTAGTATTAGCTGGGTTTTGCCCTTTAAGAAATCTAATAATTAGGTCCCATATCTTATCAAACATGTCCTCTCTGTCGTCACGGTAATGTCTCATCGTGTTCCAGATGTAATATACTGGCTCATTCTCTCTGTCATAAGTCGAATGTATGCACAGAGTCTTGTTTCCACATGCGCAGAATCAATTTTAATGCAATGGCGTGGCATCCGGCGACCGTCCGTCCACATTTCACAGGAATCACTACTCCTCCTTGGCATTTGCCTCAATGCTCAACAAACTCACTCCCAATGATCCTCAGGGGGGTCTGCATCCAAGTTATGCTCAAGGTCATTGTCAAAGGTCAGAAGATCTGGGCACTTATGATTTCCCCAAAAAAACTACACTTCTCCTAGGTCATTGACCTTGACTTGAAGCACATCATAGATAGGTCTGCATCTAGGCTGTGCTCAAGGGCAACGGTCAGGAGATCTGAGCACTCTTGGGGGTGATTTCATCAGGACTGAATGAGCTACCCCATCATTGATGGTCTGGTTTGGCTTTAACAGGATACTCTTCTTCTCATATTTATTGACTGAAGGCAAGGCGCTTGTAATTCCCAGAACAGCTGCAAGAGGGTTCAGTTTTAGGGTCTTCCCGAAGGCTTCAGAAAAACACTGAAGATATTTGTCCACAATGACTAGAGGTTACTACAAGACCAAAAGGAGTGTCCAAGAGTACCAACAGTGTTTTTACATTAAATTCAGTTCAATTCAACTTTATTTGTATAGCGCCATTTCACAACAGTCATGTCATAGCACTTTCAAACTCAATCCAAACTGGCAGCTGGTTCCAAAGGAGAGGAGCCTGATAACTGAAAGCGCTGCCTCCCATTGTAATTTTAGAGATTCTAGGTATTACAAGTAATCCTGCATTTTGGGAGTGCAGTGCTCTGTTAGGATGATAAGGTACTATCAGATGTTTTAAATAACAAGGGGCCTGATTATTTAGAGCTTTGTAAGTGAGGAGAAGGATTTTAAACTTAATTCTAAATTCTATGGGAAGCCACTGAAGGAAAGCCAGAAGTGGAGTGATATGATCTCTCTTTCTAGTACCTGTTAAAACTCTAGCTGCATTGGTTACATATGGCGAGACATCAGAAAAAAACTTGTGTAACTTCTCTTTAGAGTAGTGGAGTCTGTGGAGTGTTTTGAACTATATCAAAGTGTGCCTGACATTGACTGAATAATTGTGCACATTTTGTGGGCATTCTTCCCAATTCACATCCCTCAGTACAACATTTACGCCCAAAGTATAGGTCTTTTATATCATCGATATCTAACTGCTGCGGAATAAAGGAGTGATTTTTACAAACTGGAGTATCGATATATAAATCTGGTGCCTTGATATATTGCTTTATCTGGTTCCAGGTGGTCAAAGTATTGCCAATTACATAGCTGCTATTGTAGAATAACTTTTTAACAGGGGCTGGAAAATTGAGCAAAGCCAACAGAGATGTCTTTTTTTAACCTGTCCTGTCCAGCAGCTTAGCAAGCAGAAGAAATATCTGCTTGCCTTGTTGTGCCAAACAGATTTACTTTGCCAAAAGGAGCTCTGCTCATATTTGATATGTACTGTATATAAATAGTATTTATAGACTCCTCAGAGAACAGAGAAGTCATATTGCAAAGCACTCATTCTGTATTCAATCAAGGCAAGGCAAAGGGAAGAAGTAGAAGGGGGCCCCGCCTCCACCAGGCAAGCATGGACAGATGAGCGGCCCAGAAGTACATTTTAAAATCTGGCAGAGTAAAACCTCTGACATCTTTTGTTTTACAGAAATGCTCCTTAGCAGTCCTACCAGCCATATAGTTCAGTTTAAAAAAAGCAAAATGATTGAATCCAGATGTTTAAAGCTAGACTGAGGACTAAAGCATGGGATCAACTGAAACAAAAACAAGAATTGTATTCAGATGTGGGTAGAAACTAGTTCCACTTACTCAGATGTACTCAAGTAACTTTTCACCAAATTGTACTGTAGATTTTATTTCAGGATGCATTTTATTCAAGCACATTTTTTAAGAAAAAAAAGTACTTTCACTTAAAGGTCCCATTCACTGCACTTTTCCCACATGCTGACAGCACCCACATGTCTCAATGAAATGTCTGTGATGTATTTTGGTCAGTTTGCCTTTAAATATTTAATTACTGTAGCATCATTGTGGATCATATTTTGCAGCCTTTCTGAGAAGGGCTCATTTCAGTGCACGTCTCTTTAAATTCCTAATAGTCACATTTAACTCCACCCTCCCTCTCATGCCACTATTGCTAACTTAGCTGGCTAGCGTCTAGCTTGGGTAGTGAGCCTGAGCCAACTAAGAGAAAACTCACATTATCAAGTAATCAAATTTTCAGTTTACCACACATAGTTAATACTTGGTGGTCTAATAAGTGGCAGAGGTATAATTTGTCACTTATTTTAGTTTTTTTTAATGTGTCTACATTCCATGAGCTCTTTATTTGACAAGGCACTCGCTCTTATTTTGAAGGGTTGCAAGACCAGATTGGAGCTTTTATTTTGAAAGTTTATTTGCTAAGCATGATTTTTATATGTGCAGAGTTCAGACTCAAAATGTGTTTAAGGTGAGTGTACTGTTATCTTCCTTTTCATCGCTGCTCACTGCAGTTTAGATTTCTCTGTGAGCATGCAGAGAGCAAGGCAGCCGCGCCGCGCTGAGCTTCCACTGTCAGACTTCAGCCAAGCTGCAGACAGACCGGTCTTGCAACGGCAGCTCATATTAACGTGACAAATATTTGAATATGTGTGACTTTATGCATCGCAGGCGGCCAAATGTAGTGATACAATGAATATATTTGGTATATCACCCAGCTCTAACTGTGCATGGCAAGCGAACTCCCTACCACTGTTAGTGCTGACGCTAATGCCTTGGTTGGGCTCCCCGCTTGTCTACATTTACAGAGAGACAGCTATGCTGGCCAATAATAAAGCAGCGGCATGTGTCAAGGCTGAGATTACCTTTTCTTGACATAGAGGAACAAACCCAGAGGAGGTAAAACGTCTCATCGCACACAGAATTGATATAAAGACTGAGAGTGTTTTTTAGAGAAAAGAGTGTTTTTTTGTTTTTTCCGATAATCACATGACCAATAGATGCATTTCAGAAGGATAACACTTTTTTTCAGTGAATAGGACCTCTAAGTCTAGTTGGCTCTACTCCATAAGTTCTTCACTGATTTGAACTGTACTTGTGTCCAGCATTCGACAATTGTTACACTGAATTTAAACATCAGCAGAACTGTTTCAATAGTGTGAAAAACTGGAAAATACTCAGACACACAAACATACAGAAATGTGACTTTAACCAGCAGAATTAAATCCAAAAGGTTAATATAAGGTTAAAATATGCTTGTTTATACAGTAATGAAAACAACTGCATCTCTAGTCATTTTTGTGAATTTCTAAATGAATTTCAGAGTTGAGGTCATTGTACTATTCTGACAGAAAAAAATGTGGATTATAAAAGAGGTTAAATGTCAATAGTTTATAATATTTATTAGGATTCAGGGAAAAAAATCTAAACAGTGTAGCATTGTGTGATATTGTATCAATTTAGAGACAGTATTGTAATTTTTCAATAAAAGTAAAATTAATAGAATATTAATATAAACTCAACTTTTTGTATATCAGAGTAGTAAAAACAAACTGACTTTTCAGTCCACTAGATGGTGCTAAGAACCCCTTTAAGATCCCCTCACGGAGATCGTTGGGTGACAGTTGAGCAATGAAAAATTGGCCCAACCTCTCAATGAGTTCCAAAAGCCGTTTCTGTGTAAATGTTTGGGAGGTCCTTGTGCACTCATTGTACAATCAAAAATTTACATTTTCAGCAACTTTCATGGTGATCTCTAAAGATCTTTAAGCGACCTTGGCGATCATTGAGCACTCATTGAAAGATCTTTGAGAGATTACTGGAGACTAAGCCTTCTGCAGTGACCATTGAGAGTTTGCTGAGGGCTCGTTGTGTAACTAGGAGAGATCACTGAGGCATCATTGAGAGTTGCTTTTGCAACTAAGGAGGTTGCTGGAAAATTCTGGGGTGATAGGGAGCCTCTGGATATATACACTACTCACAAAAAGTTAGAGATATTTGGCTTTTGGGTGAAATTTATGGAAAATGTAAAAAGTTCACACTACAGTGATATTATATCATGAAAGTAGGGCATTTAAGTAGAAATATGTAATGCTGAATTTATTGAATCAACAGCCAACAACAGTGGTGGGTATGCTGCAACAAAAAATGTCAATGTCTCAGTAACTTGTCATGTGTCCTTGAGCATCAATTACAGCTTGACAACGACGTCTCATGCTGCTCACAAGTTGACTTATTGTCTGCCGAGGCATGGCATTCCGCTCTTCCTAAAGGGCGGCTCTCAGGTCATTGAGGTTGTGGGCTGCGGGGTTACAAGCCTTGACGCGGCAACTCAGCTGATCCCTTAGGTTTTCTATGGGATTCAGGTCTGGAGAAAGTGCAGGCCACTCCATTTGAGGTACCCCAGCCTCCAGCAGCCGTTCCCTAATGATGCGACCTTGATGAGCTGGAGCATTGTCATCCATGAAGATGAAATTGGGCCTGTGTTGTTCATGCAAGGGCAAAATGGCTGGATTAATGATGTTATTCAAGTAGTATTGGCTTGTCACTGTAGCATTCACAAAGTGTAGGGCAGTTCTGTATTGACTAGACATACCTGCCTAGACTGTAACACCACCACCACTAAAGGCAGATGCATAGCGCTCTCCTTGACGTCTCCAACATCATTGGCAGCCATTATTTCTGCTCAACGTGAATTGACTTTCATCAGAGGACAGCACTGAGGCCCACTGGTCCCTTGTCCAGCGTAAATGCTCCCTGGCCCACGCCTGTGCCTGACAATGATGCCTGTGCCTGATGGTGTGGTCAGGTACCCTGGCAGGTCGTCTAGCATGCAGACCATGCTGATGTAAACAGTTTCGAATGGTCTGACGTGACACTTGGGTGCTTCTCACCTCCATTAAATGTGCTTTGAGTTGAGTGGCATTTATCATCCGATTCCACAGGGCACTGTTCACAATGAAGCAGTCATCAGTGTGAGATGTGGCCAAAGGACATCAACTTCTATGCCTTTCTGTGACTCTTCCAGGCTCTCTGTTGCAACCTGCTGATGTGACACTCTAAGCTCAGTGGCCACTTCCCTTTTGAGAACATCCTGTTTGAAGCCTCGTAATGGCAAGGTACTGTTGATCAATTGTTAGGTGTCATCTTGGTCTCGTGATGTCAAAATGTGAACAGCATGATAAAGAGGACAGTTTAAATGCCAATTGTAATTGAACCAGAAAATTTAGTGGTCGATTCATGAATCAGACACCTGTTGTGAATTTTGCTGTTAAGCACCTTGTTAGAGAACAGCAAGTTACACAAAAAGTACTGAAGCATTGAACAGTTGGAAATGTGCATTCAAAAGGTTAGAGAAGGTCAAATTAAATTCACCTGTAAAGGTTATAGTGCATTTTAGGTACATCCCGAAATTTCACCTGAAAGCTGAATATCCCTAACGTTTTGTGAGTAGTGTATATGAGAGGTTTCTGGTGCTCTTCCACCAGTTTCTGACAAGCTGTTGAAGAATAAACATTTCTAGAAGGTCAAGAATCCAAGATGAACAACAAGCTTTGATACATGGTGACATCTTACTAGGTCACCAAGCGACTTGTCCAGAACCAGATGGTCAATGATTTCGTCCAGAGGAGGAGGCAGAGAAGCAGAAGAAGAACCTGGAGGGTCTGTCCCTGGCTGACACAAGGAACAAGGCTACAGTTTGGTGACTGCAGCCCCCAGTGCCACACTTCCTATCCTCAAGCTCTCAATGAATACTTAACAATCTTCTAAGCAGAAATTGGTCACCTAGTGATAGTGCAGCGATCTCCGCCATGGTTTGTCAATGAACTCCATTGGTCTTTCATGGAATCGTCAGCAATCTCTCACTGATCTCCCAACCGTCTCTACCTTTGGGGTGTAAAAATTTGGCATTCATTGAAAGATCGCTGAGAAATCATTTGGATATCAATGAGACTGTTAAGCGTTCCTAGAGCATTTGTTGAGCTTTTGTTGAGAGGTCGCTTCCCTTGATTTGACTCATTGTTTTGGACTCAGTCACAGCTTTAGGGAGACTGTGGTGACCGTGTAGATCACTGGAAGATCACTGAAAGATCTTGGCAGCTGCTGGATGCTCATTGAAAGATCATTGAGAGATCAAAGTGACTCATCAGATCTAACTGTGAGTTGGACAAAACAAAGATCAGGATGGGAAATCACAGTATATGATAATGTAATACCTGATAATATTGTATCATGACCCAAGTATCAGGATAATACTGTATCGTGGGGCCTCTTGTGATTCCCATCCTTAATATAAGTTCCTTTTTTTAAGAATAAATGATCAAAATTAGTCACTACTCTAGTGGTGACTTCTCTTCTTCCTGAGTGAGTATGATAATGTAGGAATAATTTTACTAGACTCAAATTTGTGGATACTTTACCCACATTGATTCTGCTAAATAAACTTAAAAAAGCATGTCAGTGGAGCAGTTACTGGTAGTTATTAACCAATTATAACCAGGTTAACTACCTCACCCACAGGTGACTTGTTGACAGTGACCATGTTTACACGGTCATGAGTAAACTGATTACTGGAGTAAACAGATAAAGGTAATAAACAGCTTATGGTGTTTACATGCAGTGAGTAAACAGTTTACTGGGCAAATAAACTAGGTGTGTTAACCCATTTTCTCATAAACCGATAAAGGTAATTGGATTACACTGTTTACACGACAGTTTGAATAATCAGGTAACTCCAGAAAGCTGATTGTAACCGGTTTACTCGTGACCATGTAAACAGGGTCAGTGTTTGGTCTGTTACAGTGAACTGACTCGAACAAAGCACAGAAACTGAGTGAAATGAAATTCTGTTTGTTTCACAGGAGAACAAAACCACTTAAGAGTAACTACTCATCAGTCATAATGTTCAAAACAAAGCTTGCTGTTGTGATGGATATGGAATTATTAAATGAAATTAGCATTTAAGGAAAAAGGTCTGTCTTTAGTTGCCACTAAATGAATAAAATGGTCCCAATTGGAAGCTTTTTGTTTGTGATCCCCCCCTCTGAGTGTCTCTAAATGCTCTCTAAAAAGCATCCAGAGTGTGTCATTATCCCAGTAATAACATTAGGAGTGGTTGTGTGCAGTATCTTTCTCTTAACTTTCTTGATTTGTGGAATAACTGTGTGGTTTAAAGTCCATGCTCACATCCCCATAACCAGCCGAGAAAAGCCAAAAAGGAGAAGCCATAAAAATGACTCAAACTGATGCGTCTCCTGCCCGGGGAGAATTTTAAGTTGTGTTTACTTGGCGTGATCGTTGATGCAGACGGAGACAGTGAATTGATTAGGGTTTTCCCCCGCATTTAAAATCATGCAGAAAGTTTCTGCTCCCTTGCCTTTGTGATGTGGTTTTTGAAAGTCAAACTAAATTAGCACAACTTTGCCTTTTTAAAAGTTCTGACTGCAGACCAGGCCTGCACATTGCCTGCCTTTTTTATTATTTGGTTTTGTTTTTTTAATAATTAGTTACTGGATTTGCGTTTAACCTGTAAAACAAACCAAAAACACAAGGACAAATGTGATATATTTGATGTTGCTGGTGGTTGGATTACTAACACTGATCTGTTTTCTGAAAGGAAATAAGTGGGGAAATCATGCAGTCAAGGGAAAAAAGCAAAATGTCTTGCAAAGGAAAGCCTCTGAATTATAAGTGAAATCACCAGAGAAAGTGAACCAAATCCCAGCTGGGCACAAACACCTCATCTGGCTGATGTGTGGAGCTGCAGAGCAACAGTCCCACACCACAGGAGAGCAAAGTGATCAGTTCTGTCGTCTGAAAAGCAGCTTTTTTTTTTTTCCTGTTTTTGATTGGTACAAACACGTGCTGCTCTTTGTTCAAGGTGGCATCTTTGTGAGACATTATAGGCTCTGATGGCTGTCTGTGAAATTGGACTGCTGTTTATCTGTTAGTCAGGGAAGGGTTCCCGTTAGATCCACTTTGCTAAACATCTAAAATGCTGTCCATAGCAAGAAAAAAAAAGTGTCCTCAGCAATGACTGCCTCTGTTTCCTTCCATTCTTTAAAAGCTATGCAGCAGCTGCTTTATTCTGCAAGTTCAAAGCTCTTCTTTGTGATCAGTGTGTGCCGATTACTCAAAGCGATATAGGTGGGCTCTGGCATGTTAGGCTAGCCATGAATCCTGAAAGTCTTTTATACTTCTAGGTCTATACATGCTGTAGTGCTGCTTGCTATCTGTGAAATGTTGGCCAGGACCCTGCTCTATCGCTTTGTACAGTTTAAAGTAGTTTTAAAAGAACAGTTGAATAACATAAAATAACATAATACAATGTTATTTATGTTATTTCCCACGTGAAGAACTCCTGTAAACCTTGCAGTATTGAAACTCAGTGAACAAGGCATCTTAGACAAGCTGAAAAACAAATGGTGGTACGATAAGGGTGAATGTGGAACCAAGGACTCTGGAAGTAAGGTCAGTCGCTGCAGGTCTTTTTATACTGATTGCAAAATGCATTTATTTTTTTTAAACCCAACTGTTCATATGCAAACATCCAAAACATAAACCCTAATCATGACATTATACTACCACATCTGAGTCACATGGAAAACTAGATTTTCTCTACACTTCTCTGAGTGATTTACACATCAAACACAACTCATAACATAAACACAGTTAATTGAATGTAAGTAGACAATTCTCATTTTTTTTTAAAAAAACAAAACTGCATGATTACACACATTTTATGCATAACATCAGATTTAGAATTGAAACCATTATACTGCTATTTCCAATCTGGATTCCTAGTTAAACTTGTTTCCATTCATTGGTATGTGAAATATTTTGTGTTTTTCCTATAAGGCGTCCTTATCCTGACAGACTCCAGACTGACCTTTAAACACCATCTGAGCGCAAAGTGGTCAGATGGTGTTTAACAGTCACAGCTCACAGATGGAGCGTCAGAGTAAGGAACACTTCTGTAAACTAGAGGGCACTCAAGAGGGTGCATACCTCCGCCAAGGCTGTTTGTCCACCAGTTAAAATGTGATTATTAAAGCTGCAAGCGGCACAGAGGGCTGTGGCACCTTGATGCTGCCCCGACCCGTCACAGTTTGAGGGTTTGATGGCCAGGGCACGTCTGTGATGTTGTGAAAACTAGGATGGACAGATGGGTTCCTCATTAGCGGTAGAATACCCAGTAATGAGCCGTCATGTTGCTTTTGATCAGTTGTGTGACAGGTTGTGTGGCATTGGCTAACTTCCTGTAGCCAGTGTGTGGCACCATAGCTATGAGTCGATACTGATATGCAGATGTGTTCAGGCCAGGACTGCTACCAAACATGAGAAATTTGCATTGGATCAGACATTGCAACATTGAGTAACAGATACTTCAATATGGCAATAAAAGCGTAATGTCTTAATGCCTTGCGGCTCATTTCGCACATGCACACTGAATGTAATCTGCTGTTCATATGTCCACACAGTAGATGGCAGCAATGCACCACCAAACACCCAGAATTGCACAGAACGAGGAGGAAGAACGTGAAGGCAGCTCGTTTTGGTGTAAACAATGGTAGAGGTCCGAGAGGAAGAGGAAGAGCAGCTTTTGTCTTTGCTGTTGTCGGCAGCTGCAGAGGGGAAAAGACGCGTAGTTTAAAGGTGAAAATGTATTTGATGTCTGCACGAGAAAACGAGAACAGTGGTGCATCCGTAGCTCAGTCTAGACCTCCGTCACAAAGTTTGCCTGCGTGTGATAAGTCTGTGGGGACGCTCTGTGGTCTCGAGGATAATGACATTTATGACACAGGCACTGCGCAGTAACACAGAGATCGATGTGATATAAACATTACATACCATGGAAACGGTGTGATGCATTTTAGTGCTTTTGAACCTGATTTAAATCATGGTATGCCTAGTAACAGAAACTTCCTGTTTGATGGTGAAGGACTGACATTTTACAGGAGGCCATTGGCATTAAGATGATAGTATGTAAAATGAGGTGTCATCAAAATGTTAAGCATGTTGTAAGTTTAAAGGGATTGTACAGTACATAAAACATGACACTTCCTGTTATCAAAGAGCAGGGCTATGGCATTGACAGAATATTAACATGCAGATGCATTAAGAAGCGGATCAAGCAGCTGAATTTCACTGTAGATTGGATCTTGCATGCATGAATTATTTGCAAAGATTTGTTTAGCAAAAGCCCTATTGCGCAGTGTAAAAAAGAGAAGAAGGGATCCAGAATATGCATGCTGTCCCGCATCTGCTCCATAATGTAGTGGGTTCATCCTTTACCCAAGAGCCACCTCTGATGAAAATTTCATCAACATCCATCAAGTGGTTTCTGCGTAAACCTGCCGACAAACAATCAGACAAATGGACAAACAAATGGCAGTGATCACATTACCTCCTTGGCAGAGGTAATAATGATGCTTATACTGTATTTAGGGTTTAAATTAAAGATTTACAGGGGGAAAAAACTGTAAAAGTCACATACAAATGAATTTCTATCTTTGGCTTTTAATAGCAGCAAAATGGTTCAATTCATCTTTCCCAGCTTGCCACTTTGATTGTAGCGATGCAGTGTTTTCTTTCTTTCTTTGTTAAGATGAGCAGCTATGATAGTGAACTGAGCCTTGTAGACCTGTACGACCACGACCGCCTTCCGCTAGAGACGTGGCCTCGTAAAGAGACCACGAAGCAGGATAGATAGAAAATCTCTACATTCACCTTCCCATCCCCTTAGAGTGTAAATCATTTGAAAGTATTATTATGATTATCAGATGCATTTAAGTTAACAGTATTTTTGCATTTATTCATATAGCTGAGAATGTCATGTAGAGTTACAGTTTAGTCAGTATTTTATATGCTGTAGGTTGTTTGTGTCTGTGCCAGTTGAAGAAGTCTTAATGGTGGTCTTTACCTCCCCCAGGACAAGACAAGTGCACTAAGCCTGAGCAACGTGGCAGGAGTCTTCTATATTCTGGTGGGAGGGCTTGGCCTGGCTATGACCGTGGCTCTCATAGAGTTCTGCTATAAGTCACGGCAAGAGACTAAAAGACTGAAGCTGGCCAAGAATGCCCAAAACTTTAAGCCGGCCCCTCCAGTAAACACTCAGAATTTTGCCACGTACCGTGAAGGCTACAACGTGTATGGGACAGAGAGTGTGAAATCTAAAGGGTTTGTCTTTTTTTTGTTGTTGTTTTTTCCCCTACCATTCCTGTACTATTTTAGTGTGAAACCTGATTAATTTGGGGAATTTTAGTAAAGGCACCCTGTCTGTTAGTGACACAGGTGGCCAATAAGTGAACTGCAGCTGCTGAAAGGGCTGCAGTTCACTTATTGGCCACTAGTGTCGCTTAAAACAATGGTTTTTCCAGGGCTAAGCACAAGTCCATAATATCTGTGCTCTATTTTTGAACCAATTTGCATTAACATGAAAAGAGAACCAGCTACTTTTGGTTATCATTTAGATCAGGGGCTTGCCTAGAACTAGCAGCTGGCTTTCTTTTTGTGAAAAATTAAAGAAAAATGTTGCAAATTTCCAAGAGAAATTTAATGTGGATAAATTTAAAAGAAAAAAGCTGTAAGTGTATAGAAGATGAAATGTTGCAAATTTATATAAAAAGATGCACTTTTACAAGAAAGGTTGCGAAAAATTAAGTTTGTACTTGACAGAAATTTTAAATTTAAAAGAAAAATGTGAAAAGTATAAGAGTTGCTACAGATTCAAGAGAAAAAGCTCACACATTTACAAGAAAAGACGCAAATTTATGTTAAAAAGTTGCATATTTTCTCTCAATTAATTTATAATTAGTAGGCAGGCCAGTATATATGTACAGTTTAGACGTACTTAGGACTCCTCTAAAACTGCTCAGAATGGCTGTATCAGCAGCAGAGGTTGCTGACCTCTGACCTCGGCCATGGTGTGTCATAGTTCCCCAGTGGCACACATACATTGTGCTGACATACATCGAGAATACATCTTATAGAGGTCGATGCACATCAGCATTAAGTCGGAGATGACCATCATTTAACGTTTCAAAGCTATAGCAGTCACTCTGCACTTCAGTCAATCAATCAAAGCTTTCTTTATATAGCACGTTTCATACAAAAATTTGTAGCACAAAATGCTTCACAGATTGAAATAAAACACAATTAACACACACAAACACACAATCTTTCATCTGTGTGAGACATGGCTGGGCACTGAGGATCCAGGTGTGGAAGCACCATCACTAGGAAGCCATCACCAGCAGGGAAAGTGCAGAGTCCACAGCTACGGGGACACCATCTCTGACACCGCCCAAGCCTATTCGGAGGGGTCAACACTGCAGGTATGGTACCACAGTGTGCAATCCCCTCAGCCGGTAGACCAGGCCAATCACAGGCCAGCACCCTACAGCCGGAAACAGGCACAATTCCCTGTGGGAGGGCTCCCTATAAGGAAATGCTGGAGCTCGGACAGGGTGATAAAAATAAAACAATCATTGATAAATAATAAAAAGATAATTTGTGGGTAAAAAGACTGGACAGTTAAGATGACTAAGAGGAAAAAAAACAACACTTAAATACAATCAAACAGACATAGATTCAAATGTATTAATAATTAGTTATAAAATAAATAAATAATTTTGACCAGAACAACATAAAATATGTTTAAAATCATAAATTAAGACAATTAAAACAGCAAAGTAATCAAAAGCTAGGTTAAAATAGTAGGTCTTGAGCCTGCTTTTAAAAACATGAACATGCTCAGCAGCCCTGTTGGTCATCTTCTTTTGGCTGCTCCCTTTCAGGGTTGCCACAATGTATCTTCTTTATAAGGTCTTTGGTATGACCTGGTCATGAACCCACAACCATCTGACTATTGAGGTGGATACCACCAGGTCACCACTCCAGTATCCTGCAGGTAAATGTTAATCATGACCTTTATTTATTTAGGTTGGCTCTTTTAGAATGCAACTATTTTATTATTCAAGGTGAGAAACACTACAACTAATACTGGAGTAGGGACCTAGTGGTAGAGCAACCACCCCACAGCTGGAAGGTTGTGGATTCAGGAAGGGCGGCATTTAACTGCAGAGTGGCTGTGGATGGTCGTCTCCGACTTAATGCTGATGTCTGGGCAACATCTTGCCAATATGCAAGCAACCTCTATAAGATGTACTCCCAATGTAAACTTGTCGAATTTGGCATGAAATAAGTGTGCTGTCGGGGATAGTAGTAGACTTTGGTTTGCATTAAATATTTGCTTTTTTCACCAGTTAATGCTACATAATGTTACTAAGAGCAGAAACATTAAATTTTCTGTTGGATGCAAATACAGTATGCAACCATCCCTAATGAAGGACAGCCAATCAGAAGAAAGTTGGACTTAAAGAACAGCAGCTTATAATTTAAGGGGATTGAACTGAATTGGAAAAGTTAACTTCTGTAAAATGAGAGAAATGAGAGGCTTTTAGGCCCAGTTTGACAGGAATTCAAATTAGGAATTCAAATAGCTCAGATTATTCTGAGCTATTACTCTAGAGTTAGGACAATATACAGATGTGGATTTAATGAGCATAGATGGTTAATGAGAGGTACTGTGACCAAAGCTAACCTCAACACAGTGACGGGATTGTTGGTAGGCACCCAGATACTCAAACTGATGTGCAAATCGCTGGAAAGGTGAAATTCTCATCATATGTCCCCTTTAAGAGTTCAGAATTTACGAGAAAAACACTACAAATTTATATGTAAAAAAAAAACAACTGCTGAACAGTCATAAAAGAAAATGTGAGAAAGAAGTAACTTTTGCACAAATAGTGCAGTAATGTACTCTACCCACTACCCTACCCTACCCACCTCTGACAGCATGGACCTGGAAGTACCAAGTCTACGAGGTAGTTGACAGAACTTGTGTTTTTGAGTTCAGCATGCGTACCGTGTCACGCTCATGTTGCCGTTTGTTTGATCCTCATTTGCACATTTCTTGGCTTTGCAGAGGTGAAATGTTTGGATTCCCACTGGTGCGCCTGGATGGAAGCTGCCACTCTGTGTGACCCCGACACTCCGAGCTTGGCATCCTTGGAGGCAGCTGCCTTCTTTGTCACCACCTTGGACACAAGCCTACATGTCAACAAGAGCTCTTTCGGGTTACAAACCCGTTGTCGCACTAGCAGAGTGCAATGGGGCAACAAGGATTATTGCTTCTGGAAACATGGGATTTGCCTCTCATAGTGCCTTATGGAGCATTTCTGCATTATGGCAATGCAATTAAAATTGAGTTCACTTGAAAAGAAAAAAACCCTGAGGAACTAGGACAAATTATTTCTTCAACATTGTTTTCTATGTTAAAGAAGAAGAAGAAAAAAAAGCCATGATTTGAAATCAAAATCCCGGAGTACTTCTGAAGTCATTGGAATCCTTTACAAACATATTTTTGTGGTGAAGTATTAAGTTGGATAAATGTTATATTTAGTGAAGTAAAGTCATTTTATTGTTTTACTATAAGACTTTTTTCAGTGTCAGAATATTTAGGACGCGCATCGATCACTAAGGTTAAGCTGACAAAGTCGTACCCCAGTTTTTACTCTGAAAATATCAGCAATATGAAAGTAGAGGTCATCATAAACAGCTTAGGTGGCGTTCTGTTCAAAACCGCTAGACATCACATCCGACTGAATGACTTACCTAGATGCTTGTTTTAAATCTATGAGAGACTGCAATGGATTCAACTGCCATTACCTGGAAATTAAAAAAAAAATCTTTTGAAATGAGGTCTGCTTTTATCACTTAGTGCCATAATGTTGAACTGAAATGAATTACAAGTAGAGATAGGAGAGTGATCCCTCATGTGATGGAATATTGTCATGGTTTAACTGAGCTGGTGGTTTACACTTTGTACACATTTAGAGGCCATTCTCATGTAAGCACAGAATCTTCAAGTGTGACCCTCAACTTTTTTTTTTGGTAACTGAAAACACACCATAGCTTCTTTGGTTGTGATAAGCTTTCTGTGTCTATGCATTATGCAGAAGGAGGACTGTACATTGACGGAAGAACAACGGATTCAACTTTTGTCTGTATAAGTGGACTTTTTACAAACTGAAGGGAAAACCCAGAAATGCTACAAACCATGTGCGCCTACATTTGTTTAGTATAACATGCCGTTTCATCCTTTTCCCCCCACATTAAGTGCATGTAAATTTGGTGATAGTTTTGAGAAACTGCGACTCAGAAAAAAACAAAAAAGAAAGAAAAAAGAAACCCGACCCCGTCTTAATACGTGTCTGATAATGGCATTTTGATTTGGATTTAGTTTTTCCCATTCATTTGTAACAGTACCTCAGCCATGAGAGTTGCATGTATGGACACACTGAACCTCCCTGGAGAGGTTATGTAAAAAAAATGATTTTATTACATTTCCTTAATAAAAGCAGGTTTATATTCATCTATGGGAGTCATTATTTATGCATGTCAAAATCAAAACCATAAAGTAGGGGTGTTCAAATCATGGTCCGGGGACCAACTGTGGCCAGGGTCGATTGAAAAGATAAAAGGGAATTGGGTTAATGACAATACATTGCAATTTATGTATAATTTCCTTGAATTTAACACCAAGATGCCACTACTGTCAGGTGGGGAAATTATTTTTTTCTTTTTAGTCATTTACTTAGCTATAGAAGGTAAGGGAAACGTGTGTACGAGTGCATCCCAATAAATTACAATGTCATCGAAAAGCTGATTTTGGTAATTTAATTCAAAAAAATGAAACCGCTATTATACTGTATAGCTTCCATTATGCACAGACAGATATGGTATTTCAAGTGTTTATTTCTTTTAAATTTGATGGTTATGGTTTATTGTCCACTGTGTTTTATCATGTCTAAAGTCAGCGCAGTTGTCTACCAGGAAATTTTTGAGGACGTCATGCTTCCCTTTGCTGACAAGCTTTATGGAGATGCTGATTTCATTTTCCAGCAGGACTTGGCACCTGCCCATACTGCCAAAAGTACCAAAACCTGGTTTAATCACCATGGTATCACTGTGCTTTGTTGGCCAGCAAACTCTCTTGACTGAAACCCCATAGAGAATCTATAGGGTGTTGTCAAGAGGAAGATGAGAGACACCAGACGCAACGATGAAGACGAGCTGAAGACCGCTAGCAAAGCAATTTGGGCCTTCATAAAACCTCAGCAATACCACAGGCTGATTGCCTTCATACTACGGCACATTGATGCAGTAATTCATATGAAAGTAGCCCCGACCAAGTATTGAGTGTGTACATGGACATACTTTTCAGTAGGCCAAGATTTCTATTAAAAATCCATGTTTTTTTAAAATTAATTTTATGTACTATTGTGGGGGCATGATGTGGGACTTCTCCACCCAGAGAAGGCAGCTGGGGAAGGGGGGAACAACGGACCGAAAGTGGAGGTGTCACCGGGGGGTATCAGATGGGACAGTAAGGACTATGTGCCCCCCGGGGAGAGGAGTAACTGCCGGAGCCGCTGGAAGAAAAAGGATGTGAGAGCGGCGCTGGTGTTATGTCATGTTAATGTGCCACACAGGCTTTGTTCTAAACACAATGTATTATGGTCGGAAGTTCCGGGTCTCAATGCATGGTATTAAAGATAAAAAAGAGGAATGCACAGAGACCCAGGAGCTCTTTTACTGTACTGTATGTTGGAGATGGAATAAAGTTTCTGTGTTGTTCAGCTCGTTGCCTTGCCTGCTTCATTTCTTCACACTGGTGACCCTAAGATGTGTCATGGAAAACGAGCCAAGCACCACCCCGGAGACTACCTGGAGGGAGAGCACCAGCGCCACATGCGATGACTCAGTCACGCTCCCAGACTTCTGGATTCACAACCTGACCTCTTGGTTCTTGCACATAGAAGCCCAGTTCACACTCCGTGGGATAACAACGGATGATACCAAGTATTACTACATAGTCGCTGTGCTGGATGCACACGCCACGCAACAGGTGAAGAGCCGTGGGCCCAAGGAAAATATGAAGCGCTCAAGAGGATGCTTCTCCAGTGCTATACCCTTTCTGACAGTGAGAGGGCAGAGAGACTCCTAACACGTACGGAGTTAGGGGACAGATCAGCAGTGGAGCTCATGGAGAGCATGTTGGTGCTGAGGGAGAAGGACGATGAATCTTTCCTGTTCACCCACTTGTTCCTCAGGAACCTACCGGCTACAGCAAGGACGATCCTGGACAACTCGACGTGGCTGGTTGCTAAGGACTACCGCGCCCTGGCGCAGGAAGTGGACTGCACCATTTTGGTGACCAGAACTCTCAGCATGCAGACAGTCGCACCGGCATCCATGAGGGACTCCAGCGAGGTCGAGGAGCCATTCGTGGTAGCCGGGATGAACACCAGGAGACGAAGGAACGGGGCGATCTGTTTTTATCATTGTCGTTTCGGCTCGAATGCCCAACGCTGCCTGTCACCATGCAAATTCAAGAAGTCAGGAAGACGGCACGTTCGGAATTCAGTGGCAGCTGCAACCAATGGCCACAGGAACAGACTGCTTTATGTCACGGACACACATTTGGGAAGACGGTTTTTGGTGGACTCCGGCTCCCAGAAGAACCTCATCCTGCCGGTCAATGCAGACAGGGTGGCAGGAGGCAGCGGCCCCGAGCTCACGGCCGCCAACGGATCTACCATCAGGACATTTGGCAAGCGGACACTGACGATATGCTTACACAGACGCAACTTTCAGTGGGACTTTGTGGTAGCTGCATGTTCTGGCCCCGTTTTAGGCGCAAATTTTTTATGTGCTTATGGGATGTTAGTTGATGTTGCTAATAGGAGATTAGTGGATTCAGTCTCTTTTACCTCACTGCCCTGTATGGCTCGGGGAGCTGGGTCAACAACACTGGCTAATGTTATAGCTCCAGGGGGTAAGTACCAACATTTGCTCACACAGTTCCCAGCACTCACCGTCCCGACTTTTTCAGCTACGGTAACGAAACATGGGGTCGAACACTTTATAACGACAAAAGGCCCGCTGGTGTTTGTGCAACCTCGGCGCTTGGATGTAGCTAAACTGACTAGCGTGCAAGAGGAGTTTGCCAACTTAGAGCAGATGGGCATTGTCAGGCGCTCCAACAGCCCGTGGGCATCCCTACTACACATGGTGCCTAAAGCCGACAGGTCGTGGCAACCGTGCGGCAATTTTGACTTGAATAACACCACAGAACACGATCGTTATTCCATTCCACACATCCAGGATTTTTCCGTGCACCTGGCCAGGACGTTTGTTTTTTCAAAAGTTGATCTGGTCCGCGGATACCAACAGGTCCCGGTGCGTATGGAAGACGTTCCAAAAACAGCGGTAATAACTCCTTTCGGCCTTTCCGAGTTCAGATTAAAGGGCGCGGCACAGACCTTCCAGAGGATGATGGACGCAGTGCTTCATGACTTGTCCTTCATTTTTGTCTACTTAGACGACATTGTGGTAGCTAGCTCGTCCGAGGAGGAGCACATCACCCATCTCAAGACAGTTTTCCAGAGGTCGGAGGCACACGGCCTGATAGTTAACCCAGCGAAGTGCCAGTTTGGTGTGCCAGTGATTTATTTTTTGGGCCACCGCATTTCGCAGGAGGGCGCTATTCCGTTACCGGATAAGGTGCGCGCTGTGTCGGACTTTCCGCGTCTGCAGACCGTGAGAGCATGACAGGAGTTTTTGGGAATGGTTAATTTTTATAACCATTTCCTTCTCCGGGCAGCCCAGCTGATGCAGCCATTGTATGCTGTGCTTAAAAAAAAGAAGCCCGCGGAAACCATCGACTGGACTCCCGAGCAAGTCCAGGCTTTTACAAATGCCAAAACGGCGCTTGCGGATGCCACGTTGCTGACCCACCCGTAGGGCATGAGTTCACCACAATTGTGGACCATAAGCCGTTGATGTACGCGATGTCCAAGGTCTCAGAACCGTGGTCGGCCCGGGAACAACAGCATTTGGCCACGATTTCGATTAATACTGACATTCAGCACATCACCGGTAAGCTCAACGTCGTGGCCAATTGTCTGTCACGCGCGTTAGTCTCCCTGGTCTACATGGAAATAGATTTCCCTGCGATGGCCGAGGAGCAAGCTGGGGACGCAGACATTTGTGCGCTCCAGTCTGTGCCCACTGGGTTAAGGCTGGAGACGTGGTTCTGAGCTCTTGGCACGTCGCGTTTTTGAGTTGGTCCACTCCCTTTCATATCCAGGAGTGTGCGCTTTGGTGAAGCTAGTGGGGGTGAAATTCGTCTGGCCACGCTTGCTCAAGGACGTGAAAGCGTGGGCTGCAGCTTGCATCGCGTGCCAGCAGGCCACAGTGCACAAGCACACCAGAGCTCCCCTTGAGCCATTCCAAATCCCGGCCAGGAGGTTTGACCATGTCCACGTGGATTTGGTGAGACCCCTCCCGCCGTCACATGGTTTCACACACCTTTTTTTTTTTTTTTTTTTTTCTAATATAAACTTTTATTCCTGTTACTGAGTTGGAGCAAAGCCTTTTTTTTTTTTTTTTAAGTTTTTGTAAAGGGTATACATGTCATTACAGCATTGTATTGTTTACATTTTCATCACATGTTCCCTTTTTTTTGTTTTTTGACAACATTGGAAGAATAATTATTACAACACCCTTTTTTTAAGTGAAAGAAAAAGAGAAATTAAAGAAAGAACAAAAAAAACCAAACAAACAAAAATCAAAACAAGAAAAAACAAAACAAAAGAGCAAAAAATAAAAATAAAAAAATAAAAGAGCATCTGAGTAGCGTTGGAACAAAGAGAGGTGCCATTATTGAATGGCAAAATTGTCAAAGATTAGATCTAATGGAAGACATATGCGATCCAGGGTTGCCAAAAGTTCAAGAACCCATCCATGTCCTGTCTCAGTGCGAATGTCAACTTTTCCATTGAATAAATGTCCTGAATCACGTTAATCCAATCTTCAGGTGTAGGACAATTCTTCAACATCCATTTTTTAGTTAGGGCTTTTTTACGTGCCAATATTAAAACAGTGAATAAGTATTTTTCTCCTCGTCTTTCCAGTGATTCTAGTAGTAAACCCAAATACAAAGTTAAAAAAGAAAAGGGGACTGTTATTTTGAATATTTTCCCCAATATTGTCTGTACATTGGTCCAATATTGGTGGATAACTGGGCATGACCAAAACACATGAAAATGATTTGCAGTCTCTTCACCACACAAGCGGGGGGCAATGGATCAGCGTTCTCGTCGCGCCCTCCGCCAGTACCCGGGCTCGCCTGGGGAAGCTAATGATCCTACCAGCAGACTAAATTCGAAGAGACGACGCCTCTGTGCCAAGTCAAAGAAGAATCCTAGTCACAGTCCCTAAAGCCGAAAGCAAACAGCCCCAAGAGCACTTTGTGGTAGGATCGGCCCTTCGCATATTACAACTAAACGTTGAAGGGCCTATCTGCAGCCAAGCGAAGCCTTATCGAAGTCCTCGCCTTCCCAACATTCGATTGATGTAATCTGCCTCCAAGAGACTCATATTGGCACAGAGGAAGCTGGCCGCTTCACCATCAAAGGCTTTGACCTCCTGTGCTATGTTCTACATGCTAACATGGACGTGCCACCTATGTGCGTTCTGACATAGTTGAAGCAAATCACCTGATAACAACACATTTCTCAGACACCATAATCATTGGTGGCTTCCATATTGTCAATGTGTACAAGCCCCCTAATGCCAACTGGGATCTGCAGGTCTTACCCACCCTACCCCACCCTGCCATCTATGTGGGGGACTTTAACAGCCATCACCCTGACTGGGGGTACCAGCAGTGGACAGTGATGGGAAGGCACTTTCAGACTGGGCATCCAGAAATGACCTCGCTTTGATATACGACCCCAAACAAAGAGGAACCTTCCACTCTGCTAGGTGGAAGAAGGACTATTACTCCTGACCTGTGTTGGGTCAGCTCTTTGAATGGGGAGCCATATCCTACACAGATCCTCATTCTTGATGATTTTCCACTCAGCCAACACCGGCCCCTGCTTGTACACATTGGCCTACAACTTCCAGTCATATACAGCCCAAGGAAGATGCGCTTGGAACTTCCGCAAAGCCAACTGGAAGAAATTCAGTGAAACTCTGGACCGGAGCGTTGTTACCATCCCACTCCACACCATCACTGTAGATGAAGCATACAACCGCTTCTGCAGCGCAATCTTCAAGGCTGCCCATACTGCAATCCCACGAGGCCTACCGACCCCTCTATGTCCCATGTTTGGACGGAGAAAGTGCTGCCCTCCTACAATCCTATCAAACATCAGGGGACCCAGAGATAGCAGACCATCTCATTGAATCGCTAATACAGCTCGGCGAAAGAAATGGGAGGAGACAGTTGCTGACCGGAGCTTTACACCACTCTAGCAGGAAATGTTGGAGCCTCATCCGTCGCCTAGGAGCTGCACAGAAGCCCCCTAGCCAAAGCCGAGCATCCGTCACACCCAACCAAGTTTGCATCCCACCTACTGACTATCGCCAAAGCACCCCAAGACAAAGACACCAAAAGAGCAGTTACAACTGAGCTAAAAAAACACCCAAAAATGCCTGTAGAGGAAACGAACCCTGAACCCCTTCGAGGCTGCTGAACTGGAGAAAGTCCTACAGAGCCTGAAATGTGGAAAGGCAGCAGGATACGATACATCTTCCCAGAATTCATGAAAAATCTTGGCCCCGAGCCCTAACCTGGTTGACACAATTCTACACAAGGATCACACAAACAAACTCGATCCCAAAGAAATGGCGGACAGCAAAGGTCATTGCCATCCCAAAAACCTGGCAAAGACCACAAATTACCAGCAAGCTACCGCCCAATCTCCCTACTCAGCGTTCCTTACAAAATCATGGAGCGCCTAATTCTGCAACGCATTTCCCCAGAGGTAGAGGATATTCTAAGTGTGGATCAAGCAGGTTTCCGCAAGGACCGCAGTACAGGAGAACAAGTACTGGCCCTAACCACCTTCATCGAAAATGGCTTCGAGAGCAGACTGAAGACAGGGGCTGTGTTTCTCGACCTTACAGCCGCCTATGATACGGTCTGGCACAAAGGCCTCCTCCTGAAACTTATAAAGGCGATCCCTGCTTGGGCAACAGCAATTATTAAAAACCCTGCTGACCAACCGAAGGTTCAGAGTCCACCTCAGTCAGAAGACAAGTGCATGGAGAATGCAGAAAAACGGACTCCCACAAGGCTCAGTTCTAGCTCCAACTCTGTTCAACCTCTACATAAACGACCTGCCTACATACAAAATCCCGCAAATTCACCTATGCAGACGACATCTGTTTGGCATTCCAAGCACCAGACTTTGACACCACTGGATCGGGTGCTCACGGAAGATCTTGCCAAACTGGACCAGTTCTGCAAAATCTGGCGCCTAAAACCAAGCCCAGCAAAAACCGTCTCCAGTGTATTCCATCTCCACAATGCAAAAAGCTGCCAGAGAACTAAACATCCACCTGAGCGGACTCAAGCTTAAGCATGCCCCAAATCCAACTTATCTTGGAGTGACCCTTGATAGGACCTTATCCTTCAAGGAACATCTAAAGGGGGACGGCTGCTAAGGTGAAGGTACGAAACAACCTGCTCTGCAAGCTCGCTGGTGCAAAATGGGGGGCGGCAGTCTCCACCCCTGCGCACCTCAGCACTGGCCCTTTCATACTCTGTAGCAGAATATTGTGCCCCTGTCTGGTCCAGGTCATCATACACACACCATGTAGACACCCAGCTCAACACAACCATGAGAACTATAACTGGAACAATCCGCTCACCACCACTCCCCTGGCTCTCTGTACTGTCAAACATAGCCCCTCCACACATCGGCGAGCAGCATTAACTCAAAGGATGCTCCAAAAAGTTAAGATTCTCCTCACTTACCAATCCATGCAGATATCTACACTCCACCCCCTGCCCCGACTTTCATCCAGACGGCCGATTTGGAAAAACCCTCCCCCCAGCTGACTTTACCATCCAGAAGCTTGGCAAGAGGAATGGGAGACCAAGGAGGTCCCAAACAAACAGCTGGTGATAAACCCCAATCAACAGGTCCCGGGCACCAAACCTCCCAAGGAGACAGTGGTCTACACTCAATCGCTTCAGGACTGGACATGGCCCCTGCTTGGCCAGCCTTTACAGATGGGGCAGTAGCCCTAGCCCACTGTGCGCATGTGGAGAGGAGCAAACAATGGAACACATCATGAGGCTTGCCCGCTCCAAAGACTGGAAGGAGGATTACACACCCTCCATACAGCAAACCAGGAGGCAACTGCTTGGCTTAAGGACTTTGCATTCGCTAAATAAATAAAACCACACAAGCGGGGGGCAATGGATCAGCGTTCTCGTCGCGCCCTCCGCCAGTACCCGGGCTCGCCTGGGGAAGCTAATGATCCTACCAGCAGACTAAATTCGAAGAGACGACGCCTCTGTGCCAAGTCAAAGAAGAATCCTAGTCACAGTCCTAAAGCCGAAAGCAAACAGCCCCAAGAGCACTTTGTGGTAGGATCGGCCCTTCGCATATTACAACTAAACGTTGAAGGCCTATCTGCAGCCAAGCGAAGCCTTATCGAAGTCCTCGCCTTCCAACATTCGATTGATGTAATCTGCCTCCAAGAGACTCATATTGGCACAGAGGAAGCTGGCCGCTTCACCATCAAAGGCTTTGACCTCCTGTGCTATGTTCTACATGCTAAACATGGACGTGCCACCTATGTGCGTTCTGACATAGTTGAAGCAAATCACCTGATAACAACACATTTCTCAGACACCATAATCATTGGTGGCTTCCATATTATCAATGTGTACAAGCCCCCTAATGCCAACTGGGATCTGCAGGTCTTACCCACCCTACCCCACCCTGCCATCTATGTGGGGGACTTTAACAGCCATCACCCTGACTGGGGGTACCCAGCAGTGGACAGTGATGGGAAGGCACTTTCAGACTGGGCATCCAGAAATGACCTCGCTTTGATATACGACCCCAAACAAAGAGGAACCTTCCACTCTGCTAGGTGGAAGAAGGACTATTCTCCTGACCTGTGTTGGGTCAGCT
Source organism: Pholidichthys leucotaenia (assembly GCA_020510985.1). Classification (NCBI taxonomy): domain Eukaryota; kingdom Metazoa; phylum Chordata; class Actinopteri; order Cichliformes; family Pholidichthyidae; genus Pholidichthys; species Pholidichthys leucotaenia. The sequence goes on along the minus strand of CM035839.1, from coordinate 227,330,846 downwards.
CTTTGAATGGGGAGCCATATCCTACACAGATCCTCATTCTTGATGATTTTCCACACAGCCAACACCGGCCCCTGCTTGTACACATTGGCCTACAACTTCCAGTCATATACAGCCCAAGGAAGATGCGCTGGAACTTCCGCAAAGCCAACTGGAAGAAATTCAGTGAAACTCTGGACCGGAGCGTTGTTACCATCCCACTCCACACCATCACTGTAGATGAAGCATACAACCGCTTCTGCAGCGCAATCTTCAAGGCTGCCCATACTGCAATCCCACGAGGCTACCGACCCCTCTATGTCCCATGTTTGGACGGAGAAAGTGCTGCCCTCCTACAATCCTATCAAACATCAGGGGACCCAGAGATAGCAGACCATCTCATTGAATCGCTAAATACAGCTCGGCGAAAGAAATGGGAGGAGACAGTTGCTGACCGGAGCTTTACCCACTCTAGCAGGAAATGTTGGAGCCTCATCCGTCGCCTAGGAGCTGCACAGAAGCCCCCTAGCCAAAGCCGAGCATCCGTCACACCCAACCAAGTTGCATCCCACCTACTGACTATCGCCAAAGCACCCCAAGACAAAGACACCAAAAGAGCAGTTACAACTGAGCTAAAAAAACACCCAAAAATGCCTGTAGAGGAAACGAACCCTGAACCCTTCGAGGCTGCTGAACTGGAGAAAGTCCTACAGAGCCTGAAATGTGGAAAGGCAGCAGGATACGATAACATCTTCCCAGAATTCATGAAAAATCTTGGCCCCCGAGCCCTAACCTGGTTGACACAATTCTACACAAGGATCACACAAACAAACTCGATCCCAAAGAAATGGCGGACAGCAAAGGTCATTGCCATCCCAAAACCTGGCAAAGACCACAAATTACCAGCAAGCTACCGCCCAATCTCCCTACTCAGCGTTCCTTACAAAATCATGGAGCGCCTAATTCTGCAACGCATTTCCCCAGAGGTAGAGGATATTCTAAGTGTGGATCAAGCAGGTTTCCGCAAGGACCGCAGTACAGGAGAACAAGTACTGGCCCTAACCACCTTCATCGAAAATGGCTTCGAGAGCAGACTGAAGACAGGGGCTGTGTTTCTCGACCTTACAGCCGCCTATGATACGGTCTGGCACAAAGGCCTCCTCCTGAAACTTATAAAGGCGATCCCTGCTTGGGCAACAGCAATTATAAAAACCCTGCTGACCAACCGAAGGTTCAGAGTCCACCTCAGTCAGAAGACAAGTGCATGGAGAATGCAGAAAAACGGACTCCCACAAGGCTCAGTTCTAGCTCCAACTCTGTTCAACCTCTACATAAACGACCTGCCTACTACAAAATCCCGCAAATTCACCTATGCAGACGACATCTGTTTGGCATTCCAAGCACCAGACTTTGAACCACTGGAACGGGTGCTCACGGAAGATCTTGCCAAACTGGACCAGTTCTGCAAAATCTGGCGCCTAAAACCAAGCCCAGCAAAAACCGTCTCCAGTGTATTCCATCTCCACAATGCAAAAGCTGCCAGAGAACTAAACATCCACCTGAGCGGACTCAAGCTTAAGCATGCCCCAAATCCAACTTATCTTGGAGTGACCCTTGATAGGACCTTATCCTTCAAGGAACATCTAAAGGGGACGGCTGCTAAGGTGAAGGTACGAAACAACCTGCTCTGCAAGCTCGCTGGTGCAAAATGGGGGGCGGCAGTCTCCACCCTGCGCACCTCAGCACTGGCCCTTTCATACTCTGTAGCAGAATATTGTGCCCCTGTCTGGTCCAGGTCATCTTACACACACCATGTAGACACCCAGCTCAACACAACCATGAGAACTATAACTGGAACAATCCGCTCAACACCACTCCCCTGGCTCTCTGTACTGTCAAACATAGCCCCTCCACACATCCGGCGAGCAGCATTAACTCAAAGGATGCTCCAAAAAGTTAAAGATTCTCCTCACTTACCAATCCATGCAGATATCTACACTCCACCCACTGCCCGACTTTCATCCAGACGGCCGATTTGGAAAAACCCTCCCCCAGCTGACTTTACCATCCAGACAGCTTGGCAAGAGGAATGGGAGACCAAGGAGGTCCCAAACAAACAGCTGGTGATAAACCCCAACCAACAGGTCCCGGGCACCAACCTCCCAAGGAGACAGTGGTCTACACTCAATCGCTTCAGGACTGGACATGGCCCCTGCTTGGCCAGCCTTTACAGATGGGGCAGTAGCCCTAGCCCACTGTGCGCATGTGGAGAGGAGCAAACAATGGAACACATCATAGAGGCTTGCCCGCTCCAAAGACTGGAAGGAGGATTACACACCCTCCATACAGCAAACCAGGAGGCAACTGCTTGGCTTAAGGACTTTGCATTCGCTAAATAAATAAAACCACACAAGCGCCAACAATTCAACCCCTTACGAGTAAATTTGTTTTGTGCAGGTGTTCTGAAAAATCTTACAAAATGTTTCCATCCAAATTCTCTCCACTGCAGGGATGAGGTACTTTTCCATTGTTGTTTATTTAGCTTTTCCCATATTTCCAGTTGTAAAGTGAAATTCCCCTCTTTTTCCCATCTCTCTTTTATATATAATGTGTTGTCTCCTTTTAAGTCTTGAAGACCTTGGTATATTTTAGAAATGTATCTGATCCCTGGGATCCCTTTAAATGCCATTAAGAAGACCTACAGAACACCTGACTGGGCCCTTTCCAAATCCTCCTTTTTAAGTATTTTGTTTATGTGGTGTCTAAGCTGAAAGAACCTGTAAAGGTCTTGATTTATTAGACCTTGTTTTTTCAAATCTTCAAAACTTCTTAAAATTTGCCCTTTAAAAAAATCATAATATTTTATCAGTCCGTTCTCTTTCCACTTTTTAAATCTAGTGTCTGTTTTTTTAGGAGTAAAGTCTTGATCATAGGCAATCCATTGCAGTAATTGATAGGGTTCTTTAGTTTGATTCTCTCTGACTATCTTAAACCACATTTTTAGAGGGGTCTCTATCCACGGGTTAGTGTCATTCAAAAGTTTAGGTAAGGCATTGTTCCCTATTATTGCCTGTAGGGGGATGTCACTTGTTATTTGGCATTCCATCTCCTTCCATTGTGCAGTGTAGACTGGGTTACATATCTCTACTAAAGTTTTAATTTGTGCGGCTTTAAAATAGTCCCTGATATTTGGCAGCGCAAGCCCACCTTTGTCTTTGTTTAGCTGTAGGGTTCTATATCTGATTCTAAGTCTCTTGCCCTGCCATATGAATCTTGAGATCCTTCTGTCCAGTTCTTGCCATGTTTTTTTGGGAGGTTCTACCGGTATTGTTTGGAAAAGGTATAGAAGACGTAGAAGTATATTCCTTTTGACTGCTTCAATTCTTTGTGCAGTACCCAAGAATGGTATCATATTCCATCTTGCTAGGTCAGATTTTATTTTTGCCATCAGTGGGTAATAGTTTAGTGTTATAATTTTGTTGAGTTGTTTCGGGATATTGACCCCCAGATATTTCATAGATTCCATCTCCCAGTTAGTTTTGAGTTTGCTTAGTAAATACTGATTTGGGTCATAGTTGAATGTTAAAACTTGGGTTTTATGCATGTTTAATTCGTACTTCGATAAATCTCCATACTCTGAAAAAACTGCAATTAGTTCTGGAAAAGAGGTGTCTGGCTGCCCCAGGTATATTAAAATGTCATCAGCAAAGACTGCTATTTTATGTTCCTTCTGACCAAGAGTAATACCTTGAATTTTTTGATTCTGTCTTATCCATTGGCTCAGAGGTTCTATGAAGATTGCAAAGAGCTGTGGAGACAAGGGGCAGCCCTGACGACATCCTCTCTCCAGTTCAAAAGATGATGATAATTTACCGTTAATCCTTATTTTAGCTGTTGGTTTTTATATAATGCCTGGATAGTTCTAATGAAGTTGTTATGAAAATTGAAACTGGATAAGATTCTATATAGGAAAGACCAGTCAACCGAATCAAATGCTTTTTCAGCATCTAATCCCAATATGGCTGCATTTAAGTTATATTTTTTTATATGATGAATTATGTGTAAAGTGCGTCTAATGTTGTCTTGTGTCTGTCTGTCTTATAAAACCTGTTTGGTCTAAATGAATTAAGTCTGTCAGTGTGTTAAATCAGGACTATAAGCTTTTTACCACTATCCTTGCCAAAAGGTTAGAAAATATACTGATTGGTCTGTAGTTGGAGCAGTCTAGTTTATCCTTTTCAGGTTTAGGTATGACTGCAATGACCCCTTCTCTCCAGGAGGGGGGGGATTTCCCCTGTGTGGAGGACATAGTTAAATGTTTTCAGGAGGAGAGGAGATAGTTGCTGTTTAAAGGTTTTGTACCACTCTGCTGTATAGCCATCTGCTCCTGGGGATTTGTTAGCTTTAAGTTTCATAATTGCTTTTTCTAATTCTTTAGGTTGTATTTCTGACAGTAGTGTTTTATTTTGTGACTCAGTAAGTTGGGGAAGGTTTAATGTGTTTAGGAATGCTTCGGATACGTTTTTATGTTTTTTGAGGGAGTACAAGTTCTTGTAGTAGTTCTCGAAGCTTTTAAGAATATCTTGAATTCTAAATTTTATTTCCTTTGATACTGGGTCTCTGATTTTGTAGATTGCTCTCTCCGTTTGTTGTTTCCTCAATTTATAGGCTAGTAATTTTGCCGATTTGCTGCCTGCTTCATAGTATTTTTGTTTCAGAAATGTAAGTTTCTTCTGGATTTCTATTGTGTAGATCTCATTTATTTGTTTTGTAATTTCCTTAATTTTGAGCGAGTCATTAGAATGAGTGTTGTCTTTGTGCTCTTTTTCTAGGTTCTTAAGTTCTGACTCTAATGTGATTAGTTTTTCTTGTCTCAGTTTCTTTTCGATTGCCAGTTTTGCAATAATCTTTCCCCTTATTACAGCTTTGCAAGCGTCCCACAGTATTAAAGGGGATACTTCTCCATTATCATTTTCTTCCAAATATCTGAGAAAATCTGATTCCAATTCATCTTTCAGTGGTCCTTTCAGGACATTTGAATTTAACCTCCAAGAAAATGTATTATTTGTCTATTTTTGGATACTTAAGTCCATATAGATCGGACTGTGGTCAGAGAGATCCATCAGTCCTATTTTACATGTTTTTACTCTTCCAATGTCACTATTAAACATAAAAAAATAGTCAGTCCTTGCGTATGATGAATGTGGTGCTGAGTAAAATGTATAATCTTTTACACTGGGGTTGAATTCCCTCCACACATCACAGATTCCCATTTCTTTTAGTAGCATCCGAGTTTTCCTACTTTGAGTGTTATTTTGATGTGGAGAATTACCAGATGCATCCCAGTATGGATTCAGTCTTAGATTGAAGTCTCCACCACATATCACTAAACCTTGGGCTTTAGTTATCATTAGGTCAAATACAATTTTATAAAATTTCCAGTTAGCCCCTGGAGGTGCATATACATTCAGCAGGGTGATATCTTCTCCCTCTAGCCGCCCAAGTACCATACTATATCTCCTTTCTTTATCTTTGTGTTCTGATTTTTTTTTTCAAATATAATTTTGGTTGAGATCAATGTCGCTACTCCCCTCCTCCTCCCTGACTTATATGAAGATGAAGAGATCATTTTAAACCCTTGTCTATTGAGTTTAGTGTGCTCCACGTCTGTTAGGTGGGTTTCCTGTAAAAATATTATTCCTGCTTTTGTCACGCCTCGCCGCTCATCTGCGGCGCCAGCTGCACGCACACCTGCACCTCATCAGCGGCGAGGGATTTAAGCCGCCTCACCCTGGGCTTCGGCCTGAAGCCGTCAGTCTTCACTCGCTACTATTGCTGTAAGGAATCTCAACCGCTCAGCAAACATTCTGGTAAGAAGCTCTTACCTCATTCTTCTCCCAGTCTGCTCCCCTGTGCACAGGTGGATTCCCCGGCGGCGGACCATTCCTCTCCGCCTCCATTCCCTCGCTGCTGCACCGGGCGCTCCAGGTCGCTGTCTACCGGACCTCATCCTTGCTGTGCCAGCCACCTGCTAATTCCAAATAAGCCAGTCACCATTTTCATATCTCCTGTGTTGGTGTGGTGCCCGTCACCCTTCTCCCTTTGCTTCTCCCATAGGGTTGTCCGGCTGTACAGTCTCCTGTCTCCGTGCCCGACGCAGACGCCACCACCAATACATTCACATCCCGCAGACACACATTCATACACACTTGTTGTTAATAAAGCTATTAGATCTACCCTGAGCCTGCGTGTGTGTCTCCTGAGCCGTGTATTATGTCAGTACGGCTTCAGCAGAGCGGCTCGGCAGACGGCGAGCTCACACGCCGACTTTCCACCCTCGAGGCTCGAGTGGACCTAATAGCCCACCAGCAACAGGTGATTCTTAATCAATTAACCATCATTACTAACCGATTGGACCGCTTGGACCCCCAACAGCCGTTCCCCCCGGCTCGTCAGGGCGACGCGGCTCCTGCTGCTCCAGCGGCCGTCCAGCCTGCTCCGGTAGCACCGGTTCGGCTCACACCCATTCCGACCCCCGCCCGCTTTAGCGGTAAGCTCGGCGGAGCACGGGGGTTTATAATACAGTGTGAGTCCGTGTTCCACCGTGTGCCCGGAGATTTTCCCTCAGACCATAGCCGAATTGGCTACATAGGGAATCTCCTGGAGGGGCGAGCGCTAACTTGGGCTTATGCCGTATTACGGCATAAGCCCAATACGGCATATTGGCCTCGCCTTATGGGCCTGGCCCATAAGGCGAGGCCCAGTTACGCCACCCTCACCTATGGCCAATTCGTGAGACAATTCCTCGAAGTCTTTGATCATTCTCGTACTGAGAGCGTTCAGGTCGATCGGCTTCTCAGCCTCCAGCAGGGAAGCCGGTCGGCAGCTGACTACGCGATCGACTTCCGGGTAGCGGCGGAGGAGTTAGGCTGGGATGAACGTTCATTCTGCGGCCTCTTCCTCCGCAGTGTCAATGATGGTCTGAGGGACGAACTGGCTGGGCGGGACATCCCGGAGACTTTAGCGGAGCTAACGTCCCTAGCCATCAGCCTGGATAACAGGTTGCGCGAGCGCACCTCGGAGTGGAAGTCGTCTTCTTCTCGCTCTCGTGGTGCCTCGTCGCGCCTGTCCCAAGCTCGCCCCCTGGCGTCGCCGCCACCATCGCGCCCCGAGGAGTCGGAGCCGATGGTGACGGGCTGGACAAAGCTCCCTCCTGCGGAGAAACAACGCCGCCGTGAGTTGGGTCTCTGCATGTATTGCGGGGACAGCCAACACACGGTGGAGCTTTGCCCACAGAAGCCAAACGGCGGGGTCCGCGAGTCACTGTAGGGGGCCTCGCGGACATCAATCGGTTAAATCCCCTCTCCCAATTGAAGCTGCCCGTCCGATTTTGTCACAACTCCACTGGGCACCTCACTCACGCACTGGTGGATTCGGGCGCGGAGGGCAGCTTTATTTCACAAAGCCTGGCAACCCGATTGGGCATCCGTTGCCAAGCCCTCAAATCTCCTCTCGCCCTGGTCAACCTCTCCCATGTCTCCCTGGGGAGAGTTACACATCAGACCGTCCCTGTTCCTGTGATCATCTCTGGGAACCACCGGGAGGAGATCACCTTCTACGTCCTCCCCAACTCTGTGTCGCCCGTCATCCTGGGGTACCCCTGGCTTCGCCTCCATAACCCCGTCCTGGATTGAAAGTCTGCCAGGGTATCGGCATGGATTACCTTCTGCATGAGCACCTGCCTGCAATCCGCTGCCTGCTCTCCGTCCTCTTCTCCAACTCCTATGGACGCTGCGGCCCCGGATCTCTCCCTGGTGCCATCAGAATTTCACGACCTGGGTATGGTTTTCAGCAAGTCCAAGGCGATGTCTCTTCCTCCACACAGACCCTACGACTGTGCGATAAACATCCGCCAGGGGGCACCCTTATCCTCTGGGCGACTCTACAGCCTGTCGGCGCCGGAGAAGGAGACCATGAATTCCTACCTCAAGGAATCGCTGAGTGCTGGAATTATCCGTCCCTCGTCATCTCCATTAGGCGCAGGGTTCTTCTTCGTGGGCAAGAAGGACGGTTCCCTCCATCCTTGTATCGACTACCGCGCCCTGAATGATATCACGGAGAAGGATCGCTACACCCTGCCACTTATGGACACCGCCTTCCACTCCCTCCAGGGGGCGACTTGGTTCACCAAGCTGGATCTGCGCAGCGCATACCACCTCGTCCGGATCCGGGAGGGAGATGAGTGGAAGACAGCCTTCCGTACCCCGAACGGCCACTTTGAGTACCTGGTGATGCCGTTCGGGTTGACCAACGCTCCAGCCGTCTGTCAGCGCCTAATAAATGACGTCCTCCGGGATTTCATCGGCCTATTTGTGTTCGTCTACCTGGATGACATCCTTATCTTCTCCAAATCCAGGGACGAGCACCGGGTCCATGTGAGGCGGGTCCTCCAAAGGCTGCTGGAGAACCGGCTGTATGTGAAGGCTGAAAAATGTGAATTCTACGCTAAGACAACGTCCTTCCTCGGGTTCGTCATCTCCCACAACCAGGTGCTTCCGGACCCAGTGAAGGTGAAGGCGGTGGTGGAATGGCCTACACCTATATCGAGAAAACAGGTGCAACAATTCATTGGGTTTGCAAACTTCTACCGCCGCTTCGTCCCAAATTTTGGCACCGTCATCGGCCCTCTGACCCGCCTCACGTCCCCTAAGGTCCCATTCCGGTGGACCGAAGAGGCCGCGGCTGCTTTCCAGGCGCTGAAGGCGGAGTTCTCCTCCTCCCGGGTCCTTAGCCAAGTTGACCCGTCGCTGCAATGCATCGTGGAAGTGGATGCTTCGGACACGGGAGTGGGGGCGGTTCTACCTCAGCGGTCGCCAGATGACGGAGTCAAACGGCCCTGCGCCTTCTTCTCTCGGCGCTTGTCCCCGGCGGAACGGAACTACGACGTGGGGGACAGAGAGCTCCTCGCCATCAAGCTCGCGCTGCAGGAGTGGCGTCACTGGCTAGAGGGGGCGGACCTGCCGTTCGTGGTCCTGACTGACCACAAGAACTTGGAATACTTGAGATCTGCCAAGCGCCTGAACGCCCGCCAGGCGCGTTGGTCCTTGTTCTTTGCCAGGTTCCGTTTTAACATCACCTTCAGGCCTGGCTCCAAGAATGGCCTGCCCGACGCCCTCTCTAGGCAATTTGCCCCTGAGGCGTCTGAGGACACGGTCCACACCATCCTGCCCAGGTCGTGCATCGTGGGAGCCATCACTTGGGACATCGAAAGCAAGATCCGGAAGGCGCAGGAAGTGGAACCTGACCCTGGAGGCGGACCGGAGGGGAGGCTTTTCGTGCCATCCACGGTTCGGGGGGAGGTCATCCACTGGCTACATACATCTAAGCTCACCTGCCACCCTGGTTCCTCCCGGATGATCGACCTCCTTCAGTGGTCCTTCTGGTGGCCGGGCCTGCGGAAGGACGCTGCCCGCTACGCCCGGGCCTGCCCTGTATGTGCCACCAGTAAGTCAGGTAATGCCCCTCCAGCGGGTTTGCTCCAGCCTCTGCCCGTCCCTGGCAGGCCCTGGTCGCATATCGCCCTGGATTTCGTCACCGGACTCCCAGTCTCTAACACCTTCGACACCGTCCTGACCATCGTCGACCGTTTGTCCAAGGCGGCGCACTTCATCCCGCTATGAGGTCTTCCATCTGCCCTGGAGACGGCGGACCTCCTAGTCCAACACGTGGTCAGGCTGCACGGGATTCCGGTGGACGTGGTCTCGGACCGGGGTCCCCAATTTTCCTCAGAGGTTTGGAGGTCATTTTGCAACGCCCTGGGAGCCAAGGTAAGCCTCTCCTCCGGCCATCACCCCCAAACCAACGGGCAGTGTGAGCGGACCAACCAGGAGCTGGAGGCTGCGCTCCGCTGCGTCACTGCGTCCAAGCCTGCGTCCTGGAGTAACCATCTCGCCTGGGTTGAGTACGCCCACAACACCGCCCGCTCTTCTGCCACAGGGATGTCTCCCTTTAAGGCGTCCCTGGGCTACGACCCCCCTCTTTTTCCAGCGCAGGAGAGTGAGGTAACTGTTCCCTCAGTTCGGGCGCACCTCAGGCAGTTCCGCTCCATCTGGGCGTCGGCGCGCAATGCGCTTTTACGCACGGCGGAGCGCAACAGAACCACGGCAGACCGGCACAGAAGACCCGCCCCAGCGTACCAGGTGGGCCAGCGTGTCTATGTGTCAACCCAGGACGTCATTTTAAAGGGTGAGAGGAGGAAGCTGGCACAGCGTTTTATGGGCCCATACCCCATCACCAGGATTATCAACCCGGTGGCTGTGCGTGTAGCTATTCCCCCCTCCCTCCGCATCCATCCCACCTTCCACGTATCCAAGGTGAAGCTGGCAGTCTCCGATCCCCTTTGCCCTCCTCCTGCTGCGCAGCCCGTGCCCCGAATGATTGATGGTCATCCGGCCTGGCCTGTCTCTTCTATCCTGGACTCCCGGCGCCGGGGTCGCGGGTTGCAGTACTTGGTGGACTGGGAGAGATATGGGCCTGAACATCGGCAATGGGTACCCTCGTCATTTGTGTTGGACCCGTCCCTCATAACTGAGTTCCACCGAGCGCACCCGGAGAAACCATCGCCAGGAGGCGCTGCTAGAGGGGGGAGTACTGTCACGCCTCGCCGCTCATCTGCGGCGCCAGCTGCACGCACACCTGCACCTCATCAGCGGCGAGGGATTTAAGCCGCCTCGCCCTGGGCTTCGGCCTGAAGCCGTCAGTCTTCACTCGCTACTATTGCTGTAAGGAATCTCAACTGCTCAGCAAACATTCTGGTAAGAAGCTCTTACCTCATTCTTCTCCCAGTCTGCTCCCCTGTGCACAGGTGGATTCCCAGGCGGCGGACCATTCCTCTCCGCCTCCATTCCCTCGCTGCTGCACCGGGCGCTCCAGGTCGCTGTCTACCGGACCTCATCCTTGCTGTGCCAGCCACCTGCTAATTCCAAGTAAGCCAGTCACCATTTTCATATCTCCTGTGTTGGTGTGGTGCCCGTCACCCTTCTCCCTTTGCTTCTCCCATAGGGTTGTCCGGCTGTACAGTCTCCTGTCTCCATGCCCGACGCAGACGCCACCACCAATACATTCACATCCCGCAGACACACATTCATACACACTTGTTGTTAATAAAACTATTGCCGTGCATTATGTCAGCTTTGTCTTTTTTCATTTTGCCTAGAATCTTGGATCTTTTAACTGGATTCAGGATCCCTTTTACATTATGAGATTATTTTGGTTACACCCTGTTTCTCCATTGTGTTGTCTTATTTAGTATAACAGTGTGGTGGCCCTCTTTTATGCTACTCAGAAACTGAAAGAACATTAAGAACATAAAAAACATTAAGAACATAGTATATAAAACTTTAAAACAAAAAACTGACAAAAGATCTTCCTGAGCTGAGGTCTTTTTAGTGACCTTAGAAGAGCCTTGATGGTGTGTAGGCTCTGAGGGAAATTCCTCAGATTCCGTTACATGCTGAGGGCCCTCTCTTACCCCTGTAAGTTGTCCTATGTTTTTAACGTGAATTTCAGATCCCAATCTGAACTTGTAATGATTTTTTTTTTTTTTATGCCTATATCCTATGAAATTGTGCGCAACCTCCCACCACCATCACAGCAAACATTCACGTTAATACAGTATTTGTTAGTGTGGAGAGATCATGTGGTTCATTGTCACATTTCTATTTTAACAAGTTTTGTTTTGTTTTTTTTAAAGACTTGTTTGTTTCTAATATTATGTCTGTTCCATGAAATGTTTTACCACTTGCTGATTCTGCATCTCCATTAATGTTTGTTACCTTGTAGGAGGGGGGTTGGATGTGCAGATTGACTAAAAATATCGTTATTCCCTCCTGTAAACAGCCAGTTTTTCCTTATCGCTCTGGCGCTGGGTTTCCCGCTGCTGGCCCGTGGATTTTGAGGGTCTCTGTGTGGACCACGTTTGAGCCTTGATTCTTTCGATCGGGTCTGCTGTGGGTTTATACACCGTTACCGGGAGCCCTCTTCTCGCCATATCCGTGATTGCTTCTTCCGCCGAGTTGTAGAGACACGTCTCATCGCCGTAAAAAACCCGCAGCTTCGCCCGAAATGGCGTCTGAAAGCGTAGTTTTTTCTCTCGTAATACCTTTTTAGCGTCGTTGTATTCCCGACGCTTTTTAAGGACCTCCGGGGCGTAATCGTGTTCCACGAAAACTTTTCTCTCTTGGTGCATAAATCCTTTTTTCTGCCAAGCCAGTCTTACAACCTCTTCTTTTATTCTGGAGTTGGAGAACTTCACCACCACTGATCGTGGGGGCGCTTCCGCCGATGGCCTAGGGGCTAATGTATGGTGCGCCTTTCTATCTTCAGGTCGGTGGTTTGGGGAATATCCAACTTCTCTCTCAGTAAGAACTCCACGGATGCCGCCATTGTGGTGAAACCATCCTCAACTCCTTCTTTCAGACCATGAATTCTTATGTTGTCTCTTCTTAGCCTTCCTTCTTGGTCGGTTAGCTTAGCCTCCAGTCTTGACTGTCGTTTGTGTAGTTCCAGCACGGTATCTTCCAGCCCTTTTATTCTTTCCTCTGCTTCCAAGATTCGGTCCTCGGCCTGGTCCACTCTGCTGTTTGTCCTTTTTATTTCGTCTTTGATTTCACGAAATTCGGCCCAACACTCTTGGTGAAATTGTCTTAATTCTTTAAGTACCATTTTTAAGCTAACCTTTTTGCTAGCTTCATTCAGCTCCTCGTCTTCTGAATGGAAATCCTCCGGATCAGATTCTCCGGCCGATTCCTGTCCTGGCCTGGTAAATGTCGATTTCTTCTGTTTTCCTTTAGGATGATAACTTTGTCTTTTGATTTTCACTCTTCCAAAAATCCGTTAAATCTGATTTTCAAGGTATTTTCCTGGATCGGGTCTGGGAGCTTCAGCGTTAAGCTGCTATCACCATGGTGTCCAGACCAGAAGTCTTCACACACCTTTTAACAATCGTGGACTGCACCACGTGCTGGCCTGAAGTGGTCCCGCTGGCTTCTACCACATCCGCAGAAGTGGCTCGTACTTTTTTGTTGGCTTGGGTTGCGCGATTCGGATCCCTGTCGGACATCACTTCCAGCAGGGGTCCACAATTCGTTTCGGAACTCTGGTCCACAATGGCCCAGAACCTGGGGGTCAAAATTCACCGCACTACCGCGTACAACCCCTAGGCTAATGGGTTATGCGAGTGTTTTCATAGGTCGCTTAAAGCAGCGCTCAGAGCTTCACTCACAAATACAAATTGGGTCGACCACCTGCCCTAGGTTCTTTTAGGGTTGCGCTCCACACCTGAGGAGGATTTGGCAGCCTCCCCGGCAGAACTTGTTTTTTCTCAGCCGCTGCGGATCCCTGGAGAGTTTTTACCGGAAAACACCCCACCCGAGGCTGATCCACCCACACAATTTTTGCACAGTACGGAGGCTTTTAATGTACCAGGCCCGGCCCACCATTGTTTTCCCCGCACCTTCATCCTAAAAAGCTTGCAGAATGCCAGTTTTGTTTTTGTCAGGCACAATGTGCACCGGACCCCGTTGCGTTCACTGTATGACAGACCGTTCAGGGTGTTGGAACCTGGAGTGAAGCATTTTGTGTTAAACTTGGGGGACATAGAGAGACTGTCTGCATCGACAGGCTAAAGCGCGGACACCCACCGTTGGTGGCTCCGCAAGTTGGTGATCCCTCGGCAAGGACCTGCGCTCGTGAAACTGATGTGTTTTTCTCCCCTCCCTTTTTCCCTCCACAGACTCATATGCCCTCCTGTACACCCCACCAGCAGGGCAGTTCGACTGGATCGGTGACCCCCCGCTACAGCCATTATGGGTGCCGGCTCAAGCCCGGGAAGGGGGGGTGGTTAGTCCCCTTTCTGGGTGTTTGGGGGAGGGCTGTGTGGGGGCATGGTGTGGGACTTCTCCATCCAGAGAAGGCAGCTGGGGAAGGGGGGAACAATGGACCAAAAGAGGAGGTGTCACCGGGGGGTATCAGATGGGACAGTAAGGACTATGTGCCCCCCATGGAGAGGAGTAACTGCCGGAGCTGCTGGAAGAAGAAGGGTGTGAGAGTGGCACCGGCGTTATGTTATGTTAATGTGCCACACAGGCTTTGTTCTAAACAACAATGTATTATGGTCGGAAGTTCTGGATCTCAATGCATGGAATTAAAGATATAAAAGAGGAATGCACAGAGACCCAGGAGCTCTTTTGTTGTCCAGCTGGTTGCCTCGTCGGCTTCATTACTGAATTTGGGGTTTTCATAAGCTATAAGCAGTGTTGGGAGTAACGCGTTACAAAGTAATGTGTTACTGTAACGCCACTACTTTTGCAGTAACGTGCTGTGTAATGAAATTACTGTTTAAAAATTCAGTAATGCGTTACAGTTACTGAAATGTTATCAGATGTTACTTGTTTCTCATTTTATTAATGTTGATAGATTGTAGCACCTTGTGTGAGCCAGATTATCTAGCATCTCAGACAGGAGACAGTGATAAGCTTGGGAGAACAAAGTGCAGGAGATTCCTGGTGAGATAGCAGGAAGGAGTCAGGGATGAAGGTTGTTGAATGCAGTGTGATGCAAATGTCATGTTGTGTGTGATTTAAATGCCATGAAACTTAAGGGGAGAGTTTCTGCTTGAGAGTTCATTCTGTTCTGTGTTTGAAAGATGTGAGTGTGTAATAAATCGTCTGAAATGAATCTGCCTGTGATTTCACACACTCCACACTGGTGACCCAGAGGCAAGATCCCCTTACGAGGCAAGATCCCCAGAGCCAGCCCGGTCAGGAAGCTACAGCAAGGCGGCAGCCATCCCACAGACAGCCTGGACTGGAACCTACAGCCACGCGTGTGCGGTTTCAGTCAAGCTACCGGATTTCTGGCAGCACAACCCGCGCTCTTGGTTCCACCTCACCGAGGCCCAGTTCGCCCTCCGGGGAGTAACGGCAGATGATACCAGATTCTACTATGTGGTCGCAGCACTCGACGCCCGCACAGCTCAGCAGGTAGCGAGCCTGCTCGATCAGCCACCAGCCAGCAACAAATATGAGGCACTCAATACTGCGTTCATCCAGCGCTACACACTCTCGGACTGTGAGAGAGCGGAGAGGCTCCTGACGCGGACTGAGTTAGGAGATGGTTCGGCTGTAGGCCTGATGGAGAAGATGCTGGCGTTGATGGGCACGGACGACGGGCACTATCTGTTTGCCCACCTCTTCCTCCGGAACCTTCAGACAGTATCGAGAGCGGTTCTGGCCAATTCGCCGTGGCTGGCCGCGCGCGACTACCGTGCGCTAGCCCAGGAGGCAGACCGGATCATCATCACCACCAGGGCAATCACAGTCAACGCGGCAGCAGTGGAGCCCAGCAAGATGACCAGAGGAGGCGAGGAGCCACCGACGGTAGCAGCAGCGGGGGCCAAGGAGCGCCAGAGAAACACGCTCTGTTCCTACCACCGCCGCTTCGGAGAGAATGCATGCAGATGTGCGCCACCGTGCCAATTCAAGCACTCGGGAAAACGCCAAGGCCGGGGGTCGTAGCAGCCACGACCCTCGGTGAAGAGAACAAGCTGCTCTACTTGACGGACGCACGCTCGGGAAGGCGTTTCCTCGTGGACACTGGAGCCCAGAGGAGCATCATCCTGCCGACCTACGCTGACCAGCTGGAAGGATCTAGCAGCCCCGGGATGTTGGCAGCACGCCGAGGGGCCCCAGCCAACAGCACAAGCCAGCGTCACAGCTACAGGCGGTAAGTTCCACACACTGCTCACTCAGTTCCCAGCACTCACGGTCCCGACGTTTTCCGCGGCCATCGCTAAACATGGGGTGGAGCACTTTATCACCACCACCGGGCTGCCCGTTTTTGCAAGACCTCGGCACTTGGACGCAGCTAAACTGGCCATAGCGCGTCATAGGAGTCATAGGAGTTCGCCAACCTGGAAAGGTTGGGCATCATCAGGTGCTCGAACAGCCCATGGGCATCCCCGCTACACATGGTCCCTAAGGCTGAAGGATCGTGGTGACCGTGCGGGGATTTCCGCAGGTTGAACAACGCAACAGCGCACGACCGCTACCCAATTCCCCACATACAGGATTTTTCCATTCACCTCGCCGGAGCACGCATTTTTTCCAAAATAGACCTGGTCCGCGGTTACCACCAAGTCCCAGTGCGCGCTGAGGACATACCCAAAACAGCGGTAATAACTCCGTTCGGTTTATTCGAGTTCCTGCGCATGCCATTCGGGTTAAAAGGAGCAGCACAGACGTTCCAGCGCATGATGGATGCAGTGCTGCGCGATCTCCCGTTTGTGTTCATCTACCTGGACGACATCCTGGTAGCTAGTGCATCCGAAGACGAATACGAAACCCACCTCACGACGGTTTTCCGGAGGTTGGAGGAGCACGGGTTAATAATCAGCCCGGCGAAATGCCAGTTCGGCGTGACGGGGATTGATTTTTTCTCTCCTGAAGGAGTGATCCCGCTGCCCAACAAAGTGCGCACTGTGGCGGATTTTCCCCGGCCTCAGACGGTCAGGGCGCTGCAGGAATTTTTGGGGATGGTGAACTTTTATAACCGTTTCCTTCCCCGTGCGGCGCAGCTCATGCAACCATTGTACGCTGCACTCAAGAAACAGAAACCCGCAGATAGGGTCGAATGGACCCCGGAGCGAGAGCGGGTGTTCTCAGAAGTTAAAGCAGCCCTGGCAAACGCCGCACTGCTGGCGCATCCGGACCTGACAGCCCGCATAGCGCTCACCACCGACGCTTCAGACGTGGCCATAGGGGCTGTCGTGGAGCAGTGCGTCGCCGGGGCTTGGCAGCCGCTTGTCTTTTTCAGCAGAACTTTGCGCGACAGCGAACGTAAATACAGCGCGTTCGACAGAGAGTTGCTGGCTCTCCACCTGGCCATACGCCACTTCCAGTTCTGGCTGGAAGGGCGCAGCTTCACCGTGTTCGTGGACCACAAGCCGCTAACATTCGCGATGGCCAAGGTTTCAGAACTGTGGTCGGGCCGGCAGCAGAGACAGCTGGCCGCGATCTCAGAGTTTACTACAGATATTCAGCATGTGTCTGGTAAACTGAATGTAGTGGCGGACTGCCTCTCGCGAGCCGTGGTGGCCCCAGTCTGCGTGGGGATAGATTACGCAGCCATGGCCGCGGAGCAGATTAGTGATGCAGACGTGCGCGCGCTCCAGTCTGGACCAACAGGGTTAAGGTTGGAGAGCAGGGTGCTGCAAGATGGCAGTCCCCCCCAATCTGCGATGTCTCCATGGGTCGCCCGCGTCCGGTGGTCCCGGCCGCGTGGCGCCGCCGCATGTTTGAGTCGGTTCACACTCTGGCACACCCAGGAGTGCTAGCGTCGGTCAAAATGGTGGGAGAGAAGTTTGTTTGGCCGAGCCTGCACAAACAAGTGAAGGAGTGGGCTGCAGCCTGTGTGGCGTGCCAACGAGCCAAAGTACACAGACACACGAAGGCTCCCTTGGAGCCGTTTCGTATTCCGGCTAAGAAGTTCGACCACGTTCACGTGGACCTCGTGGGCCCCCTCCCACCATCACAGGGGTGCACGCACCTCCTGACAATGGTGGACCGCACCACGCGCTGGCCAGAAGCGGTCCCGCTGGCAGCAACCACGGCCGCGGACGTAGCGCGCGCTTTTTTAACAGCATGGGTGGCGCGTTTTGGAGTCCCGTCGGACATTACGTCCAACAGGGGCCCGCAATTTGTTTCCGAACTCTGGTCCACGATGGCCCGCAGCCTGGGTGTTACAATTCACCGCACATCCGCGTACAACCCACAGGCCAATGGGTTATGCGAGCGTTTTCATAGATCACTGAAAGCGGCACTCAGGGCTTCACTGACGGATGCAAATTGGGTAGACAGGCTGCCATGGGTTTTATTGGGGTTGCACGCCGCACCAAAAGAGGATCTGGAAGCTTCCCCAACAGAGCTCGTTTTTGCGCAGCCACTACGGCTGCCCGGGGAATTTCTGCCAGATAATCCCGCGCCGGGCAGCTGCCCGTCTCAGCTTTTGCAGCGTAGCGCAAACACAGGCATGCTGCCGGGCCCTGCCTACCACAGTTTTCCGCGTGTTTTCGTGCCTAAAACTTTGAAGAGCGCGGAGTTTGTGTTTGTCAGACACGACGCCCACCGCCCTCCATTGCGCCCACCCTATGATGGACCGTTCAGAGTGCTGGAAACGGGATAAGCATTTTTTGCTAGACTTGGGGGGTAGGAGGGAAAAAATTGGCATAGACAGACTCAAACCCGCTTTTGTTGTGGCGGACGAGCAAGTGCTGTTGGCTAGGGCCCCTCGGCGTGGAAGACCCCCACGGAGAGCTCCCCAGGGAAACGATTCTCCAGAGCAGCCACACGGACAGACCAAAGTGCCCCCCCCCCCAGCAACAGCCCACCCGCAGTCAGACACACTTCCAGCAGCCCCCCACCGGCACAGCAGCGTCGCGGAGGCGGTAAACCCCAGTTACAGCAGATACGGGAGGAGACGGAAGCCGAAGCAGCATGTGGACTGATGTTCAATTGTGCTATCACAGCATGTGGACTGTTATTCTATTGTCCTATCTAAGATGCTGGCGGGGGGTGGGGGGTGTAGCACCTTGTGTGAGCCAGATTATCTAGCATCTCAGACAGGAGACATTGATAAACTTGGGAGAACAAAGAGCAGGAGATTCCTGGTGAGATAGCAGGAAGGAGTCAGGGATGAAGGTTGTTGAATGCAGTGTGATGCAAATGTCATGTTGTGTGTGATGTAAATGCCATGAAACTTAAGGGGAGAGTTTCTGCTTGAGAGTTCATTCTGTTCTGTGCTTGAAAGATGTGAGTGTGTAATAAATCGTCTGAAATGAATCTGCCTGTGATTTCACACACTCCACAAGATATTTTTAACACAAATAAATGAATTTTCAAACTGACCCTACCATAGATGACGCAGCCGTTAGTCGATGTGACCTGTCGCAGAGAGCTGAGTCTTCACTGCTGAGCGGAGGATGAAGCTACTTTGTTTTTGTGGAAATAGATTTTTTTCCTTTGTCGCGGCTAAGGACAAAAGCATATTGGTGGGTTGGAAGCTAAAGTGCGTTTGAGACCTACTGCAATCGTCAGAAGCACCTGAAAACAGCAACAAAGCTCCGATAAAGCTAGTGTTAAGTAACAGCTAGCTATGCTAACAACAGTGGGTCTACACTGTGTGAACAGCCACAGCTGGACATAAAGTGGAAATACTCTTGTGTCAACAGCCACGGCTGGATTTCAAGCACAGGTATGCATCTGGACAGTTTGTGACCCTGCAAGAATTAAACCTGATTGCCAGATATGACACTACAGACTGAAGATGTGATAATAGTCACTTTCCATCAGACAGCTGGACTGTGATCCACTGAAGCTAAAACACATTTACTTGCTACCTGGAAAAAGATTATTCAAAAATGGATTTCGATCTCCAAAAGTAATTTGAGGGACTGGATCATGTCTCTGTCATAGCAGACATTTGGACTGTGGATAATGGATATTTTCTTTGGATCACTGCACATCGGGTTAAATCCATATCATAAAGGTAAGATAAACATGGACAGCTTTGTGCAGTGTTGCTAACTCTCACTGCAAAATGAGGAAATTACTGGCAATATCATGTTGATTTTCTTCAGATTTTTCCCACAATAAGAACGCTCAAGGCAGGATAAAGCAGACTGAACATGTTCTAAAAGCTCTGTCTGAAACAGTCTGTTTTCAGCCTGACATTTATTAGCCTGTAATGTAAGTTCATAAGTTTATTTATTTATAAAAGGGACAGTGCATATTAATGAACATAAGACATGTAAATATGCAGCATACAAGATTATAGCTGAAGCTAATTTCCATCTTAAGTCCCCTGGCCAGCCAATGCCAGCCACATAGAACAGATAGCACAATACAACAACAATAAACAATACAACAATGATAAACTGGTAAATGGCATTCACTTATATAGCGCTTTATTCTCATCTCTTGATGACCAAAGCGCTTTACAGATCCTGCTACCCACCCATTCACACACACATTCACACACTGATGGTGGCAAATGTATAAAGCAAATGACACAATATAACAGTAATAACAATAGCAGAAGGACAGCAATCCATTAATTCATTTCATGTAATCCATTAATTAAATTATCTTTGCTATGTGTGCAAGATGATTTAAGTATGCATTTAAAAGTAACATGAAAGTTACTTTTCCAAGTAACTAGTTACTTTAATCATGCACTAATTGGTAAAGTAACTCAGTTACTTTTGAAAAGAAGTAACTAGTAACTGTAATTAGTTACTATTTTTTTAGCAACTTGCCAAACACTGACTATAAGCCATAACCATCAAAATTAAAAGAAATAAACACTTAAAATATATCACTCTGTTTGTAAATAAATCTATATAAAATATGAGTTTCATTTTTTAACTGAATTACTGAAATAAATCAACTTTTGGATGAGATTCTAATTTATTGAGATGCATCTGTATGTATCAGAGTTGCCAAATTTTCAGAAAAGCTTGGAGTAAGATTGAGAGGGAATTGGACATGGGGGTGATGGAGGTAGGGGTGGGGTGAGCGTGCATAGGCACAGGAGCCTCAGTCTCGCCCCCTCTACTTCCGCATATGGGACCTTTCTTTGAAAAAAATTTCTGCTGGAGTTAATGGCAAAAGAGAAATTATCTTTTTATCCCCATCGCATTTTGCCACAAGTTACACATAAGTTTGTCAATTTAAAAGATAATTTTTCACATAAATAACACTAGGTTGTCGTCTATTAAAATATAAGGTTGTGAAAATACCTAAATTGAAAGACTAAAGACACAGACTCACGCAAGTTACGCCACTGTTTTCAAAGAGTGCTGTGGTGAGAGGATGTATTGGTATTACATTACCCAGAATCCCTTGGGGATAAGGACCAGGAAGTTACCTGCACGCTTGCTACGGAACGTGTTCTTTGTGTTGTGTACCCGATGTTAGCATTCATTAAAGCCGAGTTATTGCTGTCAAATTGTCCTGAGCCGTTCATGACAGCATCTCATGACATGGTGTCAGAAGGGGTCGCTTATTGAAAGAGGACCCCACTGACCAGAGCAGTATGTTGAAGTTCAGCACACCAGAGCCTTTTGACTTCAGCCAGCCAACAGCGTGGCCTATATGGATACAGAGGTTTTCACGTTTCCACATCGACACAAAATTGAACAAAGAAGACGGCGCAGTTCAAGTGAATTCTCTGCTGTATGCCATGGGAAAAGAGGCAGAAGCCGTATTTAATTCCCTCACTTTTGCCGAATCGGAGCATACTAATAACTATGACCAGTTGGTGGCGAAGCTAAACAAACATTTCATCCCTCGGAGGAACGTAATACATGAGAGAACTTGTTTTCTCCGGCACCCTCAGTGGGCCGGTGAGTCAGTAGAAGCTTTTATGAGAGGACTGTATGAACTGGACAAACATTGTGAGCTTGGGACATCAAAGGAGGAGCAGATTCGGGACCATCTAGTAAAAGGCATCGCAGACCGTGAAATTTCCCAAAAGCTGCAGATGGAGAGTGAATTGACCCTGGAAAAAGCCATCCAAATTGCCCTCCAAGCAGAGCTGAATAAGGGGCAAAATGTTTCTGCAACAGATATAGCAGAAGTTAAAAATCCCTACACACAAGGGAAGCACTCTAAGAGGGGTAAGGGGCATTTTTATAAGGAGAAACGGTTACAGGAGTCTCAATGCACTAGATGTAATCGTGCACACAGTCCACAGAATGCACGCAACAAACAGTGTAGAAGTGCAATAAACTGGGACATTTTGCAGTTGTATGCAACAGTAAAGCAGTCAAAGCTGAAGCTGTTAATGAAAGGGCAGACAAGTGTGAGCCTTATTTTCTATGGAGAGTAGAGGACAGCGACTCAGATCAGCAGTGGCAGGTAGCTTTGACAGGATGGGGCAGTATGGTGTCATTTAAGATAGACACAGGGACCGGCATTACAGTAATGTCACATAGTACTGTAGCAATCCTTGAGTGGTTGAAAGAATTACAGACATTATAGGCTCCAGCCCCCCAGCCCCCCCGCGACCCGAAAAGGATTAAGCGGAAGAAGATGGATGGATGTGCAGTACATACAGAAGGCTGAAACAGCACCCTCCTCTGTTTGAAACAGCTATAACACCAACAAGTCCCGGAGGTGATGTGAAGAAATTCCCAGCTCAGGTTTTGCATAACAGGAGAAAACATAAATTGTGGATTTATGTAGTGAAAGGTTCCTATGCAAACAATCGCTTAAGTAGGAGTGTATCAGTCAGCATGCGAGGAGTGAAGAAAGGTCCTGATTGCAAGGGAGATGTTGAGGAGGAGATCTCACCAGGAGGATTGCCAGAGAGGGAAGCGATCTTTTCAGGCAGGCCTACTTCTGTCATTCATTCAACATTCGTGGAAATAGGGTGAGGAGCTGCTAAGGTCTCACAAATACACTGGTAAAACTTGGAAACAACAACATAACTATGAGAAGACAGACATTAAAATTGTGTGTGTAGGAGTCAAGTTTTTCCTCCGTACTTCAATTTAAATATCTTCATTTGTAAGGGACATTCCAAGGTAAGACAGGTGTTTTTTTATATTAAACTATTTTCATTCTTGCAATACTCTTAACTTTAATGTTATGTGTTTTAAACCTGCTCGATTGCAATAACTCGCTGCCATCCATTTCAAAGTGAAATGCCGGTTCCACGTTGTCGACGCCATGAAGGGCTTAAATGACATTAACAGCCGATTTAACCTCTGGATTATCTTAGCGACTTTGAGCCTTTAGTGGTATACTGACTTGGCCGTTTTATACAAAGCTGGACTCTTCAACAATTAAGACTTTTAACTGGAACAGCAACCCCTTAAAGACGAAGCCAAAGCAAAATTTTGAACATTTTGTATGGAATCTGGTCCGTCTCATGAGTGGTAATTGGAATGTGTGAGTGCAGGTGATCTGCAGGCAAAACTTCATTAAGGAATCCAAAGATTTTTATTCTTAAACGCTCCCAGTTGTATTCACATTGATTGTTTTTGTTCAAGTCTTAATTAAGTTGGTTGCAAATACTCTGCTTGTTTGAATTAAGAACTAAATGCGATCAAATTAAAGTGTATGTTTAATGGCATATTGTATGAAAGACTGTAGTTAGAAATGTACTTTGTCAGTTAATATTATTCTTAAAATGATGTTTTAAAAACTCAATCAGAAAGTGGCCATAAGGACTGGAAGAGAAGCGGGGAAAAAAAAAAAAAAAGAAAAATCAGCAAAATTTAAAACAATGTGTCATGGGTTTAAGTTTCCGCCTTACAAAAGGCGTGTAAAAAGAAAAATTTATTATATAAAGCTTTCCTAAAGAAAAGGACAAAAGAAGCAGAGCAGCGGTATAAAACATACAAAAATAAGCTAACATATATAATAAGATGTAGTAAGAGAGACTATTACAGTAAAGAACTGGAGAAAAACAGAGACAATATTAAAAATACATGGACAATACTTAACAATATTCTTGGAAATAAAAGCAGAAATACAAGCTACCCAACCGATTTTTCAAAAAATAATAAAACGACTCAGAGTGTGAATGCAGCTTCACCTGCAGATGAGTTTAATAACTTTTTTGTTAACATTGGTCCTAATTTGGCTCGAGAAATACCCATTACAGCACCCACAGGTGATACAATAAGCAATAACACTGCTATTAAAGACTCCATTTTCATAAAGAACACGGACAAGAGAGAGGTCATTGAAATTGTTAAATCGTTTAAAAGTAAAACATCTACGGACTGTGATGGTATTGACATGCTCTTAGTCAAAACTATTATTGAATGCTTAGTGAAACCACTGACATATATCTGTAACCTGTCTCTCCAAACAGGTATATTTCCCAATGCAATGAAAATAGCTAAAGTAATTCTGATATACAAGACGGGTGACAGAGGGGAATTCTCAAACTATAGACCAATTTCACTATTGCCGCAATTTTCCAAGATACTTGAAAAAATATTCTATTAGAGAATTGACAACTTCATACTGAAGAATAATTTATTGTGTGAGCAGCAATATGGGCTCAGACACAAGAGGACAACTGCATTTGCTCTAATGGAATTTATAGAAAAAATATCAACTGCCATTGAAAATAAAGAGTATTCAGTTGGGGTATTCCTGGATCTTAAAAAAGCATTTGATACAGTGGATCATAATTTATTATTAAAGAAACTACTGTGGCGGACGAAATAAGGGAACCCCAGTGTGGAGGCACGGAATAAGTGCAGGCAGGACACAGCGAACTGAAGTTTAAAAGGGTGTTTATTTCATCCTCCAGCACGAGGGTTCACCCCAGCGCTGTGGGAGCGCGCTGGAACGAGCCCTGTGTCTCTAGTCAGCAAACAGGCAATGCAAGTGATCAAAAAGCAGTAACAGAGAGAGCAAGCGATATGCAGTAGACTTATATACCCAGCTACAGACAATACATGCACAGCAGTAAAGCATGGATATTTGCATTAGAGTCACACATATCAATAGCAGGATTACTGGCGCCGGAATTAGACAAAGAGAGGCTGCCTATTGATATCAGTCCATACATCTCACTGTTATGCTAATTGCTCCAGCTGAGCGCTCTGCTTGACCCGTAGGCTGTGGGGGTCGCCCACACCACTCCCCTCCAGAGGGCTCAGCAGGGGGCTGAGGCGTCGATCATCCGGCTTTGGAAGCAAGCTGCGGGAAAAGCTCTGTGCAAGCGGAGGTGGAGGGAGGGGGTGGGGGTAGCAAGTGCCGGCCCAGGACGGCGAAGTTGTCCGGGCCGCGCAAAAATTGCATGTGGATCCCCGATGTTGAGGGGCTGTCCCATTGAACGTGGCAGAGATCCACAGCAGCTGTGAGAAGAAAAATTTGTCTCTGACTCCCTTCACGGTCCAGTCCTGCGAGGACGTGTAGCAGCCATGAAGAAAAAAACAAGAGTTGGAGCTGAAGCTGTGTGAGGGACTTGGCGTGTTGGCTTTAGGTGCGGGCGCCTCTAAAGCCCTCGGGAACAGCTGACGGCTGAATTCCCATTGTGCGCCGAGGCTGAGACCCATACAAAGTCCTGTGTGCTGCGTGTCTGCTTCGGGTGTGTGAGCAGCCCTGAAGGTTCCGAGGATGGCGATCAGCCGTGTTTCTCGGGCGTGTGCAGCGGCGGAGGGCGATGGCAGTCTGTGGAGCCGGTATTGTCCCGTGCATGGTGTGCTGTCCTCGTAACCCCCCGGTGTGCATGCAGGGGTTCGGTGCGTGGGTGGTCCGCTGTTGAGAGGTGGGTCAGGGTCAGGGAGCTTGATGAAAATCAGCATCGTCGGCGCCGATGGACTTCCCTGTTCGGGCTGTTGCTGTCGTTTGCTCGTGCCGAGTCACGGTGCGTTCTGGTCCACGGGCTGCATTCTCCGTCCGGCCCTGGTGCGTGCGCGCTCGTGTGGATGCGGAGGAGTGGTGAGAGGGAGTAGATGCTCTTTGTCCCTCGGCCGGTCCCAGTGTGGATGTCCCGATCTCAGGTGAGGGTTGCACCATGACGCTTTCTGCAGCCTTCCCGGTCGTGGATGATCTCCAAGGGAGTTCGCCTGGTGTCGGTTCTGCGTCGAGGTCTCCCGTGTGGCAGAAGGGAGGGCAGTCCATTTGCGTCAGGCAGCTGCGTTCGCTTGTCCTCAGAGTCGCCGCCAGAGGCTGCGTTCATTCGTCGTCAGCGTGTTCTTGTATTCGGGGTCACCAGTGTGGCAGATGAAATAAGGGAACCCCAGTGTGAAGGCACGGAATAAGTGCAGGCAGGACACGGCGAACTGAAGTTTAAAAGGGTGTTTATTTCATCCTCCAGCACGAGGGTTCACCCCAGCGCTGTGGGAGCGCGCTGGAGCGAGCCCTGTGTCTCAAGTCAGCAAACAGGCAATGCAAGTGATCAAAAAGCAGTAACAGAGAGAGCAAGCGATATGCAGTAGACTTATATACCCAGCTACAGACAATACATGCACAGCAGTAAAGCATGGACATTTGCATTAGAGTCACACATATCAATAGCAGGATTACTGGCGCCGGAATTAGACAAAGAGAGGCTGCCTATTGATATCAGTCCATACATCTCACTGTTATGCTAATTGCTCCAGCTGAGCGCTCTGCTTGACCCGTAGGCTGTGGGGGTCACCCACACTACAAAATTGTGGTATTAGAGGGGTAGCACTGTCCGGGTTAAGTAGTTACTTAAAGAATAGATATCAGTATGTATGTGTTGGTAACAAAAACTCACAGTTACTGAAGGTTACTTGTGGAGTCCCACAGGGTTCAGTTTTGGGGCCATTGTTATTCAATATGTATATAAATGATATATGTAAAGTTTCAGAAAAAATCGACTTAATATTGTTTGCCGATGACACTAATCTATTATGCAGTGGAAGCAATTTGGAACAACTTCTGGATACACTCGGAAAGGAATTAGGAAAGCTTAAACTGTGGTTTGATTCAAACAAATTAACGCTCAATTTAAGTAAGACAAAATTTATAGTCTTTAACAACCATCACAACAACTCAGTATCTAAACTCAGTGTAAATGGTGTAGAGATTGAAAGGGTATCTGAAACTAAATTTCTTGGAGTAATAATTGATAATAAACTGTGTTGGAAGTCACATATTAATTATATTAAAGGTAAAATATCCAAATCAATTGCAATACTACACAGAGTGAAATATTTGCTGAATCAACCCACACTATATATCTTGTATCATTCATTAATACTCCCATACATGACATATTGTAATGAAGTATGGGGAAATACATATAAAACAAACATATATCCACCCTTTATGCTTCAGAAGACAGCTATTAGAAAAATAAACAAAGAAGCTTACAGGGAACCAACAAACCCACTTTTTCTTAAATTAAAAGCTCTCAAGTTGAAAGATCTGGTTGACTTTAAAACTGCAGTAATAATGTTTAAAGTGAAGAATCTATCACTGCCCGCAAATATCCAAAAGTTGTTCCAAATAAGGGAGAAACAATGAATGAATGAATGAATGAATCTTTATTTCGGATAGTACAGGTTAAAAGGAACTGAATAGTATTGCAAAAGGGGGAAATAAAATCCAACAAGGTCAAATTAGGCAATAACTCCTCTGATTATACAGTTCAACAAAGTTATCCGAAATGGGTGATGGCTGAAGCCGCAGCTTATATTGCCCACCCATATTCCATCCAAGAATTCAAAAGAAAAAACAAAACAAGAGCGATTACAATTCAGAACAAAGCTAAGACCAAGTGTGACAGAAAAAAGTAAAAAAAAAAAAAAAAAAAAAAAAACTAGGCAACAACACAGCACAGACTGGATATGACAATCCTTATGTGATTTTACATGTCATCTTGTATATATGTTTGGAGTATTTCTTCCTTTAGTTTTTTCTTAAATTGTCCAAGCGTTGTACATGATTTTAATTCAGGTCCAAAATCGTTCCATAATCTGACTCCTTGCACTGAAATACAGTGTTGCTTGGTGGTAGTTCTCACTGTAGGCTTTTGAAATATACATGTTCCTCTGAAATGATATTGTTTCTCCCTTATTTGGAACAACTTTTGGATATTTGCGGGCAGTGATAAATTCTTCACTTTAAACATTATTATTGCAGTTTTAAAGTCAACCAGATCTTTCAACTTGAGAGCTTTTAGTTTAAGAAAAAGTGGGTTTGTTGGTTCCCTGTAAGCTGCTTTGCTTATTATTCTAATAGCTCTCTTCTGAAGCATAAAGAGTGGATATATGTTTGTTTTATATGTATTTCCCCATACTTCATTACAATATGTCATGTATGGGAGTATTAATGAATGACACAAGGTGTATAGTAAATAATCAATATCATTTCAGAGGAACATGTATATTTCAAAAACCTTCAGTGAGAACTACCACCAAGCAACACTGTGTTTCAGTGCAAGGAGTCAGACTGTGGAACGATTTTGGACCTGAATTAAAATCATGTACAATGCTTGGACAATTTAAACAAAAACTAAAGGAAGAAATACTCCAAACATATATACAAGATGACATGTAAAATCACATAAGGATTATCATATCCAGTCTGCGTTGTGTTGTAGCTTAGTTTTTTGTCACATTTTGTCTTAGCTTCGTTCTGAATTGTAAAGATAAGATAAGATAAGCCTTTATTAGTCCCACAATGGGGAAATTCCAGGATTGCAACAGCACAGGGATAGCAACACTCAGAGCAACAATCAGAAGGCAAGAAAAAAAACAAGAACAGCTAGTATACATATGTACATATTACTATATATATATATATACAGTGGGGCAAAAAAGTATTTAGTCAGCCACCAATTGTGCAAGTTCTCCCACTTAAAAGATGAGAGAGGTCTCCAATTTTCATCATAGGTATACCTCAGCTATGAGAGACAAAATGAGAAAAAAAATCCAGAAAATCACATTGTCTGATTTTTAAAGAATTTATTTGCAAACTATGGTGGAAAATAAGTATTTGGTCACCCACAAACAAGCAAGATTTCTGGCTCTCACAGACCTGTAACTTCTTCTTTAAGAGGCTCCTCTGTCCTCCACTCGTTACCTGTATTAATGGCACCTGTTTGAACTCTTTATCAGTATAAAAGACACCTGTCCACAAACTCAAACAGTCAGACTCCAAACTCCACTATGGCCAAGACCAAAGAGCTGTCAAAGGACACCAGAAACAAAATTGTAGACCTGCACCAGGCTGGGAAGACTGAATCTGCAATAGGTAAGCAGCTTGGTGTGAAAAAATCAACTGTGGGAGCAATTATTAGAAAATGGAAGACATACAATACCACTGATAATCTCCCTCGATCTGGGGCTCCATGCAAGATCTCATCCCGTGGGGTCAAAATGATCATGAGAACAGTGAACAAAAATCCCAGAACCACACGGGGGAACCTAGTGAATGACCTGCAGAGAGCTGGGACCAAAGTAACAAAGGCTACCATCAGTAACACGCTACGCCGCCAGGGACTCAAATCCTGCAGTGCCAGACGTGTCCCCCTGCTTAAGCCAGTACATGTCCAGGCCTGTCTGAAGTTTGCTAGAGAGCATCTGGATGATCCAGAAGAGGATTGGGAGAATGTCATATGGTCAGATGAAACCAAAATAGAACTTTTTGGTAAAAACTCAACTTGTCGTGTTTGGAGGAGAAAGAACACCATACCTACTGTGAAGCATGGGGGTGGAAACATCGTGCTTTGGGGCTGTTTTTCTGCAAAACAGAATGCTGTATTCGTCCCCCGCTGTAAACAGTGGCTCCGTCCGCCGACGGACCGCCGAGCGGTAAACGCTCTTGTCTTGTTTTTTTCTTTTGAATTCTTGGATGGAATATGGGTGGACAATATAAGCTGTGGCTTCAGCCATCACCCATTTCGGATAACTTATGTTGAATTGTATAATCAGAGGAGTTATTGTCTAGTTTGACCTTGTTGGATTTTCTTTCGCCCTTTGTTATATTATTCAGTTTCTTTTAACCTGTACTATCCGAAATAAAGATTCATTCATTCAAGTTTGTTTCCTGAAATTGTGACTTAGATACTCATGGCTGCTCTGTTTATTCACAGACCAGAAAATTCACGCTGTTACCCTGTTAAATCAAAAGGGAATCTTCGTCCTTTTTCATGTCCTTTTGTTGTTAAAATTGTGTTAACAGGCCTGAGGAGTTGTTAGTTCCTAGCCAGCAGGTCAGTTGGGGGGGGGGGGGGGGGGGTCAGTGCTGATGATAAAGCAACGTCACCCTTTAACCCTTTGGTTTCCATCTCAACAGCAGCTCTCTTTGAATTGTCCTCAGAAGGGAACATGTAAATCGACAGAGGTGTGATGTCTGGCCCAGCTGTTCCCACTGATGTCATGGGGGGTGATCTGTTGGGTGTCATGGGGTGTCATGTGTTTACTCTTCCTGGGTTAACTGGATTATTTCTGCTGCTGGGGATCACCTATTCCTCTCCTTCTCCTTTTCCCTGCTGATTAATGCAGATTTGCAGAATTTAACACCTCCGAACACAACCGCTTAGTTCCTCCTCACGGCTGTCTTAAAAAAAAAAGGCCAACACACGCCAATTTATCACATCCTTTTTCATGTAAATTAGAAGCATTCTTTTGTAAATGTGAGGATTTTTCTCATAAATTTGCAGGATTTTCCTGCAGTTAGAGCCATTTTACTCAGAAATGTGCAGCTTCTTACTTGAAAATTTACAGCTTTTTATTGTTCATAATTTTGCAGCTTTTTCCTCATGAATTTAGAACTTTTCTTACTCTTGAATTTGCAGTTTAAAAAAAAAAAAAGCTTAAACTTGCAGCATTTTACTCAAATCTTAGATCTGCAGCATTTTTAGTTTGTAAACAGATGGAAATTTACACCTTTTTTGTCTTTTCGCTAAAGTTGCAGCTTTTTACCCATAAAATTGCACTTTTTTGGTCAGAAATTGGCAGCTTTTAACTGAGACTTACATCCCCTCTTTTTTTTTTTTTTCAGGTCAGGCATTGGCTTGCTTACTACCGGATAACCATGAAAACCGGTACTACCTATAAGATAAGATAAGCCTTTATTAGTCCCACAACGGGGAAATTCCAGGATTGCAACAGCACAGGGATAGCAACACTCAGAGCAACAATCAGAAGGCAAGAAAAAAAGCAAGCAAGCAAGAGCAGCTAATATACATATGTACATATTACTATAAAATATATATATACACACACACAGACACACAGTGCAGAGCATTGTAGTTGGATGGAATAAATATATGAATATATAAACACACAGTGCGGAGCATTGTAGCTAGATGGAATAAATATGTAGATATATAAACACCCACAGTACGGAGCATTGCAGCTAGGTGGAATAAATATGTAAATATATAAACACACACAGTGCGGAGCAATGTAGCTAGATGGAATAATATGTAGATATATAAACACACAGTGCGGAGCATTGTAGCTAGATGGAATAAATATATAGATATATAAATATAAACACACCCAGTGCGGAGCGTTGTAGCTAGATGGAATAAGTATGTAAATATATAAACACACACAGTGCAGAGTGTAGTGGGTTGATTCAACCCCCACAACACAGAGACAGAACACAGAGACAGTCAGCTCGCACTCCTGGGTTTTTTCCGCTGCGTGCTGCGTTTACAGCTATGAGGTTAAAGTGTCGTTCATGCATCCTGTCTGTACCTCTGATATGCAAATGCCCAGATTGACTGCTGTGAATGTCTTTGATATATTGTCTGAGTTGAGTATATATGCTGCACTGTGCTGTAAATCTGCCTCTCATTCTCACTCCTGCATCTGCTGCAAGACACACAGTCCTCTCCTTTTTGAGAGCTGGAGGAATGAAGTTGCAGCCTGCTCAAGCCATGGGCTGCAGCTGAGTTCTGATGAAGGCGGATGATAATAAAATCCAACGCTGCCTTTATTCTATCATCCTCTTCACTGGTGACCCCGGAATGCACACGTTTTGTGCAAACGCAACCTTCTGATCTGAGCAGCCACGCTGGCGACCCGAGACTGAAGAAAACGAGCGGCCAGCGAACGCAGCACCCGGGCATGAATGCTCCGTCGCAGCGGCCTGACTGGTCTGCCCTCCCTGCTGCCTCAGGGAGGCCTCGACGCAGAGCCCACGGCGGGCGAACTGCTCTCAGGACATCAACCCAGACCGGGTAAGCGGCAGAGAACGTCATGGCGCGCCCTCGCCGAGATTGGCACATCCACGCGGGACCGGCCGCGCAGCTCCTCCACATCAGAGCACATGCGGGCGACTCCCATGGCCGACGGAGCACACGTGGACCTGAACGCACCATGACTAATCTGCAGCCACGGCTCGTCAGAGATGTTTTTCGGCGCAGTCTCCACCAAGTTTCCGACCCTGATTTCCTCTCCAGCGGGCCCACCCACGCACGGAGCCCCGGCACGCGCACCGGGGGTGACGAGGACGGCGCACCACGCACGGGACAAATACGGCTTTTCCGACCGCCTTCCTTCTGCTGCACACTGGCCCTTCAGGCTTGCTTGTACACCTGAGGCCCGCAGCTTGCTCATGGGATTTTATGGTCTTAGCCACGGCACACAAGGGGAATTCAGCTGTCTTCGGTTCCCGAGGTTTTAGGGTTACATCTGCCCTAAAGTCAACACGCCAGTCCCTCTGCTTTTATTTTTTTCTTACCACCGCTCCTGTTTTTCTTCATGGCCACAAGAGGAGTCGGAGACTAATTTTTCTTCTGGTGATCTCCACAAGCTCAACGGGACAGCCCCTCAACATCACGGAGCAGCAAACAATTGTTGGCGCGGCCCGAACGATTTCACCGTGCCCGGTCAGCACTGACTACCCCCCCTTCCCCCTCCCCCTCCACCTGCACAGAGCTTTTCCCTGCTCGCTGCCCAAACTGCAACATCGAGGTCTCGGCCCCCTGCCGTGCCCTCTGGGGGGGGGAGCGGTGTAGCGGGTTGATTCAACCCCCACAACACAGAGACAGAACACAGAGACAGTCAGCTCGCACTGCTGGGTTTTTTCCGCTGCGTGCTGCGTTTACAGCTGTGAGGTTAAAGTGTCATCCATGCATTGTGTTCATGCATCCTGTCTGTACCTCTGATAAGCAAATGCCCAGATTGACTGCTGTGAATGTCTTTGATGTATTGTCTGAGTTGAGTATACTGTATATGCTGCACTGTGCTGTAAATCTGCCTCTCATTCTCACTCCTGCATCTGCTGCGAGACACACAGTCCTCTCCTTTTTGAGAGCTGGAGGAATGAAGTTGCAGCCTGCTCAAGCCATGGGCTGCAGCCGAGTTCTGATGAAGGCGGATGATAATAAAGCTATTTAAAAATCCAACGCTGCCTTTATTTTATCATCCTCTTCACAGAGCATTGTTGCTAGATGGGATGAAACAGCATAACCATCTACTTAGTTATCCTACATGGTATGATTATGTGCCCATACATATTCTCACCCTCCATAGCGACCGGTATTTTTCTAGTTGTATGCCGGAGGGGACCATTGTGTAAGTCTATTGCATCTTTTGCATTCAAAAAACTATTAGTTTGTTATGTCTTTTTGCTATCTCTGTGAGCAGCCCTGCATAGGTTGTACAGTCTGACAGCCATTGGTAGGAAGGACCTGCGAAACCTCTCGGTTGTGCACCTGGGATGATGTAGTCTGCTGCTAAATGAGCTCCTCAGTGCATTCAGTATGTCCTGCATAGGGTGGAACTCGGACTCCAGCAGAGATGACAGTTTAGCCACCATCCTTCTCTCTCCTATCTCCTCCACCGGATCAAGGCGCTGCCCCAGGACAGAGCTAGCTTTCTTAATCAGTCTGTTCAGTCTCTTCCTATCGGCTGCAGTAATGCCACTGCCCCAGCAGACCACTCCAAAAGTGATGGCTGATGCCACCACCGTGTCATAGAATGTCTTCAGCAGCGCCCCTTGTACACCAAAAGACCTGAGTCTCCTCAGCAGGAACAGCCTGCGCTGTCCCTTCTTGTAGAGTGCGTCAGTATTGTGTGACCAGTCTAGTTTATTGTTCAGATGAACACCCAGGTACTTATAGGATGTCATCATCTCGATGTCTGTTCCCTGTATATTTACTGGTACTGTGAGGGGTTGCCCATGCCTGCGGCAGTCCACCACCAGCTCCTTAGTTTTCCTCGCGTTGATCTGGAGGCAGTTCCGACGGCACCAGTCCACGAAGTCCTGGATAAGCCCTCTGTACTCAGCTTCATCTCCATTGGAGATGAGGCCAACGATCGCAGAGTCATCAGAGAACTTCTGTAGATGGCAGTGTGTTGTGTTGTGTGAGAAGTCCGCAGTATAAAGGGTGAACAGGAAGGGAGCCAGCACCGTTCCCTGGGGGGCCCCCGTGCTACCGATGATCGTGTCAGACACACAGTCCCGGGTTCTCACAAACTGAGGCCGGTTCGTGAGGTAGTCCAGGATCCATGATGACAGGTGCTGGTCCACCCCTGCGTGCAGCAGCTTGTCCTTCAGGATCATCGGTTGGATGGTGTTGAAAGCACTGGAGAAGTCAAAGAACATGATCCTCACCATATTCCCGGGCTTCTCCAGGTGGGACAGAGAACGGTGAAGGAGGAAGATCACCGCATCCTCCACCCCAATGCCATGCTGGTAGGCGAACTGGAGTGGATCCATCGCTGGTTCCACCAGGGGGCGGAGGTGAGCAAGGAGCAGTCTCTCCAGGGTCTTCATCAAGTGGGACGTCAAGGCTACCGGTCTGTAGCTGTTCAGGTCTTTGGGGTGGGAAGTTTTTGGTACAGGTACCACACAAGATGTTTTCCACAGCTGTGGCACCCTCCCCAGCTTCAGGCTCAAGTTGAAGATGTACGTCACAGTCCCACACAGCTGGTCTGCACAGGACTTGAGGAGCTTTGCGCTGATGCCGTCCGGTCCCGACGCCTTCCTCGCCTTGATCTTCCTCAGCTCCGTCCTCACCTGGGTCCTGGTCAGGGTCAGGATGGGGGGGCTGTGTGTTGGGAGTGGCGGGGTGTTGGTGGTGTGGGGAGTGGGCAGCAGGACTTGATTTCTTTAGAGGCAGCAGTGGTTGTTGTGCAGTCAGGGGGGAGGGCGGTTGGTCAAACCTATTGAAAAACAGATTCAGGTTGTTCGCCCACTCCCTGCCCCCCGTGGCCTGGGGGGAGGTATTCTGGAGCCCAGAGATGGTTTTGAGGTCTCTCCAGACCCCGCTGATGTCGCTCTGTTGCAGCTTGTCCTCCATCTTCTTCCTGAAGCTGTCCTTGCTTTCTCTGATCTTTCTCCTCAGCTCCCTCTGTACGGACTTCAGCATCTCTCTGTTCCCCGACCTGAAGATCCTCTTCTTCTCTCTCAGAAGTGTTTTTATCTCAGGGTTGATCCAGGGTTTGTTGTTTGAGCAACACCGTATGGTCTGTCTCATGGGTCGGGCCGTTGGCGAATCAACCGGCATCCCCGCCCTTCCGAGGGCATGGAGGGTGAAACAGGGCATCCTGGCAGAACTAAAAACAATATCTGTCACAGGTCTGTGGTGGACCACTCCCAGTTACACAGGGTGAGACTGGACATCCTGGCAGATAAACACATCTGTCACAAGGTCTGTGGTGGACTGTGCCAGTTGGTGCATTGTGACATGCACTACACAAAGAGCAGAGATAAACAAACCTATCATCTGGTCAGTCACTGCAACAGATACTGGAGTCAGTTTGTCTTGGCTTGTCCTTGCCACTGATATTACCTTTATCTGCCAAGAATGTGCTGCTAGTCCAGCAAAAGCTAGCAGTACTCAAATACTTTGCAAGCAGTTTCATGAAATGGTCGATCAGAAAGCAACTCATACCAGCTCGGACGCCGCCCGGGCTTACAAGGTCAGCACTGATCTGTTCACACTCCGACAGGCAGTGAAAAGTAAGCTAGGAGCAGGAAGACAAAAGAAGAGGAAAACAGCAACCTTGTGTGTAGCAGAATGGAATGTACGCACTCTGTTGGACAGAACAACATCACAGCGCCCAGAAAGACAGACCACGCTTGTGGCCCTGGAAATGAACAGGTACAATGTAGACATAGCTGCACTTAGTGAAACAAGATTGCCTGGATATGACAGCTTGGAAGACCATGGGTACATCTTCTTTTGGAGTGGGAGATCAACTCAAGAAAGGAGAGAAGCAGGAGTGGGCTTTGCAGTTAGAAAGGAGATAGCAGCAATGCTTGATGAGGAACCAGTGCCAATCAACGACAGGATAATGACTATGAGACTCCCACTACAGCGGAAGATGTATGCCACACTCATCAGTGTCACACGTGGCTCTAGGGAGCCACGCAATAAGAGAGCCAAGGGCGAGCCAGTCAGTTGTGATGTTTATTAGTGACAGGGGGAAGGGATGAGGAAAGCACAAATGCTCATACATAGTAACATACGCGAGCAGTACAGCACCAGAGTTAACAATTGGCACCGGGTGAAGGGGTAACAGCATGAAAACTCACAGCGGGTACACTCACGGGTTTAGCAGCCAGAGAGCTGGCACTGGCATAGGGGTCCAGTACTCAGATACTCATATAAGGTGATACACCCAAGTGATACAATAAGCAGCAGCGGGCTAGCACCGGACAAGGGGGTACAGAGGCACAACAGCTCCTTACAGGGTAACACTTACAGGTAATGCTGCAGATGAGTCAAGGGCTGGAACCAGACGAAGGGACTCCAGCCTAGCAGTGCTTATGTCGCAGCCCTGAATGATCGAAGCTGCTCCTCTTTATACTCATTAGCAGCGCCCCAGCTGATGAGGATTAATTGGCCCCAGCCGTCCCGTGACACTGACAACTGGGAACCAGCTGAGGCGCTGCCCAATGAGAGGCAGGGATAAAAGGAGCATGGGCTGAGCGCCGAGCCGGCGTCTCACCCCATGGTGACAATCAGTGTATATGCCCCAACAATGACCAACACAGAGGAGGTGAAGGAAGAGTTCTACAGTGATTTACGTGAGACTATCAGGCGTGTACCAATTGATACTCGTTGGAGATTTTAATGCCAGAGTTGGTTCGGACACCGAGAAATGGAAAGGAGTGCTAGGCAGTCATGGAGTAGGCAAGTGCAATGCTAATGGAGAACTTCTACTTGCACTATGTTCAGAGTACAACCTTGTGATAACAAACACTCTATTTAAGCATAAGGACACACACAAGAAGACATGGATGCACCCAAGATCCAAGCATTGGCACTTATTAGACTACATCATAGTCAGGCAGAGAGACAGAAGGGATGTATTGGACACCAGAGCAATGAGAGGCGCGAACTGTGGCACTGATCATGTTATGCTGAGATCTAGATTAAGGATTTGCAGACGAAAACAGCACTTCAGGACGGGTGCGAAGCCACCACGGAAGCTAAACACTAGTGCACTGAAAGGCCAAAAGAAGCAGGAAGAACTTACACAGGAAATGGATGAAAACTTGAAAGACTGGGACAGCAACAACTCAGAGAATGACATAGAAGAGAAATGGGCAACACTGAAGGATACGGTGTATCAGACTGCGAGTGATGTATTAGGCTACCCTGAGAGGAAACATCAAGATTGGTTTGATGAGCATGATGAACACCTGAAGAAACTACTAGAAGCGAAGAATACAGCTAGGCAGGAAAACCTACAGTGTAACTGTTCTGATAGCTATTTAATGTTAAAAGTTAAGGTGGAATATTATTTATATTCTTAATTAATGTTGAATATCACGTTGTAATATTGTGTTGGGTTCACCTTAGAATCGGCATAGCTCGCAGCCGAAGGTGACGTCACCTTCGGCTCCGACTAACTGTAAACAGGAAGTCAGTCGGAGTATCGAGAAGAAAGTCAGTTGTGCGTGTTTACCGTTGTCAGTTAACTTCAGCAGCCAGTCACATACATCCTCTGCCTTTGGTAGCATCGTGGGTATGTATTAATTTTTATTGTTTGTGTGCATTTCTGGATGATTTGTTTGAGGTTACATTGGGTTTGATGACTTTAGACGCTAAAATTGCTCCGCACTGTGTGTGTTTATGTTACACCCAGGAGGGGCGAAGGGGAGGAAGGATGATTGATCCAAGCTGTTAGACTTTGCAGCGACCGTTGATTCACTTCTCAGCACACACGGCACGGCACACACTACACAGCACATCGCTAGACACCATCTTTTCATAACACTCTCTCTCGAACATTCTCTGGAACACTCACACTAAAACACATACTACTCTTCTTCTATGGTGTTCTAACACTATACAGTGTTTCATCACTACTGAGCACCACCTCTGGCGTAGAAACGCTACTGCTTTCACTGACAGTTTATATCTAACAGTGCATATTCAGTCCTTTAATACATTCCCTATAAATGCTCCCATTTACTATTAATCATTAAATTATAGTCTCTTAGGTACATTTATTAAGAATATTTATATTTACTATTAGCATCTAATCCACACTGTTTTCTGAGGGTTTACTAAAGATTGTCCAAAATTGACGTTTTCCTACACTCACCCCTCAAAAAGTTAATGTCGTCCCGACATTACACCTTTCTTAAAAAAACAGTAGTTTTTTTTCTCTTTTCTTCTGTCAGTTCACATTTGGTAATCATGTATTACATGTAAGTAGGGTATTACTACACAGGAGTCAGAGTTCATTAAAGTCTATAAAGATGCAACTGGTAATTGTCCATAGTACAGCATGTATCTCCTATTCCATGCAATAGATTTGCAGAAGAGGTCTTTGTGCACGATAACCTTCCACCGCTCCATCCATCATGGTGGGTATCTGCATCTTTCCTGAGAGTAAGGGTACTCAATCTAGTCATAACCTACCAAATAAACCTTTGTGTGATGCCTGTGCCTTCGTAACATACTGCAAGTCTCTTTTTGTGTTTTTAAATTTTTTTTGTTCTTTTTTTCAATTTTTAATCAACCATCACAGTAACTACCAAGTTACTTTTCAAAACATTTATGTCTGACCAATGGTTATCTTTAGCTTCTACATCTTTGTTCTAGACAGATGAAATGCAATGAAGTGCAAGGTTGGCCTAACTTATCATAAGTCAATCTCAATGGCTGTTTTCTTATTCTTGAAGGATACGTTTTAGCAGGAATCTCGTCAGGTCCCTCCTGGTCACTGGAACTGGACTCCGACACCTCATCACTCTGGTCCTGGTCTGCCTCAGCTGGATCTGGAACCACCGGATCATCGACCTCTGGTGCCAGCTGCACCTGCGTGACGTCATCTGGGTCCTGGTCCTCATCCTCCGGAGTAGTGTCACTGTGCGGGTAGAACTCCGGTGCATCGGCTCTCAGTGGACGCTGCTCTTGATCCTTCCCAGCTCGTAATCCGATTATGGCATTCCAACCCTCTTCATCTTCATCATCATCCGTGTTGCTTTGTCTGTCCACATGCCTTTGTCTTTTAGAGTCTCTTTCTCTCATTTTCTTAGAGGCATGCTTCACTGTTTCCATGGGAAGAAAGTCACATGGTAGCAAAAGGTTTCTGTGCATGACCCGAGTGCGTCCCTTGCCATTTTCAGGTCTGATTTCATACACTGGACTGTCTGGGTACTGCTTTTGGGTCACGACATACACCTTGTCTTCCCAGAATGATCTTAATTTTCCTGGCCCACCTTTTTCGGTCAAGTTTCGGACCAATACTCT
Source organism: Pholidichthys leucotaenia (assembly GCA_020510985.1). Taxonomy (NCBI): domain Eukaryota; kingdom Metazoa; phylum Chordata; class Actinopteri; order Cichliformes; family Pholidichthyidae; genus Pholidichthys; species Pholidichthys leucotaenia. Next base: position 227,291,636 of record CM035839.1, on the reverse strand, counting down.
GGATCCAGGGAGTAACTCAGCACCGTGAACCTTTTTATCATAAAGTGCTTTACTTCTCATCCCTTCTCTGTTTGCTGTTTTAGAAGTGAGCTTGTAAGCTTCAGTCATTGTAGCTCTCCACTTTTCAGCATAGTCCTGCTGAGAAACACTCTGCTCTCTTGTTGTGAGGCCAAACATTAGATCAATAGGCAACTTTGGACTACGGCCAAACAACAGAAAATATGGTGCGTACCCCGTAGCTTCACTACGCGTACAATTATATGCATGAACCACTTTTGCCAGAGAGGACTTCCAGTCTTCCTTAGCTGCTTCAGGCAAATTTCTGAGCATTGCCAACAGTGTACGATTAAATCGTTCCACCTGCCCATTCCCTTGGGGATGGTAGGGCGTTGTTCGGGAACCCTGCACACCACTGTACTCTTGGAGTTTTGCAAAAAGTTTATTTTGGAACTCTCTTCCCTGATCATGATGGAGTCGTGTGGGGAAACCAAACTTGAGGGCAAAATCTCCAAAGATCTTCTCAGCAGCGGTGTGGGCAGCTTTGTTACGACAAGGGTAAGCCTGGGCAAAATGAGTGAAGTGGTCCATTAGAACCAGGATATACTCATATCCTCCTTTGCACTTCTCCAAATGCAGGAAATCCACTGACACTAATTGGAATGGATACGTGGTGACAATGTTAGTCAGTGGTGCCCTTGTTATCTTATTGGGACGTTTGTTTTTCAAACAACTGCAAACTTTCGTGATGTAGTGCTCCACATCTCTTTGCATGTGAGCCCAATAAAAACGCTCTCTTATCAAGTTCATCACTCTCTCTACCCCTAAATGGCCCATGTTTTCGTGGAGCTCTTTAAACACGAGCTTGTGAAACTTCTGGGGTAGGAGTAGCTGGTCATGTGTTGCCGTTCTCCTGTAAAGCAGTCCATCATCTTCCAAGTACAGCTTGTGTTTCTGCCTGACTAAAGCTGCAATTTTACTGTTATGCTGCTTTACACTTCTTGGCCACTGTTTTGACAACACATAGCGCAACACCTCTCCAATCACGGAGTCTTCTTCTTGAGCTCTTTTTAGATCAGTCTTTGATATTTCAGCTATAGAGCTGGCTTCTTGGTCTGCTTCACTAATGAGAGTAGAAATGGTGACTGGGCAGAGCCATGGTTCATTTTCTTGTGACTTCACCTTGACTGCCTGTGCCACACAATTCATCACATCAGGATCAACATTTTGGGTGCATTTGTTCATGTACTGCTCCATATCTAGGGGCATACGTGAAAGTCCGTCTGCATCTCCGTTTGCTTTTCCAGGGCGATACTTAATCACAAACTGGAAATCAGCTAGTTCTGCTACCCACCTCTGTGTGGTTGCATTTAACTTTGCGGTGGTGAGCACATACGTTAGGGGATTATTGTCCGTATAGACAGTGAATGGTGGAGAGTAGTACAGATAATCCTGAAACCTCTCACAGATGGCCCACTTCATGGCAAGAAACTCCAGCTTCCCTGAATGAAGGTGGTAGTTCTTCTCTGAATTTGACAGTGTCCGGGAGCCATATGCTATCACCACCAGTTTGTCTTGTTGTCGCTGGTATAACACCGCCCCAAGCCCCTCCTGTGAAGCGTCACAGTGTAAAATGAAGGGTTCTTCAAAGTTCGGGTAACCTAACACTGGGGGTTGGGTAAGAAGGTCAACAAGCTGACAAACTACTGCTTGATGCTCTGGGCGCCACCTGATCACATGGGATAAGGGTAAGTGGCCTCCATCGTTCTTTTTGACATGTTTCTTTAAGTTTTTCTTTGCTTTGTCTGTGTGATCGTTAGCAAGAAGGTCGTAAAGAGGCTTTGCTATACGAGAGAAGTTTGGAATATAGCTGCGGTAATATGAAATAAAACCTAGCAATTTCCTTAGCTCTCCGACAGTGGACGGTTGCTGCTGTTTGAGTGTCTGCACTGGGGCAATGTCTGCAGGGTCCATGGTGTAACCCTGTCCTGTTACCATTTTACCAAGAAAACGTACCTGCTGCTTGAATAACTCACATTTCCGGGGAGTCAACTTCACCCCATGGCTTTGATAGCGGTGCAGGACGCTTCTCAGGTCTCGCAAGTGATCTTCAAAAGTCTGTGAATGAACAAGGTTATCATCGAGGTAAGGCAGACAAACATCATCTCTCAACCCCCACAAGCACTCCTCCATAGATCTTTGGAATGCTGCTGGTGCTGAGGACAAACCAAATGGAATCCTTACCCACTCGAACAAACCCCAGGGAGTGATAAATGCAGTGAGGGGCCTACTTGACTCTTCCAGGAAACCCTGGTGATACGCCTTCCCTTGGTCGAGGACTGAAAACCACACACTCCGATTTAGACTGTTTAGCATATCTTGTATGCAGGGAATTGGGTGTCTGTCTGGGATAGACTTCTTGTTCAATTCTCTAAAGTCGCAGCACAAACGCAGACCTCCATCTTTCTTTCGCACACAGACGATTGGACTGGAATACGATGACTTGGATTTGGTGATCCAGCCCCTGTTAAGCAGGTCTTCTAAATACTCCTTTACTTCCTTATGAAGTGGTTTGGGAACAGAAACATAAGTCTTTTTAACAGGATCGTGATCTTTGAGTCGGATCTTCAACTGTAAAGAGGGAATTGTCCCTACATCATACTCATCACGGGAAAATGCTTGCCGTTCCTCCCGTAGTAGCTGTTTTACTTGCTCTTGCTGTATGGGCGAGAGATGATCAAGGGGAACTGGAGGGTCCCACATGTCCATAGTCTCTTTGACAGCACAGTTCATCTTGGTCACTTTATTTCTTCCTGTTTCACTCGTCGTTGGGTCGATGGTCACTTGGTTTACAGCAGGGGGTCTAATATCTGCCGGATAAGCAGTTTTAACTCTCTGCGTTTCCCCCAAAATGGTCTTAGCGGGCAGCTGGATATCACGGGACGTACTGTTTGTTATAGGTATTTTGAACATTGATCGCTTCCCTTTCCATAGCTGCACCAACCCACTTTGCATCTGCAAACCCTCTGGTAACTGGGTGTACTGACTCGGCTCAAATAAGACGTCTTGTGTGTCTGGAAGTGAGCCTGCTCTGACACAACCTTTGACTGTTTTGGTTTGGCCAGCAGGGATGGTAACCAACTCACTGCCAACTTTTACCATTCCTTCCCCCAGCCTATCCTCCTCACTTTGCATCACTTTCAAAAACACCTCTGTTTTCTTACAGTCAAATGAGAAGGCTGCGCTAACAGCTTCACTGATGGCGCAAGGGGATTTAATGCCCATCTTCAGGACATGGTCAATCACGTTGAACCCAATGATAGGCGGCTCTGCCACTCCATCCTCCTTCACCACTAGCACAGGAACTAAGAGTTCCACCAGTGGGCGACTAACTGTCGGCAGCTTAAATGTGACTTCGACCCACCCTGAGAATGGAATCGGTGTCTGGTTCACTGCCCTCCCACTCAGGATATTTGGACCCACCAACTCGGCTAAGTCTCTGACGGTGGTGTGTGGCAGGTGCTCCTGTCTCCAGGTGTCATTCATTAAACAAACCTGTGACCCTGTGTCCCACAATGCCTGTGTCTCCTTGTCATTGAGGAAGCAGGTGATGACACATTTTTTTCCAACCAAATTGAGTAACTGTAATTGGCGATTAGGGGACAGTAGATTAACACGGACCATTTCTTCAGGAGGTGCCTCGGCCCTCGCTACCAGCCTTGCTTCCAACCTCCGAATACTGTCAGTGACTAGCTCATACAGTTCTTGTGTGTTAGCTTGTTCTGATGTGGTTGCGACAGTATTGGCCGCCGTGTCTACCTGCCCTGTTCCTCTTCTGAGTCTCCTCCCTATTCGACATTCCCTTGACATGTGGCCGCTAACTCCACACCGGAAGCAGTGGTTGCATTGTTCGCCATTGCTGGTGGACTGACATCTCTTGCAGCCACGTGTCCTCCTGGCTCTTTGAGCGCGAGGTGCTCTGGGAGACTCACGTATGGCCTTTTTGATCTCCTCCATGTCACTCTTCAGCTGCGTGACTATGTTCAGGAGCTCAGATTCCGCACGGGTCACTGTGCTTTGGGATTTAAGGATTTTTCCTTTTGTCGATGGTAGGGGGCGCTCTTGGCCATCTACTTCTCTCTCGGTTGCATACTGACCCGTCAGATTTTCCACTCGGCATTCTCGAACCTTTAGTTCTTTTGTGTGCCTTTTAAATTTCTGGTGCCGTTCCCATTCAAGACTGGCTGCTGCATTCGTCTTTGAAATCAGAAGCTCGTCGGTGATGGCAGGATCCTCCAAATGACGCTTCAGTTGATATTTCACATCAGTACTGATCAGTCCTGTTTCCACCGCCCTCAGAAACTTCCTCTGAATAAGATCAGAACTAAACTGCTCTTCAGTGCCAGGCTCTCTGGATGCTGCTAAAAGTCTTTCCTTTAGCTCAATGGCACGAAACAGGAAGTTCTGAGGTGACTCATTACTGTCTTGTGTGAGATTTATCAGACGATGATACAAGTCAGTGGAACTATCCTCTTTATAATGTCCTCGCAGGATGATGCGCAGCTGTGGCAGAGTGAGATCTGACTTAATCTCCAACATAGCGCGCAAACTCAATCCAGGACTCACTGCTCTGACAACAGCCTCAATTATCTCAGCCTCACTGTGCTTTTTCTTTAAGCCCATATCAATCTGGTGAGTGAGATTGAAATAAGACAACTTGTCTTTTTGGCCCCTCTCCCCTATCTGCCCATTTATCTTAAACTCCCGTTTAATGATCACTTCTGGCGGTAGGGGCGCTGTGGGGACCGCGGGCTGTATCACAAAATGGCGGCTCTGTGGTGGCGCGGCCTCAGGCCGTGTCACAAAATGGCAGCCCAGTGGCGGCGCGGCCCCATCCTCCGTCAGCCTTATTATTTCCTCTTCAACCCTTTTAGCTGAATCAATGATACTTTCATGCAGAGCAGCATACTGGCTCTGTAAACTGGCGAGTGCCTCCGCCTCGCGGCTCGTGCCGGCTGCTGTCGCTGCCTGCATCAACGGTTCACTTAGCTTAGCTTCGTTAGTATATGCTATTAGCTTTAGCAGAAACTCGCGGACTACATCCTCCTCTTTGCGTTCAATGGCTTTCTCCACCGCCTCGATTAACAGTCTTATCAGCGTGTACTTCTTAGACGGTTCGGCTGGGCTTATCTTTGCAAACAAACAGACCTCATTTAGCTGTTCGGCCCGTAACGACACCAAGGCCTCAGTTAGCTTAGCTTGTAGCTGCTCCAGCTCCATCGTTACGGCCTCTTTTCTTTTTTTATTTGCACTCACTCACCATCTCAGACACAACTGAACCATCCTCTGCTACCAAGTTTTGTTACACCCAGGAGGGGCGAAGGGGAGGAAGGATGATTGAGCCAAGCTGTTAGACTTTGCAGCGACCGTTTATTCACTTCTCAGCACACACGGCACGGCACACACTACACAGCACATCGCTAGACACCATCTTTTCATAACACTCTCTCTCGAACATTCTCTGGAACACTCACACTAGAACACTTACTACTCTTCTTCTATGGTGTTCTAACACTATACAGTGTTTCATCACTACCGAGCGCCACCTCTGGCGTAGAAACGCTACTGCTTTCACTGACAGTTTATATCTAACAGTGCATATTCGGTCCTTTAATACATTCCCTATAAATGCTCCCATTTACTATTAATCATTAAATTATAGTCTCTTGGGTACATTTATTAAGAATATTTATATTTACCATTAGCATCTAATCCACACTGTTTTCTGAGGGTTTACTAAAGATTGTCCAAAATTGACATTTTCCTACATTTATATATTTACATATTTATTCCATCTAGCTACAATGCTCCGCACTGTGTGTTTATATACTCATATATTTATTCCATCCAGCTACAATGATCTGCACTGTGTGTCTGTGTATATGTATATACGTATATTTATAGTAATTTGTACATATGTATATTAGCTGCTCTTGCTTGCTTGCTTTTTTTCTTGCCTTCTGATTGTTGCTCTGAGTGTTGCTATCCCTGTGCTGTTGCAATCCTGGAATTTCCCCGTTGTGGGACTAATAAAGGCTTATCTTATCTTATCTTATCTTAAAAGTGGTCTCCCGCGATTTACGCTAGCAATAGCTGTTGGATTGGTTGGGGGACATTGACAGATAATTTGGAGGGAAAGCAATGTGTTGTGGCGGCGGGAGTTGTTGTGAACATAATTTCATATTGTATTTGAGTTAAAAAGCAAAGCAATTCGTATAATTTGTGGGAAGATAAAATATGATTTGTATTAGAAGCTGAGTTTATATATTTTCGTTGTAATATCTGTACAACGGTTAAAGAGTGATTATGCCTTGTACTGTATGTTACAGTTTCACCTTTCCCTGTATCATTAAACCTGTGGACTGAGAGCTGTGTCTTCAGAGTCTTGATGTGGGGAAGGAGTTTAGCTGACTGTCCAATCAGCAGAGGCAGTAGAGTGAAACCACGGCTTCCTAGCGGGCATGATAACGTGAACATGTTGGCAGACAGTGAGTAGATCATCATCACACTCGACCAGTAAACGATCAACACATCAGTGTCTATCCAGAAGTACACTCGCGAACTGTACTAGTCAGAAAAAAGAGCCATGTCAAAGACACACTCAGACGCTTCTTCTGTGCACTCCAGTGTGTCATCTACAGAGTCTGCTGCAGCCAAAGCAAGAGCACAAGCGGAAGCAGCAAAATCTCGCCTTTCCTACGCTGAAGAGGAAATAAACCTAAAACTAGAAAAAGCTAAGTTGGAAGCATCCATGCAAATGCTACAATATAAGAAAGAGACTGCTGCAGTTGTTGCTGAAGCAGAAGCACTGGAAGCTGCAGTTGACAGTGGTGAAAAACAAAGTCGTGAGTTTGTATTATTAGATTCTACCTCCTTGACAGCCACACAACACACTCAACAGTATGTTGCTGACCAAGCCAAAGTGTTGGAGGCAGAACACCAGCTATGTGAAGATGATAGGGATGTCAGATGTTTTATATTAACAGAACTCAAAAAAAGGGTGGTGGTGTTGCACTGTATATTGATGACCTGTATAGGTGTAAGCTTGTAAATGAAATGTCCTTTGCACTACCAGGGATCTTGGAATGTGTCACTGTCGAGACTGACCTGGACAAAACAAAAAATCTAATCATAAGTTGTATATATAGAACGCCGGGAACTTGCATTGAGACATTCAGAGATAAATTAGTCGAGCTGTACAATAATATTACTAGTAAGAAAATGGTAGCAATTTGTGGAGATTTCAATATTGATTTACTAAATCCACATCAACAAAATGTAGTTACAGAGTTCATGAACTCTATGTACAGCATGAGTCTATATCCCACAATAACACATCCCAGTAGAATCACAGTTCACACTGCTACACTTATTGACAACCTGTTTGTCAATGTTATTGATAAGAAAATAGAAAGTGGATTATTGATAAATGATATAAATGACCACTTGCCAAGCTTTGCACTTATCCATGGCCACACAGGGGCCAACGCAGAAAAAATTTCAAAATCGTTCAGATACAAATCACCAAATGCAATCAATTCTTTTAAAGAGGACTTGCTGAAGCAAGACTGGACAGAAGTCTATGTATCAGATGTAAATGAAGCCTATGACACATTTATAAACATTGTAACCACTCTTTATGAAAAAAACTGCCCATTAGTAAAAAAAAAAAAGCTTAAACACAAATTTGCTGATAAGCCATGGTTAACCAAAGGACTACAAAAGGCGTGTAAAAAGAAAAATTTATTATATAAAACTTTCCTAAAGAAAAGGACAAAAGAAGCAGAGCAGCGGTATAAAACATACAAAAATAAGTTAACATATATAATAAGATGTAGTAAAAGAGACTATTGTAGAAGAGCTGGAAATGACGAGGCGATTTTGTATTAAAAACAGAGTCTTTAGTGAACAACTCTTCTATCTTGTCTCATCTGGTGCAGAGCTTGGCAGAAGGCAAAAGAGAAAGAATTCTGCCCAGCTCGCTGGTTAAATACAGGCACACATCAAAGACATGCAAAACACAAGCTGAAATCCCCCGTTATCTAAATCCCCCATTAGTCCTGTTAACTCCTCCCTTCGTCTTGGGAGGTGATGGGAAAACCTCTCCTCGCCTTAGGGGTTGAAGGTGTCAAGTCTGTTGCCGCCGCGTCCTGTGACGTCGTTGGTCTTCACACGGCGGTGAGATTCCTTTGTCCTTTCAGAGGTGTGAAGTTCCTTTGTATATTCTGTCCCAAACATTTCCACATGCTCTAACAAATGTAGGTATGGAATATATGAGTAATATATACCACAGGCCCCCCAAACAACTATGAAAGGACACAGAAAGATTCACAGTCTAGGGTAATTACTAAGACATACTACGTGTTACAGCTGTTGCCACAGAAGAAACTTTTAAGCAGACATGCTCCTAAGAGAGTTCAGTGAAAACATAACAGCATAGTATAATCATAAGTCAGTCCTAAACTGTTGCAGCACAATTAGCGAAAATTTGCAGAGTGGTGGGATCAGTCCCTGTGCTGTCTGGGTTTTAGTCTTCTCCCAAAGCTGCTGTAGGTTGGTTTAGGCGTCCTGCTGGGACCTTGTTGTGAGGAATCTGCAGTGTGGGAAGGAGAGAGATTATCTGTTCCCTGCCTGGGGGCTGAGACTTTTCCCTTGGGGGGTCTACCTCGCCGAGGTGCTCGAGCCAGCTGTGCAGGTTCGTCTCTCAACAAGAAGGCAGGTTTGAGTCTGTCAATGCTGACCGTTTCATTTCTATCCCCATAATCAAGCACAAAGTGTTTGTCACCATTTTCCAGCACTCTATACGGGCCATCGTATACTGGGCGTAATGTTGGTTTTAGAGCTTCATGCTTAACAAAAACAAACTCAGCGTTTTTTAAAGTTTGAGGAACAAAAACTTGTGGAAAGGAGTGATGAGCTGGACCGTGGAGAGAGTCCGGTCCGTTACTGCCTAAAAACCTTGGGACTGGGAGGTGCCCTGGTTCCGGGTTTTCTGGTAAAAATTCACCTGGTAGTCTGATAGGCTGAGCAAAGACTAATTCTGCAGGGGAAGCGTCTAAATCCTCTTTAGGTGCCGCACGCAACCCCAATAAAACCCAGGGAAGTTTATTTACCCAATTTGTGTCCGTTAATGAGGCTCTGAGGGCGGCCTTTAAGGACCTGTGAAAACGCTCGCATAACCCATTAGCCTGAGGGTGATAAGCGGTGGTACGGTGAATTGTTGCCCCTAAACTGTTGGACATGGCTGACCAGAGCTCTGAGACAAATGGAGGCCCCCTATCTGACGTGATGTCTGATGGGACGCCGAAACGTGCCACCCAATTTGTTAGAAAAACGCGAGCGACTTCCTCCGCTGTAGTTGCCGCTAGAGGGACTGCCTCTGGCCAGCGCGTGGTGCGGTCTATCATTGTTAGCAGGTGTGTGAAACCCTGGGAGGAAGGCAGCGGCCCCACGAGGTCGACATGAATGTGGTCGAACCTTCTAGCAGGGATGGGAAAAGGCTCCAGAGGGGCTTTTGTGTGTTTGTGTACTTTGGCGCGCTGACAAGGAATGCAAGTTTTTGCCCATTCTTTTACGTTTTTGCGCAGGCCTGGCCACACAAACTTTTCGGCAACCATTTTGACCGAGGCGCGCACACCTGGGTGCGCGAGGGAGTGAATTGCGTCGAAAATACGGCGGCGCCAAGCAGCCGGTACTAACGGGCGAGGTCGGCCGGTTGAAACATCGCATATTAGGGGGGGGCACGCCGTCGCGCAACCCTTTTTTCTCCAGCCTTAACCCTGTTGGTCCAGACAGGAGCGCGCGCACGTCCGCATCACTACCTTGTTCTTCCGCCATGGCTGCATAATCTATCCCTTCATGGATAGGTGCTGCATATGTGTTTGCGTTAGAGAAAAGCTCAGCTGCTGAAGCAGTGTAATCTGTCTCCTCATGCTCTGGTGGTGCCACAGCGCGAGAGAGACAGTCCGCTACTACGTTAAGTTTGCCCGCTACATGTCGAATGTCTGTGGTGAACTCTGAAATCGCAGCTAGCTGTCTTTGTTGTCTGCCCGACCAAGGTTCTGAAATTTTAGCCATAGCAAAAGTGAGCGGTTTATGGTCCACAAAAGCCGTGAAACTCCGCCCTTCTAACCAAAACTGGAAGTGGCGGATGGATAAATGGAGCGCCAGCAGCTCCCTGTCAAAAGTGCTGTATTTGCGTTCCGTCGGGTTTAGCGATTTGCTAAAAAAATGCTAAAGGTTGCCAGACCCCCTTGACAAGTTGTTCTACAACTGCCCCTATGGCCAAGTCTGAAGCATCTGTGGTTAGAGCAATGCGGGCCGAGGGATCTGGATGGACTAACATTGTGGCGTTAGCTAGGGTGTTTTTAACTTCCGCAAAAGCGCGTTCGCGTTCCGGGGTCCATTCGACCGCGTTGGAAGCTTTCTTTTTTTTGAGCGCGTCGTACAGGGGCTGCATGAGCTGAGCTGCATGAGGGAGGAAACGGTTGTAAAAATTAACCATCCCCAAAAATTGCTGTAGCGATTTGACCGTTTGGGGCCGTGGAAAACCTTCTATCGCATGAATTTTGTCTGGAAGCAGAGCTGCCCCTTTCGGGGAGACTCTGTGTCCCAAAAAATCAATTTGCGATACGCCGAATTTGCATTTGGCTGGATTAATTATTAATCCGTGCTCTTCTAGCCTCTGAAAAACGGTAGTGAGATGCTGCTCGTGCTCTTCCTCCGATGAGCTGGCTACCAGCATGTCGTCGAGGTAGACGAAAACAAAGGGGAGGTCGCGTAAGACTGCGTCCATCATACGTTGAAAAGTCTGAGCAGCACCTTTGAGGCCGAAAGGCATTCGCAGGAATTCAAAAAGGCCGAAAGGGGTTATAACCGCTGTTTTAGGAATGTCTTCAGCTCGGACTGGACTTGGTGATAACCGCGGACTAAGTCTATCTTTGAAAAAATGCGCGGGCCCGCTAAATGCAGTGAAAAATCCTGTATATGAGGGATGGGGTAGCGGTCATGCGCTGTAGCGTTGTTTAATCTGCGGTAATCTCCACACAGTCTCCAAGAACCGTCGGATTTCGGAACCATGTGAAGTGGTGAAGCCCAAGGGCTCTTTGAACGTCGGCAAATGCCTAATTTTTCAAGAGCTGCAAATTCGTCCCTTGCTATGTTGAGCTTGGCCGCGTCTAAGCGGCGAGCTTTGGCAAAAACGGGAGGTCCCGTTGTTGGAATGAAGTGTTTAACCCCGTGTTTGGCTACAGTGGCTGAAAATTTGGGGGTTGTGAGTGCTGGAAATTGGGTGAGGAGTTGCTCAAACTTACCTCCTGCCGTGGTGACGTTGGCCTGCACAGGTGGTGGAGAGACTCGAGCTGAGCATGGAATAGAAGCAAAAGATAGTGCATTAACCAGGCGCCTATTTGCTAGATCAACTAATAACCCATGTGCACATAGAAAATCAGCGCCTAACAAGTTAAAACTCACCGCCGCTACAACAAATGTCCATCTGTAGCTGCGGCCGTGAATGAGGAGGTGCAGGCTCTTTTCACCGAACGTGTCGATGTCCGAACCGTTGGCTGCCACTGCTCCATTGCCCCGGGTGCCCATGGCTCGATCTGCGTGGGAGGGTATGATGAAACTCAGCTGAGCTCCCGTGTCGATGAGGAACTGCTTGCCTGTGTGTCCATCCGTCACGTATAACAGCTTGTTTTTCTCGCCGAGAACCGCTGCCGTTAACGGCCCTCGGCTTGGGCGTTTTCCCGACATCGTGAACTTGCAGGGGGGAACGCATTTGTGGGCTTTCTCGGCGAAGTGTTGGTGATAATAACAGACGTCGATCTGTTTGTTACGCTTGGGCCGCGCCGCTGTCACCGTGGGTTGTGGCTCTCCATGGCTCGGGGCGTCAGTTTTGAGGTCCGCGGATGCCGCTGTAGGTGTCCGCTCCTTGCAGGCGTTGACGAGCCGATAAGCCTCGCTGGCCAGTGTGCGGAAGTCTTGGTGGGTGTCGCACTTCATATTGGTGAGTGTCCCTCTCATGTGTGGTGGAAGCGTGCTGAGGAAAATAAACTGGAAAAGGAAATTGTCGTTGTCCTCCTCCTTAAGCTGCAGCAAATCCTCCATGAGGGCCTTCGGATTGCCCCCTTTGTGGCCGTAGATCGCCAGGATCCTCTCGGCTCTTTCCTCCGCTGGTGGGACATAGTTCGCCACGATGGTCACCTTGAGCGTCTCATACTTGTCCCGGGCCGGTGGTCACCGGATCAAGCTCCGCACACACCTCGAAGTGGCGGAGTCGAGCTTGGAGACGATATGGTAGAATTTTGTATCGTCTGCTGTGATGCCCGCCAGTATGAACTGGGCTTCAGCCTGTAGAAACTAAGAGGCGGGGTCTTCTTGCCAGAAGTCTGGCAGCTGGACAGCGACGGCGTTCGTGCACACCATCACTGTTGTGCCCGCCGGGTGAGAGTGCCTTGCCTCGGCTCTCACGGCGGTGCTGGAGCTTGGTTGAGCTCTCTCGGTACCTTCTGCCGGGGGGAACAGCTGTCTGCTTGTTCCCTCATCTGCGTTGCTGCTGGCGTATGTCAGAGTCGCCACGGATGAGTCGCTTGAAGAACGCCTCCGGTCCATGCTCGCGTCAAGGTCACCAGTGTAGAAGAGCTGGAAATGACGAGGCGATTTTGTATTAAAAACAGAGTCTTTAATGAACAACTCTTCTATCTTGTCTCATCTGGTGCAGAGCTTGGCAGAAGGCAAAAGAGAAAGAATTCTGCCCAGCTCGCTGGTTAAATACAGGCACACATCAAAGACATGCAAAACACAAGCTGAAATCCCCCGTTATCTAAATCCCCCATTAGTCCTGTTAACTCCTCCCTTCGTCTTGGGAGGTGATGGGAAAACCTCTCCTCGCCTTAGGGGTTGAAGGTGTCAAGTCTGTTGCCGCCGCGTCCTGTGACGCCGTTGGTCTTCACACGGCGGTGAGATTCCTTTGTCCTTTCAGAGGTGTGAAGTTCCTTTGTATATTCTGTCCCAAACATTTCCACATGCTCTAACAAATGTAGGTATGGAATATATGAGTAATATATACCACAGGCCCCCCAAACAACTATGAAAGGACACAGAAAGATTCACAGTCTAGGGTAATTACTAAGACATACTACGTGTTACAGCTGTTGCCACAGAAGAAACTTTTAAGCAGACATGCTCCTAAGAGAGTTCAGTGAAAACATAACAGCATAGTATAATCATAAGTCAGTCCTAAACTGTTGCAGCACAATTAGCGAAAATTTGCAGAGTGGTGGGATCAGTCCCTGTGCTGTCTGGGTTTTAGTCTTCTCCCAAAGCTGCTGTAGGTTGGTTTAGGCGTCCTGCTGGGACCTTGTTGTGAGGAATCTGCAGTGTGGGAAGGAGAGAGATTATCTGTTCCCTGCCTGGGGGCTGAGACTTTTTCCTTGGGGGGTCTACCTCGCCGAGGTGCTCGAGCCAGCTGTGCAGGTTCGTCTCTCAACAAGAAGGCAGGTTTGAGTCTGTCAATGCTGACCGTTTCATTTCTATCCCCATAATCAAGCACAAAGTGTTTGTCACCATTTTCCAGCACTCTATACGGGCCATCGTATACTGGGCGTAATGTTGGTTTTAGAGCTTCATGCTTAACAAAAACAAACTCAGCGTTTTTTAAAGTTTGAGGAACAAAAACTTGTGGAAAGGAGTGATGAGCTGGACCGTGGAGAGAGTCCGGTCCGTTACTGCCTAAAAACCTTGGGACTGGGAGGTGCCCTGGTTCCGGGTTTTCTGGTAAAAATTCACCTGGTAGTCTGATAGGCTGAGCAAAGACTAATTCTGCAGGGGAAGCGTCTAAATCCTCTTTAGGTGCCGCACGCAACCCCAATAAAACCCAGGGAAGTTTATTTACCCAATTTGTGTCCGTTAATGAGGCTCTGAGGGCGGCCTTTAAGGACCTGTGAAAACGCTCGCATAACCCATTAGCCTGAGGGTGATAAGCGGTGGTACGGTGAATTGTTGCCCCTAAACTGTTGGACATGGCTGACCAGAGCTCTGAGACAAATGGAGGCCCCCTATCTGACGTGATGTCTGATGGGATGCCGAAACGTGCCACCCAATTTGTTAGAAAAACGCGAGCGACTTCCTCCGCTGTAGTTGCCGCTAGAGGGACTGCCTCTGGCCAGCGCGTGGTGCGGTCTATCATTGTTAGCAGGTGTGTGAAACCCTGGGAGGAAGGCAGCGGCCCCACGAGGTCGACATGAATGTGGTCGAACCTTCTAGCAGGGATGGGAAAAGGCTCCAGAGGGGCTTTTGTGTGTTTGTGTACTTTGGCGCGCTGACAAGGAATGCAAGTTTTTGCCCATTCTTTTACGTTTTTGCGCAGGCCTGGCCACACAAACTTTTCGGCAACCATTTTGACCGAGGCGCGCACACCTGGGTGCGCGAGGGAGTGAATTGCGTCGAAAATACGGCGGCGCCAAGCAGCCGGTACTAACGGGCGAGGTCGGCCGGTTGAAACATCGCATATTAGGGGGGGGCACGCCGTCGCGCAACCCTTTTTTCTCCAGCCTTAACCCTGTTGGTCCAGACAGGAGCGCGCGCACGTCCGCATCACTACCTTGTTCTTCCGCCATGGCTGCATAATCTATCCCTTCATGGATAGGTGCTGCATATGTGTTTGCGTTAGAGAAAAGCTCAGCTGCTGAAGCAGTGTAATCTGTCTCCTCATGCTCTGGTGGTGCCACAGCGCGAGAGAGACAGTCCGCTACTACGTTAAGTTTGCCCGCTACATGTCGAATGTCTGTGGTGAACTCTGAAATCGCAGCTAGCTGTCTTTGTTGTCTGCCCGACCAAGGTTCTGAAATTTTAGCCATAGCAAAAGTGAGCGGTTTATGGTCCACAAAAGCCGTGAAACTCCGCCCTTCTAACCAAAACTGGAAGTGGCGGATGGATAAATGGAGCGCCAGCAGCTCCCTGTCAAAAGTGCTGTATTTGCGTTCCGTCGGGTTTAGCGATTTGCTAAAAAAATGCTAAAGGTTGCCAGACCCCCTTGACAAGTTGTTCTACAACTGCCCCTATGGCCAAGTCTGAAGCATCTGTGGTTAGAGCAATGCGGGCCGAGGGATCTGGATGGACTAACATTGTGGCGTTAGCTAGGGTGTTTTTAACTTCCGCAAAAGCGCGTTCGCGTTCCGGGGTCCATTCGACCGCGTTGGAAGCTTTCTTTTTTTTGAGCGCGTCGTACAGGGGCTGCATGAGCTGAGCTGCATGAGGGAGGAAACGGTTGTAAAAATTAACCATCCCCAAAAATTGCTGTAGCGATTTGACCGTTTGGGGCCGTGGAAAACCTTCTATCGCATGAATTTTGTCTGGAAGCGGAACTGCCCCTTTCGGGGAGACTCTATGTCCCAAAAAATCAATTTGCGATACGCCGAATTTGCATTTGGCTGGATTAATTATTAATCCGTGCTCTTCTAGCCTCTGAAAAACGGTAGTGAGATGCTGCTCGTGCTCTTCCTCCGATGAGCTGGCTACCAGCATGTCGTCGAGGTAGACGAAAACAAAGGGGAGGTCGCGTAGGACTGCGTCCATCATACGTTGAAAAGTCTGAGCAGCACCTTTGAGGCCGAAAGGCATTCGCAGGAATTCAAAAAGGCCGAAAGGGGTTATAACCGCTGTTTTAGGAATGTCTTCAGCTCGGACTGGGACTTGGTGATAACCGCGGACTAAGTCTATTTTTGAAAAAATGCGCGCACCCGCTAAATGTAGTGAAAAGTCCTGTATGTGAGGGATGGGGTAGCGGTCATGCGCTGTAGTGTTGTTTAATCTGCGGTAATCTCCGCAACCTGTGACGCCGTTGGTCTTCACACGGCGGTGAGATTCCTTTGTCCTTTCAGAGGTGTGAAGTTCCTTTGTATATTCTGTCCCAAACATTTCCACATGCTCTAACAAATGTAGGTATGGAATATATGAGTAATATACTGTATACCACACTATTACAGTAAAGAACTGGAGAAAAACAAAGACAATATTAAAAATACATGGACAATACTCAACAGTATCCTTGGAAATAAAAGCAGAAATACAAGCAACTCAACTAATATTCCAAAAAATAATAAAACGACTCGGAATGTGAATATAGCTTCACCTGCAGATGAATTTAATAATTTTTTTGTTAAAATAAATCTGGCCCGAGAAATATCCACTACGGTGCCTACAGGCGATACAATATGCAATAACACTGCTGTAAAAGACTCCATCTTCATAAAGAACACAGACGAAAGAGAGGTCATTGAAATTGTTAAATCGTTCAAAAGTAAAACATCTACGGACTGTGATGGTATTGACATGCTATTAGTCAAAACTGTTATCGAATGCATAGTAAAACCACTGACGTATATCTGTAACCTGTCTCTCCAAACAGGTATATTTCCCAATAGTCCAAGACACATCTTGGACTATAAATCATTGGTCTTATTGTACAATTCACTGTTTTTACCTTATCTTAACTACTGTGTAGAATCTGGGGAAACACCTACAAGACCAACCTACAAGCAATATGCACATCACAAAAAAGAGCTATAAGGATAATTAACAATGCAGGATATAGAGACCATACCAATTCGTTGTTCTTGAAGTCACATGTCATAAAGTTCATCGATTTAGTTAAATTTAAGACAGCACAAGTAATATACAGGGCGATTAACAATCAACTCCCAACTAATATACAAAAAATATTTAAAAAAAGAGACAACGATCATAATTTGAGAGGAGGCTTAAACTTTACAAAACCCAAGATACGTACAACCAAGAAAAGTATGTGCATATCTGTCTGTGGGGTGGATTTGTGGAACAGTCTGGAGCCGGAACAGAAACTATGTACAAACAGAAATCAATTTAAAAAGAGGTATAAGCACCATTTGTTGAAAGGATATATGTTAGAAGGGTAGAATTTATATGTACGATTCATTATGTTCACTCTGGGACATCATGGGACACTATGGAATGGTGGGTGGGACAGCACTGTTTGTATCTGTGTCGTTTGAGACTGGTTTTGATATATGGACTTCATTGTATGTTAGAATGGTCGGGTGTTAATGTTGATCTGTAAAAAATACAGTAAATTGTTTACTTGGAGTCTTAAAGGTGGTAATTTGTATAAAATTCACATGGGTGTATCGATGGAAAAGAGGAGTTGGAATTAATAAGTGTTCACTTCTTCCTTCTCCCTTTCGAACAGTGTATACTGTAACTTTATTGCATTTGCTATTTTCTTGTTTTTTGTTATATTTTTTGTGTTCGAAATAAACTATCTATCTATCTATCTATCTAAAATAGCCAAAGTAATTCCGATATACAAGACGAGCGACAGAGGGGAACTCTCAAACTACAGACCAATTTCACTATTACCGCAATTTTCCAAGATACTTGAAAAAATATTCTATGAGAGAATTGACAACTTCATACTGAAGAATGATTTATTGTGTGAGCAGCAATATGGGTTCAGACACAAGAGGACAACTGCATATGCCCTAATGGAATTTACAGAAAAAATATCAACAGCCATTGAAAATAAAGAGTATTCAGTTGCGGTATTCCTGGATCTTAAAAAAGCATTTGATACAGTAGATCACAATTTATTATTAAAGAAACTACAAAATTGTGGTATTAGAGGGGTAGCACTGTCCTGGTTAAGTAGTTACTTAAGGGTTCAGTTTTGGGACCATTATTATTCAATATGTATATAAACGATATATGTAAAGTTTCAGAAAAAATGGACTTAATATTGTTTGCAAACAGGTGAACGGCTCACACAACCAGCCCTATGCACAGAAATTAGATCTAGGGTGGGTTGTTGTAGGCAATGTGTGTCTCAGTAGCGTCCATAGACCATCAGTAATCAACGCCTTCTACACAAACACCACATAGCTACATCGGCCATCTCTCTTCGAACCATGCCCTGATGTGTTCTGTGTTAAGGAAAAGTACAGCACCGTCCAGGTCACAAACCACCCACCAGCGTATTCTGTGGAGGAAGCTACCTGTGACATTGATCATCTTGGGTGCAGCGTGTTCAAGAGGACCAGAGAGGATAATCAAGTTGCTCTTTCAATTCAGGATGCTTCATTCATGAAAATAATGAATAATTGACTACAGAAAGACTCAAACAACAGCTGGGTAGCTCCATTGCCCTTTAAGAATCCAGGGCGGTGGCTTCCCAACAACAGGCCTCAGGCACTGAACCGCCTCGTGTCTCTCACGCGAAATTTCGAGAGGAAGCCAGAAATGAGGGAACAATTCCTTAGCTTCATGGAACAGATGTTTAAAAATGGTCATGCTGAGTTAGCCCCTCCCCTCAATGAGGAAGAAGAACGATGGTATTTGCCAACATTTGGTGTGTACTGTCCTAAGAAACCAAAAAAGATTAGAGTGGTTTTTGATTCCAGTGCCCAATTCAATGATGTGTCACTCAACGATGTGCTGTTGACTGGGCCTGACCTGAACAACACATTACTAGGTGTATTGATCCGCTTCAGAAAAGAAGCTGTCGCATTCATGACAGACATTGAACAAATGTTCTATTCCTTTTTGGTTAGAGAAGAAGATAGGAACTTCTTGAGGTTCCTCTGGTTCCGTGATAACAATCTCTCCAAAGCTGTTGTTGACTATCGCATGACTGTCCATGTCTTTGGAAATAGCCCTTCGCCTGCAGTGGCTATTCACGGCTTGCACCAGTCTGTTCAGGTCAGCGAGTTTCACATTGACCCTGACATAAAGCACTTTGTAATGCGAGACTTTTACGTAGACGATGGACTGAAGTCTTTGCCCACAGTCGAAGCTGCTATCGACTTGCTAAAAAAGACACAGGAAGTCCTCTCCAAGTCAAACCTGAGGCTACATAAGATTGCAGCAAACAATAAAGAGGTCATGGAAGCCTTTCCATCTAAGGACCATGCGAGTGACCTTAACCTCTTGCACTCCGGTGTACCGCGGGCGGGCACGTCTCTGCGTCCCAGTGCGCCCTCGTGCGTCCTAGAATGCACTGTGCGTCTCAGTGCGCACTCGTGCATCTGAGTGCGCACGGAAAAAAAAAAAAGCTGCATTGTTCAGCTTTCTTTTCACACAGCCGTGAACAGAAAGCCAAAGGAGTGTATGATTGGTTTAGATTTGATTGACCTCTAATAAGAGCCTTGAATTGGGTTTCTGAAACCTTGAAGAACCAATGACTGAAAACCTAGCAAGAAGGACCTGCCTACCAACGGCTGCGAATACGAGCCAATTGAAGCAGAGAAGTTTGACAGTTGACGTGCATCTCCCTGCATAAAATCTCTTTTGCCTAAGCTGCTGGGTGACTGACATTGAGACCTGTGCGGAACGGTAGCATCAGCCAGTCTTTTTTGGATTATTTGTTTGGAAAAATGGTTCGCCAAAACCGCAAGCGTGGAAGCGGAGATGTTTTGACCGGGTCGGGTGACCAGAAGCACGAGTCCGTTACAGCCGGACCAGCTTCATGTTCGTCTGACAATGAGGAACTTACTGCTGTTGTGGACAGGTAAGTGTTATAAGCTAAATTATTCTTTATCGATGAAAATAGTAATAAAAATCACTTTTGACCGATCGGTAATTCCAACGGTGCGTCATGGCCACAAGTTTTTTGGTGTGCAGAGTTCCTCTGTAGCGGGGCGGGGGTGGTGGTGTTATCCTCTGCATTGCAGATAGATATTTTAGCATAATTTTTATTGCACTGTAGGCTATTTTTTCTTGTAAAAAAGGCCACACATTTTTTACGTGGCATGTTTTTGTGTGTGTGTGGGGGGGGGCGGTTGTTTGTTATCCATCCATCCATCCATCTTCTACCGCTTTTCCGGAGGTCCGAGTCGCGGAGGCAGCAGTTCAAGCAGAGAAGCCCAGACTTCCCTCTCCCCAGCCACCTGCTCCAGCTCTCCAGAGAGGATACCAAGGCGTTCCCAGACCAGCTGGGAGACATAGTCTCTCCACCGAGTCCTGGGTCTGCCCCGGGGTCTCCTCCCAGTGGGTTGTTTGTTACCCTCTAGAAATGTAATAATGTTTTAGTATAATTTTTATTGCACTTTAGGCTATTTTTTCTTGTAAAAAAAAAAAAAAAAAAAAAAAAAAAAACAGGAACTGTGCTATGTATGTGAACTCTGGGAAAATAGGAGAATAGTGAAAAATAAAAATTGAACTTTGTAAATGACTTTATTTTCACATAATAGACAAACTTCAGATGAAGACTCTGGTGAGGAGTGGGTGCCAGACGAGCACTCTGCCAGCAAGCGCAGAAGAAGGGAGCTGCAGGCGAGCTCTTCAGAAGAGGAAACCCCTACCCCAAAAAGAGGGACACCACTGGGGAGAGGAAGAGGGAGAGGAAGAGGAGGTAGCAGGAGAGGAAGAGGAGGCGAGAGTGGTGATGGCAGCCCTCAGCCTGGGACATCGGCCGGCCCTTCATCAGCTGAGGAGAGGTGGCATGATTCCGACACCCCTGACATCATTCCACCACAGCCCATTTTTCGTCCCAAAAATCCACCTGGACCTCAGCTAATTACAACAGCTTCATACACCCCCGTTCAGTTGTTTGAGTTATTTTTCACTCCATCTGTGCTAGACCACATTGTTGAGAACACCAACCTACATGGCTCTGCACACTACAACACACCCACCAGCCCCTGGATTGACCTCACACGCTCGACCTGCTCTCATTTTTTGGCCTGATTATTTACATGGGTATAGTCAAGTGCAAATCCTTCAGTGATTACTGGCGAGGGGGACACCTGTACAGCCTTCCTTTCCCCAAGAGTGTAATGACCAGGACAAAGTTTCTCCTGATCAGCTGGGCCCTTCACCTCAGCAGCCCAGCAGCACAAGAGGCCAATGAGCAGAAGAGAGGCACGGATATGCATGACCGCCTCAGCAAAATCTTGACACATTTTCTAGGAATCAGTATGATGATGAGTAGGATTAGAAAATTATATTTGATTGAGAGGGTATTGCTGTCAACTTGTAAAATATCCCGTCGCCAAGTGTTTGCTCACAGGGGATCGCCTGATTGCTGGGGTCTTTCTGCAACTGTGGGGGTTCCCCTACAGTTGATAGTGCTATGAGATGACTGTTGTTGTGAAATGGCGTTATATAAATAAAGTTGAATTGAATTGAATTGTATTGAATTTGTTGTTTGTATATATATATATATATATATATATATACAATTTATTATATATTTGTATATAATAGACATTTTTGTTCAGTAAAGCGTGTTTAGAATTGAAACTTCATTTTCTCTGTGTCATTACTACTGACAGTGTTTCTGGATAGCTAACAAGATAGCCCTGAGTGTCACCTTTCATTAGAGCCCAAGATGAAGCTTCTATGTTGAAGCATTCAAAAGTTATAGACGTTTTTCCAAACTGTGCCATTTGGCACAGTTTGGCACAGTTCAAAAACGCCTGGGAACAACCTGAGAAAAAAGCTGTGTAATATATTTATTTTTTGTGGTATTGTTACCACATTTGGACCTCAGCTTGATAACACTTGGTTCTACATTTCTGTTGCATTTTCCAGCCAGATCTGACAGCTGTGTGTTATTTGCAAGCATTTGTATCCAAAAAAAAAAACACCCAGGCGAAATTTATTTTCTTCAAGTTCAGTATGTTTAGATGACTGTTACTCAGTGGCAGGAGCACTTAGAGAGATTATGACTGTTTTGCCAAAAAATTCAAAGTGTTTTCTTTTAAATGAGATCAACCCCATGAAGATGCTGCAAAGGGTTGAAGAACAGCTTTTGATTTACTTTGGGTATGTTATTTTTTGGCATTTTTAGGGAAATTGACCAGAGTGCAAGGGGTTAAGGACCTTGACCTCACTGCAGACAAAATGCCAATGCAACGCAGTCTTGGACTCAATTGGAACCTCCAAACAGATTGCTTTGGCTTCGTTGTCTCTGATGAGATAAAACCTTACACTTGCCAAGGTGTCTTATCCACCATCAACAGTCTCTATGACCCTCTTGGGTTTGTAGCTCCGGTTACTATCCAAGGCAAGGCTATTCTTAGGGAACTCACTGTTGAGAATGGTGACTGGGATGCGCCATTACCTCGAGAAATGGAGGAAGTCTGGACTTCATGGAAAGTTTCTCTACAAGAGTTGTCAAGCCTGTCAATCTCCAGGCCCTACACTGAAACTTCACCATCAGCAGCTGTCAGCAGGGAATTATGTGTCTTCTCTGATGCCTCAACGAAAGCAATCGCCGCAGCAGCATATCTCAAAGTCACGGACACTGCTGGAAATAATCATGTAGGGTTTGTTATGGGAAAGGCCAAGCTGGCCCCTCGTCCAGAGCTTACAATCCCGAGACTAGAGCTTTGCGCAGCAGTACTTGTTGTTGAGTTAACTGACCTGATCTCATCAGAACTTGATCTCCATCTCGATGTGGTGACATACTACACAGACAGCAAAGTGGTTCTGGGCTACATTTGCAATGAAACCAGACGCTTTTATGTGTATGTAAATAACCGGGTCCAGCGTATTCGAAGATCCTCCAGTCCACATCAGTGGCACTATGTAGCCACAAACCAGAACCCTGCAGATCATGCAACGCGTTCTGTTGCTGCAGGCCTGTTAAGCAACACTAACTGGTTTAGTGGACCTAGAGTTTTGTCCAAACCAGAGCAAGATGTCTCCGAAAGTACCTATGAGCTTGTGGACTCAAGTTCAGATCCAGACAGCCATCCTCTAGTGTCCACTTTAAGCATTGCAACTGCATTCAAGCAGCTTGGTTCCCAAAGATTTGCCAAGTTCTCTTCGTGGAAGTCACTGACTCGTGCCATCGCACACCTGAAACACATAGCTCGTTGTTTCAACACGACCATGATGAACAACTCTTGTAAAGGCTGGCATCTCTGCAAGGCAGAATTTAACGTTGAAGAACTCAACCAAGCCTCAGCTATCATCATTCAAACGGTGCAGGAAGAGGTTTACAATGAGGCAATCAAATGTATCAGAATGCACAAAAAGATTCCTAAAAGCAGTCCCCTCAAAAATCTGGATCCGTTTGTCGACACACATGGCCTGCTAAGAGTCGGAGGTCGTCTTCACCATTCAGGTCTTGATCAGAGTGAGAAGACTCCTTTGATCATTCCAAGCAATCATCATATTGCAACCTTACTCATTCGACAGTATCATGAACAGGTCCACCATCAAGAGCGTCTCTTTACGGAAGGAGCTGTCCGTTCAGCTGGCTTTTGGATAGTCAGCGGCAAGAGGAAGGCGAGCAGCGTCATTCACCGATGTGTAACATGCAGACAACTCAGAGCCCCAACATTTGGTTACACTAGTAACCAAAAGATGGCCAGCCTCCCACCAGACCGCCTTTCATCAGATCCTCCCTTCACAAACGTCGGGCTCGACGTATTTGGCCCTTGGAGCGTTTCTTCACGCCGGACGAGAGGAGGCCTCTCACAAAGCAAACGGTGGGCTGTGATTTTTACATGTATGAGCATAAGAGCCGTTCATATTGAAGTCATAGAATCCCTCGACACATCCAGCTTCATCAATGCATTAAGACGGTTTCTAGCTGTGAGAGGACCGGCCAAAAGCATTCGTTCAGACAGAGGCACAAACCTTGTGGGTGCATGCAAGGCTTTGAAGATACCTTCTAACATCAACTACAAAAGTGTGAAATCTTACCTGTCGGATCAAGGATGTTCTTGGACTTTCAATCCTCCACATGCCTCCCATTTCAGTGGGACGTGGGAAAGAATGATTGGTCTTGCTAGGAGGATTCTGGACTCCATGTTCCTCCAGCTGAAGGACAAACTTACCCATGAAGTTTTGGTAACCTTCATGGCAGAAGTAGCAGCCATCATTAATGCTCGGCCTCTTGTTCCTGTGACAACCGACCCCGACGAGTCATTCATACTCTCACCAGCTGCTCTTCTAACACAAAAGGTGAACTCTGTTCCCGCTCCTGCAGGAGAGTTTGGGCCTTCAGACCTCTACAAGCGCCAGTGGAGACAGGTTCAACACCTGTCCAACACCTTCTGGGATAGATGGCGTAAGCAATTCCTTCCAACACTTCAAGCACGTAGGAAGTGGCAGTCACCTCACCCAAACATTGAGCCAAAGAGCGTTGTTCTCCTCAAGGACAGCCAAGTACCAAGGAATGAATGGCCACTCGGTCTGGTAACACAGACCTTCCATAGCGAAGATGGAAAAGTCTGTCAGGTGGAAGTAAAGGTCATCAAGCCAGGAAAAGAAACTTTGTTTGTGAGACCTGTTACAGAAATAGTGCTTCTTCTTCCCCCAGATGCCTAAGTGGACTAGATGGACTAGACGGACTAAGTGAGGTGGCGTAGAATCACGCCAGGCGGGGAGTGTTCTGATAGCTATTTAATGTTAAAAGTTAAGGTGGAATATTATTTATATTCTTAATTAATGTTGAATATCACGTTGTAATATTGTGTTGGGTTCACCTTAGAATCGGCATAGTTCGCAGCCGAAGGTGACGTCACCTTCGGCTCCGACTAACTGTAAACAGGAAGTTGGTCGGAGTATCGAGAAGAAAGTCAGTTGTGTGTGTTTACCGTCGTCAGTTAACTTCAGCAGCCAGTCACATACATCCTCTGCCTTTGGTAGCATCGTGGGTATGTATTAATTGTTATTGTTTGTGTGCATTTCTGGATTTGTTTGAGGTTACGTTGGGTTTGATGACTTTAGACGCTAAAAGTGGTCTCCCGCGATTTACGCTAGCAATAGCCGTTGGATCGGTTGGAAGACATTGACAGATAATTTGGAGGGAAAGCAATACATTGTGGTGGCGGGAGTTGTTGTGAACATAATTTCATATTGTATTTGAGTTAAATAGCAAAGCAATTCATATAATTTGTGGGAAGATAAAATATGATTTGTATTAGAAGCTGAGTTTATATATTTTTGTTAATATCTGTACAACGCTTAGAGTGATTATGCCTTGTACTGTATGTTACAGTTTCACCTTTCCCTGTATCATTAAACCTGTGGACCGAGAGCTGTGTCTTCAGAGTCTTGATGTGGGGAAGGAGTTTAGCTGACTGTCCAATCAGCAGAGGCAGGACAGTAACACAAGGTCGAAGAAGAAGAAATACTCAAAGGCTCAGAGTGAGCTACAGAAGTACACCAGAGAGATGAAGTCCAACTGGTGGGATGAAAAAGCGGAGAAACTTCAAACTGCAGCAGACAAGAAGGACATGAAAACATTCTTCACAGTTTTGAGAGAAATCTATGGCCCTAAACCAAGAAGATTGATCCAACTAAAGGCTATGGATGGTGAAACAGTTTTGCAGGAGAAAGACAAGATCCTGGACAGATTTGCAGACCACTTTGACCAACTACTAAACAACCCTGGAGATCTCACTGAAGAGGCTAAAGAAGCTCTAGTGCAGCGACCAGCTGTATCAAGTCTGGATGAATCACCAAATTTTGATGAACTAATGGCAGCTATCAGGACAACACAGGATGGTAAAGCTCCAGGAAGGGATGGAATTCCAGCAGAAGTGTGGAAATTTGGTGGTGTTCAGGTGACCAACTGCCTGCACAAGCTCATCCAAGAGATATGGTATGTCCAGAAAGTACCTCAAGACTGGAAGGATGCAAGTATTGTGCCTTTGTTCAAGAAAGGTGACAGGAAGGATTGTGGAAATTACCGAGGTATATCACTACTAGCCACTGTTGGTAAGATTCTCTCACGTGTACTACTTAACAGACTCAGTGAACACATCTCGCAGAATGTACTACCAGAAACCCAGTGCGGCTTTAGAAGTGGAAGAAGCACAATGGACATGATTTTCTGCTTGAAACGGGTTCAAGAAAAGTGTATCAAACAGAACATGCCGCTCTATGTAGTCTTCATAGACTTCAGTAAAGCCTTCGATACTGTTTCGCGACAAGGACTTTGGCAGGTACTTAAGAAATATGGTTGTACAGAGAAGTTTGTCAGCCTGATCGAGGCACTCCATACAGGTATGCAAGCAAACGTAGCAATGAGTGGTTCAGTATCTAAAGACTTTTCAGTAAGCAACAGGGTGAAACAAGGGTGTGTGCTGGCACCTACACTCTTCTCGCTATATCTGGCAGCCATGCTTGAGGTGGCCTTCAAAGACACTTCAGAAGGAGTATACATTCAAACAAGGAAAGAAGCAGACTTGTTCAATGTGGCACAGTTTAAAGCCAAGAGTAAGACATCGATAAAGATAGTAAGAGAAATGCTCTTTGCCGACGACAGTGCTCTAGTTGCACACAGCGTGGAAGATATGCAATCTTTAGTGGAGAAATTTGCAAGAGCAGCTAGCCAATTCAGCCTTCAAATCAACATCAAGCAGACAGAGTGCCTTTATTAACCACCAAAGTTCCAATTATCAACATCACTACCAGAAGAGATCAGCATTGGTACAGAGCCACTAGTCAAGTGCAAGACTTTCAAGTACCTAGGGAGTACTGTTTCAGAGAATGCTAGGCTGGAGGATGAACTATCTCTCAGAATGGGAAGAGCAAGCGCTGTGTTTGGAAACTTGAGGGAGAGACTGTGGAACAATCGACATGTGTCAATCCGTGTGAAATGCAAAGCGTACAGAGCGACAGTACTGGCTACTCTATTGTACAGTGCTGAAACTTGGACTGTCTGCATAGTGCAGGGGAAGAAACCCCACGAGTACATGATGAGACACCTTCGAGCCATAATGAACATCTCATGGAAAGACAAGATAACCAACACAGAAGTGTTGAAACAAGCTGGTCTACCATCAATGGAGAACATGCTAATACAGATGAACCTGAGATGGCTCGGACATGTTGAAAGGATGTACCACCAGCGTCTCTCTCGGCAGTTACTCTACTCACAGTTATGCGAGGGCAAATGCAATCAGGGTAGACCAAGGCTCAGATTTAAAGACACTGTAAAAAGAAACTTGGAGAAGTTGGACATAGACAGGAGTTCCTGGCAGCAGAAGGCTAAGGACAGAGCTGTGTGGAGGAATCTGATCAGACCTAAATGAAACGGTCATTGTCACCCACGACAGACTGCTACGATGACGATGATCAGTCAGCATGGGGTTAGTCCGCAGAGTAGATCAGATTAGTTCCAGAATTTTGTGGGAAATAGGACTACTGAACTGCAGACCAGTTAAGCTAGAGCTAAGCCAAATTCTCAGCCATATAGTCTGGCTATCCCACATAGAGTACCTTTTCCATTAATGAAGAAAGTTGAAGGTGAGCTTAAGAAAATGCAGAAAATGGGCATTGTCACAGAGGTAACTGTTATGTATGGGATTTGGCTGTCTGGGATGCCGTGCCCGCCCACAGGGTGATGTCAGGCGGGCACGGCCCACTCTGTATATAGTTGAGTGTTCTGTCTAATAAAGTTCAGTTGGATGTCCCTCAAGAAGCTCTCCATTTCATGTCATTTTCACGATATAACATTTGGCGACGAGGAGACTAATGGGAGCGTGCTGGCTTAATCAGCGACTGTTGCAGTTTCTGGAGAACCCGGATGAGCCGTTAATTTCGTGGCCGCAATGGTGACGGGAATTTGAAGAGTATATCGACTCACTGGGTTTCCTTCGGCTTGACGGGGAGACAGTGGCAGGCCCTCCTGGCCTGTAACCTCGGCACGGAGGGCCGAAGGATTCTCGACTCGCTGGGCACGAGTGAGGGCTACGTGGAGGCTGTCGGGCACATAGAGGCGCACTTCACAGAGCGGACGAGGGCCAGAGCAATGCGGGCGAAGAGACTGGTGGCACTAGACATGCCAGAGCTAGTTAGCTTGGGAGAGCTAACGGCTCAGTCGGAGCCTATGGACAGGCTAGCTGACAGGCTAGTTTCGCACCAAAACAGGGCTAAGGGCGTGAAACTGGGCCTTGAAGCAGAACCAGGGCCACGTGTGGTGGAGCTCCTGGCCACTGACGACAGCGGACAAGGTGTCAACATCGCGTGCCCTGAAGGATGGTCTGGACCGCAATGGTTGGTGAAACTGGATGGTGTGAGGGTGCCCATACTGTTTGCTACCGTCACCCCGCGCTCCATCGTGAGTGAGGCCTGGGTTTGGAGGCTCACACCCCGGCGCCTGGATGCGGCAGAACTGCTGGATGACGAGGACCCCGGAAACAGCAGGAGTGTCACACTGGCAGTGCAGTATAGTGAGAAGACCCTTCCTGCGTTCAGGTTCCAGTTGGCATGCCGGGGCGAAAATATGATGGGGTGGGACCTGTTTGATGAGCTGGGTTTCACTTTTGAAATCGGTAGATAGACGGTCAGCGGCCCAGGACCAGTTTACGCAGACCTTGGGGACGTGGGTGCAGCTCTGAGAGTGAAATAGACAGCGAATGTGACACAGGGAGTGACTACAGCTCAGATGATGGGGATGAAACAGAGGATGAGCAGGACCCGGAATTGCCCTCACCCCTCGAGCAGCCAGGACCAGATCAAAGATGGGTCCTGGCTAGGATGAGATGGGATGGGAGCACGAGTTAAGCGAGACCAACACCAGCGGAGAGGTGGCGCAGCAGGAGTTAGCCCCGCCAATGGAGACCATACAGAGGGAGAGCACGTTTGCCGCCGCTCAATGCCGCCTCGGAATGGACCCGATGCCGGTTCTCATGCTGCCCTGGAAGAGGGTGCTGGATTGCACGCCGAGACCCCCGGGGTGGCCTTTAAGGATGAGGTGCCCACGCCAAATGCAGGCGAGCAGGGCCAGGCAGGCTGAAGGCCCCGGGGAGGAGCAGCACCCGCAGAACATGGTGGCAGCGCAGCAGAGCACCAACACCGAGAGCACTGAATGCAGCAGTGAGGAGCCCAGGTCATTGAGCAGGCCCATTGAGGGTGATGGTGCATGTCCTGGAGGTGAACAGGAGCTGAATATGGAGGCTATGCAGCATGACACATGGAACGAGGGAGTCAAAAGCTGCGTCGAGGTGTCTGGACCGGAGAACGCTGCCGGTGAGGATGACGCTGTGAACCCCGAAGGCGAGCGGAAACAGCCGGACATGATGGCAGCGAGCGGCGCCGACGAGCGGGCTTCGGCAGTCCCCGGAGCACGACCACAGGAGGTCGAAGTATTCTTGGCCAAGAGAGAAGAGAGTGGAGCAGGACAATTTGGCGTGGTTCTGCAGAGCACCAGACGCCATCGTCAGGGTAAGAGTTTGGACCGGGTCGGCGCAACGGAACGACACAGGAAAGAGGTCCTGAGACGATGTGGCGGGCACGGGAGACCAGGTCGGGAGACCGGGTCAGGTTCCCTTGCGGGTCGACGGTGGGGTTCGGCCCAGAGAAGAAAAAACAGTTCTGAAGGTGAGAGACATGTTGGCCAGAGAGGGGTGTTTCGACCCTGGGGGGCGGCAGCAGCCGGACTTGAGGATGCCATGGGGATGCCCAGGCCCTCCGTGGCGGTCTAGAAGATGGTGGCATAAAAAGGACATGTTCGCCAGGGAGGGGGGTTTTACCCTGGAGGTGGACAGAGGCCAGGGGCACATATGCTGTGGGGGTGCCCGGGGCCTCCGAGGCAGTTTTCTGGATGGTTGCTACCCAGGGACGTTGGGGTTACCTGAAAATTTATTTTCCTGATGTGAATGCATGTATATACACTACCGTTCAAAAGTTTGGGGTCACTTAGAAATTTCCTTATTTTTGAAAGAAAAGCACTTTTTTTCAATGAAGATAACTTTAACCCCTTGCACTCCGGTCAATTTTCCTAAAAACACCAAAAAATAATGTGCCCAACGTAAATCGAAAGCTGTTCTTCAACCCTTTGCAGAATCTTCATGGGGTTGGTCTCATTTAAAAGAAAACACTTTGAATTTTTTGGCAAAAAAAACATGATCTCTCTAAGTGCTCCGGCCACTGAGTTACAGTCATCTAAACATAGTGAACTTGAAGAAAATAAATTTGGCCTGGGTGTTTTTTTGGATACAAATGCTTGCAAATAACACACAGCTTCAGATCCGGGCTGGAAAATGCAACAGAAATGTAGAACCAAGTGTTATCCAGCTGAGGTCCAAATTTTGTAACAATACCACAAAAAATGAATATATTACACAGCTTTTTCCTCAGGTAGTTCCCAGGCATTTTGGAACTGTGCCAAATTGTGCCAAATGGCACAGTTTGGAAAAACGTCTTTAACTTTTGAATGATTCAATATAGAAGCTTCATTTTGGGCTCTAATGAAAGGTCACACTCAGGGCTGTCTGTGTGTGTGTGTGGGGGGGGAGTCTGTCCCCCCCCTCCGCTCGCTACAGAGGATGGACTTTGGCCATCGCTACACAACGGATTAGCCTCATGTGGTGATGTGGGACAGCAGCGCAATCACCGCAGCTTCCCCCACCCCCGCTGCAGAAGAATAGCGGGGGTGGGGGGGCGTTCACAGTCTGTACGCGGCGAACAACCCCTTGTACAGCGGCGCACGAACTGCGCCGCAAAGCACAGTTGTAATTTACCGATCAGTCAAAAGTCATTTTGGATTACAATTTTCAGGGATAAAAAAATAATTTGGCTTATAACAGCTTACCTCTTCACAGCCACATTGTTCTGGCCAACTTCTCTTCCTCATTGTCAGACGAACGCGACGCTGGTCCGCTCGTGGTTCTGGTCTCGCGACCCGGTCAAAACATAATTCCATTATTGCGGTTTTGTGCTTCCATGATTGCGGTTTTTGGCAAACGATTTTTCAAAACAAATAACAGTAGTAATTAAAAAAAGACTGGTGAAGGCGTGTGTGTCACTCAGCCTTCGTCGTCAGCCTCCGTCGGTCTATGACCATGGAAGAAATCATAACGTCTCATAACGTCTAATCCTTTTTTGATCCGCTCCAGCAGTCAGTCTTCACCCAGCCTTAAAAAAAACAGCTCGCGAACTTCTCTTCTTCAATTGGCTCACTGCATTCACAGCAGGCGGGTCCTTCTGGCTAGGTTTTCAGTCATTGATTCTTCAAGGTTTCAGAAACCCAATTCAAGGCTCTTATTAGTCGAATGAGAGGTCAAGCAGATGAACTAATCTGTTCACGGCTGTGTCTGCAGCTTTTATTTTCAGTGCGCGCTTGGACGCCACTACATCACCATCACCACCTACATCACCATCTACACCATGCATCCTAGAGTGCACGAGAGCGCACGAGGGCGCTCTCGTGCGCTCTAGGACGCAGAGACTTGCCCACCCGCGTACAACGGAGCGCAAGAGGTTAAACTAATCAGAAATACACTCTATACATTGCTAATGCGGTAAATGACTATTCTAGCTGCAAATGTCTGGTTTTTGGTGCAATATCTACATAGGTGTATAGAGGCCCATTTCCAGCAACTATCACTCCAGTGTTCTAATGGTACAATGTGTTTGCTCATTGCGTCAGAAGGCTAATGGATGATTAGAAAACCCTTGTGCGCTCATGTTAGGTCTGCAATGCTGTAATTGCTGCAAATGGAGGATTCTTTGACGAAAGCAAAGTTTGAAGGAAAAAATTATTATTTCAAATACAAATCATTATTTCTAACCTTGTCAATGTCTTGACTATATTTTCTATTCATTTTACAACTCATGGTGGTAAAAAAGTGTGACTTTTCATGGAAAACACAAAATAATTGTCTGGGTGACCCCAAACTTTGAACGGTAGTGTATATGTGAATGAATGTGTTGTGGGATAACCCCCACAACAGACTGGGACAGGCACAGCGCTCGACTAGAGCAATTAACAGAACAGTGAAATGTGTGTATTAATGTCAACAGGCAGCCCCGCTTCTTCTGGCTTTTTCTGGCTCAGTACTGTGATGTTAATGTGCCATTCATGCATTGTGTTCATGCTTCCTGCTCTTACTGTGATATAAATGTTCCATGCCTTCATGTATTGTCTGTAGTTGGGTATATAAGCTGCATTGCTCTGTAACTCATCCTCTCACTCTGACGACTGCTTCTACTACTGCTGCTGAGAGCCTGAGGACACACACCAGCCCGCCAGCACAGGGCTAGGGTGAGTCCTATGATGGCGGTATGATTTAATAAACCTACTTAAAACCCTCACTTCGCTACCTATTTTATCATCCGCCACACTGGTGACCCGACGCTGAAAAGAACACGCTGCCAGCGAACGCAGCACCCGGCGGTGATGCTCCGACGACAAGCGAACACAGCAGCCTGACGCAAATGATCTGCCCTCCCTTCTGCTTCAGGGAGACCTTGACGCAGAGCCACTACCAGGCAAACTCTCCGGACATCACCCACGACCGGGAAAGCCGCAGCAAGCTTCATGGCCTGAGAT
The DNA here is from genome assembly GCA_020510985.1 of Pholidichthys leucotaenia. Taxonomy (NCBI): domain Eukaryota; kingdom Metazoa; phylum Chordata; class Actinopteri; order Cichliformes; family Pholidichthyidae; genus Pholidichthys; species Pholidichthys leucotaenia. The sequence continues at coordinate 227,259,310 of CM035839.1, read as the reverse complement.
CTGCACATCCACGCTGGGACAGGCCGCTCTCACAGCTCCTCCACACGAGAGCGCACGCACCTCGTCCTCTCTCCACGACGGCGACCTCCAGGGCCGATGGAGAACGCAGCGCGTGGACCTGAACGCACCATGGCCGAATGAGTGACAAAGATCGTCTCCTCCCTCTCACCGCTCCAACGCATCTGCACGAGCCCGAGGGACAAAGATCGTCTACTTCCTTTCACCGCTCCAACGCACCACGAGCGAACGACGCAACAGACAACAGGGATGATTATCGGCGCCGACTACACTGATCTCCAGCAAGCTCCCTGACCTTGACTCTCCTCTCCAGCAGGCCCACCCACGCACGGAACCCCGGCACACGCACCGGGGAGTTACGAGGACGGCGCACCATGCACGGGACACATACGGCTCCACAGACCACCATCGTCCTTTGCCGCTGCACACAGAGCCTTCAGGGTTGCTCGTACACCTGAGGCACGCACGCAGCTTGCTCACAGGATTCTCTAATGGTCTTAGCCATGGCGCACATAGGGAATTCAGCAGTCTGCGGTCCCCAAGGGCTTTAAGGTTGTGCCCGCACCTAAAGTCAACACGCCAAGTCCCTTTGCTTTTGTTTTTTTTTTTTCTTACAGCCGCTACGCAGCCTCGCCGCTCCTGTTTTTCTTCATGCCGCTATTAATCCTCACAGGACTTAATCACGAGAGGAGTCAGTGACTAATTTTTTTTTCTCTTACAGCCGCTGTGGATCTCTGCATGTTCAATGGGACAGCCCCTCAACATCGCGGATCCACAAGCAATTTTTGCGCGGCCCAGACGATTTCGCTGTCCTGGGCCGGCACTCGCTAACCCCCACCACCCCCCTCCACCTCCGCCTGCACAGACCTTTCCCTGCTCGCTGCCAAAGCCGGACTAGAGGGGAGTAGTGTGGGATAACCCCCACAACAGACTGGGACAGGCACAGCGCTCGACTAGAGCAATTAACAGAACAGTGAAATGTGTGTATTAATGTCAACAGGCAGCCCCGCTTCTTCTGGCTTTTTCCGGCTCAGTACTGTGATGTTAATGTGCCATTCATGCATTGTGTTCATGCTTCCTGCTCTTATTGTGATGTAAATGTCCCATGCCTTTCATGTATTGTCTGTAGTTGGGTATATAAGCTGCATCGCTCTGTAACTCATCCTCTCACTCTGACGACTGCTTCTACTACTGCTGCTGAGAGCCTGAGGACACACACCAGCCCGCCTGCACAGGGCTGGGGTGAGTCCTATGATGGCGGTATGATTTAATAAACCTACTTAAAACCCTCAGTTCGCCTGCCTTATTTTATCATCCGCCACAGTGTATAGTTTTACTGTTTGGTGCCCTGGTAAATTTACTTTAAAAAAAAATTTTTTTTTAAAAAGAGAGAGAGTACGGAAGGCATGTTAAAAAGTGTAGCTGTGAATCTAAGTTGAGTGCTTATATATTGAATTTTAATAACCAGGATGGTGGTGTGCCTGATTAAGTACTAATGATTAATGTGCTAATGTTTAATTGGTGCGTTTATATGATTATTTTTTTTATTTTTTTTTTACAGCCAGAGGGGTGGTGGCTTGGTAATGAGTGACAGTTATCGTAAATTTGAGCCTGTCATAGTTGTTTGGATATTTTAATTGAATACCCAACATGGTTTATTATGAATGCCCATTGTGGGATGGGTGTTGGGGTGGGGCCGCCAATAGTATGTGTATATTGTGATTTGTATGTAATGTCTGGGTAGTGGTGTTCATGGGATTATTTTGAGTTAGAAACACAGCTTTGTTTTGTTTTATTGAACCGTTTTCTCTAGCAGCAGAATACTCGCTCAACCGTGTAGGGGGCGCTGGCAGTTTATCCAGCCCCCAGCCTTAGTTGTGTGAATGGATAGGAGTTTATTTATTTTTGTACATATGTTCTTCCCCTTTTAGAGCATGAGTCGGGTGACAAATTAGGGTGGGTTGTTTGTGTGCTTGACATTTTTTTTAAAGGGGGGAAAATGTTATGAATGGGATTTGGGTGTCTGGGACGCCGTGCCCACCCACAAGGTGACGTCAGGCGGGCATGGCCCACTCTGTATATAGTTGAGTGTTCTGTCTAATAAAGTTCAGTTGGATGCCTCTCAAGAAGCTCTCCATCTCGTGTCATTTTCACGATATAACAGTAACAGAGCCTACAGAATGGTGCGCTCCCATGGTTCCTGTAGCAAAGAAAAAAATGGCAAGCTGAAAATCTGTGTGGACTTACAACACCTAAATAAAGCAGGAAAGAGGGAGTTATTTATCATCCCCACCCTAGATGAAATAACACCAAAGCTAGCAGGGGCAAGCATATTTTCCACACTCGATGCATCCTCAAGTTTTGCAGATCCCCTTAGTGCCAAAACTTCATCACCCCAGAGGTCGCTTTTGTGCCAAGCGTTTACCATTTGGGATAACTTCAGCTCCAGAGATCTTCCAGGAGAAATGAGCAACCTGCTGAAAGACCATGAACAGGGTTGCGTAGACTTTTATATCCACTGTAGCTCACCATGCCTAGCCAGGCCCAGTTGATGTACCTATGCACATCGTTTTCTTTATAAATGGGGACATTTATATGAAAATACTACACCAGGGACCTCAAGAAAGGGAATTTCCTCTATTTTTGGGTTAGAGACAGCAGTAGTAGTTAGTTAATTCTAAGAAAGGAATGCAAGTCTTTTAACCTGTAGGATTAAAGTTGATTGCATGATCTACCTCTCCTGTGGCTGGTGTAGCAGATCTGCATCTGTTCATGTGATTGGTCAAAAATTATGAAAAAAAATAATACCCAAAATAAACCAGATGTACCAAGCATTTCACATTCAATAGATGGCAGACACATGTGCCCTTCAGAGGTAAGTGGGCTATCCCACAAACCATTATTTTGAGAAAATGAGACTCTAAAGTTGAGATATTCTCAAAATCATGTGCCTATATCATTAAAAGTTACCCTTATAGGGGGTAACTAATTGTCTAATTGTCTTGACTAATTGTCTGACATGAAGCTGCCTCTTCATTTACACACTCCACACTGTGACCAAGATGTATTATGGAACACAGGCAAGGAACCCAGAGCCGGCCCTGTCGGAAGCCCCAGAGACGCAGCAGCCATTTCACACACAGCCAGACTGGAACCCCCAGCAACACGTGTGCAGTTTCAGTCAGCTACCGGATTTCTGGCAGCACAACCCGCGCTCTTGGTTCCACCACACCGATACTATAATGATACGGATAATACTTATTTTACCGAGGAATTTACCAATTAATTCAATTAAAAATCCTTCATTGTGATTTTCTGGATTTTTTTTTTCTATTTTGGTCTCTCATTGTTGAGGTATACTATGATGAAAATTGGAGACCTCTCTCATCTTTTAAGTGGGAGAACTTGCACAATTGGTGCTGACCTAAATACTTTTTACCCCACTGTAAGAAAAGAAGAAATAAAGATGAAAAACAATTTCAATAGAAAAATATTTCGTAGAAAGCCTTTGTTTGGATTTTTATTTGTCAGGGACCATGTACAAACAATATTAATCTTCATAGAGAAGAGATGCATTGTACCAGCAGTGGCTCAGGAGTTAAAGCAGGTCGTCACAGTACCGATGGTTGCGGTTCGAATCCCGCTCTCCCCAGATATCCTGCGTTGTGTCCCTGGCAAGACACTTTACCACCTTGCCTCCAGTGTCCATAACACTGGGTATGAATGGGTATAAATGTTGGTGGTGGTCAGAGAGGGCCATTGCGTGCATTGGCAGTCTTGTTCTGTCAGCCTGCCCCAGGGCAGCTGTGGCTACAGCAGTAGCTTGCCACTACCATTGTCTGTCTGGAGTTAATGAATAATGCATCCATTTGTACAAGTGTCTATGAAAAAGTGTTATATAAATCTGATGCATTATTATTATTACCAGATTTAGCCACTGGCTACTTTCCATCAGCAGTCCAGGGCAGTAAGCAAAATAACAAATATATATAAATACATGTCATCTTCCATTTTCTACCACTTTTCCGGAGGTCCAGATCGCAGAGGCAGCAGTTCAAGCAGAGAAGACCAGACTTCCCTCTCCCAGCCACCTGCTCTAGCTCTTCAGAGAGGATACCAAGACGTTCCCAGACCAGCTGGGAGAGAGAGTCTCTCCAGCGAGTCCTGGGTCTACCCTGGGGTCTCCTCCCAGTGGGACGTGCCTGAAAACACCTTAAGTGGGAGGTGTCAGGAGGTATCCTGATCAGATGCCCAAACCACCTCAACTGGCTCCTTTCAATGTGAGGAGCAGCAGTTCTACTCTGAGCCTCTCTCGGATGACTGAGCTCCTCACCCTATCTCTAATGGTGAGTCCAGCAATCTTACGGAGAAAGCTCACTTCAGGCCTTGTATCTGCGATCTCGTTCTTTCGGTCATTACCCAAAGTTCAATGACCACAGGTGAGGGTAGGAATGTAGTGACAGTAAAATCGACAGCTTTGCCTTAGCGCCTCAGCTCCCTCTTCACCACAACAGACCGGTACAACAAGCCAGATCACAGCAGAGGCTACTCCAATCCATCTGTCAATCTCTCGCTCCATTCTCCCCTCACTTGTGATAAGACCCCCAAGATAGTTAAACTCCTTCACTTGGAGCAGGAGCTTGTCCCAAACCTGGAGAGGACAATCCACCTTTTTCTGGCTGAGGACCATGGACTCGGACTTGGAGGTCCAGTGTTGGCACAACACTGTCCAACAATTCAATATAATTACTGGGTACAATCGCGATATTAATGAAAGCACCAAAGTGCTGATGCCTTGATGCCAGAGCCTTGGCGGAGGTATGCGGTCTTGGATCATCACCAAAATGTTATGGGTTCCTCTCTAGCCCAAGGACCAGCTCTGGTAAAAATTTCATCCAAATCCATCCAGTAATTTTGGAGTATTCTTGCTAACACACTGTGCGAAGAGCCTTGGTGGAGGTATGCATTCTGGGATCATCACCAAAATGTTATGGGTTCCTCTCTAGTCCAAGGGCCACCTCTGGAAAAATTTCATCCAAATCCATCCTGTAGTTTTGCAGTACACGCATGCGCAGTGAAAATAATCAGCAGTTCACATGCCCGTACAGTCAGCGGCAGCCAAGAGCCACCAAACTGATTTGAACAGCTGCAATCCAACCACAAAAGATGAGCACGGCGGCAGACGTTTTAAATGGCAGAAGTGATGGAGGTACATGAATACAATGACAATTAAGACAAACAGGAGCTTTTGCTTTTTAGTGGCAGAGGAAGAAAATAGGCAAAAAGACGGACATTTGTTCACCCAGTATTGGTGGATTGTTCAGTACTTCCTCCTGGCAGGAGTTTCCGGGCACATGTGCAGTTCACTGCGACCATTTGCGGGCGAGGAATGTTGGGAGTTGTAGTTTTTAGCAAGCTTTTAACGAGTTTTACCTCGTCCTTCTTCTGCAAAATTAAAGAGCAAAACCAGTGTGAAAACAATCGATGTGATGAATAAATAGTGTGAATATGTTTTTTTCAGTAACTGCTATTTTATAACAGTTCAGCTCTACGTGCTGTAAAAAAAAGTTCTGTGTTGTGCTGTAAAAAAGTCACACTGGCGCCTCTAGTGGCCCGGCATAGTAATTACAATACCTTTTCCCTGGCTCCATTGACATTAAAGGTTAGTTAAAGTTGTGGGGTTTTTTTAAAACAAAGCCTTATCTCAGAATTCTGGCACATTAAAAGTTGAGACAATATGACGATACAAGCCTTCCCCAGCATGTGGGACACTATGTGGTGGCGCCTATCTCTGTTTCTCTGACCCTAGGCCACACAGCTACTGTGAGTAGTGAAATCTACAGTGGGGTCAGTCCTCTGGTTGCTCTGTGCATTAACTTTCCTTTTACCATTCTATTATACTGAGCACCAAGCAAGAAGGCAGAAAGTGCCATTTTTATATATGGTCTTTGGTATGAGCTGGCCAGGATTTGAACCCACAACCTCCTGGTTGTGGGGCGGGTGCTCTACCAACTAGGCCACCACTCCAGCAGTGATACAAGCCTTTAGTTGCATTTAATTCTGACTGGGCGAGCTGAAAAGTCAGTAACAGACAGATACTTACACACACAGGCACACTGACCGATTACCATATGCCTCTGTTTTCACCAAGGCATAATAACCTGAGGATATATTGCTTAATATAACCTCAATATAAGGATGCACTGCTCGATATAACCTGATATGATAAAATAATTCTGCGCTGCATGGAGTCTAACAGATCTGTCGTGAGATTTGAGCACTCATGATCACGTTCAGATTGATAAATACCGAACTTTGCATTGAATTGGTGTAAGACCATTTTTCTGTTAGATAAATTAGGACCATTGTTTTCAAGTTATAATCTTATAAATTCATATTTATGGTAATACATAGTTGAGTATATAGTTGAGTATATTGTCCCCTCAGGTTAAGTGCCAATGGATACTAGTATACTGTACAATACAAGGTATCAGGCCACTCCGTCCGATGATGTTACGTCTGGAAAGCAGGGCAGCGGAGGCAGGAGTTGTGCTGAACTCAAACTTTATTACAAACACACAAGATGGTACACGTGTTGTATTAATATGATAACAAGCTAACTTATAACTGACATAGGCTCTGACTGTGACAGAGATGGCGCAACAAAAGACCACAGCTCCCGCCAACAGTCTCAATATAGGCATGGCGTGATGACATCACATGTGCGTCTGTCATCACGTTCGCAAAGTCTGTTGTAAGCTGCAGGTTCACAACACCCCCCCCCCCCCCCAGGAAAGCCAAGAAAACACTATATACTTATTAGACTCCCAGCAACTTTTATATTTACAACAGTGCTTCTCTTTTTTTTTTTTTTTACAACAGGTAGAGAAAACAGAACCTGGGCCACCGGGTAGACTGCCAATCAACCCTGCATGGTTGAGTGGCTTATTCTGCCACTGAAATCAACCGTGCTGTCTAAACACTGCAAAACGAAGTCACTGTTTACAGTTCATGTTATGATCCTGGGCACGGGTGTCTTCAGTTTGAGTTTAGTCTTTTTCTGTTTCTTTGTTTCTTTGTTTATTATGATCTGCTGTATTCATTTGTTTATGAGTTGTCTGTATTCTTAGGTTTGTCCTTATAGTCCTGTCCATTTATTGTGTGTGATTTTGTATCCTTGGTCTTATTGGTATCTTTTGGGGTTGTGTATCATATTCTTGTTTTATTATTTAGTTTCCGGTCTGTGCTTTTATTTTGACAGCGCCCTGTGCATCTTCCGCCTGTCAAACTGTTTGGTGGGCTGCACAGCTGTCACTCGTTTGATTATTTCCTCATTCATGTACCCACACCTGTCATGCATTAATCAGCTGTTCATTTGCCTATTTAAGAACAAAGCAATGTTTTTCCGTTGCTGTGTCCTACTGTTTACCTCCTCAGTAGTTCAGTCTCACTCTGAGGAATATTGGGTTTTCCGTAGAGATCAACGGGAGCGCTCCAACCAGGTACATTTATCCTTTACCGTTTCTCTCAGCCGTGAGCCCCGTTTCCTTTCGGGTGTGACTCCAGCTGAGTTAGTCTCTTTTTTCCCGGCGTGTCTGAGAGCCTCAGCCGGTGTTTCTCCCAGGCTGTTCTCCTCCCTCCTGGCCATGAGCCCCGCTCTCCTCCAGCGCCTTCATCTCCTCATTATACTGTATGTAAGTGTAGTGTTTTTCTGTATGTTTGTGTTTTTGTTAACAAATTTGCAAAACTCACAGAGTGTGTTTGGTGTCCTTCATATCCCTTAAAAAGGGCGGTTTATAACAGTTCAACTTCAGGGCCTCAGTCGAGCCCATGGTGGGCGCACCCCTAGAGGCACCGGCTGCAACAGACATGGATGCCGTCTCACCGGAGTCATGGCTCACTTGCCAGCAACGTCCCAGCCCGGGTTCCATATCATCTGGGTCGACTTCAGTGCTGTGTCTTGATCCAAGGCAGCTGCTCTTACTTTCTGCAGACAGCTGGCATGCCCTCTTGAACCATCGGCCATCTGGACGGCGGCTGGCCTCTTTCCTGCGGCAGTTCTCATCCGTGATGATGGGACCATCTGTGGGTCCAGGCGGTCAGATCGTTGGACCCGAACCCAATCAAGAAGTGCACACAGTGACCGGTTCGTCTGCACTCGGCGTTGTCGCTCTCCCATCTCTGATGCTGGTGGCTACTGTGGCAGCATGCCATCCATGCCAGTGGCAGGACGTGCCCTTGGTTGGCGTTACTCTGCTGGGTCCTGCTGGGCCACGAACTCTCCACCCTGCTGTGCTGCAGCAGCTCCCTGTGTCATGGTCTGAGCGCCGATCTCGTCCGCACTCGGGCCATACATCATCCCCTTCAGGCTTGACAGCAGTGTTACCTTCTGGCTCCCCAAGCTCTTATTGTGACAGCGCTCAGAGGAGCTTCCTGCTGTCAAAGTCAAACAGCTGTGCTGCACACAGTGACCGGTTCGTCTGCACTCGGCGTTGTCGCTCTCCCATCTCTGATGCTGGTGGCTACTGTGGCAGCATGCCATCCACGCCAGTGGCAGGACGTGCCCTTGGTTGGCGTTACTCTGCTGGGTCCTGCTGGGCCACGAACTCTCCACCCTGCTGTGCTGCAGCAGCTCCCTGTGTCATGGTCTGAGCGCCGATCTCGTCCGCACTCGGGCCATACATCATCCCCTTCAGGCTTGACAGCAGTGTTACCTTCTGGCTCCCCAAGCTCTTATTGTGACAGCGCTCAGAGGAGCTTCCTGCTGTCAAAGTCAAACAGCTGTGCTGCATTCGCGGCTCATCAGTGACCGGCATTTAAGCGGACGCTGAATGCAGCCCAATGCAGCAGTCTCATCAAACATTCCTGTGTTTAGACGTCGAGCGAGCGTTCCTCGTCTCAGACGTCAGTTCTCCTTATTGATTCCTTGTCTACGATCGTCCCTCATCCTAATCCTGTATCGTAAGTGTGCTTGATCAGCCTTACAGCCTCTGTTCCTAGTGTAGTGTGTTTTAGCCCATCGTGGCTCATTACTTTGTTACTTTGTGTTATCCTTTGCCCTTAATAAAACATCATGCAAACCTCACCGGCGACTGTTGGCGTCTTATGGTGGCTCGCGAGGGCCACCCCGTGACACCCTGAGGCTGATACTCAGCGAGGATGCGGGATGAGTTCGGCTTCTTCTCTCTCTCATCTGGTGCTGGTTGTAGTTGTGGTGATGTGTCGCTGTTGTCAGCGACAGGACGCGCACCGGGTTGTCTTTGGTCACCGGGGTCCCCTTTCTCCACAAACTCCCTCTCCTGCGGCTAGTTGAAGCTCGTACTGGGTGATGATCAGAGGCGATTCCAGTCTGTACTCTCTCTCCATGCTGTGTTCACCCTCTGTGCTGTGTTCTCCAGCTGTACCCACATCCACAAAATCACACTCTCCCTCCTGTGATGAGGCTGCAGCTTGCGAACACTCGTGCTGCTCCAGGTCCTGTGTGGTTGTGGACTGGGGCTCTTGTGGCTGCACCGGTTCTACTGGGTTCTGTTCAGCGTGCGGTGCAAGGCAGGGAGTGGCTGTGTCCACGTCTGAGTGCAATGGACCCGGACTGTCGTCAGTTAGCATGGGGTCTGTGATGGAGAGGCCCAGTTCACAGAACAAATCCCACCCCATAATGTTATTTCATTTTTTCATTCATTTCATTTTATTATTTATTTGAACATCAAGACAAAAAATTTAAAAACAAGGAATCAAAACCAAGAAAAAAATATATAAACATAACAGAAAAAAAAATGCCTTGTTCAAAAGGAGTGGGAAGAAGCCAACGCTTATATAGTCCCAACCCTTCTCCATAACCAATAACTTATATCATTCTAGTCATTATCCATACTATAATTACATTCATAAAACAATACCATAATATATAATGCATCTTATAATTAAATTATGCAATAGAAATGATACAACAATGATAGTTTGTAGTGACAATAATGCCCACATCTAATAATAATTGTAATACTAATAAGTAAATACTTCTGGTATGTTAATATAATTACAGACAATATTATCATCATCATAATCACCGTATATACCACCATATACCCCCACATGGCTTACAATACCTAGGCGCAATAAATAACCGTATAATAATAACCATAATAATAGGTAGCCATATATTAATTAGAATAACAACAATAATAATACCACCTGGCCTATATAATACTTTAAATAATTCCATCCTAAACAACAATCATAATACTATAATACCGTTGTAATATTCCAATAATGATTTCAATAATAATAGTACTCACATATATATTCAACAATAACTCAGCATATATATATATATATATATATATATATATATATATATATATATATATATACATACATATACATATACACAGTGGGGCAAAAAAGTATTTAGTCAGCCACCAATTGTGCAAGTTCTCCCACTTAAAAGATGAGAGAGGTCTCCAATTTTCATCATAGGTATACCTCAACTATGAGAGACAAAATGAGAAAAAAAATGCAGAAAATCACAATGAAGGATTTGTAATGAATTAATTGGTAAATTCCTTGGTAAAATAAGTATTTGGTCACCTACAAACAAGCAAGATTTCTGGCTCTCACAGACCTGTAACTTCTTCTTTAAGAGGCTCCTCTGTCCTCCACTCGTTACCTATATTAATGGCACCTGTTTGAACTCATTATCAGTATAAAAGACACCTGTCCACAACCTCAAACAGTCAGACTCCAAACTCCACTATAGCCAAGACCAAAGAGCTGTCAAAGGACACCAGAAACAAAATTGTAGACCAGCACCAGGCTGGGAAGACTGAATCTGCAATAGGTAAGCAGCTTGGTGTGAAGAAATCAAGTGTGGGAGCAATTATTAGAAAATGGAAGACGTACAAGACTACTGATAATCTTCCTCCATCTGGGGCTCCACGCAAGATCTCACCCCGTGAGGTCAAAATGATCACGAGAACGGTGAGCAAAAATCCCAGAACTACACGGGGGGACCTAGTGAATGACCTGCAGAGAGCTGGGACCAAAGTAACAAAGGCTACATCAGTAACACACTACGCCGCCAGGGACTCAAATCCTGCAGTGTCAGACGTGTCCCCCTGCTTAAGCCAGTACATGTCCAGGCCCGTCTGAAGTTTGCTAGAGAGCATTTGGATGATCCAGAAGAGGACTGGGAGAATGTCATATGGTCAGATGAAACCAAAACAGAACTTTATTGTAAAAACTCAACTTGTCGTGTTTGGAGGAGAAAGAACACCATACCTACTGTGAAGCATGGGGGTGAAAACATCATACTTTGGGGCTGTTTTTCTGCAAAGGGACCAGGACGACTGATCCGTGTAAAGGAAAGAATGAATGGGGCCATGTATTGTGAGATTTTGAGTGAAAACCTCCTTCCATCAGCAAGGGCATTGAAGATGAAACGTGGCTGGGTCTTTCATCATCACAATGATCCCGAACACACTGCCTGGGCAACGAAGGAGTGGCTTCGTAAGAAGCATTTCAAGGTCCTGGAGTGGCCTAGCCAGTCTCCAGATCTCAACCTCATAGAAAATCTTTGGAGGGAGTTGAAAGTCCGTGTTGCCCAGCGTCAGCCCCAAAACATCACTGCTCTAGAGGAGATCTGCATGGAGGAATGGGCCAAAATACCAGCAACAGTGTGTGACTTACAGAAAACGTTTGACCTCTGTCATTGCCAACAAAGGGTATATAACGAAGTATTGAGATGAACTTTTGTTATTGACCAAATATTTATTTTACCAAGGAATTTACCAATTAATTCATTAAAAATCTTTTTCTGGATTTTTTTTTCTCATTTTGTCTCTCATAGTTGAGGTATACCTATGATGAAAATTGGAGACCTCGCTCATCTTTTAAGTGGGAGAACTTGCACAATTGGTGGCTGACTAAATACTTTTTTTCCCCACTGTATATATATGTATATATATATATATATATATATACATGTATATGTATATATAATGTAAAAACTAAGTGTAGGCAGGAAAGATCAATTTATTTTTCTTTGAGCTCCTTAAAGCATTGTTCTCTTAATTGAGTAAGAATCTGTATTGTCTTTGTAGTAGATTCTAAATCAAGTCCCACAGTAAACATAAATTCAGCTCGTTGGACTTTTCTTAGACATTTGGAACTTTTCTCATATATTTGCATGGTTTTCTTCCTTATCAATTTACCTTGTTCCTTATAAACATGATATTTCCTTTACAATAATCTACAGATATTTTCTTAAATATCTGGAAATTCATTGATGTAACTTTTAATTTTTCCTATTGAATGCTGTGATTTCATTACCAAGCAGTTTCATTTATATTTTTCTCTTCATTATTGGTCATCTATTGATAATTTTTATGTATTATCTATTTTTCTGAGGATTGCTAATTATTTTTTGCTAATTAATTTCTTTGGTCCCCCCTCCCCCTTTGCATGCATGGAGACACACATGCAGCAAAGTTACAGGGTATTTGCTTGATGGGTAATGTCTTTTACTAGAAGGAAGCATGTTACCACTTTTATGTGTTACACACAGTTAATTTAGATGAAAATTTGTGAGTACTACAGCTCCTTCAAAATGAGGTTTCAATAATCATGGCTTCTTTTGTGACATCTCTTGAACTAATTTACAAATTCCATTTTGGAAAAACAATATAGCTGTCTGTGCAGATTTGATATGATTTTGCATTGATAACTAAGATCAGTTTGTCCAGTTGAACACAGACAGGTTGAATTTGTGTAAGTGAACCCTTGTGAAAGGTTGTGTCACACTCCTTCAGTCAATGGAAAGGTGGATGTTTTGCCTAATTAGAATTTGGCTTAATTTTGTCCAAAGAATGCCTCATTTATACATTCCTTGGTAAATTATGGGGTGGACTGTAGTCCCGAGGCCCAGCTCGGCCACGGCTGAGCATCAGGAAAACACATTCCTTATTACTGTCACATTTCTGAAATGTGATATTGTCACACCATTATGTGGTGAGTGGCATCAGATGTATCCTGCAGTGTGAAGTCATATGAACACTACATTTTTAAAGTCAGAGTCATTTAAATTGTTATGCTTTATGTCATTTGCAATTTCATTTGTTCTACTTAGCTTCAAAAAATGCTTGTCAACTGAGAGGTCCTTCCCCCTGTGGTCCCTCCAGCCAATGAGCCTGTCACACACACACACACCGTCCGGCCTACTCCCATCTCCCACAAAGATCAAATGTCGGTGCCATCCAGCAAAGAAAAATTTGGGGAAAGCCTGACGGCTTCCCCGTCTGCACCTTCAGTATTTACATCAACAGGAGTGCAAATTTTATCACCTCATAAATTGATTTTACTAATGTTCCAGTGATCATCATTATTTTTTGTGTCCCTTAAATGTTTATCCCAGTTGTTTATTATAACATGTTTTGGGACCTTGGGGAAGTCAGGTTATTTAACACCTCAGACAGAGACAGGGAATAAGCATGGGAGAACAATGCCCAGGAAGGACAGAGGAGGTTGAATGCAGTATAGCGTAAATATCATGCTGTGTGAGGTGAAGTGCCAGGAAACTTGTGAAGTGTGACTTGGGATATAGAGAGAAGAGCTTGCTGTAACCATTCAGTCCATTCTGTGCTTGTGAGATGTGAGTGTGTAATAAATCGTCTGTCATGAATCTGCCTCTTCATTTACACACTCCACACTGGTGACCCAAGACATATTATGGAACACGAAGCAAGAACCCCAGAGCCAGCCCCGTCGGGAAGCCCCAGTGATGCAGCAGCCATTCCACAGACAGCCCGGACTGGAACCCCCAGCAACGCGTGTGTGGTTTCGGTCAAGCTACCGGATTTCTGGCAGCACAACCTGCGCTCTTGGTTCCACCACACTAAGGCCCAGTTCACCCTCCGGGGAGTAACAGCAGACGTCACCAAGTTCTACCATGTGGTAGCAGCGCTGGACTCCCACACAGCCCAGCAGGTAGCGAGCCTGCTCCATCAGCCACCAGCCCACAACAAATACGAGGCGCTCAAGGCTGCGCTCACCCGGCGTTACACGCTCTCGGAATGTGAGACAGCGGAGAGACTCCTGGCGCGGACCGAGTTAGGAGATGGGTCGACCATAGACCTGATGGAGAAGATACTGGCGTTAATGAGCACGGACGACGGGCACTTTCTGTTTGCCCACCTTTTCCTCCGGAACCTTCCAACAGAGGCGAGAACGGTTCTGGCCAATTCGCCGTTGCTGGCCGCGCGTGACTATCGTGCGCTAGCCCAGGAGGGAGACAGGATCATCCTCACCACCAGGGCGATCACAGTCAACACGGCGGCGGCGGAGCCCAGCGAGACGACCAGAGGAGGCGAGGAGCCACCGATGGTAGCGGCAGCGGGGGCCAAGGAGCGCCAGAGAGACACGCTCTGTTTCTACCACTGCCGCTTCGGAGAGAACGCACGCAGATGTGTGCCACCGTGCCAATTCCAGCGCTCGGGAAAATGCCAAGGCCGGCAGTCGACAGCAGCTGCGACCCTTGGTGAAGAGAACAAGCTGCTCTACATGACGGACGCGCGCTCGGGGAGGCGTTTCCTCGTGGACACCGGAGCCCAGAGGAGCATCATCCTGCCAACCTACGCTGACCGGCTGGCAGGACCTAGCGGCCTCAGGATGTTGGCAGCAAACGGCTCGGAAATTAAGACCTTTGGTGAGAGGACACTGATCTTATCTCTACACGGCCGTACATACGAGTGGACTTTTGTCATAGCAACACTGAATTACCATATCCTGGGGGCTGATTTTCTGTGTGCACATGGTTTACTGGTTGATGTTGCTAACAGGCACCTGGTTAATGCACTGTCCTTTGACTCTCTCCCCTGTATAACTTGAGCGACCCAGCCAACAGCACAAGCCAACGTCACAGCTCCAGGCGGTAAGTTCCACGCACTGCTTGTCACCATGGGATGAGACGCCGTCTCGGCGCTCAGCCCATGTCTCTTCTCATCCCTGCCTCTCATTGGGCGGCGCCTCAGCAGGCTCCCAGCTGTCAGTGTTACGGGACGGCTGGGGCCAATTAATCCTCATCAGCTGGGGCGCTGCAAATGTGGATAAAAAGGAGCAGCCTCGATCACTCGGGGCTGCGACTTAAAGCACTACAGGCTGAAACCCCTACGTCCGGCGTCAGCCCCTTTACTCTGTTTACAGTATTCTTGTGGGAGTTCCCCGCTGTGTGTATTCATGCCTTGGCATCCTTATCTCCGGTGCCAGCCCATTACTCCTGTGCCGTTCTACTCGTGAGTGTTACCTTGTATATGAGTAGCTGTGCTTTCAGTCAGCAAGACCGTGTTCCTCTATCCGTGTTCTTATCCCGTGTTCCATAACCCTTATCCTTAATTTATAATAAAACATCTCAACTCACTGGCTCGCCCTCGGCTCTCTTTGTGTGGCTCCACAGAGCCACATGTAACAGTAAGTCGCAGCCAGACGAGTTGTCCCGGCGGCCGTGAGTTTTGTGGATTGTACCTTCCTGTCCGGGTGTCAGCGTTGTTAGCATGCCGTCTCCCAGGAGTCATGTCCGACGCCAGGGCGGTGAGCTGAGGTCCATCCTGGGGGCTGTCGACAGGACGCTCTTCACCCTGCACGACGCCTCCAACTCGAGGCGCTGGCATCTGGGCCGTGCTGAGAATCTCCTGGACAGTTACCTCCGCTCTTCATTCCATCTTGAGGCCTGTGCCGGGAGTGACGGCCCATTGCCTGCACTGCGAGGAGATGCTCCCCGGGTTGGATGGAAATCCCGGCAGGCAGCCAAAGCGGATGAGATGTCGCCCCCCGCTTCAGGATCCCGTTCCTGTCTCTATTCCAGCCCGGGAGTTCGCGCCATCCAGAGGGCTTCCCCCGTTCTGCACAACGTCACTCGGGATTCCCCCGACGGAGCTGCAGCTTACAGCTGTTAAAGTCCGGGACCGAGTGGCTGTTACGCGCTCCGCTGTGCATCCATTTCCCACCATCAGGCATGTGGCGGCGGCGGTGAGATTGGTGGAGAGGAGTCCAGGGCTACGAAGCTTTCCCGAGTTCTACGCCTTCCTCGCCTCGGTCTCTGCTCAGGTGCGGCGATTCCTGGGTTCCCCCCTCGCTTCGTCCCCTGGGAATAGCCATCATCACATCGCCAGGTCTCCTCAGCATGAACCCCGTCTGGACCCAGTTCCGGGCTGTCACCAGGACCTTTCCCCCCACGCAGCTGTCACCTCTTCGTCTCGTCAGCATGGAGATTTCACAGCCTCGTTCCCTGAGCCTCGTTCCCCCGCTGTCACTCCAGGGCATTCGGGCTGGCTCACCCCGGCTGGCTCACCCTCCTCCTCGACGCGCTTCCCAACTGCTGTGTGTGCCTGGAATCCCGGTCTGGCGAGCCCTCTCCCGGAGACAACGTGAGCGGTCCCCAGACGACTTCCAGGGGGTCCTCCGTTATCGCCTGGCGGGGAGAGGAAGAAGCAGTGTCCACCGCAGCAGGCGCTACCCAACCTCCAGGAGGCAGGCAAGTCCCAGTTTATTTACATCAGTTTAGTGATTTGCTCTGTTATTCTCCTGGAGGTGGAGTTCGGGGTTCGCAGCTCCCTGAACTCCCACCACCTGCTGTAATCTGTGTCCTTAATCCTGCATCCTCTGTGTCTCTCTCCGCCGAGCGGTCCCCGGCACCGGGTCAACGTCGTGGGACCAGGAGAGCGCCTGCGGTTCTGGTTCCGCAGCTGTGTTGTGGACGGAGGAGGAAGACTGACTGCTGCGTGGAGTCTGCACCGACGACTAAGCGTCCCCGGGTCTCCACGGAGGAGCGGTTCGGTCCAGCGGGACGAGATTCTTCTGGCTTCACGCTGTGTGGATCGTCGGCGTGGTTACCGGAGCTGGAGGAACCTCAAGCTGCGCTGACCATCGTGCTGGCTGCGGGGCCCGACGCAGCTGAATGGGAGCCTGACAACGACCTCCTGACGACGGATCCTGGATCTTCGCAGTCCTGGACGGCGTCAGAACCCGAGATCAGGTGAGTGCTCTCCTTTCTTTTCTCCCTTTATATCTTTGAGCACTTTAGCCTGTCTCTAGGGGAGATGAGCCGGGTGCAGCCGCCCGCTGCGTCCGAGCTCGTCTCACCGGGTTCTGGCGCTGCCGGTGATCCTGATCCCGGTTCTGTTTTCTCTCCCGAGCCTTCTTCCAGGGTCACCGGCGAGGAGTTGCCATTCCTCGTGGTGCTGGAGGGTCCAGGTTCAACGTTGGAGGTCATTTCTGGTGTGGTGCCGATCCAGTCGGGGTCCGTCGTGGGTGCTGCTCCAGCGGTGTCCAACGTGGGTTCGCCCGAGACCCAATCGGGGTCCGACGTGGGTGCTGCTCCAGCGGTATCCGACGTGGGTTCGCCTAAGACCCAATCGGGGTCCAACGTGGGTGCTGCTCCAGTGTTGTCCGGGTCCAGTGAGGAGGTGGCTGTTTCCCTGCGGCCTGACACTCGTCTCCCTCGTCATCGGCTCTCCCCTAAGCCTCTTCCACCGGGACCCGCTTTGACCCTTCGTCCGTCTCTACGGTCCTGGTGGTTGAGTGATGCGGGTCGACGGCCCGACCCGCAAGACTTTCGGTTCGGCAATTTGGTCCATCCCCCCGATGAACTGTGTTTGCTTCTGGGTGGCCTGGCTCGGCTACCGGTGGACTGGTTTCCTGGGATCTGGGTCTGGAGTTCGCCATCCGAACATTTCCCTTTCCCCGGTTCGCCAACTGGACAATGGGCGGGGAGACCTCCGGTGCTATCCCGGCCATTTTGGACTCTGCCTGCCATATTCCTCGGGTGTCGCTTGTCTTTTGTTATTATTAAGGTCACTCGGGTGTAATTTTTGTCCTTTTGGTGAATATACAGTACAGTGGTACCTCTACTTACGAACGTCTCTACATACGGAATTTTCAGGTTACGAGACGCCTCAACGGGAAAATATTGCCTCTAGTTACGAACGAAATTTCAGGATACGAAAGGCAAAAAAGTATGCGCTCCTCGCAGCTTCCGTAGTTTACCGAACGTAAACATACCTGTAGCTGCTCTGCCATTGGCTATTGCCTAGCATCTTCCTGGTATCCCATTGGCCACAAAGTTTGTTTTTTTTTTTCCAAAACTTTATGCGTTTGGTTGATCTCGCCAAAGAATATGGCCATAATACATCAACGATCAGCACGGTATTAAAACAAAACGAAGCACTTACAAGCCGACAAAAGCAAACGTCCTTGGATCAGAACATGAACCAAAGAAGGCAAAAGGTGACGACGTCGACGACGATAGCAGTTAAAGGGTAAATGGAACATAATTTTTATTATTCTTTCTCTTTTATATTCTCTTTTATTATTCTTTCTTCTTCATTTTAAAACTCTCATTTTATGTTTTATTGTGCAGTAATCTAATTGTAACATGTATTT
Source organism: Pholidichthys leucotaenia (assembly GCA_020510985.1). Lineage (NCBI taxonomy): Eukaryota > Metazoa > Chordata > Actinopteri > Cichliformes > Pholidichthyidae > Pholidichthys > Pholidichthys leucotaenia. The sequence goes on along the minus strand of CM035839.1, from coordinate 227,240,863 downwards.
GTTACATGTTTTGATGCGTTTTTTACGATTTATAAAAAATTTATGCCCGAATTTTGGGGGCTTGGAACGGATTATGGCATTTACATGTAAAACGCGCCTCTACTTACGAATTTTTCACGTTACGAGAATTCTTCCGGAACGAATTAAATTCGTAAGTAGAGGTACCACTGTATATTTATAGTGCTGTGTATTGTTTTTTACTGTCTGTACTCAGCATTTCTCTTCATTTTTTTTGCCTTGTTCTTAGCTTTGTCTGTGTGTTATGGAGTTATGTGTTTTGTTTTCCCCTCAACCGTACTCCGTAATTGTCCATTGTTCCTGTCGCCTTCACTCCTCTAGGTGACTCTGTGTGTGTGTGTGTGTATATATATATAGCGCTGTGTATTTTGTTATCTTTGTGGTCTATATTTATCATATATTCCATAACCTACATATGTTGAAGCATGTGAGAATGTTTGGTGATTACATATGGCGACTTCACACCTCAGAACAGGACAAAGGGATCTCAACCGCCAGTGAAGATCAAAGAGTTTCCCAGACACTGCGGTGGAGACCGGAGGAGCTACCCTCACCCCCCAGGGCGAAGAGGGGGAGTACTAAGATAATGGGGGGATTAAGATAATGAGGGATGTCAGCCTTTGATATGCATGTCTTTTGTTATGTGCAAGTATAAGTTCACAGAGCCGGAGGTATTCGGTCTCTTTTCTTGCTTCTGCTTCTGCACTAAGATGAGACTTGTTAGAGGAGCTGATAATAAACTTTGGTTTATATATCATACCGCCTCATTCTTCCAAGCTCTTCTACACTGGTGACCCTAACGCGAGTATGGACCAGAGGCGTTCCCCCACGATCGACTCATCTGTGGCGACCCAGGCAGACGCCGGCGCCCACGCAGACAGGGGAACAGATGGACGACGTTCCCCCCCGGCAGAAGTGATAGAGAGGGCTCAACCGAGCACCAGCACCACTGAGAGAGCCGAGACAAGGCATTCTCACCCTGCGGACACAGCAGTGATGGTCTACACAAATGCCGTCGCTGTCAAGCTGCCGGACCTCTGACAGGAAGACCCCGCCTCGTGGTTTCAACAAGCTGAAGCCCAGTTTACACTGGCGGGCATCACGGCCGACGATACGAAGTTCTATCACATCGTCGCCAAACTCAACGCCGCCACTTCGAGGTGTGTGCGGAGCATAATCCGGCGGCCGCCAGCCCAAGACAAATATGAAATACTGAAAGCAACCATCGTGGCAAATTACGTCCCCTCAGCCGAAGAGAGAGCCGAGAAGATCCTGGCGGTCTACGGCCACAGAGGATACAGACCTAAAGCCCTCATGGAGGACTTGCTGCAGCTTAAAGAGGAGGACAATGACAACTTTCTCTTCCAATTCGTATTCCTCAGCACGCTTCCGCCACACATGAGAGGGACGCTCGCCAACATGCGATGCAACACCCAGCAAGACTTCCGCGTGCTGGCCAACGAAGCTCAACGACTCATCAACGCCTGCAAGGAGCAGACACCCACAGCAGCATCCGCAGACCTCAACGCTGATGCCCAGAGCCACGGCGAGCCTCAACCCACTGAGCAGATCCAGCCCGCGGTGACAGCGACACGGCCAAAACGTAACAGACGGAGCGATGTTTGTTATTACTACCACCACTTCGCCGAGAAGGCTCACAAATGTGTTCCCCCCTGCAAATTTACGATTTCGGGAAACGCCAAAGCCGAGAGCTGTTAACAGCAGCGGTTCTCGGCGAGAAAAGTAAGCTGTTATATGTGATGGACGGACACACCGGCAAGCAGTTCCTTATTGACACAGGAGCTCAACTAAGTTTTGTCATGCCCTCCCAAGCAGATCGAGCCATGGGCACCCGGGGCAACGGAGCGGTGGCAGCCAACGGCTCCAACATTGACACTTTTGGGGAAAAAAGCCTGCACCTCCACATCCACGGCCGCAACTACAGATGGACATTTGTTGTAGCGGCGGTGAGTTTTAACTTGTTGGGCGCAGATTTTTTGTGTGCACATGGGTTATTAGTCGATCTAGCGAACAGATGCTTGATTAATGCACTGTCCTTTGCTTCTATTCCCTGCTCAGCCCGAGTTTCTCCGCCACCCGTGCAGGCTAGCGTCACTACAGCAGGAGGTAAGTTTGATCAACTCCTCACCCAATTTCCAGCACTCACAGTTCCCAAATTCTCAGCCACAGTGGCTAAGCACGGGGTTGAACATTTTATTCCAACAACGGGCCCACCCGTATTTGCCAAAGCTCGGCGCTTAGACGCGGCCAAGCTCGCCATAGCTCGGGACGAGTTTACTACCCTTGAAAAATTAGGCATTATTAAACGTTCGAAAAGCCCCTGGGCCTCACCACTTCACATGGTTCCGAAATCCGACGGTTCTTGGAGACCGTGCGGCGATTACCGCAGATTAAACAATGCGACAGCGCATGACCGCTACCCTATTCCTCACATTCAGGATTTTTCACTGCATCTGGCGGGTGCGCGCATTTTTTCAAAAATAGACCTGGTCCGCGGTTATCATCAAGTCCCAGTTCGAGCGGAGGACATTCCTAAAACAGCTGTAATAACCCCTTTCGGCCTTTTTGAATTTTTGCGGATGCCTTTCGGCCTCAAAGGCGCTGCCCAAACTTTTCAGCGGATGATGGACGCAGTATTACGTGACCTTCCTTTTGTTTTCATCTACCTCGACGATATGCTGGTAGCCAGCTCGTCTGAGGAAGAACACGAGCAGCACCTCACTATGGTTTTTCAGAGGCTAGAAGAACACGGGTTAATAATCAATCCAGCCAAATGCAAATTCGGCGTGTCACAAATTGATTTTTTAGGACACAGAGTTTCTCCGAAGGGGGCAGTCCCACTTCCAGACAAAGTTCAAGCGATAAAAAGTTTCCCACGGCCACAAACGGTCAAATCGCTGCAAGAATTTTTAGGAATGGTTAATTTTTACAACCGTTTCCTCCCCCACGCAGCTCAGCTCATGCAGCCCCTATATGACGCGCTCAGAAAACAAAAAGCTTCCAACGCGGTCGAATGGACCCCGGAGCACGAACGCGCCTTCGCGGAAGTAAAGAGCGCTCTAGCTAATGCCACATTGTTGGTTCACCCCGACCCCTCGGCCCGCATTGCACTAACCACAGACGCTTCGGACCTAGCTATAGGGGCAGTTGTAGAACAACATGTCAACGAGATCTGGCAACCTTTGACATTCTTCAGCAAATCGCTAAACCAAACTGAGCGTAAATACAGCACTTTTGACAGGGAGCTGCTAGCGCTTCATTTATCCATCCGCCACTTCCAGTTCTGGTTAGAAGGGCAGAGTTTCACGGCTTTTGTAGACCACAAACCGCTCACCTTTGCCATGGCTAAAATCTCAGAACCATGGTCAGGCAGGCAACAAAGACAGCTGGCTGCGATTTCAGAGTTCACCACAGACATTCGACATGTAGCAGGCAAACTTAACATGGTAGCAGACTGCCTCTCTCGCGCTGTGACATCGCCAGAGCGCGAGGAGACAGATTATACTACCTCAGCCGCAGAACTCTTCACTAACGCGGACACATACGCAGCACCAATCCATGTAGGGATAGATTATGCAGCCATGGCAGAGGAACAAAGCAGTGACGCGGACGTGCGCGCACTCCTGTCTGGACCAACAGGGTTAAGGCTGGAGGAAAGGGGTTTACGCGACGGCGTGCCCCCCCTAATATGCGATATTTCAACCGGCCGACCTCGCCCGTTAGTCCAGCCACATGGCGCCGCCGTATTTTCGACTCAGTTCACTCCCTCGCGCATCCAGGTGTGCGCGCCTCGGTTAAAATGGTCGCCGAAAAGTTTGTGTGGCCGGGCCTGCGCAAAAACGTAAAAGAATGGGCAAAAACTTGCATTTCTTGTCAGCGCGCCAAAATACACAAACACACAAAAGCCCCTCTGGAGCCTTTTCCAATCCCTGCTAGAAGGTTCGACCACGTTCATGTCGACCTCGTGGGGCCACTACCTTCCTCCCAGGGTTTCACACACCTGTTAACAATGATAGACCGCACCACGCGCTGGCCAGAGGCAGTCCCTCTGGCGTCAACTACAGCGGAGGAAGTCGCTCGCGTTTTTCTGACAAACTGGGTGGCACGTTTTGGCGTCCCATCGGACATCACGTCCGATAGGGGGCCTCAATTTGTCTCAGAGCTTTGGTCAGCTATGGCCAGCAGCTTAGGGGCAACAATTCACCGCACCACCGCTTATCACCCTCAGGCTAATGGGTTATGTGAGCGTTTTCACAGGTCTTTAAAGGCCGCCCTCAGAGCCTCACTAACGGATACAAATTGGGTAAATAAACTTCCCTGGGTTTTATTGGGGTTGCGTGCTGCGCCTAAAGAGGATCTGGACGCCTCTCCAGCAGAATTAGTTTTTGCACAACTTCTCAGGCTCCTGGGTGAATTTTTAATAGAGAACCCAGAGCCAAGGAATCTTCCAGCCCCGAGGTTTTTAGGCAGCAACGGACCGGACTCTCTCCCTGGTCCGGCTCATCACTCCTTTCCACGGGTTTTTGTCCCACAGGCTTTAAAGAACGCTGAATTTGTTTTTGTTAGGCATGAAGCTTTAAAACCAACTTTCCGCCCACCATACGATGGGCCATTCAGAGTGCTGGAACCTGGTGATAAACACTTTGTTCTTGATTTTGGGGATAGAGAAGAAACAGTCAGCATTGACAGACTCAAACCTGCCTTCTTGTTGAAAGACGAGCCTGCGCTGTTGGCGAGAGCACCTCGGCGGGGTAGACCCCCCAAGAGAAAAGACTCAGCCCCCCTGCAGGGAACAATTAACCACTCTCCTCCCCAAGCTGCAGATTCCTTACAGGAAGGTCCCAGCAGGACGCCCAAGCGGACCCACAGCAGTTTCGGGAGAAGACTAAAACCCAGACAGCACAGGGACTGATGCAAACTACTCAACAGTTGTTCACTAATTGTGCTGTAACAGTTTAGGACTGACTTGTGATTTTACTATGCTGTTATGATTACCACTGAACTCTCTTAGGAGCATAGCTACTGGAAAGTTTCTTCTGTGGCAAGAGGTAGCAGTTAGTATGTCATAGTAATTATCTTAAACTGTGAATTTTTCTATTGTCCTTTTCTTAGTCGTTTGGGGGGGGGGCTGTGGTCTGTATTTATCATATATTCCATAACCTACATATGTTGAAGCATGTGAGAATGTTTGGTGATTACATATGGCGACTTCACACCTCAGAACAGGACAAAGGGATCTCAACCGCCAGTGAAGATCAAAGAGTTTCCCAGACACTGTGGTGGAGACCGGAGGAGCTACCCTCACCCCCCAGGGCGAAGAGGGGGAGTACTAAGACAATGGGGGGATTAAGATAAGGAGGGATGTCAGCCTTTGATATGCATGTCTTTTGTTATGTGCAAGTATAAGTTCACAGAGCCGGAGGTATTCGGTCTCTTTTCTTGCTTCTGCTTCTGCACTTAGATGAAACTTGTTAGAGGAGCTGATAATAAACTTTGGTTTATATATCATACCGCCTCGTTCTTCCAAGCTCTTCTACAATCTTTTCTATTTATCGGTACTCAGCGTTTCTGTCATTCTTGTCCTGGTTTTAGCCTCGTTTTTGTTTCATGGAGTAATGTGTTTTGGTTTCCCTCTCAACCGTGCTCTGTGATTGCCTCATTCTGTTCCATATAGCGCTGTGTATTGTGCCCTTTTTATTTATTACCCGTACTCAGCGTTTTTGTCATTTTTGTCCTGTTACCTTTTTGGTGGGTTTTTTTTCCTCCCTTCCTTGCCCTGGTCTACACATTGTTTGTGTTATTTGAGTAGTGTGTAACCTGTGTCCTTGCTCAGTTTTTTCCCCATCTGTGCCCTGGGTTTTTTTCCTTGTGCGATGTAGAGTATTGTATTTGGGGTTTTTTTTCTCTGCCCTGTTACTCTACATTGGTCCATTGGTTTTTTGTCCTTCCCTTTGCATCTCCCCCTCCGGTCCTGCCTCCCTTCTGCCCACCCTAGGTGGTGGTGGGGGGGGGGGGGCTGGGATGTTCCTGGTCGTTCGGAGCCCGACCGTGAGGGGGAGGCTCTGTCACCATGGGATGAGACGCCGTCTCGGCACTCAGCCCATGTCTCTTCTCATCCCTGCCTCTCACTGGGCGGCGCCTCAGCAGGCTCCCAGCTGTCAGTGTTACGGGATGGCTGGGGCCAATTAATCCTCATCAGCTGGGGCGCTGCTAATGTGGATTAAAAGGAGCAGCCTCGATCACTCGGGGCTGCGACTTAAAGCACTACAGGCTGAAACCCCTACGTCCGGCGACAGCCCCTTTACTCTGCTTACAGTATTCTTGTGAGAGTTCCCCGCTGTGAGTATTCATGCCTTGGCATCCTTATCTCCGGTGCCAGCCTGTTACTCCTGTGCCGTTCTACTTGTGAGTGTTACCTTGTATATGAGTAGCTGTGCTTTCGGTCAGCAAGACCGTGTTCCTTATCCCGTGTCCCTTATCCCTTATCCTTAATTTATAATAAAACATCTCAACTCACTGGCTCGCCCTCGGCTCTCATTGTATGGCTGCCCAGAGCCACATGTAACACTGCTCACTCAATTCCCAGCACTCAGGGTCCCGACGTTTTCTGTGGCCATCGCTAAACACGGGGTGGAGCACTTCATCACCATCACCGGGCCGCCCGTTTTCGCAAGACCTCGGTGCTTGGACGCAGCTAAACTGGCCATAGCACGCGAGGAGTTCGCCAACCTGGAAAGGTTGGGCATCATCAGGCGTTCGAACAGCCCATGGGCATCCCCGCTACACATGGTCCCTAAGGCCGAGGGATCGTGGCGACCGTGCGGTGATTTCCACAGATTGAACAACGCCACAGCGCACGACCGCTACCCGATTCCCCACATACAGGATTTTTCCATTCACCTGGCCGGAGCACGCATTTTTCAAAATAAAATTCCAAAATAAACCTGGTCCAGTGCGCGTGGAGCACGTACCCAAAACAGCGATAATAACTCTGTTCGGTTTATTCGAGTTCCTGCGCATGCCATTCGGGTTAAAAGGCGGAGCACAGACGTTCCAGCGCATGATGGATGCAGTGCTGCATGATCTCCCGTTCGTGTTCGTCTACCTGGACGATATCCTGGTAGGCAGTACGTCCGAAGACGAACACGAAACCCACCTCAGGACGGTTTTCCGGAGGTTGGAGGAGCACGGGTTGATAATCAACCCGGCGAAATGCCAGTTCGGTGTGACGGAGATTGATTTTTTGGGGCACCGCGTCTCTCCGGAAGGAGCAATCCCGTTGCCCGACAAAGTGCATGCCATGGCAGATTTTCCCCGGCCTCAAACGGTCAGGGCACTGCAGGAATTTTTGGGGATGGTGAACCTTTATAACCGTTTCCTTCCCCGCACGGCTCATGCAACCATTGTACGCCGCGCTCAAGAGACAGAAACCCGCGGATGGAGTCGAATGGACCCCGGAGTGAGAGCGGGCATTCTCGGAGGTTAAAGCAGCCCTGGCAAACGCCGCACTGCTGGCGCATCCGGACCCGGCGGCCCGGATAGCGCTCACCACCGACGCTTCAGATGTGGCCATAGGGGCTGTCGTGGAGCAGCGGGTCGCCGGGGCTTGGCAGCCGCTTGCCTTTTTCAGCAGAACTTTGCGCGACAACGAACGTAAATACAGCGTGTTCGACAGAGAGTTGCTGGCTCTCCACCTGGCCATACGTCACTTCCAGTTCTGGCTGGAAGGGCTCAACTTCACCGCGTTCGTAGACCACAAGCCACTAACGTTTGCGATGGCCAAGGTTTCAGAACCGTGGTCGGGCCGGCAGCAGAGACAGCTGGCCGCGAACTCAGAGTTTACTACTGATATTCAGCATGTGTCGGGTAAACCGAATGTGGTGGCGGACTGCCTCTCGCGCGCTGTGGTGGCCCCAGTCTACGTGGGGATAGATTATGCAGCCATGGCCGCGGAGCAGATTAGTGATGCAGACGTGCGCGCGCTCCAGTCTGGACCAACAGGGTTAAGGCTAGAGAGCAGGGTGCTGCAAGATGGCGGCCCCCCCTAATCTGCGATGTCTCCACGGGACGCCCGCGTCCGGTGGTCCCGATCGCGTGGCGCCGCTGCGTGTTTGAGTCGGTTCACACTCTGGCACACCCAGGAGTGCGCACGTCAGTCAAAATGGTGGGAGAGAAGTTTGTGTGGCCGAGCCTACGCAAACAAGTAAAAGAGTGGGCTGCAGCCTGCGTGGCGTGCCAACGAGCCAAGGTACACAGGCACACGAAGGCTTCTTCGGAGCCATTTCCGGTACAGGCTAAAAGGTTCAACCATGTGCACGTGGACCTCGTGGGCCCCCTCTCGCCATCACAGGGGTACACGCACCTCCTGACAGTGGTGGACCGCACCATGCGCTGGCCAGAAGCAGTCCCGCTGGCGGCAACCACGTCCGCGGATGTAGCACGTGCTTTTTTAACAGCATGGGTGGCACGTTTTGGAGTCCCGTCGGACATTACGTCCGACAGGGGCCCTCAGTTTGTTTCCAAACTCTGGTCCGCGATGGCCCGCAGCCTGGGTGTTACAATTCATCGCACAACCGCGTACAACCCACAGGCCAATGGGTTATGCGAGCGTTTTCATAGATCACTGAAAGCAGCACTCAGGGCTTCACTGACGGATGCAAATTGGGTAGACCGGTTGCCGTGGGTTTTATTGGGGTTGCGCTCCGCGCCAAAAGAGGATTTGGAAGCTTCCCCAGCAGAGCTGGTTTTTGCGCAGCCCCTACGGCTGCCCGGGGAATTTCTACCAGATAATCCCGCGCTGGGCAGCTGCCCGTCTCAGCTTTTGCAGCGTAGTGCAAACACAGGCATGCTGCCGGGCCCTGCCCACCACAGTTTTCCGCGTGCCTTTGTGCCTAAAACTTTGAAGAACGCGCAGTTCGTGTTCGTCAGACACGACGCCCACCACCCCTCATTGCGCCCACCCTATGATGGACCGTTCAGAGTGTTGGAAACAGGGGATAAGCATTTTGTGCTAGACTTGGGGGGTAGACGGGAGAAAATTGGCATAGACAGACTCAAACCTGCCTTTGTAGTGGCGGATGAGCAAGTGCTGTTGGCTGGGGCCCCTCGGCGTGGAAGACCCCCACGGAGAACTCCCCAGGGAAACAATTCACCAGAGCAGCCACACGGGCAGAACAAAGTCCCCCCCCCCCACTCACCACGGCTCACCCGCAGTCAGACACGCTCCCAGCAGCCCCCCACCGGCACAGCAGCGCCATGGAGGCGGTAAACCCCAGTTACAGCAGATATGGGAGGAGACTGAAGCCAAAAGCGAGTGTGGACTAATGTCTGTCTTAGATGCTGGGGGGGGGGGGGGGGGGGGCGGTTTGGGACATTGGGGAAGTCAGGTTATTTAGCACCTCAGACAGAGACAGGGAATAAGCATGGGAGAACAATGCCCAGGAAGGACAGAGGGGGTTGAATGCAGTGTAGTGTAAATATCATGCTGTGTGAGGTGAAGTGCCAGGAAACTTGTGAAGTGTGACTTGAGATATAGAGAGGAGAGCTTGCTGTAACCATTCAGTCCATTCTGTGCTTGTGAGATGTGAGTGTGTAATAAATCGTCTGTCATGAATCTGCCTCTTCATTTACACACTCCACAATGTAATGTTAAGAAACACAAGTGAATTATTGTTTTTTTTATTATTTTATTACATATTGCATTTGTCACCAAGGATTTATTAAATTGAAAGGTAATGGTGATGTTATGATTCCTTGTTAATTTGGCAAATCTAATTCCTAGTGAAAAAGGAAAAAAAAATAATTTGTGAATGCTTTCCCTTTCCTGTTGAAAAATGGAGAATGAAGAACAGCAGAAAAACCTTTAAATTACACCTAAAGCTTCCACAATTTGAATGTGTTTTTGCTATTCACAACAAGTATTCGCTAAATACTCTGTGAATCAGTAAATGTTTTACCAATTGACATTGGTAATCACTAGTTTAGGACAGTATCATATTGTGACGTTTGCAGGGTTCACACAAAAAGACAATGGAGCAGATGGCTGTGATCAACCTGATTTATTTTACACACACCCCGACCCCCAACCTGCTTCTGAGCACACAGAGGAGTGGAGGTCATTCCCCCAGACCTCCGTTTGAATCATGGTTACACACACATGGTACATCTTGCCCTAATCCTGCTAAACACTGCTGGGTCATTATAATGCAGTTATAATGACACACCAGTATAACTCAGAAATAACACATTTAACACACACACACAGTAACGTTTCAAACTGGCAAAGCATGCTGGGAAATCCCTGGCCCCCTTAAAATGGCCCCGACGTTACACTGCCCCCCCCCCTGGACTGGTTTCTGTCCCCAGAAAATTCAAAGTCCACTTTCAGAAATCCAACGCGAGTCAGCCCGGTGCCAGGGCGGCATGCACGGGCCATCTGAGTCTCGGTCAGAGTATCTGGTTGGGGTAGGGTTCCGGTTTGGCCATCAGCCGGCGGATGGACACATCTTACAGCCTCTGTAGGACCACGCACAGTCCCTTCCCTGGCAGCAGGAGTCCCAGGCCCGCTCCGGCCGACTGCCACCGCTGCCAGATCTCCCAGGCGGCCGCTGGCCCGCGTCCATGCGTCCAGCCCTTGCTGCGCCTGGAAAGTGGCCGCATCTTCGTCCTGCTCACTCCACTGCGTCGCTCCTGCGCCGAGGGCCTCCGTGACGTCACCGAAAGGAAAAGCATCGGGTAGCGGTAGGACACGCACAGTTCCTCCTCTGGCAGCGGGAGTCCCATGACTCCTACCGCTGCCAGGACCTCCCAGTCGGCCGCTGGCCCGCGTCCAGGCGCCCAGCCCCTGCCGATCCCGAGAAAAGACCGGATCTGTCCTGCTCGCTCCACTGCTGCTGCGCTCCAAAGGCCTCTGTGACGTCACCTGCCGGGGGAAGCATCTGCAGGAGGCGGCTTTTTCCCCGTCCATGCCACCTCGCTCTAATTTAACGTCGGCAAGGGGCCAGTTTGTCGTGCGCTGTGTGCGGGGCAGTACCATGCCATGTACCCTGGCTCTGTGCAGCGGAAGCCGTCCTTCCTCGCGTCGCCACGGCTGTTTCCTTCGTGCACGCGCTGCCGTGATCTGCCGTAGCTCCTCCTCCACTCGCTCTCAGCACGGTGGTTTCCTCCGATGATCAGCGCGGCAGCCAACTCGACCTGGGCCAGGCGGTCATCCAACAGGTTCTCGCCGTTGTAGCGGGGAATCTTGGCCCGCTGCTGGATGGATGGGACGGTCACCTCCCGGTCGATTGCCGCTTCTAATCGCTCTGGAATCGCCAGCCCGTCCTGCCCTGAAAAGGGCGGGAACAGGGCTGGTTTGCTCTGCTCCGTCCATCGCGGCGAAGCTCTCCAGGGGCCGGTGTCTCAGCTCTACACTCCGTTGCCAGCTGAGCGATGAATCGCTCCGGCCGCTGCACCTCCGCCTGGATCCTCATCTTGCTCCATATCCCACTTCTGACACCAGTGTGACGTTTGTAGGGTTCACACAAAAAGACAATGGAGCAGATGGCTGTGATCAACCTGATTTATTTTACACACACCCCGACCCCCAACCTGCTTCTGAGCACACAGAGGAGTGGAGGTCATTCCCCCAGACCTCCGTTTGAATCATGGTTACACACACATGGTACATCTTGCCCTAATCCTGCTAAACACTGCTGGGTCATTATAATGCAGTTATAATGACACACCAGTATAACTCAGAAATAACACATTTAACACACACACACAGTAACGTTTCAAACTGGCAAAGCATGCTGGGAAATCCCTGGCCCCCTTAAAATGGCCCCGACGTTACAATATGTTCGAAGCATTAAACCAATGCAGCAGTTAGAATTAGTTATTCTCTGTTTTCAGAAATTTATGGCACAGAACCACAATCCGTGGTCTGTTTTTTTTTTTTTTTTTCTGATTCTGTCTGTTTATCTTATCTAGGTCAGCCTGACGCAACTTCTTGCTGTGTTCTTTTAGGAGGGAAAAAGTCACAGCATGAACTGTCTCAAATCCTGCTCTTGCGTTCCCCCCCCCCTTTTTTAACATGGACAGGCCTAGGGTCAGAATGTAAATAAGATTGCATATGTCATTTATTAAAAAGTGAGTATAGTATTATTTAAACAAAGCAACAATATGACATACAATTACCAAGACTGTGGTCTATATTAATCATATATCCCATAACCTACATATGTATAAGCATGTGAGAATGTTTGGTGATTACATATGTAAAGCGACTTCACACCTCAGAACAGGACAAAGGGTCTCAACCGCCAGTGAAGATCAAAGAGCATCCGAGGCACTGCGGTGGAGACCAGATAGGTCGCCCTGACCTCCCAGGGCCAGGTGGAGGGGTACGGAGACAAAGGAGGGGAATTAAGTTAATGGGGGATGTCAGCTTTGTTATGCATGTCTTTTGTTGTGTGTGAGTATAAGTACGCAGAGCCGAATGTGTTCGCTCTCTTACTTCTTCTGCTGCTGCACTAGATGAGACTTGTTAGAGGAGCGAAGCTGATAATAAACTTTGGTTTATAAGTCACATCGCCTCGTTATTCCAAGCTCCTCTACACTGGTGACCCTGACGCGAGGATGGACCAGAGGCGTTCCCCAGCGATCGACTCATCTGTGGCAACCCAGGCAGACGCCGGCGCCCATGCAGACAGGGGAACAGATGGACGATGTTCCCCCACGGCAGAAGTGATAGAGAGGGCTCAACCAAGCACCAGCGCCGCTGTGAGAGCCGAAGGAAGACACTCTCACCCTGCGGACACATCAGTGACAGTCCACACAAACGCCGTCACCGTCAAGCTGCCAGACTTCTGGCAGGAAGACCCCGCCTCGTGGTTTCAGCAAGCTGAAGCCCAGTTTGCACTTGCGGGCATCACGGCTGACGATACAAAGTTCTATCACATCGTCGCCAAACTCGACGCCGCCACTTCGAGATGTGCGCAGAGCATAATCCAGCGGCCGCCGGCCCAGGACAAATACAGAGAAATGAAAGCGACCATCGTGGCGAATTTCGTCCGCTCTGCCGAGGAGAGAGCCGAGAGGATCCTGGCGGTCTACGGCCACAGAGGATGCAGACCCAAGGCCCTCATGGAGGACTTGCTGCAACTTAAAGAAGAGGACAATGACAATTTCCTTTTCCAATTTATATTCCTCAGTACGCTGCCCGCCACACATGAGAGGGACGCTTGCCAACATGCGATGCAGCACCCAGCAAGACTTCCGCATGCTGGCTCACGAAGCGCAGCGACTCGTCAACGCCTGCAAGGAACAGACACCCACAGCAGCATCCGCAGACCTCAATGCAGATGTCCGGAGCCACGGGGGGCCACAAACCACGCAGCAGAATCCGCCCGCCGTGACAGTGACACGGCCAAGATGTAACAGACGGAGCGACGTCTGTTATTACCACCACCGCTTCACCGAAAAGGCCTACAAGTGTGTTCCCCCCTGCAAATTCACGAATTCAGGAAACGCCAAAGCCGAGAACCGTTAACAGCAGCTGTTCTCGGCGAAAAAAGCAAGCTTCTATATGTGACGGACGGACACACCGGCAAGCAGTTCCTCATTGACACGGGAGCTCAACTGAGTTTTATCATGCCCTCCCAAGCAGACCGGGCCATGGGCCCCCGGGGCATGGAGCGGGTGGCAGCCAACGGCTCCATCATCGACACTTTGGCGAAAGGAACCTGCCCCTCCGCATCCATGGCCGCAACTACAGATGGACATGTTGTAGCGGCGGTGAGTTTTAACCTTGTTGGGCGCAGACTTTTTGTGTGCACATGGGTTATTAGTCGATCTAGCGAACAGACGCTTGGTTAATGCATTGTCCTTTGCTTCTATTCCCTGCTCAGCTCGAGTTTCTCCACCACCCGTGCAGGCCAGTGTCACTACAGCAGGAGGTAAGTTTGATCAACTCCTCACCCAATTTCCAGCACTCACAATTCCAAATTCTCAGCTACAGTGGCTAAGCACGAGGCCGAACACTTTATCCCCACAACGGGCCCACCCGTATTCGCCAAAGCTCGGCGCTTAGACGCAACCAAGCTCGCCATAGCTCGGGACGAATTTACCACCCTTGAAAAACTAGGCATTATCAGGCGATCAAAAAGCCCCTGGGCGTCACCGCTTCACATGGTCCCGAAATCCGACGGTTCTTGGAGACCGTGCGGCGATTACCGCAGATTAAACAATGCGACAGCGCATGACCGCTACCCTATTCCTCACATCCAAGATTTTTCACTACATCTGGCGGGTGCACGCATTTTTTCAAAAATAGACCTGGTCCGCGGCTATCATCAAGTCCCCGTTAGAGCGGAAGACATTCCTAAAACAGCTGTAATAACCCCCTTTGGTCTTTTTGAATTTTTGCGGATGCCTTTTGGCCTCAAAGGCGCTGCTCAAACCTTTCAGCGGATGATGGACGCAATATTACGCGACCTCCCTTTCGTGTTTGTCTACCTCGACGATATGCTGGTAGCCAGCTCATCTGAGGAAGAACATGAACAGCATCTCACTATGGTTTTTCAGAGACTAGAAGAGCACGGGTTAATAATCAATCCAGCCAAATGCAAATTCGGCGTGTCACAAATGATTTTTTGGGACACAGAGTTTCACGAACGGAGGCAGTCCCACTGCCAGACAAAGTTCACACAGTAAAAAGTTTCCCACAGCACAAACGGTCAATCACTGCAAGAATTTTTGGGAATGGTTATTTTTACAACCGTTTCCACCCCCGCGCAGCTCAGCTCATGCAGCCCCTATATGAGCGCCTCAGAAAACAAAAACCTTCCAAGCCGGTCGAATGGACCCGGAGCGCAAACGCGCCTTCGGGAAGTAAAAAGTGCCCTAGCTAATGCCATCATTGTTGGTTCACCCCGATCCCTCGGCCCGCATTGCGCTAACTGCAGACGCTTCCAGACCTGCCATAGGGGTGGTTGTAGAACAACACGTCGGCGGAACCTGGCAACCTTTGGCATTTTTCAAGCAAATCGCTAAACAAACTGAGCGTAAATACAGCACCTTTGACAGGGAGCTGCTAGCGCTTCATTTATCCATCCGCCACTTCAATTCTGGTTGGAGGGGCGGCGTTTCACGGCTTTTGTAGACCACAAACCGCTCACCTTTTGCGATGGCTAAATTTCTGAACCGTGGTCAGGCAGGCAACAAAGACAGCTAGCTGCGATTTCAGAGTTCACCACAGACATTCGACATGTGGCAGGCAAACTTAACATGGTAGCAGACTGCCTCTCTTGCGCTGTGACATCGCCAGAGCGCGAGGAGACAGATTATACTACCTCAGCCGCAGAACTCTTCGCCAACGCGGACACATACGCAGCCCCAATCCACGTAGGGATAGATTATGCAGCCATGGCGGAGGAGCAAAGTAGTGACGCGGACGTGCGCGCACTCCTGTCTGGACCAACAGGGTTAAGGCTGGAGGAAAGGGGTTTACGCGACGGTGTGCCCCCCCCTAATATACGACATCTCAACCGGCCGACCTCGCCCAGTAGTCCCAGCTGCAGGGTGCCGCCGTATTTTCAACTCAATTCACTCCCTTGCGCACCCAGGTGTGCGCGCTTCGGTTAAAATGGTCGCCAAAAAGTTTGTGTGGCCTGGCCTGCGCAAAAACGTAAAAGAATGGGCAAAGACTTGCATTTCTTGTCAGCGCGCCAAAATACACAAGCACACAAAAGCCCCTCTAGAGCCTTTTCGAATCCCTGCTAGAAGGTTCGACCACGTTCATGTCGACCTCGTGGGACCACTACCTTCCTCCCAAGGTTTCACACATCTGTTAACAATGATAAACCGTACTACGCGCTGGCCGGAGGCGGTCCCTCTGGCGTCAACCACAGCGGAGGAAGTCGCTCGCGTTTTTTTGACAAACTGGGTGGCACGTTTCGGCGTCCCATCAGACATCACGTCCGATAGGGGGCCTCAATTTGTCTCGGAGCTTTGGTCAGCCATGGCCAGCAGCTTAGGAGCGACAAATCACCGCACCACCGCTTATCACCCTCAGGCTAATGGGTTATGCGAGCGTTTTCACAGGTCTTTAAAGGCCGCCCTCAGAGCCTCACTAACAGATACAAATTGGGTAAATAAACTTCCTTGGGTTTTATTGGGGTTGCGTGCTGCACCTAAAGAGGATCTAGACGCCTCCCCAGCAGAATTAGTTTTTGCACAACCTCTCAGGCTCCCAGGTGAATTTTTACCAGAGAACCCAGAGCCAGGGCATCTTCCAGCCCCGAGGTTTTTAGGCAGCAACAGACCGGACACTCTCCCCGGGCCGGCACATCACTCTTTTCCACGGGTTTTTGTCCCCCAAGCTTTAAAAAACGCTGAATTCGTTTTTGTTAGGCATGAAGCTTTAAAACCAACCTTCCGCCCACCATACGATGGGCCATTCAGAGTGCTGGAACCTGGTGATAAGCATTTTGTGCTTGATTTTGGGGACAGAAAAGAAACAGTCAGCATTGACAGACTTAAACCTGCCTTCTTGTTGAGAGACGAGCCTGCACGGTTGGCGAGAGCACCTCGGCGGGGTAGACCCCCCAAGAGAAAAGACTCAGCCCCCTGCAGGGAACAAATAATCACTCTCCTTCCCAAGCTGCAGATTCCTTACAGGAAGGTCCCACCAGGACGCCCGAACGGACCCACAGCAGATTCGGAAGAAGATTAAAGCCCAGACGGCACAAGGACTGATGCAAACTACTCAAAAGTTGTTCACTAATTGTGCTGTAACAGTTAAGGACTGACTTGTGATATTACTATGCTGTTATGATTACCACTGAATTCTCTACAGGAGAATAGCTGCTGGAAAGTTTCTTCTTTGTCAAGAGGTTTAGCAGTTAGTATGTCATAATAATTATCTTAAACTGTGAATTTTCCTATTGTCCTTTTCTTAGTCGTTTGGGGAGGGCTGTGGTCTATATTAATCATATATCCCATAACCTACATATGTATAAGCATGTGAGAATATTTGGTGATTACATATGTAAAGCGACTTCACACCTCAGAACAGGACAAAGGGTCTCAACCGCCAGTGAAGATCAAAGAGCATCCGAGGCACTGCGGTGGAGACCAGATAGGTCGCCCTGACCTCCCAGGGCCAGGTGGAGGAGTACGGAGACAAAGGAGGGGAATTAAGTTAATGGGGGATGTCAGCTTTGTTATGCATGTCTTTTGTTGTGTGTGAGTATAAGTACGCAGAGCCGAATGTGTTCGCTTTCTTACTTCTTCTGCTGCTGCACTAGATGAGACTTGTTAGAGGAGCGAAGCTGATAATAAACTTTGGTTTATAAGTCACATCGCCTCGTTATTCCAAGCTCCTCTACAAAGACCTCTGTTAGATAATCAGTAGTCTCTGGCAAATCATATGCACAAATACATTAATTATCAATCTCTTTTTGAACCTCTATGCTTTGAATCATGTAATATAGGGTATACATAAAGCCTTCAGTGATTAGGCATTATTAAGTGACAGTATGATATTGTAATGTTCAGTTAATTTCATCGTCATGCTTGTAGCATTGATTAAGATGCAAGCATTTGTACTTAACTTAGATGTTCAGCCACCTTTTTGATGTCGATGGGGGGGGAGCACGGACAGTGGCAAAGCTGGGTCTCAGAGGCTGGTGTTGTTTTGGCAGGGGGAAGGAGAACGTCAGACCTGCATCCTTTTTCCCTGTAAAGTGCACTGTTATGCTTCAAAGAAAAAAAAGAAAAGTCAGTGATACGTCAAAAAATTGAATAAAAATAGCTCAATGCTTTTCATTTTCCAGAGGAAAAAAACTGGAGGGAATGAAAATATTGGCTTTAAAAATATGTAAATAGTTCATCCCGTACGCAACATTAGAGTGAAAACCCACAAAGTTAGACTGAAAGAAAAAGTAAAACCCCAAAACTTTGCAAAAAATACCCATATATAGATTGTTTTTTTCCTCTTCCCTTTTACCAAGTTTTTACACACAAATCAGCAGCTACACAGCCTTTTCTATTTTTTCCCCAAGTTCTCTCTCTCTCTCTCTCTCTGTGTTTTTTTTTTCCCCACACCGGAGCAGATTACACAAAGACAAACCAAATCAGACTGCAGTAACTTTTATCTAAAACTCACAAAATAAAATATTTCAACGGTCATGTTAACCCCTCCGCTGTGTGCCGAAAGCCCAAAGTAAGACCTCCTCCCCCGGAATTTTGCAATAGCTCACCATAGCTCATGCAGACCTGGTAAGGGCACGAATCTTCCGTGAAAAAACCTTTTCCCTTCAGGGTTCACGTAACCTCCCCACTAATGCTGAAGGTCCAAACCCTGGACCATAAGCAGAAGTGGTCAAAAAGGCACGAATCTGTCCCCAAAAATTTACTTCTCTGGGATCACGTGATTTTTTCCACAGGACGTCAAATGTCTGTGGTTAAAAGACCACGAATCATTCCCTTTTTTCTTTCCAAGCAAACTTCCGGCACCTCCACTGCACTTACTTGGACCGTAGAGAGCGGCGGATTTCTAAGAATCACCCCGGGTCTTGCGATAACGTTCACCCTTGGAGAGGAAAAACCTCGTTCCTCCCAAGGGATTATTACGAGATCGCTCACCGTGGATAAAATAACTCAGGCCACTAGTTTCACTCCTTTGAGTATTTTGCAGTGTACGATTGGTCCAGGGAATCTCATTATCTTTTATCCATAAACAACAACAAATGTACTTACATTCAAGCCACCTATAGGTCTTTTTATCAGCTGTGCATTTCCTGAAATCAGGCAGAGGTGCTGGAAAGACGGAGATATGTGGATCTGCTGCTCGGACGTCAAAATGTTAGAATAATTTTGAGCTTAAATTATTCAAAGTCAAATAATCAGGCGGAAAGTTGAATTTATGTACATTTATTACAAAAATATAAGGAGTCACCCCATTGGCCACCTGGGGGAAAGGTTACAAGGCATGACATTCAGACACACCTAGAATCCCTAAAAGATCCATTCTTCTAAGTCTGATATATATACTGTAGGTAGAAGAAAGGAAAGGGAGGATAAGGGAAGGGACAGAACGGGACAGTCCTGATAACTGAGCTTATCCAGGTGGACGTCAGACACTCTGGAGATATGGGTCATGAAGACATGAGATCCATTAAACTAACAGAATGTCCATGAAACACTAATCTATAAGATGAGGAGCTCCTGTGCATCCCCGTGACCTGAAACAGGACATGTCAAAGAGATTATAATAAATGGCTTAGATCATTCCTTACGCATGTACTAACCCTGTCTAAACTCTCTGAAATTGCTCACAGAAACAGACCAAGAATATATAAACTTATCCTCTATGGAATGCACATACTGTATAAACATTAAACATGGCATATGGAAGGTATGATACTTCTCAAATATAATAATACATTATTAATATTTACATATTTATTCCATCTAGCTACAATGCTCTGCACTGTGTGTTCATATATTCATATATTTATTCCATCCAGCTACAATGCTCTGCACTGTGTGTCTGTGTGTGTGTGTATATATATATATTTTATAGTAATACGTACATATGTTTATTAGCTGCTCTTGCTTGCTTGTTTTTGTTTTTTTTCTTGCCTTCTGATTGTTGCTCTGAGTGTTGCTATCCCTGTGCTGTTGCAATCCTGGAATTTCCCCGTTGTGGGACTAATAAAGGCTTATCTTATCTTATCTTATCTTAATATCAATAATAGTATAGATAATATGGAATTTTTCTATCAACCTCTAATTCCTCCACTGCTGAGAGAAAGATTGACCGACGGATATTTCCAATCAATGTCTCCCTCGTGGTGTCTGTTCCTTGGTTTGGAATTTTTGCTGCCAACTCTGATCCAACATTTACAAAAAATGTATTCATTCTATTTGCTACCCTGTTCTTATCATAATTATCACCACATTTATCAGTAAAATACTCTGGATATATTGTTTTCTTAGTTCCAGTTTTCCTTAGTTTATTTAATATGTCCCACACTCCTTTTATATTATCTTTATTTTCATTTCACATTTTCCTATAGTATAATTTTTTAGTAGTTCGTATTATTTCAGTTAATTTATTTTTATATGTTTTATATCTTTTTTCAGATTCTTTAGTTTTTAATTTAATAAAATTTTTATAGAGATAATTTTTCTTTTTACAAGCATTTTGTAGCCCCCTTTTGTCAGGTCAGGCATTGGCTTGCTTGCTACCGGATAACCATGAAAACCGGTACTACCTGTCTCATGGGTCAGGCCGTCGGCGACTCAACCGGCATCCCCGCCCTTCCGAGGGCGTGGAGGGTGAAACAGGGCATCCTGGCAGAACTAAAAACAATATCTGTCACAGGTCTGTGGTGGACCACTCCCAGTTACACAGGGTGAGACTGGACATCCTGGCAGATAACCACATCTGTCACAAGGTCTGTGGTGGACTGTGCCAGTCAGTGCATTGTGACATGCACTACACAAAGAGCAGAGATAAACAAACCTATCATCTGGTCAGTCACTGCAACAGATACTGGAGTCGGTTTGTCTTGGCTTGTCCTTGCCACTGATATTACCTTTATCTGCCAAGAATGTGCTGCTAGTCCAGCAAAAGCTAGCAGTACTCAAATTCTTTGCAAGCAGTTTCATGAAATGGTCAATAAGAAAGCAACTCATACCGGCTCGGACGCCGCCCGGGCTTACAAGGTCCATGCTGATCTGTTCACACTCCAACAGGCAGCGAAAAGTAAGCTAGGAGCAGGAAGACAAAAGAAGAGGAAAACAGCAACCTTGTGTGTAGCAGAATGGAATGTACGCACTCTGTTGGACAGAACAACATCACAGCGCCCAGAAAGACAGACCACGCTTGTGGCCCTGGAAATGAACAGGTACTGTACAATGTAGACATAGTGGCACTTAGTGAAACAAGATTGCCTGGATATGACAGCTTGGAAGACCATGGGTACATCTTCTTTTGGAGTGGGAGATCAACGCAAGAAAGGAGAGACGCAGGAGTGGGTTTTGCAGTTAGAAAGGAGATAGCAGTAATGCTTGATGAGGAACTGGTGCCAATCAACGACAGGATAATGACTATGAGACTCCCACTACAGCGGAAGATGTATGCCACACTCATCAGTGTATATGCCCCAACAATGACCAACACAGAGGAGGTGAAGGAAGAGTTCTACAGTGATTTACATGAGACTATCAGGTGTGTACCGACTGATGACAGGCTGATACTCATTGGAGATTTTAATGCCAGAGTTGGTTCGGACACCGAGAAATGGAAAGGAGTGCTAGGCAGTCATGGAGTAGGCAAGTACAATGCTAATGGAGAACTTCTACTTGCACTATGTTCAGAGTACAACCTTGTGATAACCAACACTCTATTTAAGCACAAGGACACACACAAGAAGACATGGATGCACACAAGATCCAAGCACTGGCACTTATTAGACTACATCATAGCCAGGCAGAGAGACAGAAAGGATGTATTGGACACCAGAGCAATGAGAGGCACGGACTGTGGCAATGATCATGTTATGCTGAGATCTAGATTAAGGATTTGCAGACGAAAACAGCACTTCAGGATGGGTACGAAGCCACCTGGCAAGACAACCCGTGCTTCTGGTTCCACTTGGCCGAAGCACAGTTCGCCCTCCGGGGGATAACGGTAGATGACACGAAATTCTACCATGTTATTGCCAAGCTCGACAACCGCACAGCTTGACATGTGCAGAGCCTTTTGGAGCGCCCACCAGCCGAAGACAAATACGGCGGGTTGAAGGCTGCGCTCATCTAGCGTTTCACCCCCTCAATCCGGGAGAGAGCGGAGAGGCTCCTGGCTCTGAACGACTTGGGAGATAGCATGCCCGTCGACTTGATGGAGGACATGCTGAGGTTGAGGGGCTCAGACGGCGATGACTTCCTCTTCACCCACATTTTCCTGAGAACCCTACAGTCGGCCACGAGAGCGACCCTGGCCAGTTCACCGTTGTTGGCCCAGCGGGACTTCCGCACGCTGGCCCAGGAGGCACAATGGATTCTCAACGCCAGCAAACAGCGCGCGGCCACCGCGGCAGCGACGGAGCTCGGCGCAACGGCCGGAGATGGCAGGGGGCCAGAGGCGGCGGTAGCAGACCCACCGACAACGGCGGCGGTGAGGGCCAAGGATCGTGGAGGAGACGATCTCTGTTTCTACCATCGCCGCTTTGCAGAGAGGGCACGCAAATGTATACCACCATGCCAGTTCAAGCGCTCGGGAAACGCCAAGGCCGGGGGTCGGTAGCAGCCGCGGCCCTCGAGGAAGAGAACAAGCTGCTCTACTTGACAGATGTGCGTTCGGGGAGGCAATTCCTCGTGGACACAGGCTCTCAAGTGAGTTTCATCACGCCTACCTGTGCTGACCGGCTGGCGGGTCCCGGAAGTCACGGAGCATCAGCAGCGAACGGCTTGAGGATTAAGACCTTTGGTGAGAGGACACTGCTTCTGTCCCTACACGGCCGTACATTTGAGTGGACTTTTGTTATAGCTGCAGTGAGCTTCAATATGTTGGGAGCTGATTTTCTGTGTTCACATGGTTTGTTGGTTGATCTTGCTAATAGGCGCCTGGTTAATGCACTTTCTTTTTATTCTATTCCCTGTGCAGCCCGAGTGACCCCGCCCACAGCACAAGCCAACGTCGCAACGGCAAGCGGTAAGTTCCACACACTACTCACTCAGTTCCCAGCACTCATGGTTCCCACATTTTCAGCAGCTGTCGCTAAACACGGAGTGGAACATTTTATTACTACCACCGGACCGCCCGTTTTTGCAAAAGCTCGGCACTTGGATGCAGCTAAACTGACCATAGCGCGCGAGGAGTTCGCCAACCTGAAAAAGCTGGGCATCATCAGGCATTCGAAAAGCCCATGGGCTTCCCCGCTTCACATGGTCTCTAAAGCTGACGGCTCGTGGCGACCTTGCGGAGATTTCCGCAGGTTGAACAACGCTACAGCGCACGACCGCTACCCAATCCCGCATATCCAAGATTTTTCCGTTCATTTGGCGGGGGCGTGCATTTTTTCTAAGATAGACTTGGTCCGCGGGTAC
The DNA here is from genome assembly GCA_020510985.1 of Pholidichthys leucotaenia. NCBI lineage: Eukaryota > Metazoa > Chordata > Actinopteri > Cichliformes > Pholidichthyidae > Pholidichthys > Pholidichthys leucotaenia. The sequence continues at coordinate 227,217,724 of CM035839.1, read as the reverse complement.
CACCAAGTCCCAGTGCGTGCTGAGGACATACCCAAAACAGCGATAATAACTCCGTTTGGCCTATTCGAGTTTCTGCGCATGCCGTTTGGGCTTAAAGGCGCTGCGCAAACGTTCCAACGCATGATGGACGCAGTGTTGCGCGATCTCCCCTTCGTGTTCGTCTACCTGGACGACATCTTGGTAGCCAGCGCGTCTGACGACGAACACGAAAATCACCTCACGGCAGTTTTCCTGAGGTTGGGAGAGCACGGGTTAATAATCAACCCAGCGAAGTGTCAGTTCGGGGCGATGCAGATTGATTTTTTGGGGCATCGCGTCTCTCCAGAAGGAGCGGTTCCTCTGCCTGACAAAGTGCGCGCGGTAACAAATTTTCCCCAGCCACAAACGGTCAAAGCGTTACAGGAGTTTTTGGGAATGGTGAATTTTTATAACCGTTTCCTCCCCCGCGCAGCGCAGCTCATGCAACCGTTGTATGCCGCGCTAAAAAAACAAAAACCCACAAATAAAATCGAATGGTCTCCGGAGCGAGAGCGCGCATTCTCGGAAGTCAAAACAGCCCTGGCAAACGCTGTGTTGTTAGCACATCCATACCCAACGGCCCGCATAGCGCTTACTACTGACGCGTCAGATGTGGCCATAGGGGCGGTCGTGGAGCAGTATGTAGCCGGGGCTTGGCAACCGCTCGCCTTTTTCAGCAGGACCTTGCGCGATAGTGAACGAAAATACAGCGCATTCGACAGGGAGTTGTTGGCTCTCCACTTGGCCATTCGCCACTTCCAGTTCTGGCTGGAGGGACGCCGTTTCACCGCGTTCGTTGATCACAAGCCGCTGACTTTCGCGATGGCCAAGGTTTCAGAACCATGGTCAGGCCGGCAGCAGAGACAGCTGGCCGCGATCTCAGAGTTTACTACCGATATCCAGCATGTGGCGGGTAAACTTAATGTAGTGGCAGACTGCCTCTCGCGCGCCGTGGCAGCTCCAGCCCGCGTAGGTGTAGATTTTGCAGCCATGGCCGCGGATCGGGTTGGCGACGCGGAAGTGCGCGCGGCCCCAGTCTGCGTAGGGATAGATTATGCAGCCATGGCCGTGGATCAGGTTAGCGACGCGGACGTGCGCGCGCTCCAGTCTGGACCAACAGGGTTAAGGCTGGAGAACAGGGTGCTGCAAGACGGCATGCCCCCCCTAATCTGCGATGTCTCCACTGGGCAACCGCGTCCTGTGGTACCGGCCGCATGGCGCCGCCGCGTTTTTGACTCGATCCATTCTCTGGCGCACCCGGGAGTGCGCGCGTCGGTCACAATGGTGGGAGAGAAATTTGTATGGCCGAGCCTGCGCAAACAAGTTAGGGAGTGGGCAGCAGCCTGCATGGCTTGTCAACAAGCCAAGGTACACAGACATACGAGAGCTCTGTTGGAGCCGTTTCACATCCCGGCTAAGAGGTTTGATCATGTTCACGTGGACCTCGTAGGCCCCCTTCCGCCCTCACAGGGGTGCACACATCTTCTGACAATGGTTGACCGCACCACGCGCTGGCCGGAAGTGGTCCCCACTGTCATCAACCACAGCCGAGGAGGTGGGCGCGCGCGTTTTTAACGGCATGGGTAGCGCGTTTTGGAGTCCCGTCGGACATTACGTCCGACAGAGGCCCCTCGGATTTGTTCCGACTTTGGGGTCAGCGATGGCCCGCAGCCTGGGGGCAATGATTCACCGGCACGAACCGCATACAACCCCGCAAGCTAACGGGTTATGCAAACGTTTTCACAGGGTCATTGAAGGCGGGGCCCTCAGAGCGTGCTTACGGATGCAAATTGGGTGGACAGGCTACCATGGGTTTTATTGGGGTTGTGTTCTGCACCTAAAGAGGATTTAGAAGCCTCCTCGGCTGAGTTAGTTTTGCACAGCCACTTCGCCTGCCCAGGGAATTCTCCCACATAATCCTGCGCCAGGGTGCTCCCCAGCTCAGCGGGTTGCAGAGTAGCACGGAATCGAGCACGCTGCCTGGCCCAGTTCAACCCAGTTTTCCGTGAGTTTTTGTGCCTAAGGCTTAACAAAATGCGGGAGTTTGTTTTTGTCAGACACAATGCCATCGCCCATCGTTGCGACCACCTTATGATAGACCATTTAGAGTGCTGAAACAGGAGATAAGCATTTTTTGCTAGATTTGGGGGGCAGAAAAGAAATGATTGGCATAAACAGGCTCAAACCCCCGCTTTTGTGGTGGCTGACGAAGGTGTGCGTTGGCCAGGGCTCCTCGGCGCGGCAGAGCCCCCAGGAGCATTCCCCAGAGCACCCACAGGGATTGACTACAGTTCTCATCTCCAGACAGCAGCTCCCCAGCAGGAGGGTGCGCAGAGGTGGTAAGCCCGCCTTACAGCAGATACGGGAGAAGGACTGAGGCCCAAGCAGCATGTGGACTGATGTGTGTGATTTATCATGGACATGCAGGGACTGTTATTACGTTGTTCCTTCTTAGACGTTTGGGGGGGGGGGGTCATGTGGGGACACATATGTGAGTTTTCATATGCTTCATATGTAATCACGGTATGCTTACTGTATGCTTCACGTCTCAGATGAACAAAAGGACTGAGCCTCCTAGGAGATAACAGGAGGGATGTGAAAGTGGGTCTTTGGTATGGCAGGAGAGATGGCCTTGGGGGATTTCCTGTCCGCTCAGTGACTTAGGTGGAGGTGATAAGACCTGGAAGAAGACGCATTGTGACTTGGGATTAAAGGACAATGTGACTGTGTGCTTTGATGTTCCGGGGTATAAAAGAACGAATGTCTGGGGTTTCTTTCTCGTTCTGTTTTTGGATGATGTTGGAGAATGGGAATAAACCTGACTCGTGAGATAAACGCAGCCTCGTCATTCCACATTCTCCACAAAATGCTCTTTTACATAGGACAGCCGTTCCTCTCAGTTTTCTTGCTTGTCACAGAAGATCAGTTTGTGTCTTCCTGTGTGACAAATCGGATGATGACGCTGGTTTTCCTTTACTGTCTTTTCTAGGTAATGTGTGGCAAGCCAAAATAGTTCTATTGTCGACAACAATGTTTTTATAGTTGAAAAATTTAATACGTTGCTGTTCAAGAGTGTGTGATTCTCCAGTGTCACAGCCTCCCCATCTTGGTTATCAACTCCAGCTGTCAACCTGCATAGGAGTGGTGTCTGGTGTTAAGTCCATTCACAATGACATCATCCATTCTTGTATATTGCTCTAACTCATCCACACGTCTTTCTGAGAATTTAATTGTCTTGACTTTGTCTGTAATTTCAGCCTTTAATTCACTCTTGTGTGGTACCCAAAGGACTTCCCACTCCAGAGACTTGAACAGCTACAGACCAGTGGCCCTGACGTCTCACATGATAAAGACCCTGGAGAGACTGCTCCTTGCTCACCTCTGCCCCCTGGTGGGACCAGCGATGATCCACTCCCGTTCGCCTACCAGCATGCATCGGGGGTGGAGGAGTGCAGTGATCTTCGTCCTCCACCGTTCCTGTCCACCTGGAGAAGCCTGGGAACAACGGTGAGGATCATAGTCTTTGACTTCTCAGTGCTTTCAACACCATCCAACCGGTGATCCTGAGGGACAAGCTGCTGTGCGCAGGGGTGGACCAGCACCTGTCATCGTGGATCCTGGACTACCTCACAAAACCGGCCACAGTTTACAGTTAGGTTAATTGGGAGACTCTAAAGGGGCCCTAGGTGTGAATGTGTGTGTGAATGGTAAAGGGATAGCGCCATACCGTGGCTGCTTCATCCATCCAGGTGGATGCCCTCAATTTCCCCTCTGGGGATCAATAAAGTATACAAAAATCAAAAAAAAAAAATTAAATCAGTTTGTGAGAACCCAGGATTGTGTGTCCAACACGATCATCGGCAGTACAAGGGGCCCCCCAGGGAACGTGTTTGGGCTCCCTTCCTGTTCACCCCTTTAATACTGCAGACTGCTCACACACAACACAACACAACACACTGGCCATCGACAGATTTCTCTGACGACTCTGCAATTGTCGGCCTCATCTCCAACGGAGATGAAGCTGAGTACAGAGGACTTATCCAAGACTTCGTGGACTGGTGCCATCGGAACTGCCTCCAGATCAATGCGAAAAAAATTAAGGAACTGGTGGTGGACTGCCGCAGGCAAGGACAACCCCTCACAGCACCAGTAAACATCCAGGGAACAAACATTGAGATGGTGACATCCTACAAGTACCTGGGTGTTCATTTGAACAATAAACTAGACTGGTCACACAATACCGACACACTCTACAAGAAGGGACAGCACAGGCTGTTCCTACTGAGGAGGCTCAGGTCTTTTGGTATACAAGGTGTGCTCCTGAAGACCTTCTACGACTCGGTGGTGGCATCAGCCATCACTTTTGGGGTGGTCTGCTGGGGCAGCGGCATCACAGCAGCTGATAGGAAGAGACTGAGCAAACTGATCAAGAAAGCTAGCTCTGTCCTGGGGCAGCGCCTTGACCCAGTGGAGGAGATGGGAGAGAGAAGGATGGTGGCTAAGCTGTCATCTCTGCTGGAGTCCGAGTTCCACCCTATGCAGGACATACTGAACGCACTGAGGAGCTCATTTAGCAGTAGGCTACATCATCCTAGGTGTGCGACCGAGAGATTTCACAGGTCCTTCCTACCTGCGGCTGTCAGACTTTATAACCTAAGCAGGGCTGCTCGCAGAGATAGTTAAAAAAAAAGTTACAACCTAATAGCATTGAATGCAAAAGACGCAACAAACTTACACAAAATGATCCCCCTCCAGTATACAACAGGGACAATATCAATCGCTACAGAGGGTGACAATATGTATGGGTACATATTCATACTATGTGGGGTAACTAAATAGACGGTTATGCTGTTTATTCCATCCAGCTACAATGCTCCGCACTGTGTATGGTGTAGAGACTGGGTTAATTATCTCAGACGGAATGCGGAGGGTAAACAGAGGAGAACAATAGCTAGGGAGGTCATGGTGAGATAACAGGAAGAAGGAGTTGGGAGGAGAAAGGATGAATGTATTGTGATGTGAAATGTCATGCAAATGTGAGATGAGCGGTTGGTATAAAAGGAGAACCCATGGTGTATTGAGACATGCTTTTTCTGTGTATGACTGATGAGAGAGTGAATAAAGTTGTCTGCTACATGAATCAGTCTCGTTATTTACACTCTCCACACTGGTGACCCTTTGACGAATTATGGAATACGAGGCAAGCATCCCAGAGGCGGCCCGGACGGGAACCCCCAGCAACGCGTGCGCTGTTTTGGTCAAACTACCGGACTTTTGGCTGCAAAACCCGCGCTCTTGGTTCCACCACACCGAGGCTCAGTTCGCCCTCCGGGGAATAACGGCAGACGACACCAAGTATTACTATGTGGTCGCAGCGCTGGATGCTCGCACGTCTCAGCAAGTAGCGAGCCTTCTCAAACAGCCTCCAGCCCACGACAAATACGAGGCTCTTAAGGCTGCGCTGACCCGGCGCTACACACTCTCAGACTGTGAGAGAGCAGAGAGGCTCTTGAGGCGCTCCGAGTTAGGAGATGGTTCGGCGGTCGAACTGATGGAGAAGATGTTGGCGTTAATGGGCACAGACGACGGGCATTTTCTGTTTGCCCACCTTTTCCTCCGGAACCTCCCAACAGAGGTGAGAGCGGTTCTTGCCAATTCACCGTTGCTGGCCGCGCGTGACTACCGTGCGCTAGCCCAGGAGGCAGATCGGATCATCCTCACCACCAGAGCCCTCACAGTGAACGCGGCGGCGTCGGAACCCAGCGAGACGACCAGTGGAGGCGAGGAGCCACCGACGGTAGCGGCAGCGGGGGCCAGGGAGTGCCAGAGAGACACGCTCTGCTTCTACCACCGCCGCTTAGGAGAGATCGCACACAGATGTGCGCCACCGTGCCAATCCAAGCGCTCGGGAAATGCCAAGGCCGGCAGTCGGTAGCAGCTGCAACCGCCGGTGAAGAGAAAAAGCTGCTCTACGTGACGGACTCACGCTCAGGGAGGTGCTTCCACGGAGACACTGGAGCCCAGAAGAGCATCATCCTGCCCTCCTATGCCAACTGGCTGGCAGGACCTAATGGCCCCGGGCTGGTAGCAGTAAACGGCTCGGGCATTAAGACTTTTGGTGAGAGAACACTGACTTTATCCCTACATGGCCGTATGTACGAGTGGACTTTTGTCATAGCGGCACTGAGTATCCCAATCCTGGGAGCTGATTTTCTGTGTGCACATGGGTTACTAGTTGATGTGGCTAACAGGCACCTGGTTAATGCCCTGTCTTTTGATTCTCTCCCCTGTACAGCTCGAGGGGCCGGGCCAGTAACACAAGCCAACGTCACAGCTCCAGGCGGTAAGTTCCACACACTGCTCACTCAGTTCCCAGCACTCACGGTCCCGACGTTTTTGGCGGCCATCGCTAAACACGGGGTGGAACACTTTATCACCACCACCGGGCCGCCCATTTTCGCACGGCCTCGGCGCTTGGACGCCACTAAACTGGCCATAGCGCGCGAGGAGTTTGCCAACCTGGAAAGGCTGGCCATCATCAGGCGATCGAACAGCCCATGGGCATCCCCGCTACACATGGTCCCTAAAGCCGAGGGATCGTGGCGACCGTGCGGTGATTTCCGCAGATTGAATAACGCCACAGCGCACGACCGCTACCCGATTCCCCATAGTCAGGATTTTTCCGTTCACCTCACCGGAGCACGCATTTTTTCTAAAATAGACCTGGTTCACGGTTACCACCAGGTCCCATTGCGCGTGGAGGACGTACCCAAAACAGCGGTAATAACTCCATTTGGCTTGTTTGTGTTTTTACGCATGCCTTCAGATTAAAAGGAGCGGCACAGACATTCCAACGCATGATGGATGCGGTGCTGCGCGATCTCCCGTTTGTGTTTGTCTACCTGGATGATATAATGGTGGCCAGTGCGTCCGAGGATGAACACGTAACCCACCTCACGACGGTTTTCCGGAGGTTGGAGGAGCACGGGTTAATAATCAACCCAGCGAAATGCCAGTTCGGCGTGACGGAGATTGATTTTTTGGGGCACCGCGTGTCACCGAAGGGAGCGATACCCTTGCCCAACAAAATGCGCACCGTGGCGAATTTTCCCCGGCTTCAGACGGTCAGGGCGCTGCAAGAATTTTTGGGGATGGTTAACTTTTATAACCGGTTCCTCCCCCGCGCAGCTCAACTCATGCAGCCTTTGTACGCCGCGCTCAAGAGACAGAAACCTGCGGATAGAGTCGAATGGACTCCGGAGCGAGGGCAGGCATTCTCTGAGGTTAAAACAGCCCTGGCAAACGCCGCACTGTTGGCGTACCCAGACCCGGCGGCCCGGATAGCGCTCACTACCGACACCTCGGACGTGGCCATAGGGGCCGTCGTGGAGCAACGTGTCGCTGGTTCTTGGCAGCCGCTCGCTTTTTTCAGCAGGGCTTTGCGCGACAGTGAGCGTAAATACAGCGCGTTCGACAGAGAGTTGCTGGCTCTCCACCTGGCCATACGCCACTTCCAGTACTGCCTGGAAGGGCGCAGCTTCACCGTGTTCGTGGACCACAAGCCGCTGACGTTCACGATGGCCAAGGTTTTGGAACCATGGTTGGGCCGGCAGCAGAGACAGCTGGCCGCGATCTCGGAGTTTACGACCGATATTCAGCATGTGTCGGGTAAACTGAATGTGGTGGCAGACTGCCTCTCGCGCGCAGTAGTGGCCCCGGTCTGCGTGGGGATAGATTATACAGCCATGGCCGCAGAGCAGATTAGCGATACGGACGTGTGCGTGCTCCAGTCTAGACCAACAGGGTTAAGGCTGGAGAGCAGAGTACTGCAAGACGGCAGCCCCCCCTAATCTGCAATGTCTCCACGGGACGCCCGCGCCCGGTGGTCCCAGTCACGTGGCGCCACCGCGTGTTTGAGTCAGTTCATGCTCTGGCACACCCAGGAGTGCGCGCGTCAGTTAAAATGGTGGAAGCAAAGTTCGTGTGGCCAGGCCTGCGCAAACAAGTGAAAGAGTGGGCTGCAGCCTGCGTAGTGTGCCAACGAGCCAAAGTACACAGACACATGAAGTCTCCTTTGGAGCCGTTTCGTATACCGGCTAAGAGGTTCAAACATGTTTACATGGACCTCGTGGGCCCCCTCCTGCCATCACAGGGGTGCACGCACCTTCTGACAGTGGTGGACCGCACCACACACTGGCCAGAAGCAGTCCCGCTGGTGGCAACCACGTCCGCGGATGTGGCGCGCGCTTTTTTGATGACATGGGTGGCGCGTTTTGGAATCCCGTCACACGTCACGTCCGATAGGGGCCCTCAGTTTGTTTCCGACCTCTGGTCCGTGATGGCACGCAGCCTGGGTGTTGCAATTCATCGCACAACCGCGTACAACGCACAGGCCAATGGGTTATGCGAGCGTTTTCATAGGTCACTGAAAGCAGCGCTCAGGGCTTCACTGACGGATGCAAATTGGGTAGACCGGTTGCCGTGGGTTTTATTGGGGTTGCGTTCCGCACCAAAAGAGGATTCGGAGGCTTCCCCGGCAGAGCTTGTTTTTTCTCAGCCACTGCGGCTGCCTGGGGAATTTTTGTCAGACAATCCCGTGCCGGACGGCTGCCCGTCTCAGCGTTTGCAGCATAGTGCAGACACAGGCACGCTGCCGGGCCCAGCCCACCACTGTTTTTCACTCACTTTTGTGCCAAAAACTTTGAAGAACGCGGCGTTCGTATTTGTCAGGCACGATGCCCACCGCCCTCTATTGCGCCCACCCTACAATGGCCCGTTCAGAGTGCTGGAAACAGGAGACAAACATTTTTTGTTAGACTTGGGGGGTCGTCGGGAGAAAATATGCGTAGACAGACTTAAGCCCACCTTTGTAGTGGCGGACGAGCAAGTGCTGTTGGCTCGGGCCCCTCGGCATGGAAGACCCCCACTGAGAACTCCCCAGGTAAACGATTCATCAGAGCAACCACACGGGCAAATCGAAGTTTCCTCCCCCCTTGCCATGGCCCACCCGCAGACAGACACACCCCCAGGAGCCCCCCGCCATCACATCAGCGCCGCGGAGGCGGTAAACCCCCGTTACAGCAGATATGGGAGGAGACTGAAGCCAAAAGGACGTGAGGAGTGAAATTCTGTCTGAGATTCTGGGGGGTGCGGTGTAGAGACTGGGTTAATTATCTCAGACTGGATGCAGAGGGTAAACAGAGGAGAACAATAGCTAGGGAGATCATGGTGAGAAAGCAGGAAGAAGGAGTTGGGGGGAGAAAGGATGAATGTATTGTGATGTGAAATGTCATGCAAATATGAGATGAGCGGTTGGTATAAAAGGAGAACCCATGGTGTATTGAGACATGCTTTTTCTGCGTATGACTGATGAGAGAGTGAATAAAGTCGTCTGCTACATGAATCAGTCTCGTTATTTACACTCTCCACAATATATATATTTAAATATTTATGTGTTCATATGTACACTACCGTTCAAAAGTTTGGGGTCACTTAGAAATTTCCTTATTTTTGAAAGAAAAGCACTTTTTTTCAATGAAGATAACTTTAAACTAATCAGAAATACACTCTATACATTGCTAATGTGGTAAATGACTATTCTAGCTGCAAATGTCTGGTTTTTGGTGCAATATCTAGATAGGTGTATAGAGGCCCATTTCCAGCAGCTATCACTCCAGTGTTCTAATGGTACAATGTGTTTGCTCATTGCGTCAGAAGGCTAATGGATGACTAGAAAACCCTTGTGCAATCATGTTAGGTCTGCAATGCTGTAATTGCTGCAAATGGAGGATTCTTTGACGAAAGCAAAGTTTGAAGGAAAAAATTATTATTTCAAATACAAATCATTATTTCTAACCTTGTCAATGTATTGACTATATTTTCTATTCATTTTACAACTCATGGTGGTAAATAAGTGTGACTTTTCATGGAAAACGCAAAATAATTGTTTGGGTGACCCCAAACTTTTGAATGGTAGTGTATATTCACTGCTCTTATTTTCTTATCTTCTAAATTATTGCTCTGAGTGTTGCTATCCCTGTGCTGTTGCAATCCTGGAATTTCCTCACTGTGGGACTACTAAAGGCTTACCCTGTGGCGGGTTTGGGAAAACCCCCACAACAGACTAAGGACAGACAGCTCGCTACTCCTGGTTTTTTCCGCTGCACTACTGTGATGTAATGTGCCATTCATGCATTGTGTTCATGCGTCCTGTCCTTACTGTGACCTAGAGTCTGAGATCAATACCCATTCCAACTGCTGTGAAGGCTCTTTCATGTATTGTTGTAACTGGGTATATATGCTGCACGATCCTGTAACTCACTCTCACTCTCACTCTGCAACTGCTGTTGACACACACACTCTGTGTCTCTTTGCTGGAGAGCCTCCGAGCCGCCCATTGGGCGAGCTTCGTGACGGCGGTATGATTTAATAAACCTGCTTAAAACCTTCACCAACGCTGCTTTATTTCATGCCGCTGCAACCCTATCTTATCTTATAAGGCCAACAAGCAGCATTTGTTGTTTAGCTATCTTAGAGATTTCTTCAGACATAAAGTTTAGTGACAGTTTGATCTCCTTCAGCTCCTCTCCATGTGTCTGATTCTTTTTCGGAGGCATAATGACTGGTTTGATTAGAATCAAACTAATCACCATGGTGTGTCACCTGGAACCAGAACACTGGGATTGTTCTGCCGGCACTATTGCACTGCAAAGGTAATGTTTCTGCTGGTCTTGGAACATCCGTTGTCTGGCAGTTCCATCGCTCCAGGTCGCTGGGGAGTGAGCCTTCCAACCGTGGCCTTGTTTATCAGGGACCTTGAGGCAGCGGTGGCTACCATCATTGATATACTGACACCGCCTCACTACACGCCGCAGTCCTGAACCAATTCTCGGGGCCCACAATGTACCGTCTGCACCAGCGGAGACGATTGTGGGGAATGCGGGTAGAGGCCCGCCAGCCATGATGCTACCAGGGCCGTCATCTCTAGCTGGGCTGCTAATTTCAATGTGATCGTCTCCGATAGGAGGTGCAGCGTCCCCAACAGCGCCTCCCATAGCTGTTTCACTGTGTCTGCCACTGTCCGCCTGTCCGGCTTCTCCTGCACCATGCACTGCATCCATACATCCATGGATCTATAGTATACTCCTCCAACTGAGATTGTATCAGCCTATCCTCCATGTGCCCCAACTCGCACGTGCTAGCCAAACAGCGAAGGGTGTCTACGCACTGTATGAGTGACTCTTCCTCTCGCTGTTGGCGCTGGAAAAGCATGAACCTCTGGGTCATCATGTTCTGTGGGACAGTGAAATGCTTGGCCATCAAGGTCTCACATTTGCCGAAGGTCTCCACAGGGCCCAGTGCTTTCAACACCCGCTGTCCCTCGAAGCCAAGGCAGTACCCTATTGCTGCATGTAGGCAACACTTGCTAGCATTACCTAGCCCCTCAGCCGACACAAATGCCAGAAGCAACTCAAACCAATGGGGCCACAGGATGGGCAGCTCACCTGGGGTGCCGAGGAACAGAGGCAGTGGTGTCAGACACTCTTCCATCTTCAGAAAAATAACCAGTTTCCTCCAGAAGATTAAGTTTACTCCTCGTCGCCTATTGTTATGTCTGGAAAGCAGGGCAGCAGAGGCAGAAGTTGTGCTGAACTCGAACTTTATTACAAACACACAAGATGGTACACGTGTTATATTAATATGGTAACAAGCTAACTTATAACTGACATAGGCTCTGACTGTGACAGAGGCGGAGCGCCAAATGACCACGGCTCCCACCAACAGTCTCTTAATATAGGAATGGCGTGATGACGTCACCCATGCGTCTGTTGTGATGTTCACACAGTCTGCTGTAAGCTGCAGCTTCACAACACCCTAGACCAGGAGTGTCAAACTCATTCCATGGAGGGCCAAGACCCTGTATGTTTTACTTCCACCCAGTGTCTTCAGCAGGTGTTTTCACTGATCAGCAACCAGTGGGGAGAAATAAAGTGAAATCACTTGTTGAAGACACTGGGTGGAGGTAAAGCCTGCAGGGTCTTGGCCCTCCATGGAATGAGTTTGACACCCATGCCCTAGACGTTCCGTATCCGCTTTCATACCTGTGTAATTAAATACATACCAAACCAAAATGTTGTTGTTGTGGTTTAATTTTGATATCAAAATGTGATTCAAAACAGAAAAAAGAATTAACAACAACAAATACAACAATAAAAATTTCAGATCACACCATATAAAATATTGTACAGCTCACTCAGTTGGTCCATAGATTTTCCCGCAGGCCTTAGGCAACTGGGAGGCTGTTTGTAACTCATTTTCATACTGGTCCCAAAGATCGCTTTGTGCATTCTGGTATATGTTTTGCATTGATACCGTTTGAATTTATTTTCACTAATTAATCTCATCTGTAGGGAAACTACTTGACTTTCTTTATGAAGAAGTGGCACAAGAATGTAAAATGGCAAGCTGGATCTGCCTGCCCTGCCATTAACAGGTTGGTAAATTAAAATCAGCTGCTACTCTTAATGCCACCGATTGCTATGACATTTTTGAGAGTTTAATTTCAGTCTTAATTAATTCAGCTTCTGTTTCGAATCACATATTGATATTAATAAATCACAACAACAACATTTTGGTTTGGTAAGTATTTAATTACGCAGGTACAGAAGCGGGTATGGAATGTCTAGGGTATGTTGCGATTTGGATACGGAGTGATTTGGGACGGAGTGGCAAGGGTACAGAGTGTCCAGTAATCACAATACAATAATCTTTAACCTGCCATCAGAATTTACATATTAAAATTTTTGAAAAATTCTAAAAAAAATATATAGCCAGTTGTAAAAATTAATTTTCTGGACAGTTAGCAGAATCTTTTCAGTTAACCAACCAATAATCACAGAAGAAATACTATTTCTTAGCTTAACTTTATTAAAACACGCAAGAGTCAACATGGCCACGGATCCCCCCCAGCTCTGTTTTCTGGGGAGGACCCTGAACACAGGAAGTCCCTCTTATATAAAGGCTCGCCATTCGTGGGCATTACTTTCCCACAATACATGTCCATTGTTTCAAACTGTCCACCTGGCATCCTTTCTCTCAGTGGCTCCAGATGTCTTCCCTTTATGGCTTTATAGCTCCTTTTAGTCCATCTTTAGCCCTACACATGCCTATATATGGAAACAAGAACAGAGACTTTTCCTGTGAAGTTATTATATGTGTGCATGTGTATGGGTGTGTGTGTGTTACGTGTGTAAGCAACTGGTGTTTATGTGTGAATGGTGAATGTGTGGATCTAAAAGATATGTGTATGCAAATACTTTGTGTAATATCTAATTAACTAATCTCCACTATTTATTTATTATAACACAGTGTATTGATTTGGCCCAGCTTTGCCCCCAAACAATCCCAGGACACTTTGCCGAACACGTCACGAGCAGCTGCCATCATGCATTTGTAAAAAGGTCTATTAACAATGAACAAACTAAGCTGAATATCAAAAAACTTTCTCCTGTCTTCAAAAGTAAACAGCAAACATGTTTCTGAAAACAATCAAGGTGAAAAATAAATGTGCAGTAGCTGAATAAGTACCTACTTACCACATCTGAAGTACTGTCTTTCTTCATTACTCTCTGTGAGCAAAAAAAACCCAACCAAACAAACAACACAAAACCCAGCAGAAAACTGTTTTTCTTTCTTTGTTGCCCTTTATGAGTGGAAAAATCATGCTTGGTGGTGGCACACCAAGATGAGAAAAACTTTCTCCTGTATCTACAGCAAAACGTATCCGTTTACTTTTGAATTATAAAAAACTAAAGAGTGAAACTGTCATGGTCTGAGCGCCGATCTCATCCGTGCTCGGGTCATGCAGTATTTTCCTCCCATTCTGTATTTAGTCCTGGTAGGCTCTCTGAGCTCTTATCCTGACAGCGTCTCTGCGGGGCTTCCGGCTGTCAGAGCCAAGCAGCACAGCACAGCTGGTGCTGATTCAGCTGTTGACACCCTCATCAGCTCATTAATTATGCTGCCCTGTTTAAGGGAGAAGCTCCTGTCACTCGGGGCTGCGACCTCACATTTTCCAGACTGGTTTCCCTACGTCCAAAGCCAGTTCCTTTCAGCGTCCTATTCGCATGTAAGTGTTGTATCCTTGTCTCCCATCAGTCTCCCTAGCTTTCAGTATATCATAGTGTGTCTTAGTCCTAGTCCTTATTTGTGTTTTGCCCCACGAGGCTCATTATTTTGTACTGTATGTCCTTCTTTAATAAATGTGCAAACTCTATGGCTGCCTATAGTGTCTCATTAGTGGTCCGCGAGGACCGCTCCATGACAGAAATGTGTCTGTACGGTCCATAAAACAGCCGCTATTGTGCATTAGCGAGAGAGTGAGCAAGAGTTCACCGAAAGTAATAAAAGGTCGCACTGTCGACTTCCGGTTATGGCGGCCACCTAGAAGGACACGTATCACTCTGCTCTGCTCCTGGAAATAAAGATTCGGCAAATAACTCTCTCATTTGGAACAGAACTTTTCCCAGCGTTTGGGTGAGGATATGCCGGGGAAGACTAAGGCTGGGAAATCAAGCGGGGGAAAAATTGAATCGCCGAAGCAGTCCAAATTAACGGACTTTAAAGTTTGTGGCGCAGTAGAAAAAGCTGCGGATATGGCGGATGAAACTAGCGGTGGTGCGGTAATTGCTGATGATGGCGGCACAGGTGCAGTGCTGGCTGCCATTAGTTCAATGAGAGCAGACTTTTCCGCTAAACTTGATGGGATTATGGCAGCGTTGGATGCAATGAGAAAGGAGTTGGGTGACTGCGTGGAGCGAGTGACGCAGGCGGAGCTTCGTATTTCCAGTGCGGAGGATGAAATCAGCGGACTTCAAATAAAGGTGCGCACTTTGGAAAAAAAAAATAAAGATCTGGAAAATAACGTTCTGGACTTGGAGTCCCGGTCCAGACGGAACAACCTGAGGCTGGTGGGTTTACCGGAGGGAGCCGAAGGTCGTGATTCATGCTCCTTTTTGGAGGGGTGGATCCCGGAGGCGCTGAACAACGCGGAGCTAAAATCATCAGTCGTCTTGGAAAGCTCCCACCGAATTGGCCCACCGAGAGGTAATAAGGCAGCACCGAGGACGTTAATTATGAAGTTTCTCAGCTACAGAGACAGGATGACGATCTCCAACGCGGTGCGGGCCAAAGGAGAAATTAAATACCAAGATCAGCAGGTGCGGTTGTACCCAGATTTGGCCTCAGGAATCCAACAATTAAGGAAGCAGTTTGACCCCATCCGTAAAGAACTGCGCAACCTTGAGATTCGTCATGGAGTGATTCACCCTGCAAGACTTCTGGTCACATATGAGGGCAGAACACATATCTTCAAGACCCCCGAGGAGGCGCAGGAGCTCATCAAGAAGATCCAGGAAGAGACTGGTGGGAGCTAAGCATGAACAGAATATAGGGTAGAATATTTGAGCATTTAACTGATTAGAAGCATATAACAAGATTACAAAATATAGATTGTATTATATATGTTAAAAAAAATTTTTAAAAAAAGTACAAAATTGCTATAAAAATTCTGGAGTTAAATTGGAAAATTACAGAAGAGAGTTAATGTTACGTTATTAAAAGCAGTAGAGTTAGGGTGATTGGGAGGATGAAGAAGGAGTGGCTTTGGCTGATCCTCGTGGGTGTGGAACGGTCGATGGCTATATCGGGAGACGGAATTTTTCTTTTGTTTTTGGGGGGATTGCCACAAATGTGGGAAGGGGGAATTTGTTTGTGTGTAGTTTGTAGGGTGAATGTTCAACCACTCATTTTTTTGCTTTTCTGTTTGAGCATGTTTACACTGCAAGGTAATCCCAAACTCCCTATTGATCATAAATCAAAGCGTTAATCTTAATTTAACTTCATGGAATTGCAGAGGTCTACAAAATTTAAAAAAACTTAAACAAGTTATGAATAAAATAAAAGACATGGGTTCAAAAATTGTGTTTTTACAAGAAACTCATCTAATAGAGGAGGATGTAAAAAGAATTAGGAGTAGATGGCAAGGAAATGTTTTCACCTCATCATTTTCATCCCGAGCCAGGGGAGTTATGACTCTCATACATAAATCAGTCCCATTTCAAGTGAAAAATGTAATTGGAGACAAATTTGGAAGATATGTAATCATTCAAGGATCTTTGCTATTAGAAAATATAAATTTGGTGAACTTATATGGTCCCAATATAGATGATCAAAAGTTCTTTGCTAATTTATTTCTTATCTTATCATCACTTACAGGGCAACATATAATAGCAGGGGATTTTAATTGTACATTGAATCCCGGTATAGATAGATCAACAGGACTGGACTGTACGCACAATGGATGTAGGATGACCATTAATCATTTTATGAAAGAATTGAAATTGATAGATATATGGAGAGAAATGAAACCACAAGTTAAAGCATACTCTTGTTATTCCAATACCTACAAGACATTCTCACGTATTGATTATTTTTTGATCTCCACAGAATTAAGGTCCAAGATTCAAAACTGTTTTTATGATAACATCGTGATCTCTGATCATGCACCCTGCTGTCTAATATATGTAGATAAGAAATTGACAAAGGAACCAGGTAGATGGCAATTTCAGCATAAATGGCTTCAGGATGAGGAATTTGTTAAATACATAGAAAAACAGATAGATGAGTTCTTTGACATCAATACTACACAAACATCAGCATGTGTAAAGTGGGAGGCTTTCAAAGCTTTTATTAGGGGACATATTATTAGTTATACAGGTTCAAAATCTAAGAAGACTCGAGAGGAGAGAGTCCAATTGGAACGTAAAATAAAAATTCTTCAAGAAAGAGTATATGCAGGAAGAGATCCAAGGTTGGAGAACGAATTACTGATTTTGAGAGCTGAATATGACAAAAAATCAGCGAATAGAGCTGCCTCGAGTCTTCTAAGATTGAAACAATCTTTTTATGAACAAGGTGAAAAATCAGGAAAGTTATTGGCATGGCAGATTAAACAATTAGAATCTAAAACACCAATTACCAGTATTATAAGTAACGGACAGGTAGTTATAGATCCTTTAGAAATTAATAGAGCCTTTAGAGATTACTATGAAAAATTATATGATACCAAAAATGAATCTGACTTAACAAAACTACATGGGTTTTTGAACGAACTATTTATACCGTGTATTCCAAATGAAAACAGGGAGATATTGGAGTCTAAAATTAGTCAAGAAGAAGTTGGGCTAGCCATTGATAATATGAAATCAGGAAAAAGTGCAGGACCAGATGGTCTTCCAGTTGACCTTTATAAAAAATTTAAGAATAAATTAACAAAACCTTTTTTGGAAATGGTTTTAGAAGCATTTCAAAATAGTAATTTACCATCATATATGAATAATGCCTTAATTATACTGTTGCCAAAACCAGGTAAGCCCTCTAATAAATGTGAAAATATGAGACCAATAAGCCTATTAAATGCCGACCTTAAGATAATCTGTAAAATTTTAGCAAGACGAATACAAGAAATTTTACCAAATATTATTAATCGAGATCAGAATGGCTTTATAAAGGGAAGACAAGGCTTCCATAATGTAAGAAGACTATTTAATATTATTTATTCTAATAAAGAAGCACCGGATACAGCTCTCTTATCACTGGATGCCGAAAAAGCCTTTGATAGAGTTGAATGGCCCTTTCTTTTTGAAGTCTTACAAAGGTTTGGACTTGGAAATAATTTCATAAAATGGGTTCAGATAATATATAATAATGCTACAGCAGAAATCCTAACAAATAACAATATTTCAAAATCAATAAAAATCAATAGAGGATGTCGACAAGGCTGTCCACTTTCACCTTTACTGTTTACTATGGCAATTGAACCTTTAGCGATGGCAATACGTCTACAGTCACAAATATATGGAATTAAAGTTGGACCAACAGAACATAAAATCTCCCTGTATGCCGATGACATAATTTTGTTTATGTCGAATCTTAAAAAATCAATTCCAACCTTGTTGAATTTAATAAAGAATTTTGGGGAAATATCAGGATATAAAATAAATAAAACTAAATCTTCAATATTAATGCTAAATGAGACCCAGAGAAATTACCCAGCCCCTGAGGTAAATCAATTCAATGTTGTAAATCAGTTTAAATATTTAGGAATCCAAATTGTGCCTTAGCTAGAATCAATCGCCAGTGTCAATTATGAAGCCTTAATGACAGATATTGATGAGTTACTTCAGAGATGGATGTCACTACTAATGTCGATGATCGGGAGAATTAATATACTTAAAAGTAATATCTTATCTAAAATACTTTATTTATTTCAATACATTCCCTTACCACCACCTTTAGATTTATTCTCAAGAATTAAAAAAAAGTTAGTGGAATTTATATGGAACAACAGGAGGGCTAGATTACGTCTGTCTTTATTATATTTACCATTTGATCGTGGAGGTCTGAAATGTCCAAATTTTATGTTGTATTATTGGTCGGCACAACTGAGGTCTATGACATATTATTTTTCATCAAATGATCTCCCTCACTGGACTGAAATGGAATCATACAATTTACCTTTACCTTTTCCCATATTCATATACTCAGATTTGGCAAAAAAATTACAAAAACAAGTTAAAAATCCATTTGTAAAGCATATGATCAAAATATGGTGTGAAGCTAAAAACTATTTAAAAGAACCACAGTTATTGTCACAATTTAGTCCAATATGGGGTAATCAATATTTTAAACCAGGGAGAGCGGACGCTGTATTTAAAGTATGGAATTTAAAAGGGATACAAAAGATTCAGGATTTATATTTGCCATGTGCAGAAAACATAATGTCTTTTGAAGAGCTGAGGATCAAATTTAATCTCAATAGAACACATTTTTTTAAATATCTTCAACTTAGAAACTTTATTCGATCAAATCAAAATAAAGCTCTCACTTGACCTATCTATTCATCCTTGGAAAAAATGTTGATGAAAGATAGTAAAAGAAAGGTTATTATTTCAGAGTTTTATAACTCATTGACACTATCTTCAAGTGAAAATTCACTGAAAAGATTAAACTACTGCAAAGAAGATCTGCAAACTGAAATTTCAGAGGAACAATGGGAATTGGCTTGTACAGAAGCTCAAACCAAATCAATAAATGTACGCCTTAAATTGATACATTTCAAATGGTTAATGCGGATGTATGTTACACCGGAGGAGTTAAATAGATATAACAAAAATATACCAGATACATGCACAAAATGCATGGAAAGTAAAGGAACCCTATTTCATTGTGTATGGGAATGTAGATTAATAAGAATGTTTTGGGAAGAGGTGAGGGTAACAATTGAAAAAATAATCTCAAAACAAATCATATTGAATCCTAAACTGTTTTTGTTGGGTCTGTACCCAGAAAAGCATAATTTTAATAAAAGTGAAAGAACATTCATAGACCTCAGTTTGCTTAATGCCAAAAAATGTATTGCACTATTATGGAAAAAGACTCATAGACCAGATGTGACTCAGTGGTTAAGACAGATGTTAACAAACCTTCCATTAGAAAGAATAACATATACTGTATACTGAAATCAAAGGAAATTGTGTTTGAGAATATATGGAGACCTTTTATTGATTATGTAAAAAATTTAAACATAACTCTTGAAGAAGAAGGTGAATGATGTGTGTGGACCTTGTAAATTCCAAACTGGTGAACATAATATGTATACTTATGTATTGGATTGTCTAGACTAAACAGAGGAGCACTGTTGAAGATTTGATTTTGTTGGTGGTTGTTGGTGTTTTTTAGTGCATTTTTTTTTTTGTAGTACTTTAGTGTTAGTGTTTGATTGTTTGTATCATGTTTGTTTAAAAAAAAGGGTTCAATAAAGATATTGTGGAAAAAAAAAAAAGGTCGCACTGTCACCTACTGGCCCAGCATAGATATTACAATAATGCTTCAGCTGCGCTAAAGGTGAGTTATTTTTGTGTTTATTTTGAAAACAAAGCCTTATCTCAAAATTCTGGCAAATTAAAAGTCGAGAAAATATGGCCATACAATGATACAAGCCGTTAGTTGCACTTAATTTTGACTGGGTGAGCTGAACAGCTGATAACAGACAGTTCCAGAGATTTTCAATTGAATTCAGGTCAGGTGATTGACTGGGCCATTCTAGCAGCTTTATTTTCCTTCTCTGGAGCCAGTTGAGAGTTTCCTTGGCTGTGTGTTTGGGATCATTGTTTTGCTGAAATGTCCACCCTTGTTTCATCTTCGGCATCTTGGCAGATGGCAACAGGTTCTTATCAAGGATGTCTCTGTACATTTGTCCATTCATCTTTCCTTCAATTATATGAAGTCTGTCTGTACCATGTGCTGAAAAACACCTCCACACCATGATGGGATGCACAGTGCCATTTCTCCACCAAACATGATGTGTGTTGTGGCATCCAAAAAGTTAAATTTTGAACTTATCTGGAAATTGTTACAAATTAAAAGTTGAAAAAATATGGTGATACGATACAAGCCTTTAGTTTCAGTTGATTTTGAGTGGGTGAGCTGAAAAGTTGGTAATGGACAGACGTGGACAAAATTGATGGTACCCCTCTGTTAATGAACGAAAAACCCACAATAGTCACAGAAATAACTTGAATCTGACAAAAGTGGTAATAAATAAAAATTCTATGAAAATTAACCAATGAAAATCGGACAATGCTTTTGAATTGTGGTTCAACAGAATTATTTTAAAAAACAAACTCATGAAACAGGCCTGGACAAAAATGATAGTACCCTTAACTTAATATTTTATTGCACAACCTTTTGAGGCGATCACTGCAATCAAATGATTTCTGTAACTGTCAATGAGACTTCTGCACCTCTCAGCAGGTATTTTGGCCCACTCCTCATGAGCAAACTGCTCCAGTTGTATCAGGTTTGAAGAGTGCCTTCTCCAGACGGCATGTTTCAGCTCCTTCCACACATGTTCAATAGGATTTAGATCAGGGCTCATAGAAGGCCACTTTAGAATAGTCCAATGTTTCGCTCTTAGCCATTCTTGGGTGTTTTTAGCTGTGTGTTTTGGGTCATTATCCTGTTGAAAGACCCATGACCTGCGACTGAGACCAAGCTGTGACACTGGGCAGCACATTTCTCTCTAGAATACCTTGATAGTCTTGAGATTTCATTGTACCCTGCACAGATTCAAGACACCCTGTGCCAGATGCAGCAAAGCAGCCCCAGAACATAACAGAACCTCCTCCATGTTTCACAGTAGGGGCAGTGTTCTTTTCTTGGTATGCTTCATTTTTGTGTCTGTTTACATAGAGCTGATGTGCTTTGCCAAAAAGTTACACTTTTGTCTCAGCTGTCCATAGGACATTCTCCCAGAAGCTTTGTGGCTTGTTTACATGCAGTTTGGCAAATTCCAGTCTGGGTTTTTTATGATTTGTTTTCAACAGTGGTGTCCTCCTTGGTCGTCTCCCATGAAGTCCACTTTGGCTCAAACAACGACGGATGGTGCGATCTGACACTGATGTACCTTGACCTTGGAGTTCACCATGAATGTGTTTAGAGATTGTTCTGGGCTCTTTTGTTACCATTTGTATTATCTGTCTCCTCCTGTGGCCACGTCCAGGGAGGTTGGCTACAGTCCCGTGGATCTTAAATTTTTTTTTTTTTTTTTAAAGTTTTTGTAAAGGGTATACAGGTCATTACAGCATTGCATTGTTTACATTTTCATCACATGTTCCCTTATTTTTTGCTATTTGACAACATTGGAAGAATAATTATTACAACACCCCCTTTTTTTTAAGTGAAAGAAAAAGGGAAATTAAAGAAAATAAAATAAAACAAACAAACAAACAAAACAGCAAAAAACAAACAAAAAGAAAAATAAGTAATTAAAAGTAGAAGAGCATCTGAGTAGCATTGGAACAAAGAGCGGAACCATTATTGAAATGGTATTTGTCAAAGATTAGATCTAATGGAAGACTCATATGCGATCCAGGGTTGCCAAAAGTTCAAGAACCAATCCATGTCCTGTCTCAGTGCGAATGTCAGCTTTTCCATTGAGTAAATGTCTTGGATCACGTTAGACCAATCTTCAGGTGTAGGACAGTCCTTCAACATCCATTTTTTAGTTAGGGCTTTTTTACTTGCCAATATTAAAACACTGAATAAGTATTTTTCTCCTCGTCTTTCCAGTGAGTCCGGTAGTAAACCCAAATACAAAGTTACAAAAGAAAAGGGAACTGTTATTTTGAATATTTTCCCCAATATTGTCTGTACATTGGTCCAATATTGGTGGATAACTGGGCATGACCAAAACACATGAAAATGATTTGCAGTCTTTTCCCCACACAAGCGCCAACAGTTCAACCCCTTATGGGTAAATTTGTTTTGTGCAGGTGTTCTGAAAAATCTTACCAAATTTTTCCATCCAAATTCTCTCCACTGCAGGGATGAGGTACTTTTCCATTGCTGTTTATTTAGCTTTTCCCATATTTCCAGTTGTAAAGTGAAATTCCCCTCTTTTTCCCATCTCTCTTTTATATATGATGTGTTGTCTCCTTTTAAGTCTTGAAGACCTTGGTATATTTTAGAAATGTATCTGATCCCTGGGATCCCTTTATATGCCATTAAGAAGACCTTCAGAACACCTGACTGGGCCCTTTCCAAATCCTCCTTTTTAAGTATATTGTTTATGTGTTGTCTAAGCTGAAAGAACCTGTAAAGATCTTGATTTATTAGACCTTGTTTTTTCAAATCTTCAAAACTTCTTAAAGTTTGCCCTTTAAAAAAATCGTAATATTTTATCAGCCCTTTCTCTTTCCACTTTTTAAATCTAGTGTCTGTTTTATTAGGAGTAAAGTCTTGATCATAGGCAATCCATTGCAGAAGTCGATAGGGCTCTTTAGATTGATTCTCTCTGACTATCTTAAACCAAATTTTTAGCGGGGTCTCTATCCACGGGTTCGTGTTATTCAAAAGCTTAGGTAAGGCATTGTTCCCTATTATCGCCTGTAGGGGGATGTCACTTGTTATTTGGCATTCCATCTCCTTCCATTGTGCAGTGTAGACTGGGTTACATATCTCTACTAAAGTTTTAATTTGTGCAGCTATAAAATAGTCCCTGATATTTGGCAGTGCGAGCCCACCTTTGTCTTTGTTTAGCTGTAAGGTTCTATATCTGATTCTAGGTCTCTTGCCCTGCCATATGAATCTTGAGATCCTTCTGTCCAGCTCCTGCCATGTTTTTTTGGGAGGTTCTACCGGTATTGTTTGGAAAAGGTATAGAAGACGTGGAAGTATATTCATTTTAACTGCTTCAATTCTTTGTGCAGTACCCAAGAATGGTATCATATTCCATCTTGCTAGGTCAGATTTTATTTTTGTCACCAGTGGATCATAGTTTAGTGTTATAATTTTGTTGAGTTGTTTCGGGATATTGACCCCCAGATATTTCATAGATTCCATCTCCCAGTTAGTTTTGAGTTTGCTTAGTGAATAATGATTTGGGTCATAGTTGAATGTTAAAACTTGGGTTTTATGCATGTTTAATTTGTACCCCGATAAATCTCCATATTCTGAAAAAACTGAGATTAGTTCTGGTAAAGAAGTGTCCGGCTGCCCTAGGTATATTAAAATGTCATCAGCAAAGAGTGCTATTTTATGTTCCTTCTGACCAAGTGTAATACCTTGAATTTTTTGATTTTGTCTTATCCATTGGCTCAGAGGTTCTATGAAGATTGCAAAGAGCAGTGGAGACAGGGTGCAGCCCTGACGACATCCTCTTTCCAGCTCAAAAGATGATGATAAATTACCGTTAATCTTTATTTTAGCTGTTGGTTTTTTATATAATGCCTGTATAGTTCTAATGAAGTTGTTATGAAAATTGAAACTGGATAAGATTCTATATAGGAAAGACCAGTCAACCGAATCGAATGCTTTTTCAGCATCTAATCCCAATATGACTGCATTTAAGTTATATTTTTTTCTATGATGAATTATGTGTAAAGTGCGTCTAATGTTGTCTTGTGTCTGTCTTTGTCTTATAAAACCTGTTTGGTCTAAGTGAATTAAGTCTGTCAGTATATTTTCTAACCTTTTGGCAAGGATAATGGTAAAAAGCTTATAGTCCTGATTTAATACACTGATTGGTCTGTAGTTGGAGCATTCTAGTTTATCCTTTTCAGGTTTAGGTATAACTGCAATGACCCCTTCTCTCCAGGAGGGGGGGATTTCCCCTGTGTGGAGGACATAGTTAAATGTTTTCAGGAGGAGAGGAGATAGTTGCTGTTTAAAGGTTTTGTACCACTCTGCTGTATAGCCATCTGCTCCTGGGGATTTGTTAGCTTTAAGTTTCATAATTGCTTTTTCCAATTCTTTAGGTTATATTTCTGACAGTAGTGTTTTGTTTTGAGACTCCGTAAGTTGGAGAAGGTTTAATGTGTTTAGGAATGTCTCGGATGCGTTTTTATGTTTTTTGTGGGAGTATAAGTTCTTATAGTAATTCTCAAAGCTTTTAAGAATATCCTGAATTCTGAATTTTATTTCCTTTGATACTGGGTCTCTGATTTTGTAGACTGCTCTTTCTGTTTGTTGTTTCCTCAGTTTATAGGCTAGCAATTTTGCCGATTTACTGCCTGCTTCATAGTATTTTTGTTTCAAAAATGTAAGTTTCTTCTGGATTTCTATTGTGTAGATCTCATTTATTTGGTTTTTAATTTCCTTAATCTTGAGCGACTCAATAGAATGAGTGTTGCCTTTGTGTTCTTTTTCTAGGTTCTTAAGTTCTGACTCTAATGTGGTTAGTTTTTCTTGTCTCAGTTTCTTTTGGGTTGCCAGTTTTGCAATAATCTTCCCCCTTATTACAGCTTTGCATGCATCCCACAGTATTAAAGGGGATACCTCTCCATTATCGTTTTCTTCCAAATATCTGAGAATATCTGATTCCAATTCATCTTTCAGTGGTCCTTTCAGGACATTTGAATTCAACCTCCAAGAAAATGTATTATTTGTGTATTTTTGGATATTTAAGTCCATATAGATCGGACTGTGGTCAGAGAGATCCATCAGTCCTATTTTACATGTTTCTACTCTTCCAATGTCTCTATTAAACATAAAAAAAATAGTCAATCCTTGAGTAAGATGAATGTGGCGTTGAGTAAAATGTATAATCTTTTACACTGGGTTTGAGTTCCCTCCACACATCACAGATTCCCATTTCTTTTAGTAGCATCTGACTCTTCCTGCTTTGGGTATTATTTTGATGTGGAGAATTACCAGAAGCATCCCAGTATGGATTCAGTCTTAGATTGAAGTCTCCACCATATATCACTAAACCTTGAGCTTTAGTTATCATTAGGTCAAATACATTTTTATAAAATTTCCAGTTAGCCCCTGGGGGTGCATATACATTCAGCAGGGTGATATCTTCTCCCGCTAGCCGCCCAATTACCAAACTGTATCTCCCTTCTTTATCCTTGTGTTCTGATTTTTTTTCAAATGTAATTTTGGTTGATATCAATGTCGCTACTCCCCTCCTCCTCCCTGACTTATATGAAGATGAAGAGATCATTTTAAACCCTTGTCTACTGAGTTTAGTGTGCTCCACGTCTGTTAGGTGGGTTTCTTGTACAAATATTATTCCTGCTTTGTCTTTTTTCATTTTGCCTAGAATCTTGGATCTTTTAACTGGATTCAGGATTGCTTTTACATTACGGTGATCCCTCGCTACTTCGCGCCTCACCTTTCGCGCCCTCAGTGCATCGCGGATTTTTCAAAAATATTCATCAAAAATTCAAAATTGAGAAAAAAGTTGCCCAGGCGCTAGCAGAAGGCAGGGAGACTACACGGAGAGCCGGCACAACTCAAAATCCACCTCTCTGATTCGCTGGCCAGCGTCCCCCCCCCCCCCCAAGAGATTTTGTTCTCGTGTTGGCTCGGCTCGGGAATCTCACAAGCTGATTGGCTGAGACGTCGCTGCTGCCTTTACACCTTCCCGTCGAGAGAGAGAGTGAGAGAATGAACGTACGTATTATTTATATTATTTATACATTATTTTATGTATATTATTTATATTATTAATATTTTATTTACATGTTTCAAACTATTCTTTAATGTTCTAATGATAACATATGCATTTATAGGGTTAATATACACTTATTGATATTATATATACGCAAAAAAAAATGTATGTAAAAAATGGGGGGGTGACGCTATTTCGCGGTTTTTCACTTTTCGCGGTCGGTTCTGGACCCCATTAACTGCGAAAAGTGAGGGATCACTGTATATGAAATTATTTTGGTTACACCCTGTTTCTCCATTGTGTTGTTTTATTTAGTATAACAGTGTGGTGGCCCTCTTTTGTGCTACTCAGAAACTGAAAGAACATTAAGAACAAGAAAAACATTAAGAACATAGTGTATAAAACTTTAAACCAAAAAACTGTCAAAAGAACTTCCTGAGCTGAGGTCTTTTTAGAGACCCTGGAAGAGCCCTGATGGAGTGTAGGCTCTGAGGGAAATTCCTCAAACTCTGTTACGTGTTGAGGGCCCTCTCTTACCCCTTTAAGTTGTCCCATGCTTTTAACGGGAGTTTCAGAACCCAATCCGAACTTGTAAGGATTTTTTTTTTCCCCTTTATGCCTATACCCTGTGAAATTGTGTGCACCCTCCCACCCCCATCACAGCAAACATTCACGCTAGGACAGTATTTGTTAGTGTGGGGAGAACATGTGGATCATTGTCACATTTCTATTTTAACAAGTTTTGTTTTGTTTTTTTTTGTTTTTTTTTTAATTAAAAAGACTTATTTGACTTCCGGTTATGGCTGCCACGTAAGACGGACGTGTCTCACTCTGCTCTGCTCCTGGAGAAAAAAAATCGGCAAATAACTCTCTCATTTGGGACAGAACGTATCCCAGCGTTTGGGCGAGGATATGTCGGCGAAGCCTAAGGCTGGAAAACCAGGTAGAGGAAAAAGCGAGCCGCCGAAACAGTCCAAATTAACGGACTTTCAGGTCTGTGACGCAGCAAATAAAACTCCATATATGGCGGAGGAGGCTGGCAACGGTGCGATGTCTGCGGGGAGCGGCGCAGATGCGCTGATGGCTGCCATGAGTTCAATGAGAGCGGACTTTTCCTCTAGATTTGATGGGATTATGGCAGCGTTGGAAGGAATGAGAAAGGAATTGGGTGACTGTGTAGAACGAATGGCGCAGATGGAGCTCCGTCTCTCTAGTGCTGAAGATGACGTCACCCGTCTTCAATTAAAGGTGCGCACTTTGGAAAAAAAAAATAAATGTCTGGAAGATAATATTTTGGATTTGAAATCTCGGTCGAGACGGAACAACTTGAGGCTGGTGGGTCTTCCAGAGGAATCAGAAGGTCGGGACGCATGTTCCTTTCTGGAAAAGTGGATTCCGGAGGTGCTGGGCAGCGCGGAGTTGCAATCAGCAGTGGTTCTGGAAAATGCACACCGTATTGGCCCACGGAGAGATAAGGGACCGCCGAGGACCTTAATTATGAAGTTTCTCAGCAACAGAGACAGGATGAAGATCTTCAACGCTGCATGAGCTAAAGGAGAGATTAAACACCAGGACCAGCAGGTGCGGTTCTACCCAGATTTGGCCACAGGAATCCAACAATTGAGGAAGCAGTTTGATCCCATACGTAAGAAGCTGCGCAACCTTGGGATCCGTCACGGTGTAATCTATCCTGCGAGACTGCTGACCACGTATGAGGGCAGAACCCACATCTTCAAGACCCCAGAGGAAGCGCAGGAGTTCATCAAGAAGATCAAAGAAGAAGAAGAGACTGGTGGGAGCTAAGCATGAACAAAATATAAGGTAGAATAATTAAGCATTTGCACAGGCATCTGACTGACTTGAAGTAAATAGCAAGTTTACAAAATATAGATTGTATTATATATTAAAAAACAAAACAAAACAAACAAACAAAAAAAACTATGATGTACAAAGTTGCTAAAAATTTTGGAGTTAAGTTGGAAAACTACAGAGGAGAGTTAATGTTACGTCATTAAAAGCAGTAGAGTTAGGGTGATTGGGAGGATGAAGAAGGAGTGGCTTAGGCTGTTCCCCGTGGATGTGGAACGGTCGATGGCTATATCGGGAGACGGAATTTTTCTTTTGATTTTGGGGGGTTTGCCACAAGTGTGGGAAGGGGGAATTTGTTTGTGTGTAGTTTGTAGGATGAATGTTCAACCACTCATGTTTTTGCTTCTCTGTATGAGCATGTTTACACTGCAAGGTAATCCCAAACTCTCTATTGATCATAAACCAAAGCGTTAATCTTAATTTAACTTCATGGAATTGCAGAGGTCTGCAAAATTTAAAAAAACTTAAACAAGTTATGAATAAAATAAAAGACATGGGTTCAAAAATTGTGTTTTTACAAGAAACTCATCTAATAGAGGAGGATATAAAAAGAATTAGGAGTAGATGGCAAGGAAGTGTCTTCACCTCATCATTTTCATCCCGGGCCAGGGGAGTTATGACTCTCATACATAAATCAGTCCCTTTTCAAGTGAAAAATGTAATTGGAGACAAATTTGGAAGATATGTAATCATTCAAGGTTCTTTGCTATTAGAAAATATAAATCTTGTGAGCTTATATGGTCCCAATATAGATGATCAAAAGTTCTTTGCTAATTTATTTCTTATCTTATCATCACTTACAGGGCAACATATAATAGCAGGGGATTTTAATTTTACATTGAATCCAGGTATAGATAGATCAACAGGACTGGATTGTACGCACAATGGATGTAGGATGACTATTAATCATTTTATGAAAGAATTGAGATTGTTAGATATATGGAGAGAAATGAAACCACAAGTTAAAGCCTATTCTTGTTATTCCAGTACCTACAAGACATTCTCACGTATTGATTATTTTTTGATTTCCACAGAATTAAGGTCCAAGATTCAAAACTGCTTTTATGATAACATCGTGATCTCTGATCATGCACCCTGCTGTCTAATATATGTAGATAAAAAATTGACAAAGGAATCAGGTAGATGGCAATTTCAGCATAAATGGCTTCAGGATGAGGAATTTGTCAAGTATATAGAAAAACAGATAGATGAGTTCTTTGACATCAATACTACACAAACATCAGCATGTGTAAAGTGGGAGGCTTTCAAAGCTTTTATTAGGGGACATATTATTAGTTATACAGGATCAAAATCTAAGAAGACTCGAGAGGAGAGAGCCAAATTGGAACATAAAATAAAAAGTCTTCAGGAAAAAGTGTATGCAGGAAGTGATCCAAGGTTGGAGAATGAATTACTGATTTTGAGAGCTGAATACGACAAAAAATCAGCGAATAGAGCTGCCTCGAGTCTTCTAAGATTGAAACAATCTTTTTATGAACAAGGTGAAAAATCAGGAAAATTATTGGCATGGCAGATTAAACAATTAGAAATTAAAACACCAATTACCAGTATTATAAGTAACGGACAGGCAGTTGTAGATCCTTTAGAAATTAACAGAGCCTTTAGAGATTATTATGAAAAATTATATGATACCAAAAATGAATCTGATTTAACAAAACTAAATGGGTTTTTGAACGAACTATCTATACCGTGTATTCCAAATGAAAACAGGGAGATATTGGAGTCTAAAATTAGTCAAGAAGAAGTTGGGCTAGCCATTGATAACATGAAATCAGGAAAAAGTGCAGGACCAGATGGTCTTCCAGTTGACCTTCATAAAAAATTTAAGAATAAATTAATAAAACCTTTTTTGGAAATGGTTTTAGAAGCATTTCAAAATAATAATTTACCATCATACATGAATAATGCCTTAATTATACTGCTGCCAAAACCAGGTAAGCCCTCTAATAAATGTGAAAATATGAGACCAATAAGCCTATTAAATGCCGACCTTAAGATAATCTGTAAAATTTTAGCAAGACGAATACAAGAAATTTTACCAAATATTATTAATCGAGATCAGAATGGCTTTATAAAGGGAAGACAAGGCTTCCATAATGTAAGAAGACTATTTAATATTATTTATTTTAATAAAGAAGCACCGGCTACAGCTCTCCTATCACTGGACGCCGAAAAGGCCTTTGATAGAGTTGAATGGCCCTTTCTTTTTGAAGTCTTACAAAGGTTTGGACTTGGAAATAATTTCATAAAATGGGTTCAGATAATATACAATAATGCTACAGCAGAAATCCTAACAAATAACAATATTTCAAAACCAATAAAAATCAATAGAGGAGGACTTCCGGTTATGGCTGCCACGTAGGACGGACGTGTCTCGCTCTGCTGTGCTCCTGGAGAAAAAAAAATCGGCAAATAACTCTCTCATTTGGGACAGAACGTATCCCAGCGTTTGGGCGAGGATATGTCGGCGAAGCCTAAGGCTGGAAAACCAGGAAAAGGAAAAAGCGAGCCGCCGAAACAGTCCAAATTAACGGACTTTCAGGTCTGTGACGCAGCAAACAGGGCTCCATATATGGCGGAGGAGGCTGGCAACGCTGTGATTTCTGCGGGGAATGGCGCAGATGCGCTGATGGCTGCCATGAGTTCAATGAGAGCGGACTTTTCCTCTAGATTTGATGGGATTATGACAGCGTTGGAAGGAATAAGAAAGGAATTGGGTGACTGTGTAGAACGAACGGCGCAGATGGAGCTCCGTCTCGCTAGTGCTGAAGATGACGTCACCCGTCTTCAATTAAAGGTGCGCACTTTGGAAAAAAAAAATAAATCTCTGGAAGATAATATTTTGGATTTGGAATCTCGGTCGAGACAGAATAATTTGAGGCTGGTGGGTCTTCCAGAGGAATCAGAAGGTCGGGACGTATGTTCCTTTCTGGAAAAGTGGATTCCGGAGGTGCTGGGCAGCGAGGAGTTGCAATCAGCAGTGGTTCTGGAAAAAGCACATCGCATTGGCCCACGGAGAGATAAGGGACCGCCGAGGACCTTAATTATGAAGTTTCTTAACAACAGAGACAGGATGAAGATCTTCAACGCTGCACGAGCTAAAAAAGGAGAGATTAAACACCAGGACCAGCAGGTGCGGTTCTACCCAGATTTGGCCACAGGAATCCAGCAATTGAGGAAGCAGTTTGATCCCGTACGTAAGGAGCTGCGCAACCTTGGGATTCGTCATGGTGTAATCTATCCTGCGAGACTGCTGACCACGTATGAGGGCAGAACCCACATCTTTAAGACCCCAGAGGAGGCGCAGGAGTTCATCAAGAAGATCAAAGAAGAAGAAGAGACTGGTGGGAGCTAAGCATGAACAAAATATAAGGTAGAATAATTAAGCATTTGCACAGGCATCTGACTGACTTGAAGTAAATAGTAAGTTTACAAAATATAGATTGTATTATATATTAAAAAAAAACAAAACAAAAACAAAACAAACAAAAAAAAAAAAACTATGATGTACAAAGTTGTTAAAAATCTTGGAGTTAAGTTGGAAAACTACAGAGGAGAGTTAATGTTACGTCATTAAAAGCAGTAGAGTTAGGGTGATTGGGAGGATGAAGAAGGAGTGGCTTAGGCTGTTCCCCGTGGGTGTGGAACGGTCGATGGCTATATCGGGAGACAGAATTTTTCTTTTGATTTTGGGGGGTTTGCCACAAGTGTGGGAAGGGGAAATTTGTTTGTGTGTAGTTTGTAGGATGAATGTTCAACCACTCATGTTTTTGCTTCTCTGTATGAGCATGTTTACACTGCAAGGTAATCCCAAACTCTCTATTGATCATGGACCAAAGTGTTAATCTTAATTTAACTTCATGGAATTGCAGAGGTCTACAAAATTTAAAAAAACTTAAACAAGTTATGAATAAAATAAAGGACATGGGTTCAAGAATTGTGTTTTTACAAGAAACTCATCTGATAGAGGAGGATGTTAAAAGAATTAGGAGTAGATGGCAGGGAAGTGTATTCACCTCTTCATTTTCATCCCGAGCCAGGGGAGTTATGACTCTCATACATAAATCAGTTCCTTTTCAAGTGAAAAATGTAATTGGAGACAAATTTGGAAGATATGTAATCATTCAAGGTTCTTTGCTATTAGAAAATATAAATCTTGTGAACTTATATGGTCCCAATATAGATGATCAGAAGTTCTTTGCTAATTTATTTCTCATCTTATCATCACTTACAGGGCAACATATAATAGCAGGGGATTTTAATTGTACATTGAATCCAGGTGTGGATAGATCAACAGGACTGGATTGTACGCACATTGGATGTAGGATGACTATTAATCATTTTATGAAAGAATTGAGATTGTTAGATATATGGAGAGAAATGAAACCACAAGTTAAAGCCTATTCTTGTTATTCCAGTACCTACAAGACATTCTCACGTATTGATTATTTTTTGATTTCCACAGAATTAAGGTCCAAGATTCAAAACTGCTTTTATGATAACATCGTGATCTCTGATCATGCACCCTGTTGTCTAATATATGTAGATAAAAAATTGACAAAGGAATCAGGTAGATGGCAATTTCAGCATAAATGGCTTCAGGATGAGGAATTTGTCAAGTATATAGAAAAACAGATAGACGAGTTCTTTGACATCAATACTACACCAACATCAGCATGTGTAAAGTGGGAGGCTTTCAAAGCTTTTATTAGGGGGCATATTATTAGTTATACAGGATCAAAATCTAAGAAGACTCGAGAGGAGAGAGCTAAATTGGAACATAAAATAAAAAATCTTCAGGAAAAAGTGTATGCAGGAAGTGACCCAAGGTTGGAGAATGAATTACTGATTTTGAGAGCTGAATACGACAAAAAATCAGCGAATAGAGCTGCCTCGAGTCTTCTAAGATTGAAACAATCTTTTTATGAACAAGGTGAAAAATCAGGAAAATTATTAGCATGGCAGATTAAACAATTGGAAATTAAAACACCAATTACCAGTATTATAAGTAACGGACAGGTAGTTATAGATCCTTTAGAAATTAATAGAGCCTTTAGAGATTACTATGAAAAATTATATGATACCAAAAATGAACCTGATTTAACAAAACTAAATGGGTTTTTGAACGAACTATCTATACCGTGTATTCCAAATGAAAACAGGGAGATATTGGAGTCTAAAATTAGTCAAGAAGAAGTTGGGCTAGCCATTGATAATATGAAATCAGGAAAAAGTGCAGGACCAGATGGTCTTCCAGTTGACCTTTATAAAAAATTTAAGAATAAATTAATAAAACCTTTTTTGGAATTGGTTTTAGAAGCATTTCAAAATAATAATTTACCATCATACATAAATAATGCCTTAATTATACTGCTGCCAAAACCAGGTAAGCCCTCTAATAAATGTGAAAATATGAGACCAATAAGCCTATTAAACGCCGACCTTAAGATAATCTGTAAAATTTTAGCAAGACGAATACAAGAAATTTTACCAAATATTATTAATCGAGATCAGAATGGCTTTATAAAGGGTAGACAAGGCTTCCATAATGTAAGAAGACTATTTAATATTATCTATTTTAATAAAGAAGCACCGGATACAGCTCTCCTATCATTGGACGCCGAAAAGGCCTTTGATAGAGTTGAATGGCCCTTTCTTTTTGAAGTCCTACAAAGGTTTGGACTTGGAAATAATTTCATAAAATGGGTTCAAATAATATACAATAATGCTACAGCAGAAATCCTAACAAATAACAATATTTCAAAACCAATAAAAATCAATAGAGGATGTCGACAAGGCTGTCCACTCTCACCCTTACTGTTTACTATGGCAATTGAACCTTTAGCGATAGCGATACGTTTACATTCACAAATATATGGAATTAAAGTTGGACCAACAGAACATAAAATCTCCCTGTACGCCGATGATATAATTTTGTTTATGTCGAATCTAAAAAAATCAATTCCAACCTTGTTGAATTTAATAAAGAATTTTGGGGAAATATCAGGATATAAAATAAATAAAACTAAATCTTCAATATTAATGCTAAATGAGACCCAGAGAAATTACCCAGCCCCTGAGGTAAATCAATTCAATGTTGTAAATCAGTTTAAATATTTAGGAATCCAAATTATGCCTAAGCTAGAATCAGTCGCCAGTGTCAACTATGAAGCCTTAATGTCAGATATCAGTGAGTTAACTCAGAGATGGATGTCACTACCAATGTCGATGATCGGGAGAATCAATATACTTAAAAGTAATATTTTACCTAAAATACTTTATTTATTTCAATACATTCCCTTATCACCACCTTTAGATCTATTCTCAAGAATAAAAAAAAAGTTAGTGGAATTTATATGGAACAACAGGAGGGCTAGATTACGTCTGTCTTTATTATATTTACCATTTGATCGTGGAGGTCTGAAATGTCCAAATTTTATGTTGTATTATTGGTCGGCACAACTGAGGTCTATGACATATTATTTTTCATCAAATGATCTCCCTCACTGGACTGAAATGGAATCATACAATTTACCTTTACCTCTTCCCGTATTCATATACTCAGATTCGGCAAAAAAATTACAAAAACAAGTTAAAAATCCATTTGTAAAGCATATGATCAAAATATGGTGTGAAGCTAAAAACTATTTAAAAGAACCACAGTTATTGTCACAATTTAGTCCAATAATGGGGTAATCAATATTTTAAACCAGGGAGAGCGGACGCTGTATTTAAAGTATGGAATTTAAAAGGGATACAAAAGATTCAGGATTTATATTTGCCATGTGCAGACAACATAATGTCTTTTGAAGAGCTGAGGATCAAATTTAATCTCAATAGAACACATTTTTTTAAATATCTTCAACTTAGAAACTTTATTCGATCAAATCAAAATAAAGCTCTCACTCGACCTATTTATTCATCCTTGGAAAAAATGATGATGAAAGATAGTAAAAGAAAGGGTATTATTTCAGAGTTTTATAACTCATTGACACTATCTTCAAGTGAAAATTCACTGAAAAGATTAAACTACTGGAAAGAAGATCTGCAAATTGAAATTTCAGAGGAACAATGGGAATTGGCTTGTACAGAAGCTCAAACCAAATCAATAAATGCACGCCTTAAATTGATACATTTCAAATGGTTAATGCGGATGTATGTTACACCGGAGGAGTTAAATAGATATAACAAAAATATACCAGATACATGCACAAAATGCATGGAAAGTAAAGGAACCCTATTTCATTGTTTATGGGAATGTAGATTAATAAGAATGTTTTGGGAAGAGGTGAGGGTAACAATTGAAAAAATAATCTCAAAACAAATCATATTGAATCCTAAACTGGTTTTGTTGGGTCTGTACCCAGAAAAGCATAATTTCAATAAAAGTGAAAGAACTTTCATAGACCTCAGTTTGCTTAATGCCAAAAAATGTATTGCACTATTATGGAAAAAGACTCATAGACCAGATGTGACTCAGTGGTTAAGACAGATGTTAACAAACCTTCCATTAGAAAGAATAACATATATACTGAAATCAAAGGAAATTGTGTTTGAGAATATATGGAGACCTTTTATTGATTATGTAAAAAATTTAAACATAACTCTTGAAGAAGAAGGTGAATGATGTGTGTGGACCTTGTAAATTCCAAACTGGTGAACATAATATGTATACTTATGTATTGGATTGTCTAGACTAAACAGAGGAGCATTGTTGAAGACTTGATTTTGTTGGTGGTTGTTGGTGTTTTTAGTGCATTTTTTTTTTTTTTTGTAGTACTTTAGTGTTAGTGTTTGATTGTTTGTATCATGTTTGTTAAAAAAAAAAAAAAGGTTCAATAAAGATATTGTGGAAAAAAAAAATCAATAGAGGATGTCAACAAGGCTGTCCACTTTCACCTTTACTGTTTACTATGGCAATTGAACCTTTAGCGATAGCGATACGTTTACATTCACAAATATATGGAATTAAAGTTGGACCAACAGAACATAAAATCTCCCTGTACGCCGATGACATAATTTTGTTTATGTCGAATCTAAAAAAATCAATTCCAACCTTGTTGAATTTAATAAAGAATTTTGGGGAAATATCAGGATATAAAATAAATAAAACTAAATCTTCAATATTAATGCTAAATGAGACCCAGAGAAATTACCCAGCCCCTGAGGTAAATCAATTCAATGTTGTAAATCAGTTTAAATATTTAGGAATCCAAATTGTGCCTAAGCTAGAATCAGTCACCAGTGTCAACTATGAAGCCTTAATGTCAGATATCAATGAGTTAACTCAGAGATGGATGTCACTACCAATGTCGATGATCGGGAGAATCAATATACTTAAAAGTAATATTTTACCTAAAATACTTTATTTATTTCAATACATTCCCTTATCACCACCTTTAGATTTATTCTCAAGAATTAAAAAAAAGTTAGTGGAATTTATATGGAACAACAGGAGGGCTAGATTACGTCTGTCTTTATTATATTTACCATTTGATCGTGGAGGTCTGAAATGTCCAAATTTTATGTTGTATTATTGGTCGGCACAACTGAGGTCTATGACATATTATTTTTCATCAAATGATCTCCCTCACTGGACTGAAATGGAATCATACAATTTACCTTTACCTCTTCCCATATTCATATACTCAGATTCGGCAAAAAAATTACAAAAACAAGTTAAAAATCCATTTGTAAAGCATATGATCAAAATATGGTGTGAAGCTAAAAACTATTTAAAAGAACCACAGTTATTGTCACAATTTAGTCCAATATGGGGTAATCAATATTTTAAACCAGGGAGAGCGGACGCTGTATTTAAAGTATGGAATTTAAAAGGGATACAAAAGATTCAGGATTTATATTTGCCATGTGCAGAAAACATAATGTCTTTTGAAGAGCTGAGGATCAAATTTAATCTCAATAGAACACATTTTTTTAAATATCTTCAACTTAGAAACTTTATTCGATCAAATCAAAATAAAGCTCTCACTCGACCTATTTATTCATCCTTGGAAAAAATGTTGATGAAAGATAGTAAAAGAAAGGGTATTATTTCAGAGTTTTATAACTCATTGACACTATCTTCAAGTGAAAATTCACTGAAAAGATTAAACTACTGGAAAGAAGATCTGCAAACTGAAATTTCAGAGGAACAATGGGAATTGGCTTGTACAGAAGCTCAAACCAAATCAATAAATGTACGCCTTAAATTGATACATTTCAAATGGTTAATGCGGATGTATGTTACACCGGAGGAGTTAAATAGATATAACAAAAATATACCAGATACGTGCACAAAATGCATGGAAAGTAAAGGAACCCTATTTCATTGTATATGGGAATGTAGATTAATAAGAATGTTTTGGGAAGAGGTGAGGGTAACAATTGAAAAAATAATCTCAAAACAAATCATATTGAATCCTAAACTGTTTTTGTTGGGTCTGTACCCAGAAAAGCATAATTTTAATAAAAGTGAAAGAACATTCATAGACCTCAGTTTGCTTAATGCCAAAAAATGTATTGCACTATTATGGAAAAAGACTCATAGACCAGATGTGACTCAGTGGTTAAGACAGATGTTAACAAACCTTCCATTAGAAAGAATAACATATATACTGAAATCAAAGGAAATTGTGTTTGAGAATATATGGAGACCTTTTATTGATTATGTAAAAAATTTAAACATAACTCTTTTTTTTTTTTTTTTTTTTGTTACTTATTTGTACCCGTAGGTAGACTTGGTTTGCAGTCTGGTGACAAGCCACCGGCTGCTGGTCGCTGCGTGCGCGAGCGCCCTAAACCTACATGTTTTTGGTGTGCGGGAGGAAACCGGAGAAATCCCGGAGTAAACCCGCGCAACACGGGGAGAACATGCAAACTCCACACAGCTCACTGTTGGTCGGGGGCTGGGATCGAACCCACGATCTCATGATCCCCGCGGTCCCCCGGCCGAGGGTAAAACTGTGCTGCTACAGTGCTAAACCACTGCGCCACCGTGCAGCCCTTCTTCTTGAAGAAGAAGGTGAATGATGTGTGTGGACCTTGTAAATTCCAAACTGGTGAACATAATATGTATACTTATGTATTGGATTGTCTAGACTAAACAGAGGAGCATTGTTGAAGATTTGATTTTGTTGGTGGTTGTTGGTGTTTTTAGTGCTTTTTTTTTGTAGTACTTTAGCGTTAGTGTTTGATTGTTTGTATCATGTTTGTTAAAAAAAAAAAAAAAAAAGGTTCAATAAAGATATTGTGGAAAAAAAAAGACTTATTTGTTTCTAATATTATGACTGTTCCATGAAATGTTTTACCACATGCTGAATATGCATCTCCTTTAATGTTTGTTACCTTGTATGAGGGGGGTTGGATGTGCAGATTGACTCAAAAAAAAAGGTCGCTATTCCAACCTGAAAACGGCCAGTTTATCCGTGACGCTCTGGCGCTGGGTTTCCCGCTGCTGGCCCGTGGATTTTGAAGGTCTTTGTGTGGTCCACGTTTGAGCCTTGATCCTATCGCTCGGGTCTGCTGCGGGTTTAAACACCGTTACCGGGAGCCCTCTTCTCGCCATGTCAGCTGTTGCTTCTTCCGCCGAATTATAGAGACATGTTTCTTCACCGTAGAAGACCCTTAACTTCGCAGAAAATGGCGGCTGAAAGTGCAGTTTCTTTTCCCTTAGCACCTTTTTGGCGTTGTTGTATTCCCTGCGCTTTTTAAGGACCTCCGGGGCGTAATCGTGTTCCACGAAGACTTTTCTCTCTTGGTGCATAAATCCTTTTTTCTGCCAAGCCAGTCTTACAACCTCTTGTTTTATTTTGAAATTGGAAAATCTTACCAACACCGAATGTGGGGGCGCTTCCGCCGCTGGCTTAGCGGCTAATGAACGATGTGCCTTTTCTATCTTCAAGTCGGTGGTTTGTGGAATATCCAATTTCTCTCTTAGTAAAGATTCCACACATTCTGCCATTGAGTTAAAACCGTTTTCGGCTCCTTCTATCAGACCATGAATTCTTATGTTGTCTCTTCTCTGTCTTCCTTCTTGGTCGGTTAGCTTAGCCTCTATTGATGCTTGTCTTTTGCGTAGGTCCAGTACAGAATCTTCAAGCACTTTTATTCGTTCCTCTGCTTCCAAGATTCGGTTCTCGGCCTGGTCCACTCTGCTGTTTGTCCTTTTTAATTCGTCTCTGAATTCACGAAATTCGGCCCAAACCTCTCGGCGAAATCGTCGTAGTTCTTCAAATAGCGTTTTCAAGCTAACCTTCTTGTTAGCTACATTCAGCTCCTCGTCTTCTGAACGGAAATCTTCCGGTTCAGATTCTCCGGCCGATACGTGTCCTGGCCTGGAAAATTTCAGTTTCCCCTGTTTTCCTTTAGACATGATGATTTTGTCTTTTGATTTTCACTTCTCCAAAAATCCGTTAAGTTTGATTTTCAAGATATTTTCTTGGATTGGGTCTGGGAGCTTCAGCGTTAAGCTGCTATCGCCATGGCGTCCAGAC
Source organism: Pholidichthys leucotaenia (assembly GCA_020510985.1). Lineage (NCBI taxonomy): Eukaryota > Metazoa > Chordata > Actinopteri > Cichliformes > Pholidichthyidae > Pholidichthys > Pholidichthys leucotaenia. The sequence goes on along the minus strand of CM035839.1, from coordinate 227,178,304 downwards.
CGGAAGTCGTGGATCTTAAATTTTTGAATAATATGTGCAACTGTAGTCACAGGAACATCAAGCTGCTTGGAGATGGTCTTGTAGCCTTTACCTTTAACATGCTTGTCTATAATTTTCTTTCTAATCTTCTGAGACAACTCTCTCCTTTGCTTCCTCTGGTCCATGTTTAGTGTGGTACACACCATGTCACCAAACAGCACAGTGACTACTTGTCACCCTTTAAATAGGCCGACTGACTGATTACAAGTTTGTAGACACCTATGATGTTAATTAGAGGACACATCTTGGTTGAACATGTCCCTATGGTCACATTATTTTCAGTCTTTTCTAGGGGTACCATCATTTTTGTTCAGGCCTGTTTCATGAGTTTGTTTTTTAAAATAATTCTGTTGAACCGCAATTCAAAAGAATTGTCTGATTTTCATTGGTTAATTTTCATAGAATTTTTTATTTATTACCACTTTTGTCAGATTCAAGTTATTTCTGTGACCATTGTGGGTTTTTCTTTCAGTAACAGAGGGGTACCAACAATTTTGTCCGCGTCTGTACATACACAGACACATGGAGTGATTACTGTATGCCTACAGTGGATATAAAAAGTCTACACACCTCTGTTCAAATGCCAGGTTTTTGTGATGTAGAAAAATGAGACCAAGATAAATCATTTCAAAACTTTTTCCACCATTAATGTGACCTATAACCTGTACAACCTGTTGTGTGGGGATTTGATATTTGGGCCTTGCCGTAGCCTGGCCGGGGGGTTGTGGGTGATGACATCAGGCGGGCTACGGCTGGAATATATTGAGTTGTTTTTTTATAATAAAGTTAGTTCAGTGCTCAGTTGAATGGGGCTCCGGTCTCATGTTATTCTGACATAACATTTGGCGACGAGAATAAACCATGGGAGTGTGCATTAGATCGCCACCTCCATTTTTGCAGTCTCCGGGCATGCCAGCCACACCATGGGGCCGCTGGCGAGAGACATTCGAGGTGAATGTGGCCACGGCCAGTTTGAGCGGCGCAGATGAAGAGAAACAGAGGAGCCTACTCATTCACTGCCTTGGTGAGGAGGGCCAACGGATATTTTTTGGGCTGGATGGCAACGGCTCACTGAAGGAAGGTTTGGACTTAATGGACTGTTTCTTCAGGGACCATTCCAATATCACGGTGCAAAGATATAAATTTTTTGACCGCAGACAGCCAGCTGGTGAGTCCACCCAATCCTTCATTATGGAACTCTGTAGCTTAGCAAGGAAGTGTGCCTTCAGACCTATTGAGGAGGAGCTAGTCTGAGACAAGCTAGCCCACAGTACGAACAATGAGCTGCTGAAAGACAAGCTGATGCTGACTGCGGATGTCCTCATGCTAGGGAAGGTGGTTGAACTGACTAGGCGGGTTGAGTCCACCGCCCAGCTGGGCCTGCCAGTGCTAGCTAAAGAGAATGTAGCTACTCAAGTTTTCCCTCCAAGTCTAGCCGTTAGCAATGTAGCTAACTCATCGGGGTGGGCTCCCAAAAGGCGGCGACTGTGGCACAGGACAGTACCATCACCACTAAACCATCGGTGGCGGAGCCCAAGAGTATGATGCAGGTGTGTGTAGTGGGTGCAAAGAAGGAACCGTTAAAGTGCTATGTCCTACAGCTGGACGAAGTTGATGTGCCGCTTATGGTGGACTCAAGAGCCGTTAAGTCCATATTAAGTATGGCTACATTGAAAAGACTTTTCCCGGGCAAAATCATCAGTGCAGGGGTGGTGAAAATGTTTGGGTGTAGTCACACTGAAATTGAAATAGCGGGCACAATCAGCTTCTCAGTGAAATGTGGGTTAAAGATGGTTCCCTTGTTCACCTTCCAGGTTTTGTGCCAGGGGGCCAACTTGCTGGGAATCAACCTGTTGGGGGAACTGAGATTCTCCATCACGGACCCAGAGGGCTCAACGGTGCTGTTGGCGTTCCCCGAATGACATGTCTGCTGACTGGTGTTGTTTGTGGGCCTTGGATGCATCAAGGTGTTCTACCACCACCTGCTCATTGATCCAAGCATGACACCGAAAATTCAACCATTACGGCGGCTTCCCCTCACTCTGGGGGACAATGTTACAGCGGAACTGAATAGACTGCTCAAAGCTAACGTCATCGAGAGGGTGGATGCTTCACTCTGGATATCAAATATTGTGGTGGCCAGGAAGAAGACGGACAGCATCTGGCCATGTATTGACCTTAGGATGGTGAATAAGGCGATTGTGCCGGACAAACACCCCACTCCCTATGATGTAACAACTCACCGCAACATTCAGCGGCTCAAGGGTATTCACAAAACTGGATCTCCACCAGGGTTACCTGCAAGTGCCTCTTCACCCAGCTAGCAAGAACCTGACAGCGTTCGTGACCCACATGGGCGTTTTCAGGTATGCCCGCATGCCTTTTGGTCTGAGCTCAGTGCCTAGCTGCTTTCAGAAGGTCATGTCCACAATTCTGGCCGGCCTCAAGGGTGTGGTGGCATACCTGGACGACATTATGGCTCACGGTGCATCGCGGGAGGAGCACGATGATCATTTGGGATGAGTGATGGAGGTGCTACAGGAGCACGGAGTCACACTGAACAGGGAAAAGTGCATTTTTGCAGCAGACTCCATGGAGTCTGTGGGACTCCAGCTGGCGGTCGAGGGTCTGAGGCCCCTGCACCCAAACGTGGAGGTGGTCCTGCGTCTCCCGAATCCCACAACACCTGCACAGATTTCCTCGTTTTTGGGCATAGTGAACTTTTACGGATGTTTTATTACCCATTATTCAGAGACAATCAAACCGCTCCAGGCTTTTCTGAAAAAGGATGCACCGTGGCAGTGGACCCCAGCCTGCTCAGCAGTGGTCGCTAGGCTGAAGTCCCAATTCACCTCCCCTCCAGTGTTGGCTCACTTTGATCCAAAATGGCCAACTTTTGTGACCTGTGATGCGTCTGGTTCAGCAGTGGGGGTGGTTATGTCTCAGGTGCAAGACGGTACCGAGCTCCCAGTGGCATTCGCATTGAGGTCTCTTTCAGCGACTGAACAGAAATATGCCGTGGGTGAGAGGGAAAGGCTCGCCTGTGTCTGGGCATGTGAACAGTGGCACATCTACCTCTATGAGCGCCACTTCACACTGCGGTCGGACCACCAGACACTGACCACGCTACTGGAGACAACGGGCTCAGGACACAGACCCCTACGAATCCACAGGTGGATGGAGCGGCTGAGGGCCTACAACTTTACTACCCAGTTCACCCCTGGAAAAGAGAACGTAGTGGTGGACCTCCTGTCCCATGCCACGGCCAAGACAGCGCAACCAGACGACGATGGTGATGATCCCATGGAGGTGGATCTGGTCAACACGCTGCACAGACCCCTACAGGACATGGTATCCCTCCAGGAGCTCCAGACAGAATCGGAACGGGAACCCACGTTGTTACAACTGTGCTTGGTCATCAGGGAGGGTTGGCCCATGAAAGTGCAGGGTGAGCTGGCACCTTTTCACCGGCTTAGGGATGAACTGAGCTGTTGGAACAGTGTGTGTATAGCGAGGGGGCACTGCACGTTGATCCCGGTGTCTCTGAGATCATGAGTTCTGGCGATGCTCCATGATAGTCGCCTGGTTGTGGTCAGGGTGAAGCAGCGTTGCAGGGATTCAGTTTGGTGGCCTGGCATTAAGGACACTGAAACTATAGTAAAGAACTGTGTCCCATGCTTGGAGAGCAGAAAGACCGACGGACCCCCCCCACACACACACCCCTGTGACCATTACCGTACCTGGAAGGCCCTTGGAAGCACATCCAATTAGACATCTGCAGCGAACTGCATGCATCAGCCCCAAACAGCCGGTTTCTGCTTGTGGTCTACTATCTGTTCTCTAAATGGCTGGAGGTGTTGCCCACTAATTCAGTCACAGCGGATGTAGTTACGGGTTTCCTCTCGTCACTGTTCGCTAGATGGGGGGGGGGGGGTTTCCTGGATGTCATCACTACAGACAATGGCCCACAGTTCATCGCTGGGGAGGAGTTTTTGGGCATTAGGGGCGTGGAGCACATCAAAACTGCGTTCTATCATCCCCAAGCCAATGGGGGTGTGAAGCATTTCAAAAAGACTCTGAAAAACGGGCTGAGAGCCCACTTGGGGGATGGCTTCACATTTCCGGACACCGTCCAGAGCACACTCCTCCTCTACAGGGCAACGACCCATGCTATGACAGGGTGCTTCCTGGCGAAACTCGTGCTGGGGTGTGAACTCCACCTGCCTCTGGACCTACTGTGACCATGTACAACCCCTTGTCCAGGGAGCACGGACCCTCCACGGGACCGGGTCAATGCCCAACAGTGAAAGATGAAACAACAGTTCAACAGGAAGTTCAGGGTGAGGGCCCACGGACTGGAGGTGTCGCACTGGGTTTGGATTAAACACCCCAACCGCACACATAAACTGCAATCTGTCTGGACAGGGCCCCTACAGATCATGAGGCGGCGGGGCTGGGACACATTCGAGCTCTCGGACGGGTCACGGTGGCACTCCAGCTGACTCAGGAATTTCTGGGTACATGTGCAGTTCACTGCAACCATTTGCGGGCAAACGTTGGGACTTGGAATTTTTAGCAAGTTTCACCTCATCCTTCCTCTGCAAAACTAAACAGCTAAACCAGCGTGAAAACAATCGATGTGATGAATAAATGGTGTAGTTGCTGATTTTTTTTTTTTTTCAGTAACTGCTATTTTGTAACAGTTCAGCTCCACATGCTGTAAAAAAAGTCACACTGCTGCTTCTAACGGCCCGGCATAGTTATTACCTTTTTTCCCCTGACTCCTTTGATGGTACAGATGAGTTAAATTTGTGTTTATTTCAAAAACAAAGCCTATTCTTAGAATTGTGGCAAATTAAAAGTCAAGAAAATATGGCGATACAATACAAACCTTTAGCTGCACTTAATTTTGACCGGGCAAGCTGAAACAAAGAGGTGGACAGACGGATACACACACAAACAGACACATTGAGTGATTACCCTATGTCTCCGTTTTCACCAAGGCATAAAAACCAGGGCCTTAAGTTACCTCCTCTTTTTCTTCCAACTACTCATCCTCTGATATTGTGATGATCCATATATGGGATTTGGCAAGAATTTTATGCCGGATGCCCTTGCTGATGCAGCCCTCCACATTTAGCTAGGCTTGGGACCAGCACAAGGAGTACACTGGCTTCTGCGTCCTCCCATGACTGAGTAACCAGCTTTCCCTCCCCCATTCTATATTATGCTGAGCACCAAGCTAGAAGCCAGGAAGTGCTATGTTTTTATATGGTCTTTGGTATGACCTGGCTGAGACATGAACTCACAACCTCCCTGTAGGGTAACTGCTCTACCACTAGGCCACCACTCCGGCTAACACTAAAGTTACTTCCCTAAGCCCAAATCCTGTTTTGTAATACAGGCCTCTGGTCAGCTTGCCACATGGGCGGTATATAGGGTTGTTAACTGTCCCGGTTTATTGGGCTAAATACGTTTGTCCTGAGTGGGACGTGTGTTGTCCCGTGTATTCAAGACCGCCTTAATAAACAGGCTAAGCTGGGCTGAAGCCCAGGGCCTATCATGTGCCAATGAAAAAAGATCATGTTAATTGGTCAAATTCTATGTCCATCACTTGATATTCATGTGTGGCTGCTGATTGGTCTAATTTACAAGTGCCCCACGTGGGTACCAGTAACAATAGCCATCCATCCATCCAGCCATCTTCTACCACTTTTCCGGAGGTCCGGATCACGGAGACAGCAGCTCAAGCAGAGAAACCCAAACTTACCTTTCCCATGCCACCTGCTCCAGCTCTTCAGAGAGGATACCAAGGTGCTTCCAGACCAGCTGGGAGACATAGTCTCTCCACCGAGTCCTGGGTCTGCCCGAGGGTCTCCTCCCAGAGGGACATGCCCAAAACACCTCAAGTGGGAGACGTCCAGGAGGCATCCCAATCAGATGCCCAAATCACCTCAACTGGCTCCTTTCAATGTGGAGTAGCAGCGGTTCTGCTCTGAGCCTCTCCCGGATGACTGAGCTCCTCACCCCATCTCTAAGGGTGAGTCCAGCAATCCTACGAAGAAAGCTCATTTCAGCTGCTTGTATCTGCGATCTTGTTCTTTCGGTCATTACCCAAAGCTTGTGACCATAGGTGAGGGTAGGAATGTAGATTGACTGGTAAATCGACAGCTTTGCCTTAGAGCTCAGCCCCCTCTTCACCACAACAGGCCGGTACAACGTCCACATAATAATAATAACAATGCATCAGATTTATATAGCGCTTTATCATAGACACTCAAAGACGCTTTACAAGTAGATACATTATTAATTCACTCCAGACAGACAATTGCTCCTCCTGAATCCGTGGTTCGACCAACGGCCGGACTCTCCTCTCCAGTACCTTGGCACAGACCTTCCCAGGGAGGCTGAACAATAGCCTATCAGAGGAATTGTTTTGACATGTGACTATGCAAGCACCAGTTAGAGGAAATTAGCCTGGTCAAAATGTCCTGAAAAAAGTTTGAAAGCGTCGCTCATAAAATTATTGAGGAAAGGAGCTTAGGGAAAATGAATTGCTCAAAAAGTCCCAAAGTGTAAAGGATTTTTCTGAGCTGGAGCATTGAGTGGAGGAGGAAGGTGGGCCATTAAAGCCCTCACCTGGAGGAGAAGGGAGAAGAAAGGCCATGATTGCTTACACCAGACAGCTGTGCGTGAGACAGTGGACTCTGAACTTGGTAAAAAGCAGACTGGATCAAGTATGCATCCATAGAGTATGACAATATTCATGAGTTGGACTTAACCCTCAAGCGACCGTGTGGGGTCATTTACGACCCCAGCCATATAATTTAATGTGCCGTCTCTTTATTTTTTATCCGAATTTTCTTTCCTAGCATGAGTTTGTCAGTCTACTAATCCTACACACTTTCAGTTTTTTGCAGGGATCAACCAATTGTTGTGGCGTAGACATCGCAAACTCTTGTGGGGTCATTTATGACCCCGAAGAGAAGCACTGGTTTTTAAACATTAGTTAGTTAGTTAATTCCCTTCACACCATGTTGGTGTATGGAGCGGCGCCTATCTCCGTTTCTCTGACCCTAGGCCACACAGCTACTGTAAGTAGTGAAAGCTACAGTTGGGGGTCAGTCCTCTAGTAGCTCTGTGGGTAACTTTACTTTCCCTGTTCCATTATGCGGAGCACCACGCTAGAAGGCAGAAAGCACCATTTTTATATGGTCTTTGGTATGACCCAGCCGGGATTTGAATCCCTGCCTCCCGGGTGTGGGGCGGATGCTGTACCAACTGAGCCACCACTCCGGTTTTTAAACATAGGTTTTAGAAATTTTATTCAAATGTTCCACTTCTAATCAGTACTTTATATTGTATTGCAGTGAACCAAGACCAGTTTTCAAGGCCATGATGTCCAGAACTAGGTTCAGAGACATTTTAAAATACATGCGATTTGACAACAGAGCAACCAGGGCAGAGAGGCAGGCCATAGATAAGCTTGCTTAGCAAACACATTTTACATTAGATCATTATAAAATACCTGTCATAAATACAGGGAGTAGTTTTGGTATGCTAAACCTCCAACCAGCCATTTATAATAAGGATCCCTGTACAGAACACAATGGGGTCATAAATGACCCCACTTGGTCATTTCAGTCCGTAAAATAGCTTGGTCGCTTGAGGGTTAAAGGTCATAATGAAGGATTTTTCAATCAATCAATCAACCTTTACTGTCATGATGCTATACATACAACTGTAGTGCAAGCAAGATGAAATTGCGTTTCTCTAGGCATCCATATAAACACACTCACACACCCTCGCCTCCCACCCCAACAGCCATTCACACATCCCTGAGACACATTTGGTTTTTACAGTAATATTAACTTACTCAGTTGCTCAGCACTGGGTGTGTTTATATATTTATATATCTACATATTATTCCATCTAGCTACATTGCTCCGCACTGTGTGTGTTTATATACTTGCATATTTATTCCACCTAGCTGCAATGCTCCGTACTGTGGGTGTTTATATATTTACATATTTATTCCATCTAGCTACAATGCTCTGCACTGTGTGTTCATATATTCATATATTTATTCCATCCAGCTACAATGCTCTGCACTGTGTGTCTGTGTGTGTGTGTATATATATATATTTTATAGTAATACGTACATATGTTTATTAGCTGCTCTTGCTTGCTTGTTTTTTTTCTTGCCTTCTGATTGTTGCTCTGAGTGTTGCTATCCCTGTGCTGTTGCAATCCTGGAATTTCCCCGTTGTGGGACTAATAAAGGCTTATCTTATCTTATCTTATCTTATCTTACTACAGTTGCAGTTTAAGGTGATAACTGCCTGTATATAAAATACCAATTAAAATGGCTAAGTGAGTTAAAGGCCAAATGTCACGTAATTTTTTTTTCTAAATGACAACGAATTTAGATAAAATACACATAGCTTAAACCAAATATTCATACCGGAGACCATATCACCCACCTGTATTTACATAATTGCACAAAATACACCAGGTGAAGGCCCCACCTTGCTTGCTGGCTTGTGACAGCCAGTCCAGACCACGCCCATGTTTTTGACATCACCAGTTGTACCCTGGCTGCCCTGCCTATCCACATTCACACTTATCAACATTGGACAATCATGACGGAAAGTGACAGCCATTGTGAACAAATTAGTTTAGTTTTGTCTTTTTTTTTTGTCAGTGGTTCAGACAGTGACAGAAGCATAGAACCTTACCGGTTCGAGCCGTCCGAGACGGAATCAGATGCTTTGTCTGATGACAACAGTTCCAACGATGACCAGAGAGCAGAACCAGTGGAAAATGTCATTGAACTGGACATTAATCGCCTCCAGAATTGCGAAGCCGAAGGGGGTCTGTCCAGGGCGCCCCATAAATATTGATTTTTCGGAAGCCATTATTATTACATTGGAGGAGAGCCGCTGCTGTCAAGAAATTGACCAGATCAATATGAAAATGGAGGCGCATACCTGTCAAGTGAGACGTTTTCGCCGTATTTTAATACCGTAAAACGCGGCTATAAGGGACAGCGGAGTAATAATGGACATTTCTCTGGGAAATGTTTTCATACCTGTCAAGTGAGACGTTTTCGCCGTATTTTGGTGCCAAGCGCGGCTGTGGGGGACGGCGCAGTGGTGGACACTTTTCTGGGAAATGTTTTAAATGTAGTTCGTGTTGTTATTGTCAAATATTTTAAGGAAAATACGGGGAAAATGCAATTTTAGCAAAAACGGGCGTATTGCCATTTCTGTACGCCCAAAACAAAAGCATACGGGAAAAAAAATTGAGTGTCTTGAGGAGCACTCCTGTGTGTGATCCCCCACAGCTGGTGCTGGCTCAGCCTGAGCTATTATCACTACAACGAGAAGTGTGGAGTCAGTCATTAGTTTGATTGTCTGGGCGGGCTGATCGCTCAGCTTGAGCTATTATCACTACTGTTCGAAGTGTGGAGTCAATCATTAGTTTAATTGTCTGGGCGGGCTGATCGCTCAGCTTGAGCTATTCTCACTACAATGAGAAGTCATTAGGACAATGGTTTAACACGTTCAGCTGTGCAGCGGTTGCGGAACAGACAGAGATCGCCTGACAAATACAGAATTATGCCTTTTTTTTTTATTTTGCGCTGGACGCTGAGTTGTGTTGTTATTGTCAAATATCCATGAATCCTTAAAATATTTGACAATAACAACACGAGTTGCATTTGGGGCATTTCCCAGAGAGGTGTGCCTTGTTGCTCCGCCGTTCCTTATAGCCGCTTTTTACGGTGTTGAAGTACGGCGAAAACGTCTCACTTGACAGGTATGAAAACATTTCCCAGAGAAGTGTCCCTTATTACCCAGCTGTCCCTGATAGTCCCGTTTTAAGGTATGGGTGAAATATCCAATTTTTTCTTTCTTGTTGCTCACTTCAACCTTCCAGTCTCCATATAAACAATCAATTGAAATACCCCAAGCATCAAACTAGGGTACAATCGATTTCGTCACTTCCGCCTTCTTCCCCAGGCGATTCCAGGGGCCGTGTCAGGCCAAGCGTGGCAGTTTTAAATTAACGAATATTCCGTTGTTACTGAAGCATATGCACCAAGACCCGAACGGATCGGTTCCCTTTCAGAATCAGAATCAGAATAAACTTTATTGCCAAGCATGTAAAAAACACACGAGGAACTTGACTTGACATTGGTGCGCATGCGCGCGACACAACGACACGGCAGCCATAATAGGCGCCTCATCAAACAGAGATAGATAAGAAAGGGAGGGGAAGGGAGGGAACGACACAAGGGGGGAGGAGAAAAAAAACTTCGTTATCAAAATACAGCTTATTTTTAAGCAGATTATGATTACAATGAAAAAAAATCTCTCAATAGCACAGAGCAACAACTCAGAATTTCACAAGACACAAGAGAGCAGTGTACAGTATATCTTTAATCAGTTCATGAATCAATGTGTGTGCGGTGTTGAGCAGTGTTGATGATAATAAGAGAGACCCAAGGACCCTTGGCAGAAGATGTTTCGTCTGTCTGGCGCCCAGTCTTATCTGGCGCTGCAGCTGGCTGTCCAAGGCCTTGTGCTCATGATTTTGAAAAAACACAGTCTGCAGACAGCCAGGAGGAATTTTCATGGGGAATAATAATGCCAAATAGGACTGATCACAGAGGAGACTTGTATTTCTTCTGTAGATTCAGTACATTAATCCTTCATTGCGCAGCTTTGAATTCGTCGTGGAAAGACCTGAGCGAACCCATGATGTAATCCACCTTACGAGACAGTTCTCCAGTAGTCGCTATCAGGGTCTTCTCCAGTTTCTCAATTTGTTGGATGCACCTCGCCTGGCCAGCATTTTGATAGGTTGAATCCATCTTCAGCAATTTACGGTAAACCAAGACAATTCCCGTCCCAATCAGAATTATCCCAATCACCAAGATTACGAAGATAAACAAATCTTCAATATCTTCGATAGAGAGATTAGAGAGACACAGCATTTTCCAATTACCTGTGTCACATAGATAGCCCACTGGAGCCGTTCCAGCGGGGCAGACAGCTTCCCCCGGAGCACTTTTCCTTGTTGAAAAAATAGTGTCAATTGTGTTCAAAGCCCAGCTTATTAACTCCATAATTTCTTTTCGGCGGTCGCAGTTAGACGCAGACAGACAACAGCAAGCTGGGATCCAGTAGTAGGAGGGGAGGAAAAAGTCAGCAGGAGAGAAGAAAAAAGCGTCTGCTCTCTTGGGAGGGCGGAAGTGAAGGAGAATTTGAGAGTAGATATTTGTCAGAATATCTACTTTCAAGATATTTAAAGTACCCTGTTACGTGACATTTGGCCTTTAAGGTAGCTAAGTAAAATAAATACTTAAAACAAACTAGAACTGTAATATACTGTACATATAATATACATAATGTCCATAAAGTGCAGTAATATGTATAAAAGATTCCGGATCAACTATTCAGCATTTTTCTCTAAAGACCAGAAGAAAACACTTCTAAAAAGGTAAGACATGCTATCTGCAGTGCTTTCCAGCCACTTGTGCATTGTTTGAATCTGGAATTTTATGCCGAAGGCAGTATCTGTCACACTGTAAAAAGGGAAATCTCAGCAAGATAAAATATCCTAAATCAAGGCATTACGCTCGTTTTTCTCTCACAATATACAGTAATTTTGACAAGAATTTCTTTTTGTTGTGCAGTTTTCTGTAAGATTTTACTTGCTTCACAAAAGTTTTTACTCGTTTTAAGAAATTTAATCTTACTTTGTTGGCATTTTTTTTTTCTAATTTAAACTAGAATTACCTATTGCCAGAATTTTTTATTTTAACATCGTGGCACCAAGCAATAGTTAAACCCCTCTGTCCCTTATTTGGCTGTGAGAAAGTTGGCAACTCTAGCTGTAAGGAGAAAACACTGGTAGTCAGTTTCGCGGTGCAACCGGTCTTGCATTTTTTTTAGATCTAAAATCTGACATCAGTACAGAAATTACCAGCGTAGATTTACAACTAAAGCTGACAAGCCATGAGGGCACATTGCCAACAATTTACTACTTTTTCCACATGCTGACAGAGGCATTAATGTGACATGGTTTGATCCAAAACGCCACAGGGCTTAAATACGGCAACATCATTCTCCACCCAGCTTAAGCAGCCTCTCTCACAACATCCCATTTTAGTGTTTTGTCAAGTGTTGGTAGAAGATTCAGCTGGGATCACAGCTGTTGGATGGGGTCAATGAGTTTTATCAAAAGGAGCCTGACATATTGGCTACATTAAGCTAGCAACAGTGACATTACAGTTTTATCATCACAAAAACTAAAAAAAAAAAAAAAAAAAAAAAAAAAAAAAAAAAAAGAATGACAGAATATACAGCTGTGGATTATTGAGCCAGCTGAAAAAACATTTAGTCTAGTAGGGTGACTTTTAAGAAAAAGTAACCAAAAACAATTATTTTATTTACTGAAGACTGTATTGTTGGATGTGCCAGTGCAGAAGACACTGCACACTGTAGTGATAGTACCAGTACATGGAGGAATTTTTTAATATTTAATTTTATATTAGCATCTGGATTTCCTAATAATGGGTTAGGGCAGGGGTCTCCAATCATGTGCCATGGAGGGCCAAGACCTGCAGGCTTTACCTCCAACCAGTGTCTTCATCAGCAGATTCCACTGAATTTCTTCCACTGATTGCTGATCAGTGAAAACACCTGCTGAAGAGACTGGGTAGAAGAGAGAACTTGCAGGGTCTTTGCCCTCCATGGCACATGATTGGACACCCCTGGGTTAGGGTTTAATGGGATTTAACCCTTCTTGTGTCTTGGTTTCATGGACATGGAAAGCGCCCTCACTGTCTGTCACAGTTCTGCACCTGTCATGTGATGTGACAATAAACCATAAGAAAAAATCCCCAGTTGTACTAAGTATTCCACCTCACAAGGTGGCAGACACGTACAACTTACTGCTCTTGCTTACGAACTTACGAACTGACACATACTGACTCATACATACACTGCCTCTCTCAACTCTTGTGTGATCTATATTGTCTGCTAATTGTGCATAGGTTTTTTTCTGTGTAGTCAAAATTTGGCTCATTTGAGCTTTATATGAGCTTATACGAGCGTTATTCTGATTAACTATGTTTTTTCTCTCTCCTATTGTGTTTTCCTCCCCCTCCCTTCCCCTCTTTACCCCCACTGTATGACAGGCGCCTTGCATGGCTGCCGCGTCATTGGATGCGCCTAACGTGCGCGTCCAATGTCAAGTCAAATTCCTCATATGTTTACTTGTAAATATACTTGGCAATAAAGCTGATTCTGAATAGTACAGAAAGTAGCCATAAAATCTAGTTGATCCACTGTGCTAACTCACTAGCAGTACTGTAGGTGTGTGGGTTTGGAAGCTAAAATGAGTGGTAATAAAGCTGACAGTATTATCCAGTGACCGTCTGCTAAAATGGCTGTGTGATGCGTACAGTGTGTTTGTCTTGTCATTCGCTTTCAGCACCACCCCAGGCTAGCACTTTGCTGTGAAAAGAAGTAGCTTATGTAACCTATGTGGCCCAGATATGGGGTCCTCCCCGAGGTAGCAGATGGTTATTGGGTACCTTGCTGCCCCAAAGCTAAACCACAGGGCCTTGGAGGAGATTAGGCCCCTAAATGCACAGCATGCATGGCCCACTGGTGTGTGAATATGCCCCGACACCTGCAATCCTAGTCTCCAGCTATGGGTTAAATAGTATCACTGCCTTGTGATAGTCTTGGGAAAGTCAAAGGTTAAGGGGAGTAAACCCTGACAAAAAGTCTGGGTAGATGACACTCGTGTGTGGTAACCACAAGCATCTATAGGAAGGACAATCCAGAGAGAAAACCTGGCCCACCAGAGTGGAGGTTTGGCATGGGGCTAACTACTCCATCCTAGAAAACAGCATATATACAGAAACCACACGGCCTTATGTCCCACCTAGGGATGAAGAGGGTAAGTAAATAATTATTATTATTATAATTATTATTCCCCATGAAAATTCCTCCTGGCTGTCTGCAGACTGTTTTTTTCAAAATCATGAGCACAAGGCCTTGGACAGCCAGCTGCAGCGCCAGATAAGACTGGCGCCAGACAGACAAAACATCTTCTGCCAAGGGTCCTTGGGTCTCTCTTATTATCATCAACACTGCTCAACACCGCACACACATTGATCCATGAACTGAATAAAGATAACACTGCTCTCTTGTGTCCTGTGAATTCTGTGTGTAGCGAATATACTGTATGTGCATGAGCTTTTTTTTTCCTTGAACTCTTAATATTGATTAAGTATGTAACCAGTATTTTGATTCAATGATTTTTTTGCTCCTTCCTATTGTATCATCTTTATGCGACCTGTACCCTCCTGCTGATAGGCGCGTTGCAGATGCGCCGCGGCACGGAAATGCAGGTTCATTACTGTGTCAAGTCAAATTCTCTCGTATGTTATCAGTGATCTGTTAATGTACTTGGCAATAAATCTTTTTCTGATTCTGATTCTGAAATAATCCTCCAGTGACCGCTGGTTCTCACACCACATCAGTGTCTTGTTCACAGTGACGGGGTTTTGTTTGCTCTGAGTTTTGGGGGTTTTTTGGTGGTAGTTTGAGACACTCATTTAATTCATGCACAAAATGGTTAACGTTCAACATATATCTCCTACAGTTTTCATACAGTATATATAAAATGGTTATTTTTTAGAGTGATGGTTTGGGTGTTCTTGCAGAAAGTGTTTCAAGCTGCCCATTCCTGCCACTGTATTTTATGAAGGAGAAAAGAAAGACACAATATCGAAGTGGCACACTAGGAAACTATTATTTATTGGGGGTTTTCCTCATTTAAAAAAAAAAAAAAAAAACTTACACTCATTGAGTACAGCAGATAAAATCTCCAAATGTCATTTCCAAACAGTTTTATTTGGAGGACTGACCATTAGTTTTTTGTTTGTTTGTTTTTTCCCGTGGGTAATTTTCTTTACAATTGGGAATCAAAAAGTCAAAACTGACATTTTTATAAATTATGTAAAAACCTGATTAACACAAAACATAAAAAGAACTGTATGGGACATAAAAAGGAAAAGAAATAACATGATGTGAATTTCATGTTACCCTCTTTATTATTGTACACAATATACAAAACTGGTCCTTGTATCATTTTCCATGCGAACATACCGTCTTGCTCGGATTAAAAGGTGGAGATAAATAAATAAAATGCATCTAAGTATCTCAAAAGGATATGAGGTAAGTGAGCATGGAAAGCATGTTAACTTCCAATAAAATAAGCAGAAAGGAAACCTGACAAAATACAAAAAGAAAAGAAAAATACACATTTTCAAGCATGGGAATTATTGAATCCATGACCAGGTGCTACCAACAGATCATTTCATACAGCAACCACAATTCTACATAGAACAGTAACACTGATTATGGCAGCACACTGTGCCCAATCAAATAGTTTAAAAAAAAAAAGTAAAATGGGCATAAGAAGACATTTCAGCTGGTTTAATGTGGTTTACAACTGAAAAGTAATTGGGCAAACTTAAACTTAAAACTACAGCTAAACTAGACTTGAGATGGAAATTTAAAGGGGAAAAAGGCAGAAAAATAAGAGTACAGCAATGCAGAAGGGATGGAGTTGCAGATGTCTTGTAGATAAAAGCATTCTCCAGCAGCTTCTCCAGTTCTGCTGCACCACGAGGACAGAAAATACACATCACAATTATGAAAACACAGGAGTAAAGAGCTGTTGACAAAGAAGCTGAGAGCATCTTACCTTCACTGATTGGTGCACATTATCTGTGCTTGTCAGAAGATTTATGAGTATGACTGTTAAGGGAAAATATGAAATAACTGGGGGGAAAAAGGTAAAATGCAAACAAGTATTCAATTACAGTCAAAACATTTGAGAGAATATTTGTAATTTGTGAATGTGCTTAATCTCAGTGGTTTAACTTAAAATCACTGAGCAAAGCAGGGTCAGGTGAGGAATCTTCATTTCAGAAAATGACAAAACCTGTATAGGAATGGCAGGATGAAATGAGCTAGATTCTATATATTAAATGGGGAAAATGTTTCCTTTGCAGTATTTGAATCAAATTTTAGTCCATTCTTATCCATGAATGTAGTGTCTTGAGTTCATTCCCACATTTGTTCCAGTGGAAACAAACTTTAAATTCATATGAGGAATATAAAAGAATGTTATGCAGAGAAGCCAACTTGCTGCTACAAATGAAAGCACTGAGGTGCTGATGCCTCGGTGCCTGTGGCATGGAGGCATTGGGGGGACACTGCCACCTCTAGTGGCCTGGTATAGTTATTACCTTTTTTCACGGTTCCACTGTTGATGGCAGTAGCAAGTTAAATTTGTGTTTATTTTGAAAACAAAGCCTTATCTCGAAATTCTGGCAAATTAAAAGTTGAGAAAATATGGCAATACAATGATACAAGTCATTAGTTGCATTTAATTTTGACCAGGCAAACTGAAAAGCTGGTAACAGACACACACACACACACACACTGAGTGATTACCGTATGCCTCCGCTGCACTGAGGCATAATAAGTTACAAATTCTCCTGCTGCAGGAATCTTTAGAGTACTATGGACTACCAGTGGCAGTTTGTTTTTTTGGGGGGGACCTAATGGAACCTTCAACACTAGAAGGTTCCATTAGTTTCTGGTAACATCTGCTCTCAAGTAGGAGCTAAATGGTTCCCAAAAAGGGAATTTTGAAGACAGCAGAATGCACAAAAACCAGCTGCCACCAGATGGTCTGTGGTACTCTGAATACTCCTGTGGGGATAAAATGATAAGGATCCTGAGAGTTCTGTGACACCCAACAGAACCTGAAGTTATTCTCTCACAGGTACACATTTCCAAACAACCAAACAAAAGTCAGAATTCAGAATATGCATGTTTGATCTCACCACATTTAAGGATATTGCTTTTTCTCTTCCTTTCCTCCACTACTGTCCCTTTTCTCTTTCTTTTCAGACTTTTCTTTATCATGTCTGGACTCCTGTAGCACAATGGGGGAAAAAATAAGTCATCAACTCAGACCTAAAGGAAACAAGACAAAAACTGATCAAATAAACATTTTAAAAATGTCCAAGTAGCTGAGGTAGAACATGATTAGTCCCTGAACAAGAGAGGATTGTGGGACATCTCTCAGTGACCTTTTTGCTGCTGGAGGAAGTTCGCTCAGGTTTCACGGAGTCTGCCTTTTCTTTACTGGAAGATTTGGATCTTTTGCTTTTCTCCCTTTCAGTTGATGGCGGGGAGTCAGAGGAAGGACTTGTGCTGTTATTTTTGGTGGCATCTGGGGAAAAAAAATCATTTAGTTAATTCTCATTTACTTTGAGATGCTGTGTCCAGAAGCTACTTCAGATTAACACTTACTGGCTGCATTCTCGTCCTTTCTGCGTTTGGGTTCTTGGCTTGTTTCCCGATCAATGACAGCATGGTCCTGAAGGAGAAATGGTGAATAATTCAGATCCCAAACGTCTAACCTTTCTTCACACCTCTCAGCTAGTATGATCATTTACAAACCAAACCAACCACTGGTAGAAATTCACATGCACTGAGCACCTATGCCTTGTGAAATACTGACTCTCTTCCGGTCTTTGCGTTCCTTCTCTTCCTTCTTCTCTTTGGATCGGCCAGGTGTGGTCTCTAAATCTTTCTTCTCAAGCTCCCTCTCTCTGCTCTTGGACCGGGCAACTGAATTGAAGTTGATGTGATGCTGAAAAAACACCATTACATATGAAGAAGAACAAAACAGGTTACAGGATGTCAGGAGTTCAAAATAAATATAGAGTAGTAAGACACTGTGTTAGAAATAAAGAAAAACACTAATATCTGATATTTAATATGCACTGAATGTTTAGTTTATATGAAATTTAATTGGACAGAACCAAGTTCTTCAGGCTCTGGGCTCCACAAATTAATCACACAGCTGCAGTTTTGGCTTATAAATGCTGAAATAACTGTATGGGAGGAATTTAACAATAGTAGCATGAAAAAAATTCATTTAGATGAAATCTGGCTGCTAAATGTTTTGGTTCACACACTAAAATACGTATGTCAGAAGGCAGGATAAATGAAAACTTATTTGTCAGCCTCAAAGATAGAAACCACAGGATTGTGAGCCAGAGAGATCAAACTTCAAGTTCAAATATTTGAGCCTAAAACAGTAAAATTGAGCAAGATTTTTTTTTTTTTAAATTTAAAAGTGACCTAATAAAGTTGGGGTGAGTCAATGTGATCGTAGTAAAATATGCTCAGTTTGACGGCAGGAACTGAAGTTTGATGCTAAACTCGTGGATTTAACAGTTACCAGATTATGTTTACCAAGAAAAGCAAATATTGATGTCTCAGCTCTAATGGTACGTGTCCAGAGGTTGTGCTAACTGAAAATCTGTCTTTCATTGACCACTTTTTCTGCAGTAACAGAAAAATCTGAAAGTTGTCATCTGAATAGATTACACTGAGGAAGATCCAACTAAAATCAATTAAAATGATAGGTAATAATAGATTGACAGAATTTTTACATCCGTGTCTATCAAAATTAACCTAACCTGCATGTCTTTGGCCTGTGGGAGGAAACCCGAGTACCCAGAGAAAATCCACGCAGACACGAGGAAAACATGCAAACTCCACACAGAAGGGTCACCGATGGTCAAGGGCGGGACTGAATCCACAATGGTCAGGGGTAGAATCGATCCCGTGACCTTGCTGTGCTGACACAGTGCTAACCACTGCGCCACCGAGCTGCCCAAGTTGGGTTAATTGGCATCAACTGGGGATTCTAAATTGTCCTTAGGTATGAATGTAAGAGTGAAAGGTTGTCTGTCTGTGTTGGCCCTGCAATGAACCGGCGATCTGCCCAGGATGTACCCTGCCTCTCACCCAAAGATGCTAACCCCCTCCCCACCCCCGACCTGAAAAGGATTAAGCGGTACAAGATGGATGGATGTCTATCAAAATGGAAAAACAAAAAAGTCTAGTGCAACCTAGATGTCTTGACACTAGACCAACATGCCACCTAGCTAGGTTGGGGCCAGCAGAAGTGTAAATGAGGCATGATTACCAGAGCCAGAACAAATGAATGACATACTGTATGTGTACACTACTTGGCAAAACACACAAGCTGCACCTCACTGGTTTACACATCTAACCAGGCTCTTTTAAAAGGTAGAATATGCAGTATTTTCGACTTTTAAATATTCCACAAATACCTAAAAATGTAATTAGAGTAGGGCTGCAACTAAATTAGTAGTCAACTAATCTAACAACTATTTTTTCGATTAGTCGACTAATCACAATTATTTCTCTCATGTCCACCAGCTCAGCTTCCTGTTGGCACAGCTCCTGTTCGGGGCTCCAGGTTATGTTTTACATCACCTTACTTTGTTGTCAGTCTCTGTCTTAATATAGTGTAGCCTATTATAAAACGTTCCCATAGCTAAATAAAATAATGACCCATCAAACATGAGTTGGAAACTTGAACATGACAGCTTAATCAGAAGTGTTTGTAGAAACACAATAATAGATGCTAAAGTTTGGTATTTAAACCCCTAAAATAAAGTGCAAAAACTAAAATAGCAGCCTTTGCTACTCCATAAAGGGCTGATGTAATGCTGCATGTTCAAAACAAACTAGAGCAATATTCAACTCCATTAAAGTAAAAAAAGAAAATAAGTTGTCTATCCTGTTTGAAACCTTGCTGGGTCTAGAAGTTTAAAAGTTTACTTAGGCTTCAGATGAAAATTAAAATAACTTCTTCCAGTCCAAAATATATTTACAAACGCTTTAAATATCAGTGCAGGAATGTGAGCCTTCACTACACTGCGTTCCAAATTATTACGCAAATAGGATTTTAGTGTCATAAACATTCAATTATTTGTGTTTCAATTAAACTCATGGATGATATTGTGTCTCAGGGCTCTTTGGATCACTGACATCAATCTCACACACCTGTCATAATTAGTTTGCCAGGTGAGCCCAATTAAAGGAAAACTACTTAAGAAGGATGTTCCACATTGTTAAGCATGCCACAGGTTTCAAGCAATATGGGAAAGAAAAAGGAACTCTTTGCTGCTGAAAAGCATCAAATAGTGCAATGCCTTGGACAAAGTATGAAAACATTAGATATTTCACGAAAACTTAAGA
Organism: Pholidichthys leucotaenia; assembly: GCA_020510985.1. Taxonomy (NCBI): domain Eukaryota; kingdom Metazoa; phylum Chordata; class Actinopteri; order Cichliformes; family Pholidichthyidae; genus Pholidichthys; species Pholidichthys leucotaenia. Next base: position 227,158,079 of record CM035839.1, on the reverse strand, counting down.
GTGATCATTGTACCGTAAAGAAATTTGTGGCTAATTGAGAACACAGACGGGTTTGTGTAGAAAAAGGCATAATGAGGAAGGTTTCTGCCAGACAAATTAATCAGATAAGAGAGCAGCTGCTAAAATGCCATTACAAGCAGCAAACAGGTATTTGAAGCTGCTGGTGCCTCTGGAGTCCCACGAACCTCAATGTGTAGGATCCTCCAGAGGCTCGCAGTTTTTTTGTTTTTTTTTGTTACTTATTTGTACCCGTAGGTAGACTTGGTTTGCAGTCTGGTGACAAGCCACCGGCTGCTGGTCGCTGCGTGCGCGAGCGCCCTAAACCTACATGTTTTTGGTGTGCGCGAGGAAACCGGAGAAATCCCGGAGTAAACCCCACGCAACACGGGGAGAACATGCAAACTCCACACAGCTCACTGTTGGTCGGGGGCTGGGATTGAACCCACGATCTCATGATCCCCGCGGTCCCCCGGCCGAGGGTAAAACTGTGCTGCCACAGTGCTAAACCACTGCGCCACCGTGCAGCCATAGGTTTATGCAGTTGTGCATAAACCTACTATTCAGCCACCTCTAACCAATGCTCACAAGCAGAAATGGCTGCAGTGGGCCCAGAAATACATGAAGACTAATTTTCAAACAAACAGTCTTGTTTACTGATGAGTACCGTGCAACCCTGGATGGTCCAGATGGATGGAGTAGTGGATGGTTGGTGGATGGCCACCATGTCCCAACAAGGCTGCAACATCAGCAAGGAGGTGGTGGAATCATGTTTTCGGCCAGAATCATGAGGAGAGAGCTGGTAGGCCCCTTTAGGGTCCCTGAAGGTGTGAAAATGACCTCAGCAAAGTATATATAGTTTCTGACTGACCACTTTCCTCTATGGTACAAAAAGAAGAACCGTGCCTTCTGTAGCAAAATTATGTTCATGCATGACAATGCACCATCTCATGCTGCAAAGAATACCTCTGTGTCATTGGCTGCTATGGGCATAAAAGAAGAGAAACTCATGGTGTGGCCCCCATCCTCTTCTGACCTCAACCCTACTGAGAACCTTTGGAGCATCTTCAAGCAAAAGATCTATGAGGGTGGGAGGCAGTTCACATCAAAACAGCAGCTGTGGGAGGTTATTCTGACATCTCGCAAAGAAATTCAAGCAGAAACTCTCCAAAAACAAGTTCAATGGATACAAGAATTGTGAAGGTTGTATCAAAGAAGGGGTCCTATGTTTACATGTAACTTGGCCTGTTAAGATGTTTTTGATTAAAATAGCTTCTGATTTCAGTAAATATGACCTCCTAATGCTCCAAACAACGGACCATTTTCAGCTCTTTACAACCAATAAAATGTTTTGAAACGAGTTTTTTTGATTTTTGCAAAAAAAAAAAAAATAGTTATCATTGGGAGGTTTATTCAATAAAATTTGAATTATGCTCTAACGGTTGATGACTTGAAAATTACATAGACTGTCATTGCAGTCTATGTAATTGAATGTAAAAATTCCCACAACAATAATAAAGAATATGAAAAAGAGTAAGCTGCTCAAGTAATTCTCCCATTTACTGCAGTTAACATATTATCCAGCATAACGGAAGCAGCTCAGCTGTTAGCAGCTATGGTCAAAGACAGACTACTGTCTGACAGCAGGTAAACTAAACAGCACACACCAATAGTGTGGTCAGTCTTCTAAAGCTGGGAGAGTCACTCATTGAAAATAAGAAGCGCTAACTTTACCGGTGCAGTCTGTTGACAGATGGCCGAAGACGGAGGAACGGAGAAGAGGGGGGAATGAATGCACTGCTGTAGTGCAGCTGTGATATGGCAACGCTGCTTTACAGTTTACATTTAACTTGTTTCATTAATTTATTTTCGGTATAATCCTCCCATACTTTGGAAACTTTTGACCTTCTCTGTGATTTTCTCTCAGTGTCACCATGATGTGTTCCTCTTCCTCAGGAACAGTTAAACTCAACATTCCCACAGCATGCATATAGATTTTAAAACTGAATGATTCATCGACAACAAAAATTTGCGTAAATTAATTTTTATGACCCGCGTTATCGACGTCAACTAATCGTTGCAGCCCTAAATTAGAGTGTAAAGAAACATTTCTTTTGCTGTCATTCCAAATACAATTTATGATATTGCACAGCTAGGAATTAACTTATTGTTTGCAGGGCTGATAAAGTGATAAATAGCACTTTACACCAGCAGGGTGACTATAAGCCAGTTTTCAGCTCTGAGTCAAAAATCCCGTGTTGTAACCTAATTACATTAATGTCTAGAGTAGGGCAGAACATGTAATGATACCAGTTAATTACAGGTTCACTTGGAGTAGACAAACATCAAGAAGTCATCATGGGTCACTGATTAAAAAAAAAAAAAAAGTTACCAAATTCGCCTCAGCATGTGGATAAAGGGGAGGGAGTGTTGTTCATTGCTGCCATCTGGTGTTGCCAGTAATCACCTACAATTTCTACATAGCCCACCTTTAAGAAGTTTGCCCACTTTTATGATGGTGCCTGGATGGTAAACTTTCTCCTATTTATTCGAAATTAAAGAGTGAAACATGTTTCTCAAAACAATCGAGGCAATAAATAAATGGTGCAGTTGATTAATATGCGTTTACTTTTCAGCAACAACCACTATTTCAAAAGTTTAGCATGAGCTCCCAAAAGTGACTGCCTCTACGTACCCGCTGCTCATTTGCTCCAACCGTACACGGTATATTATACACCTGTCCACAGCCATTTTCAGTAGTGCATAGCTAGCACAATTACATCCAAAAAATTAATTACAAAATTCAGGATTCAACATACTCTACATCTGTAATAAAACTAATAATCAGGAAATTGCAAGGACTTTTAGCAAAGCAGACAATCTACAATTCAAAGTGGAACAAATTTAGAGAAAATATCAGAAAATCATTTACCCCCTACAATATGCACATCTGCACTATATGTATGAACACTGTGTGAAATAAACATGTCCTAGCTTGAAAACTATGGGCAGAGTTCACTGGACAAATTTGGATGTATGTACGGACAGACATCACCATACCATAATAGGGCTGGGCAATTAACTGAAATAAAACAAGAACCGACATTTGGCACATAGACCTGAATCTTGGTAATGATGGTTTTTCTTCTCTCCCTGTTGTGTGCGTGTATGTGAGAGCGTTTCATGTACTGTCCATTTAAGGCATGCCAGTGGAGTTACAGGCATGAGCACGCAACTCTGGAAGCGGCGCAGTTAGCGCTGTTCAGATGCAGCAGAACACAGGCAGAACAATTAAAGATGGCTTGTAATGAAAACAAAGGAGGTCCATCCATCCATTGGAGGCAGCAGCTCAAGCATAGAAGCCCAGACTTCCCTCTCCTCGGCCACCTGCTCCAGCTCTTCAGAGGATACCAAGATGTCCCAGACCAGCTGGGAGACATCATCTCTCCAGCGCATCCTAGGTTTGCCCTGAGGTCTCCTCCCAGTGGGATGTGCCCAAAACACCTCAAATGGGAGGCATCCTGATCAGATTCCCAACCACCTCAACTGGTGCCTTTCGATGTGGAGGAGCAGCGGTTCTACTCTGAGCCTCTCCCGGATGAATGAGTGCCTCACCCTATCTCTCAGGGTGAGTCCAGCAACAAAGAGGTTTCCATGTATGTGGTATGTGATGACTGACTATTTCACCTTAAGATGCCAAAAAAAGGCGAGCAAAGTGAGGGGCGACTAAAACTAAAAGGAGCAGAAGTCACTGTTAGCCTCTGATGGCTATCATCTCTACCGTTTTAGAGGGAATGAACAAGCTAAGGCTGTATTTAAGAACCCAATAAGGCTCATAATCACTATGTGGTGGTAACACAATCATGGGTACATAAAGGAATCTTTCAACACAGCTAACTAGCCACTGTGCACTTGACCCACAAACACTCAAAGTATGTGTTGTAAACACTGGACAATGTTTATTTTGTGTGTGAAATGATAATAGGTCTGCTCGTTATTAGGGCTGCAACTAACGATTATTTTGGTAGTTGACTAATCTAACGACTATCTTTTCGACTAGCCGACTAATTACGATTATTTCTCGTGTCCGCCATCTCTGCTTTCTGGTGGCACGGCTCATGTTTGGGGCTCTAGGTCATGTTTTATCTCACCTGTTTTAAGCCTGCACACCTGTGAATATCACTTTGATGTCAGTCTCTGATTTAACATCAATGGAGGCTATTATAAAAAGTTCCCATAGCTAAATAAAATAATGACCCATCAAACATGAGTTGGACACTTGATAGCTTAATTACAAGTGTTTGTAGCAACACAATTAAATAACAGTTGTTAAAGTGCAGTCTTAACCCCCAAAATAAAGTGCAAAAACTAAACTAGCAGCCTCTGCTACTCCATAAAGGACTGATGTAATGCTGCATGTTCAAAACAAACGAGTAATATTCAACACCATTAAAGTAAAAACAAAAAAGAAAACAACAAGCTAGTCCATCCTGTTTGAAACCTTGCTGGGTCTAGAAGTTTAAATGTTTAATTAGGCTTGTGATGAAAGTTAAAATAACTTCTTCCAGTCCAAAATAAGAGTCTACAAACACTTTAAATATCAGTGCAGGAATATGAGCTTTCACCACACATACAGTAAAATATTTAAGCAGTTTTAATTTATTTGTGATATTATGGTTATCTTTATTTAATTAAATTACAAATCATGGTACTGTGGGAGCCATCCTCCACTCACTGAAGGACTGTATGTTAATGATGCATTGTGATAATGTGTATTGTAGTGTGAGCATCCAGGTTGCCAGTAGGTTAATGGTGCTGAAGGACTGTATGGTAATGAGCCAACAGGCACTGTGATAATGGTATTGTGATGTGAGCCTCCAGGTCGCTAGGCAAGGCATGTAACATATAAGACAGATGCCCAGCGACCTGGTTTTATTCTTGTTGACTTGAGGATAGAGAGAAATAAAGTCCACGCTGATCCAGCTCACTGCCTTGCCTGCTCATTTCTCTCTACACTAGTGACCTCTGACATAAAATGGAATTCGAGGCAAACACCCTGGAGACGGCCCGGACTGGAAGCGCCAACACTGCGTGCGCAGTTTCAGTCAAGCTCCCAGACTTTTGACTGCACGACCCGATGGCTTGGTTCCTCCACAACGATGCCCAGTTTGCGCTCCGTGGAGTGACGGCAGATGACACCAAGTGCTACTACGTGGTTGCAGCACTGGATGCACGCACAACAGAGCAGGTGGTGAGCCTGCTCCAACGGCCCCCAGCCCACGGCAAATATGACGATCTCAAGACAGCGCTGACCCAACGCTACACTCTCTCGGACTGCGAGAGAGCGGAAAGGCTCCTCACGCACTCCGAGTTGGGAGACGGGGCGGCGGTTGAATTAATGGAGAAAATGTTGGTGTTGATGGGCACAGATGACGAGCCGTTCCTGTTTGCCCACCTTTTCCTCTGGAAACTCCCGACAGCAGCCAGAGCGGTCCTCGCCAATTCACTGCTGCTGGCCACGCAGAATTACTGGACGCTGGCACAAGAGGCAGACTGGATTATCCTGGTGACCAGAACCTTCGCGGTAAACGCAGTGGCACCAGAACCCAGTGAGATAGCCAGCGAAGGAGAGGAGCCATCGATGGTGGCTGCTGCGGAGGCCAAGAAGCACGGAGGAGCACGCTCTGCTTCTATCACCGCCGCTTCGGAGAAGACGCACGGCGATGCATGCCAAAGTGCCAGTTCAAGCGCTCAGGAAACGCCAGGACCGGCAGTCGGTAGCAGCTGTGACCGCCGGTGACACAACCAAGCTGCTCTATGTGACGGACTCACGCTCGGGGAGACGGTTCCTCGTGGACTCCGGCTCCCAAAAGAGCCTCATCCTGCCGTCCTATGCAGTCCGGCTGGCTGGAAGTAGCAGCCCTGAGCTCGCAGCCACAAACGGCTCAGACATTAAGACTTTTGGTGAGAGGACATTGACCATATGTTTGCATGGCCGTAACTACCAATGGTCCTTCGTTATGGCGGCATGTAACTCCCCCATTCTGGGTGCAGATTTCCTGTGTGTACACAGGCTATTAGTCGATGTGGCTAACAAACGCCTGATTAATGCTATGTCATTCTCTGCCCTGTACAGCTCCAGGAGCCGGGTCCACAACGCTAGCCAACGTCACAGCTCCAGGGGGTAAGTTCCACACACTACTCACCCAGTTCCCAGTACTCACGGTTCCGACGTTTTCGGCGGCCGTCACTAAGCATGGGGTAGAGCACTTTATTACCACCATGGGGCCACCCGTTTTCACACGACCTCGGTGCCTGGACGCAGCTAAACTGGCCAGTGCGCACGAGGAGTTTGCCAACTTGAAAAGGTTGGGCATCATCAGGTGCTCAAACAGCCCATGGGCATCCCTGCTACATATGGTGCCTAAAGCCGAGGGATCCTGGCAACCATGTAGCGATTTCCGCAGATTAAACAATGCCACAACGCACGATCGCTACCCAATCCCTCATATTCAGAATTTTTCCACCCACCTCACCGGGGCACGCATTTTTTCCAAGGTGGACCTGGTCCGCGGGTACCACCAGGTCCCGGTGCACGCAGAAGACATACCCAAAACGGCAGTAATAACCCCGTTCGGTCTTTTTGAGTTCCTATGCATGCCTTTTGGGTTAAAAGGAGCGGCGCAGACCTTCCAACGCATGATGGATACTGTGCTGCACAATCTGCCTTTTGTGTTTGCCTACCTGGATGACATCCTGGTGGCCAGCGTGTCCGAGGACGAACACATAGCCCACCTCAGGACGGTCTTCCAGAGGTTGGAGGAGCACGGGTTGATCATCAACCCAGCGAAGTGCCAGTTCGGGGTTACAGTGATCGACTTTTTGGGCCACTGCATCTCACCGGAGGTCACAATACCCCTGCCGGACAAAGTGCGCGCAGTGGCAGATTTTCTCCGGCATCAGACGGTCAGGGCACTGCAGGAATTTTTAGGGATGTTAACTTTTACAACCATTTCCTCCCCCACGCATCTCAACTCATGCAGCCGTTGTATGCCACACTTAAGAAACAGAAACCGGCGGACAGCATCGACTGGATCCCCGAGCGGGAGCAGGCGTTTTCCGATGCCAAAACAGCCCTAGTGAATGCTGCACTTCTGGCGCACCCGGACCCGGGGGCTAGGATAGCGCTCACTACCGATGCATCGGACGTGGCCATAGGGGCAGTCGTGGAGCAGTGCGTCGCCGGGTCTTGGCAGCTGCTCGCCTTTTTCAGTAGGTCTTTGCACGACAATGAGCGTAAATACAGCGCGTTTGACAGAGAGTTACTGGTTCTCCACCTGGCCATACGCCACTTCCAGTTCTGGCTGGAAGGGTGCAGCTTCACTGCGTTTGTAGACCACAAGCCGCTAACGTACGCTATGGCCAAGGTTTCGGAACCATGGTCGGCCAGGCAGCAGACAGCTGGCCACTATCTCGGAGTTTACGACTAACATTCAGCATGTGGCCGGTAAACTCAACGTGGTGGCAGACTGCCTCTCGCGCGTATAAGTGGCCCCAGTCTATGTAGGGATAGATTACATGGCCATAGTCGCAGAACAAGTCGACGACGCAGATGTTTGCGCGCTCCAGTCTGGACCAACAGGGTTAAGGCTGGAGAGCAGAGTACTGCAAGATGGCCCCCTACCCCCCCACCTCACTCTACTCTGTGACGTTTCCACAGGGCGCCCATGTCCGGTGGCTCCATGCGCTTGGCGCCGCCGCGTTTTCGACTCTGTTCACTCCCGGGCACACCCGTGAGTGCGCGCATCAGTCAAAATGGTGGGAGCAAAGTTTGTCTGGCCGCGCCTGCGTAAACAAGTGAAAGAGTGGGCTGCAGTCTGTGTAGCGTGCCAACGAGCCAAGGTGCACAGGCACACAAAGGCCCCCCTCGAGCCGTTCCACGTCCCGGCTAAGAGGTTCGACCACGTTCACGTGGGATGGTGTGATCTGACACTGATGTACCTTGACCTTGGAGTTCACCATGAATGTGTTTAGAGGTTGTTCTGGGCTCTTTTGTTACCATTCGTATTAGCCGTCTCTTCCATTTTTCATCAAGTTTCCTCCTGCGGCTACGTCCAGGGAGGTTGGCTACAGTCCCGTGGATCTTAAATTTCTGAATAATATGTGCAACTGTAGTCACAGGAACATCAAGCTGCTTGGAGATGGTCTCATAGCCTTTACCTTTAACATGCTTGTCTATAATTTTCTTTCTAATCTCCTACGACAACTCTCTCTTTTGCTTCCTCTGGTCCATGTTTAGTGTGGTACACACCATGTCACCAAACAGCACTACTTGTCACCCTTTAAATAGGCCGACTGACTGATTACAAGTTTGTAGACACCTGTGATGTTAATTAGAGGACACATCTTGGTTGAACATATCCCTATGGTCACATCTTTTCTAGGGGTACCATCATTTTTGTCCAGGCCTGTTGCATGAGTTTGTTTTTTAAAGTAATTCTGTTGAACCACAATTCAAAAGCACTGTCTGATTTTCATTGGTTAATTTTCATAGAATTTTTATTTATTACCACTTTTGTCAGATACAAGTTATTTCTGTGACCATTGTGGGTTTTTCTTTCATTAACAGAGGGGTACCAACAATTTTGTCCACGTGTGTACCCATACTCCTTTCTCTGACAACCCGTATCATAATAACAGGGTGCAATATATGAAGAGGTAATTGTTATTAAAAGCCACCAGAATAAACAAATTTTCAGACATAAAAACCTTAGTTTAATGATCTACTGCTGTGTGCCAAAAAAATTATTTAATGTTTACAACACTACTGTGATGCAAGCAAACAACTGTCTATTTACTGATATTTAAATCTAGTAGGACCAAAGTTGATGTCTAACAACATATGGTACTCCATTAAAAATCAGACTATGGAGTGTTCACTGACAGTTCTGTTATGCCGTAAACCATATTAGGTTTGAGGAAGCCAACCTGTGAGGACTTTGTGTGGTATAATGTAATTGTCAAGGGTTTCTATGTGCTTTTCCATTTAATTTATATTGTAAGACCACAATAATTCTTAAACTCTGAGCATGAGATTCATTATTGCAAAATTATGACTTAATGGGACCTTTCATATGACGTCAGACAACTTCTTTTCTAATGTGAAGCAGGTTATGAACATTTCCATCTGCATAATGAAATGCAAGCAACAGCAGTAGTTCATAAATCCCCTATGCATCGTGCAAGTTCTCCCACTTAAAAGATGAGAGGGGTCTCCAATTTTCATCATAGGTATACCTCAACTATGAGAGACAAAATGAGAAAAAAAAAATCCAGAAAATCACATTGTCTGACTTCCGGTCTGGACACCATGGTGATGGCAGCTTAACGCTGAAGCTCCCAGACCCAATCCAGAAAAATATCTTGAAAATCAGATTTAACGGATTTTTTAAGAGTGAAAATCAAAAGACAAAGTCATCATGCCTAAAGGAAAACAGAAGAAATCGACATTTACCAGGCCAGGACACGCATCGGCCGAAGAATCTGATCCAGAGGATTTCCATTCAGAAGACGAGGAGCTGAATGAAGCTAACAAAAAGGTTAGCTTGAAAATGGTACTTAAAGAATTAAGACGATTTCGCCGAGAGTGTTGGGCTGAATTTCGTGAAATCAAAGAAGAATTAAAAAGGACAAACAGCAGAGTGGACCAGGCCGAGGACCGAATCTTGGAAGCAGAGGAAAATAAAAGGGCTGGAAGATTCCGTGCTGGATCTACACAAAAGGCAGTCAAGACTGGAGGCTAAGCTAACCGACCAAGAAGGAAGACTAAGAAGAGACAACATAAGAATTCATGGTCTGAAAGAAGGAGTCGAGGATGGTTTCACCACAATGGCGGCATGCGTGGAATCCTTACTGAGAGAGAAGTTGGATATTCCCCAATCCACCGACTTGAAGTTAGAAAGGGCGCACCGTACATTAGCCCCTAGGCCGGCGGCGGAAGCGCCACCGAGATCGGTGGTGGTGAGGTTTTCCAACTCCAAAATAAAAGAAGAGGTTGTAAGACTGGCTTGGCAGAAAAAAGGATTTATGCACCAAGAGAGAAAAGTTTCGTGGAACACGATTACGCCCCGGAGGTCCTTAAAAAGCGTCGGGAATACAACAACGCTAAAAAGGTACTACGAGAGAAAAAAACTGCGCTTTCAGACACCATTTCCGGCGAAGTTGCGCCGGAAAACTCGGATGCTACTAAAAGAAATGGGAATCTGATGTGTGGAGGGAATTCAACCCCAGTGTAAAAGATTATACATTTTACTCAGCGCCACATTCATCATACTCAAGGATTGACTATTTTTTTATGTTTAATAGAGACAGTGGAAGAGTAAAAACATGTAAAATAGGACTGATGGATCTCTCTGACCACAGTTCGATCTATATGGACTTAAGTATCCAAAAATACACAAATAATACATTTTCTTGGAGGTTAAATTCAAATGTCCTGAAAGGACCACTGAAAGATGAATTGGAATCAGATATTCTCAGATATTTGGAAGAAAATGATAATGGAGAAGTATCCCCTTTAATACTGTGGGACGCATGCAAAGCTGTAATAAGGGGAAAGATTATTGCAAAACTGGCAATCCAAAAGAAACTGAGACAAGAAAAACTAACCACATTAGAGTCAGAACTTAAGAACCTTGAAAAAGAGCACAAAGACAACACTCATTCTAATGACTCGCTCAAAATTAAGGAAATTAAAAAACAAATAAATAAGATCTACACAATAGAAATCCAGAAGAAACTTACATTTCTGAAACAAAAATACTATGAAGCAGGCAGCAAATCGGCAAAATTACTAGCCTATAAATTGAGGAAACAACAAACAGAGAGAGCAATCTACAAAATCAGAGACCCAGTATCAAAGGAAATAAAATTCAGAATTCAGGATATTCTTAAAAGTTTCAAGAACTACTATAAGAACTTGTACTCCCTCAAATAACATAAAAACGCATCCGAAGCATTCCTAAACACATTAAACCTTCTCCAACTTACTGAGTCTCAAAATAAAACACTACTGTCAGAAATACAACCTAAAGAATTAGAAAAAGCAATTATGAAACTTAAAGCTAACAAATCCCCAGGAGCAGATGGCTATACAGCAGTGGTACAAAACCTTTAAACAGCAGCTATCTCCTCTCCTCCTGAAAACATTTAACTATGTCCTCCACACAGGGGAAATCCCCCCTTCCTGGAGAGAAGGGGTCATTGCAGTCATACCTAAACCTGAAAAGGATAAACTAGAATGCTCCAACTACAGACCAATCAGTGTATTAAATCAGGACTATAAGCTTTTTACCACTATCCTTGCCAAAAGGTTAGAAAATATACTGACAGACTTAATTCATTTAGACCAAACAGGTTTTATAAGACAAAGACAGACACAAGACAACATTAGACACACTTTACACATAATTCATCATATAAAAAAATATAACTTAAAGTCATATTGGGATTAGATGCTGAAAAAGCATTCGATTCGGTTGACTGGTCTTTCCTATATAGAATCTTATCCAGTTTCAATTTTCATAACAACTTCATTAGAACTATCCAGGCATTATATAAAAAACCAACAGCTAAAATAAGGATTAACGGTAATTTATCATCATCTTTTGAGCTGGAAAGAGGATGTCGTCAGGGCTGCCCCTTGTCTCCACTGCTCTTTGCAATCTTCATAGAACCTCTGAGCCAATGGATAAGACAGAATCAAAGAAATTCAAGGTATTACACTTGGGTCAGAAGGAACATAAAATAGCACTCTTTGCTGATGACATTTTAATATACCTGGGGCAGCCAGACACCTCTTTTCCAGAACTAATCTCAGTTTTGTCAGAGTATGGAGATTTATCGGGGTACGAACTAAACATGCATAAAACCCAAGTTTTAACATTCAACTATGACCCAAATCAATATTTACTAAGCAAACTCAAAACTAACTGGGAGATGGAATCTATGAAATATCTGGGGGTCAATATCCCGAAACAACTCAACAAAATTATAACACTAAACTATGATCCACTGGTGGCAAAAATAAAATCTGATCTAGCAAGATGGATTATGATACCATTTTTGGGTACTGCACAAAGAACTGAAGCAGTCAAAATGAATATACTTCCACGTCTTCTATACCTTTTCCAAACAATACCGGTAGAACCTCCCAAAAAAACATGGCAAGAACTGGACAGAAGGAGCTCAAGATTCATATGGCAGGGCAAGAGACCTAGAATCAGATATAGAACCCTACAGCTAAACAAAGACAAAGGTGGGCTCGCGCTGCCAAATATCAGGGACTATTTTAAAGCCGCACAAATTAAAACTTTAGTAGAGATATGTAACCCAGTCTACACTGCACAATGGAAGGAGATGGAATGCCAAATAACAAGTGACATCCCCCTACAGGCGATAATAGGGAACAATGCCTTACCTAAACTTTTGAATAACACTAACCCGTGGATAGAGACCCCGCTAAAAATTTGGTTTAAGATAGTCAGAGAGAATCAAACTAATGAGCCCTATCGATTTCTGCAATGGATTGCCTATGATCAAGACTTTACTCCTAATAAAACAGACACTAGATTTAAAAAGTGGAAAGAGAACGGACTGATAAAATATTACGATTTTTTTAAAGGGCAAACTTTAAGAAGTTTTGAAGATTTGAAAAAACAAGGTCTAATACATCAAGACCTTTACAGGTTCTTTCAGCTTAGACACCACATAAACAATATACTTAAAAAGAAGGATTTGGAAAGGGCCCAGTCAGGTGTTCTGAAGGTCTTCTTAATGGCATATAAAGGGATCCCAGGGATCAGATACATCTCTAAAATATACCAAGGTCTTCAAGACTTAAAAGGAGACGACACATCATATATAAAAGAGAGATGGGAAAAAGAGGGGAATTTCACTTTACAACTGGAAATATGGGAAAAGCTAAACAAACAGCAATGGAAAAGTACCTCATCCCTGCAGTGGAGAGAATTTGGATGGAAAAATTTGGTAAGATTTTTCAGAACACCTGCACAAAACAAATTTACTCACAAGGGGTTGAATTGTTGGTGCTTGTGTGGTGAAGAGACTGCAAATCATTTTCATGTGTTTTGGTCATGCCCAGTTATCCACCAATATTGGACCAATGTACAGACAATATTGGGGAAAATATTCAAAATAGCAGTCCCCTTTTCTTTTGTAACTTTGTATTTGGGTTTACTACCGGATTCACTGGAAAGACGAGGAGAAAAATACTTATTCACTGTTTTAATATTGGCAAGTAAAAAAGCCCGCCCTAACTAAAAAATGGATGTTGGAAGGACTGTCCTACACCTGAAGATTGGATTAACGTGATCCAAGACATTTACTCGATGGAAAAGTTGACATTCGCACTGAGACAGGACATGGATGGGTTCTTGAACTTTTGGCAACCTTGGATCGCATATGTGTCTTCCATTAGATCTAATCTTTGACAAATACCATTTCAATAATGGTACCGCTCTCTGTTACAACGCTACTCAGATGCTCTTTTATTTTTATTTATTTATTTATTTTTATTTATTTATTTGTTTTTTTGCTCTTTTTTTTTGTTCTTTCTTTAATTTCACTTTTTCTTTCACTTAAAAAAAAGGGGTGTTGTAATAATTATTCTTCTAATGTTGTCAAATAACAAAAAATAAGGGAACGTGATGAAAATGTAAACAATGCAATGCTGTAATGACGTGTATACCCTTTACAAAAACTTAAATTAAAAAAAAAAGAAAATCACATTGTCTGATGTTTAAAGAATTTATTTGCAAATTATGGTGGAAAATAAGTATTTGGTCAAAAACAAAAGTTCATCTCAATACTTTGTTATATACCCTTTGTTAGCAATGACAGATGTCAAACGTTTTCTGTAAGTCTTCACAAGGTTTTCACACACTGTTGTTGGTATTTTTGGCCCATTCCTCCATGCAGATCTCCTCTACAGCAGTGATGTTTTGGGGCTGTCGCTGGGCAACACGGACTTTCAACTCCCTCCAAAGATTTTCTATGAGGTTGAGATCTGGAGACTGGCTAGGCCACTCCAGGACTTTGAAATGCTTCTTACGAAGCCACTCCTTCGTTGCCCGGGCAGTGTGTTTGGGATCACTGTCATGCTGAAAGACCCAGCCACGTTTCATCTTCAATGCCCTTGCTGATGGAAGGAGGTTTTCACTCAAAATCTCACGATACATGGCCCCATTCATTCTTTCCTTTATACGGATCAGTCGTCCTGGTCCCTTTGCAGAAAAACAGCCCCAAAGCATGATGTTTCCACCCCCATGCTTCACAGTAGGTATGGTGTTCTTTGGATGCAACTCAGCATTCTTTCTCCTCCAAACACGACAAGTTGAGTTTTTACCAAAAAGTTCTATTTTGGTTTCATCTGACCATATGACATTCTCCCAGTCCTCTTCCACATCATCCAAATGCTCTCTAGCAAACTTCAGACGGGCCTGGACATGTACTGGCTTAAGCGGGGGGACACGTCTGGCACTACAGGATTTGAGTCCCTGGCAGCGTAGTGTGTTACTGATGGTGGCCTTTGTTACTTTGGTCCCAGCTCTCTGCAGGTCATTCACTAGGTCCCCCCATGTGGTTCTGGGATTTTTGCTCACCGTTCTCGTGATCATTTTGACCCCACAGGGTGAGATCTTGCGTGGAGCTCCAGATCGAGGGAGATTATCAGTGGTCTTGTATGTCTTCCATTTTCTAATAATTGCTCCCACACTTGATTTCTTCACACCAAGCTGCTTACCTATTACAGATTCAGTCTTCCCAGCCTGGTGCAGGTCTACAATTTTGTTTCTGGTGTCCTTTGACAGCTCTTTGGTCTTGGCCATAGTGGAGTTTGGAGTCTGACTGAGGTTGTGGACAGGTGTCTTTTATACTGATAACGAGTTCAAACAGGTGCCATTAATACAGGTAACAAGTGGAGGACAGAGGAGCCTCTTAAAGAAGAAGTTACAGGTCTGTGAGAGCCAGAAATCTTCCTTGTTTGTAGGTGACCAAATACTTATTTTCCACCATAATTTGCAAATAAATTCTTTAAAAATCAATGTGATTTTCTAGATTTTTTTTTCTCATTTTGTCTCTCATAGTTGAGGTATACCTATGATGAAAATTGGAGACTTCTCTCATCTTTTAAGTGAGAGAACTTGCACAATTGGTGGCTGACTAAATACTTTTTTGCCCCACTGTAAAATGACTTGCAGAAAGATATTCTTTGAAATTCATTCCAAACTTAATAGAGGCTACAAATTATCCACCAAACAGTATCTGTATATTTATGAAGGTATTTTTTTTTGCTGCAGAGGTAACAAACGTACCTTCTGGACTTCGCCTCATTTTTGTGAATGCATTCACAAGACTGGCTTTGCATCATTTGTATTCTAAGAGAGCTAGCAAGAGAGTGGCTATCATCGGGGCATGAATTTTTAACGCAGCTTTTCCAGACATCCCAGTTTTCTTTAGAAAGCATAAATTATTTTACTTTGCACACACAAAATTGTTTTACAAAAACTAACAGCATCAAAATTATGAGCCTCCCCAATGCTAATAATCAACTGTGTATCCTTTTTGCTGGATAACAGCCTGCAGTCATTTGCTGTAGTTTTCAACATGTCTCACACACGTCTCCTGAGCAATCTCAGCCCATTCTTCTTTGGTGAATCTCTCAAGCTCCTCCAGATTTGATGATCTTCTGGCATGGACCTTGGTCTTCAGTTCACCCAACAGATTTTCAGTGAGATTCAAGTCAGGGCTGCACGGTGGCGCAGTGGTTAGCACTGCGGCAGCACAGTTTACCCTCGGCCGGGGGATCGCGGGGATCATGAGATCGTGGGTTCGATCCCTGCCCCCGGCCAACAGTGATCTGTGTGGAGTTTGCATGTTCTCCCCGTGTTGCGTGGGTTTACTCCGGGATTTCTCCGGTTTCCTCCCACATGCCAAAAACATGCAGGTTAGGGATATGGGGCGCTTGCGCACGCAGCGACCGGCAGCTGGTGGCTTGTCGCCGGACTGCAGAACAAATCTACCTACGGGTACAAAATAAGTCAAAAAAAAAAAAAAAAAAAAAAGGGCTTTGTGCATGCCAGTCACTAACATTCACTTTGTTCTTCTGGGGGTAATTCACCAGAAGCAACAAACCAGACCCAGTTTTGTTGATGACTGGTTGAGGTTTTCTTTCAAAATCTTCACATATTATCCTTTCTTCATGATTCCTTTCACCTTGACAATATTCCCAGTTCCAGTGGCACAGAAGCATCCTGACAGCATAATACTCCCACCACCATGTTTCACTGTGAGGCCAGTGTTCTTTGGGTTGTATGCCTCTCCCTTCTTTCTCCAAACATCAGCAGTGTCCCAATGACCAAGGAGCGTGCTTCCACTATGCATAATCTTTCTCCAGGTTGTTCTCAGTGATACTTCAGTCTGACTTGAGGGTGTCTCTTCTGCCAAAGTAGAGTTTTTCTTGGTCTGCAACCTCACAGCCCATTCCTGTGCAGGGTTCTAGTGATTGTCTTCTTTGAGACTACAATTCCAGACTAGGCCAAGTCGTTCACTAGTAATACTTCAGTCTGACTTGAAGGTGTCTCTTCTGCCAAAGTAGAGTTTTTCTTGGTCTGCAACCTGACAGTCCATTCCTGTGCAGGGTTCTAGTGACTGTCTTCTTTGAGACTACAATTCCAGACTAGGCCAAGTCATTCACTAGTGTTATGGCAGTTTTTCTGGGATCTTTAGACTAAAAATGTTAATAATTAATTGACTTTAGATTAAGTGCCAATAAGAATTTAGTTGACTAAATTAAATTAGTTGTCAACTGATAACTCGGCAGTCCTTTTCAATGGGAGTTTATTCTATGAAATGTAGTGGCATCACCACCCAGACGGGGGCACATGCGGTCACCCGTTGCTGCCTTTCAACCAAAACAAAAGAAAATGAGCAAAAGAAGACGCCAAGCCCCCAGAGCGAATGCACTGTGCAGAGTGAAATGCCTCATCCTTCTGATGTACACTGGAGAGGCGAAACAAGAATGGCCAGTTCAGACACCACAAGAGCTTGAAGATCCACTTGAAGATCCTACTTCAAATCAGCAGGGTTTGGAAATAGACTGGAGCAAGAAAAAAAAATGACTACAAGAGTGCAAAAACCCATCCTCGCTACCTTCAGCCCACTGTTAGACCCGAAACCAGACCAAACCCAAGTTACCACTGAGGTAAAGGTATTTGCATTTCGACACGCAGCAGCAGAGAAGCCCAGCTTAAGACTAGCAGGACAGGGTGATGTCAGCTCCGCAGCAGCCAGAGACAATCAGAGAGCTGCTGCAGACTCCAGGGAGTAAGTGAGAAAATGCTCTTAAAGCGTACGTGTGGTGGTCGTGAAAAAAAAAAAGATATTATATTGAGCCCCTGTCTCACGTTCTAGTTCAAGTTTAAGTTCAAAGCAATGTGATATAAATCCATTGCTGATGTGCTGGTTCAGCTATGTCAGCAAAACATGGGTGCAGCCATACTGGCAGCTACATGGCCTGCCAGGACGCTTCCTGTGACGTAGTAGCGTGGATACCGCGATCTGGATCAATATTGGCTGAGCCTGGAGTGCCCGGATGAGCAGTGGCTTTCGGGATATTCAAATTCAAACGTTTATTTCAAACTCAGGGTTCATATTAAATGCAGAACTAAAACGAGTAGAAAATAAATAAATAAATGCTTAAATTCAGCGGGTCGTCTCGTCTGATCTGAGGTCGTAACGGCCACCAGACGGCCGATGATTCTACAGAGCAGCAGACACTCGGCGCTCTTGTAACAACAAAAACATACAATGCGATATGGATATCGCAACATGGCGGAATGTAAAGCCTTTGGATGTCTCAATAATAAGCGAAAAAACAAAGATAAACACTTCTTTTGTGTACCCAAACCCAGCTCACCTTGTCAGAAGATCGTAGCGGAAAAGTGATTGCGCAATCTCGGAACAGGGCACAGACGAATCCTTTCAGACGAAATTGCGTTGTGTGTGAGGACCACTTCGTCACTTTCACCCTCAGAAGACCTTTCTGGCTCAAACCTGTAGCCATGTTGGACGAATTCTTCCTCAGAGTCCGACAATTCAGCCATAATAGAATAAAAACACTCACAACAGCACCCTAGTCGCTCATACAGACGGAGTATTGACTTTTCAGTATCAACGTAATGACGTCACATCCGCATGTGTCATGGCTGCGCGCAGAGTTTTCATTGGCTGGCCATCCCTGCGGTCGTATTTGCATATTTCTCTGGTGGTATATGGCTGGCAATAATTATTTAACCAAATAACGAATACTTTGCCTAATGTTTTCAAGCTGAATGCGTTTAGACGACCACCACAGGTACCCTTTAAAGAAACCTCTCACTCTCAGCCACTGTAATATTTGTGCAATTGTGGCAGTTGTCTACTGCAGCTTCTAAATTAATATAATATGTGAGAATAATGACAAACAGCCTTTGGATTCATTTGCACTCTGTCTCTGCTGTGATGATGGTGACACCTACTTCATACCATGTTTATCCGTGTTGGCCTATTCAAATGTCCGCTGAGGCGAGGTGGCCAATGACCCACATAGCTTGAAGGGTCATTTTGCCCAAGTCAAATAGTGCACATAACCTATTAGACAACAGAGGGATCCCGGATTGTACTGGGTTTTCCTGGATTGCTGGGGTACTCTGAAAGGAGCTAATGTTCAACATGCAACAGATGAAGCAATTTACAATTTATTTTCCCATTTAAACAGTCTACTAGTGCATCTTAACAAATTAGAACACCAAGAAAGTTATAAGTTGATGGAAATTCAGACTCTTAGGAAAACTGCCACTTATCAATTAATCATTCAATAAGGTGAATCAATTCATGACTAATGAATCAATCAATAACTTGAATCCCTACTTGAGATGGATCTCTCACTAGTTTTCTTTCCAGAGTGCCAGGCTTGTTCTGTACTGTGTGGCTCTCTTTGAATTTACTGATACTTCTCACTCCAGTTCTTGAAACTTGGAAACACTGTGATAACTATGTATATCCATCTCCTGCCTTGTAAGCATCAATGATTCTTAAGTCTACACGGATTTCTTTTGTTTTTGGCATTATACTTTCTCAAGTGACATTTCAAAGCCTTGCTGAAGTTTTAATACTGTGTGTAATGTGGAAGATAACCCTCAATTTTAACTTGATTATACAAGCTTTGCGCATTACAAAGTTAAAGCACATCATTGCACAGTAGTGGTTTGTGCTATGACTCAATAAAAAGTCAGTATTTTTTTTTAGGGGGCTAATGATATTGACAGTGGTAGTTTTTGTGAAAATTTTGTTTCTGTGTGCAAAGTAAAATAAATTATGTTTCTACAGAAAACTGGGATGTTTGAAAAAAGCTGTTAAAATTATTTGCATTAACAGCACTTGGGAAATACTTTTAAAAAAATGACATTTTCAAAGAGGTACTCAATTTTGTCCTCAACTGTAGTCAACTTGGTCCGGCTGTCTGATGTCAGCTGGCAAATGACCCCTGACAGAAAAGGAAGGAGTTATTAGACAGCATTGGGGGATGCATGCAGTTCTATTACAGTGGGGAAAATAAGTATTGAACACGTCAACAATTTTCTCACTAAACATATTTCTGATGGAGCCATTAACTTAAGAGATTTTCACCAGATATCAGTAACAACCCAATTAATCCATACATACACAGAAATCATGGCAACTGTGTTCACAGATCAAGTTATATTTCATAAAGTGGGATGACACAGGGAATAAGTATTGAACACACGAAGAAAAAGAGGTGCAAAAATGCATAGAAAGCCAAGAAACCAGCTGAAATCCATTAGAATTTAGGAAGCCACCCCCCATCAGTTCAAATTAATTTCAGCTGGTTAAGTCCTGACTGATGGCCTTTAATAAGGTCTGTGAATATCAGATTGTCACACCACAAAGAACTCATGATGGGTAGAAGCAAAGAGCTCTCTCTAGACCTTCACAACCTTATTGTTGCAAAACATAATGATGGCATTGGTTACAGGTGCATTTCTAAACTTCTGAATGTGCCAGTGAGCACTGTTGGAGCCATCTTTTAGAAGTGGAAAGAACATAATTTTACCATAAACTGACCATGACCACGAGCTCCTCACAAAATTTCTGACAGAGGAGTCAAAAGAATTATCAGAAGAGTTATCCAAGAGCCAATGACCACTCGTGGAGAGCTCCAGAAAGACCTGGAGTTAGCAGGTACTGCTGTTTCAAAGAAAACAATAAGTAATGCACTCAACCGACATGGGCTCTATGCCCACTCACTTTGCAACACTCCATTGCTGAAGAAAAAGCATGTTGAAGCTTGTTTAAAGTTTGATGCACATTTGGGAAAGCCAGTAAAATACTGGGAGAAAATAGTCTGGTCAGATGAAATCAACATGAAACTTTTTGGATGTCACAACACACAGCACGTTTGGAAGAGAAATGGCACTGCACATCAACCCCAAAACACCATACCAACAGTGAAGTTTGGAGGTGGGAGCATCATGGTGTGGGGGTGTTTTTCAGCACATGGTACAGGCAGACTTCATATAATTGAGGGAAAGATGAATGGACAAATGTACGGAGACATCCTTGATAAGAACCTGTTGCCATCTGCCAAGATGCTGAAGATGAAATGAGGGTGGACATTTCAGCAAGACAATGATCCCAAACACACAGCCAAGGAAATGCTCAACTGGCTCCAGAGAAGGAAAATAAAGCTGCTAGAATGGCCCAGTCAATCACCTGACCTGAATTCAATTGAAAATCTCTGGAACTGTCTGTTATCAGCTGTTCAGCTCACCCAGTCAAAATTAAGTGCAACTAACGGCTTGTATCATTGTATGACCATATTTTACTGAACCCAATTGAAAATCTATGGAACGAATTGAGGATCAGAGTTCATAGAAGACACCCACAGAACCTTCCAGATTTGAAGACAGTCTGTGTGGAAGAATGGGCTAAAATCACTCCTGAGCAATGGCTGCACCTAGTTTCTCCATACAGGAGGTATCTGGAAGCTGTTATTACCAGCAAAGGCTTATATTAAATAGTTTTTTATTAATAGTTTTTTAATTTAATAGTTTTTTTAAAAAATTTATATTAAATGGATTTTTACCAAGTGTGTTCAATACTTATTCCCTGTGTCATTCCACTTTATAAAATATAACTTGTTTTGTGAACACAGTTGCCTTGATTTCTGTGTATGTATGGATTACTTGGGTTGTTATTGATATCTGGTGAAAATCTCAGGTCAATAGCTCCATCAGAAATATGTTTAATGAGAAAAATGTTGACATGTTCAATACTTATTTTCCCCGCTGTAACTAAATATGCAGATAGTCGCTGTGTTCTATTTTTGACCGGGATATGTACTTATTATCATTATAAGATACACATGCATTTATGAGGTTTTCACAATAAAAGATTATAAAATATATTAATGGGTTGTGTTCACTGAAGTACTGTGGAGTGCTTTTCTTATGAATCATTTCAGGATGTGTTGAGCTTGGAAAGAGCTATGTGGGTGTAAAAACTGACACTAACCACATGATTCTGTTCAATCACAAAGTAAAAAATTCACAATTTTTTAAACTGCAATTAGGGCTTCAGTTAAAATGGAGGGAAACAAAGCATTCCAAATCCCAGCAAAAGCAAGCAAAGTCAGCCACTAAATTGAGATTTGCTACGCTGACTGGCTCCTATCCAAAAAGGCTGTCATAAAATTCAACTCATTCAAAATAAAGACAAGTGACAATCAAGAGCTATTCTATGAGCTGAGCATGTTTTTTTTTTTAACAGCAAAAGAATGTCAGAACAACAGAGAGCAGTTCAAACCTTGGATGTGGACTCCTTGGGCTCGATGCTACTGTCCTGTAGGGATGAATGGAGATGACAGATGAGCTGGGAGGGGGTGGGGGTTGGGAGGAAGTTGTCAGACAGCAGTAGAGAGGTGGAAGAAGGGGTGGGGGTTTAGAACTCGGGGGCAGGTTGGACCAACAGGATACTTCTCCTTTGACTTCTGACCTTCAAGGACTAAGGCTTTGACAAGGTTATGACATAGAGGAGAATTCAAAGGCTTAACATCTGGAATGTCAGTGCCTAGATTAGAAAAAATCCTGAGTAGATATGGAATAACTGCTAGTCTTGTTACTACAGATATGTCTGTAATTTCAGGCAGCATAATATGGAAGTCTTACAGCGCAGCTCATATTTCAATTTCATTACATCTAAAGTGCAAGTGCTGTAAATAATGCATGTGTGCGCCTGTGTGTGCATGTGCCTGTGTGTGTGAGACAAATCACTCAGTTCTTATGTGCTTGAGTGCATCCCTACATAAGTAACTGTTGCTGTCACTTACAGTTCAGGAATGGATAAGACACATGGAGCCTATTTCTCTGGTGGAAGGGTAAAATAAAGAGCTATCTCAAGCTTCCAGTGGTATGGGCAACACTCCAGAAGACTGAGGATTCACCCACTCTCCCTCTTTCTTTCTCTTTTTGTAGGGCCAGGCTTATTCCTCTCTGCATTATTGGCCACCTCAAAGCTTCAAGATCCACTTTCTCTGTTGATCTCCAAGCGCTGGTGGCTCGTCTGGGTGTAGAACGACAGCGGAATCTGATGGCTGGTAGCTGTAGGAACAGCGCCGCAGGGGACGAGGCAGGACTCAGTGGACGTCCATCATGTACTGTTGGGACTGCATGCAGCACCGCTTCAACAAAGGGTGTTAGAAGAGGGGCCGATGACACAGCCACTGCAGCAGGGAGGCACTCCTATAGTAGAGCAGCTGCTGGACACCATCCTGCTCTGTGCAGTATACAGGGCGTTGAGCAAAGTAAAACGCTTTACATCACTTTAAACCAGGAAATCTTCTCAGCTTGCAAAAATGGCGGTGGGGGAAAAAACATCTTGGGCACAAGTAGAAATACGCTGCTCCAGGTACAAAAATATTGTCGCCTTTCGGACAGCTCTTAATTGGACAGCCATTTTTCTTCTTGTGAATATTCTTCTCAAAAAGGGGGGAGGAAAAAAATCAAAAACTCCACACAGAATATAGAAATGCTTAAAAAATTTCTTCCAAGGCACACTGATTGCTTTTCATTAATATGAAAATAGATATTTTTTTTCAATATGAAAATACTCTATATACATAAAATTCTCTTGGCTAAGTCCTTGTAGAGATCTCTTCCGTTTCAGCAAAAACATTATTCTAAAGTCCATGGGCATTTCCATCTACGACAACTCTCCTTGATGGTCTTCAGGGCTGCTGGAATGTGGAACATCGGGGAATGCTCCGGCAGACAGAGAAGAAACGGGCACAGCCTTCCTCAAGCCATACTAACCTTAACAGACGAGGAGTGGGACGGGGAAGAGTGGCTGTCGAGCTTTCTTCTTTTGTGATCTGTAACGACAAGTCAATGAAAGCTTGAGTAATTCATAACTTGTCTGTCCTTAATTTATGAATTTTACATTGTTTTAAAGGTCTCTAACTAAAACATGGTGTGTTTGTGGATTTTAACCTTCTAAAATGCTTTCTTGGGTCATATGTTTACAGTAAAAATATTAAAATTTCTCTTCATTTACAAATATTTATACTTTTTAAACATTTTGCCACACTGGGCCAAAGCCGCTATAGCTCTTATGGGTTACATTACCTTACATCACTAACACATATGCCCTAAGTCTTCAGTTACAACTCATCACAACGCTACTGGCTGTAAAATCGACCCAGTCCCCACAGAGTTTCTAAACCCATAGCATTAGCTTTAGAGTTAACATGCTACTATGCAGTAGGGCTGAGCGATGAACTGAACTGAAAACTGCCATTCGGGGTGCAAACCAACCTAATAGTGTTTGTGTCTTTGTTCTGCCGGGATGGATGACCATATGGACAAGCTAAGGATTCTGTCGCAAATCACGTGACCCACACGGTATGTAAACACACTGACCTTAGCACTGGACAATGTTGAATTTGCGTGTGAAATGACAGAAGGCCGATTCTATTATGCTCATTTAGTACCACTGGCGTCAACAACTGACATCGTAAGTGACAAAAGAAGGTGGTGGTGGTGGTGGGGTGCGGACTGGGGCTCATGAGAATTTAACCCTTTATGGGGCACTCAATATACTTGAAAATTCATACAGTTAGGCCCAAAAATATTTGGACAGTGACACAAGTTTTGTTATTTTAGCTGTTTACGAAAACATATTCAGGATACAATTACATAATCAATATGGGCTTAAAGTGCAGACTCTCAGCTGTAATTTGAGAGTATTCACATCCAAATTGGAGCAAGGGTTTAGGAATTACAGCTCTTTAATACGTAGCCGCCTCTTTTTCAAGGGACCAAAAGTAATTGGACAATTGACTCAGAAGGCTGCAAAAAAAAAAATAAAAAAAATAACAAGGCTGCATGGGCTCTTCCCTCGTTAACCTGTCATCAATTAAACAGTTAAAAGGTCTGGAGTTGATTCCAGGTGTGGCGTTTGCATTTGGAAACTGTTGCTGTGAACACACAACATGCGGTCAAAGGAGCTCTCAATGGAGGTGAAACAGACCATCCTGAGGCTGAAAAAAAAAAGAAGAAATCCATCAGAGAGATAGCAGAAATGTAAGGAGTGGCCAAATCAACAGTTTGGTACATTCTGAGAAAAAAAGAGTGCACTGGTGAGTTTGGGAGCTCAAAAAGGCCTGGACGTCCACGGAAGACAACAGTGGTGGATGATCGCAGAATCCTTTCCATGGTGAAGAACAACCAAGTCTACCATAAAGAGAAGACTTCATGAGAGTAAATACAAAGGATTCACCACAAGGTGCAAACCATTAATCAGCCTCAAAAATAGAAAGGCCAGAATTGACTTTGCCAAAAAACACCTGAAGAAGCCAGCCCAGTTCTGGAACAGCATTCTTTGGACAGATGAGACTAAGATCAACCTGTACGAGAATGATGGGAAGAAGAAAGTTTGGAGAAGAATTGGAACAGCTCATGATCCAAAGCACACCACATCTTCTGTAAAACATGGTGGAGGCAGTGTGATGGCATGGGCATGCATGGCTTCCAATGGCACTGGGTCACTTGTATTTATTGATGATGTGACAAAAGACAGAAGCAGCCGGATGAATTCTGAAGTGTATAGGGATATACTTTCTGCTCAGATTCAGCCAAATGCAGCAAAGTTGATTGGACGGCGCTTCACAGTACAGATGGACAATGATCCAAAACATACTGCAAAAGCAACCCAGGAGTTTTTTTAAAGCAAAGAAGTGGAATATTCTGCAATGGCCGAGTCAATCATCAGATCTCAACCCAGTCGAGCATGCATTTCACTTGCTCAAGACAAAACTTAAGGCAGAAAGACCCACAAACAAGCAACAACTGAAGACAGCTGCAGTAAAGGCCTGGCAAAGCATCACAAAGGAGGAAACCCAGCGTTTGGTGATGTCCATGGGTTCCAGACTTCAGGCAGTCATTGTCTGCAAAGGATTCTCAACAAAATATTGAAAAGTAACATTTTACTTAGGGTTATGTTTATTTGTCCAATTACTTTTGAGCCCCTGAAATGAGGAGCATTTGTATAAAAATAACTATAATTCCTACATGTTTAATCATATATTTTTGTTCAACCCCTTGAATTCAACCTTAAAGTCTGCACTTCAATTCTGTTGTAGTTGTTTCATTTCAAATCCAATGTGGTGGCATGCAGAGCCCAAATCATGAAGATTGTGTCACTGTCCAAATATTTCTGGGCCTAACTGTATTATGCCTCCTGAAGCTACCAAATATGGTTCTTTGACCAATAAAGGGTTAAAGGGTCATGCATTGAAATGAGCTGTTCTGAGGAAGGCTGCAAAATATGGGTTAACCTTTTAAGTGTGAGATTTTGCGTGCCCCTAGTGGCAGAGCACGGCGCTGCACCTGTCATCTTACTCTGACATGATTGGCTCCATTCAGGATTTGTACTGATCTGCCAGTTTCAGGAGGTGGCAGACATCCATTGGAGGACTCCATGGATGACACGTAGTACACCAAAGAAGAACAACTCCTCATTTCCTTTTCCTGTTTTTAGCATTTTAGCCCAGAAAGCTAATATGGCTGCCGTCCGTCATCATCCACCGTCACTTAGTCGGTTTTGTACGTGGAAAATAGCCACGGGATATAAGTGAAACTTATGTCGGATAATCATAAGACTTTGTAGATGTGGTAGAGACCGTAAATGACCGACAGAACGCAAAATAACGACCACGATGGGTGAAAATGCAGTGACCACGACAGCGAGTGAGTCCCCTTAGCCGCCGGTAAGTGAGGAATTTGGTGGGGTTTTTTTAACATTGTACTGATTTCTTGTTCATATACTTTGAAGATGATGAGGTACCTCTGTACAAGAAACGGTGTCAAAAGACTGAACCATTCTTTGTGTAAATACGTCTAAAGTCCAGTTTTGACTGAGTTACGGAATTTAAAGAGGTGCTGCGACATTATGCAAATTAGACGTGTAAATTTATTCCTATCTGAAACTTTGGATCATATTATACATATTTCTAATTGAAAGTAAGCCATTATCTCTTACCACTTTCAAGTTATAGCCTTGAAAATCTGAACTATTTTATTAACAAAAAATATTTACCACTCTTGACCACTAGGGGTTATGTCGCAATTCAGCGACAGACACACTGAAAGAGTTAAAATGGTGCTGCAGCATTTAAACACGGATATTCTGACCAAAGTGTGTCATGGCCATTTCATTAAGACCAGTGGGAATTCTGTCCATAGTAGGGGTGGGTTCAAACGATCAAGCCAACGATTCGAATCGATCCATGTTTGACTAAGCCGATAGTGATCCACAAAATCCACGGATTGATCTTTTAATATAATGTTTTACAGTCTGTGAAACACAAAATGCAAGTAGCCGACTGAAGCCTCACGTGATAAACAATTACACGAGATTTCCTTAGCTGCATGCTCACATTACTTCCGTGTTTACATTTGGCAGGCAGTCACAGAGTGGACAACATTAATTTATTAACAAAACTCACGGCTGGACTTCCGGTCTGGACGCCATGGTGATAGCAACTGAACGCTGAAGCTCTCAGACCCAATCCAAGGAAAACATCTTCAAAATCAGACTTAACGGATTTTTGGAAGAATAAAAATCAAAAGACAAAAACACCATGCCTAACCAAAAACAGAAGAAGCTGACATTCCCCAGGTCAGGACGCGCAGCGGCCACAGAATCTGAACCGGAGCACCTCCGTTCAGAAGACGAGGACCTGGACCTAGCTAACAAAAAGGTTAGCTTGAAATCGCTATTTGATGAATTACGACGATTTCGGGCCGAATTTCATGAATTCAGAGAGGAATTAAAAAGGACGAACAGCAGAATGGACCAGGCCGAAAACCGAATCTTGGAAGCTGAAGAAAGAATAAAAGTGCTTGAAGATTCTATGCTGGGTTTACACAAAAAACAGTCAAGGCTGGAGGCTAAGCTAACCGACCAAGAAGGAAGACAAAGACGAGACAACATCAGAATTCACGGTCTGAAAGAAGGAGCTGAAAATAGTTTCAACACAATGGCGGAATGCGTGGAATCCTTACTGAGAGAGAAGTTGGATATTCCACAAACCACCGATTTGAAGATAGAAAAGGCCCATCGTACATTAGCCGCAAAGCCAGCGGCAGAAGCGCCCCCACGTTCGGTGGTGGTAAGATTCTCCGATTTCAAAATAAAACAAGAGGTTGTAAGACGGGCTTGGCAGAAAAAAGGATTTATGCATCAAGAGAGAAAAGTCTTCGTGGAACATGATTACGCCCCGGAGGTTCTTAAAAAGCGACGGGAATATAATGACGCCAAAAAGGTTCTATGGGAACAGAATCTACGCTTTCAGACGCCATTTCCTGCGAAGTTAAGGGTCTTTTACGGTGAAGAGTCATGTCTCTATAATTCAGCGGAAGAAGCAACAATTGACATGGCGAGAAGAGGGCTCCCGGTATCGGTGTTTAAACCCGCAGCGGACCTGAGCCAGAGGATCAGAGCTCAAATGTGGTCCACTCAGAGACCTTCAAAATCCACGGGCCAGCAGCGGGAAACCCAGCCCCAGAGCTACAAAGATAAGCTTTCCAGTTCCAGGAAGGAATAGCGACCTTTTTGGGTTTTTTTTTTCTTCTTTTCAGTCATTCTGCACTTCCATCCCCCCTCCTACAAGGTAACAAACATTAAAGGAGATGCAGAATCAGCATGTGGTAAAACCTTTCATGGAGCAGTTATAGCATTAGAAACAAATGTCTTCTTAATTTAAAGGGGAAAAAAAATCTTGTTAAAATAGGAATGTAACAATGACCCACATGTTCTCCCTACACTAACAAATACTGTATTAGAGTGAATGTTTGCTGTGATGGGGGTGGGAGGGTGCACACAATCTCATAGGGTATAGGCATAAAAAAAAAAAAAAAAAAAAAAAAAAAAAGCATTACAAATTCGGATTGGGATCTGAAATTCACGTTAAAAACATGGGACAACTTACAGGGGTAAGAGAGGGCCCTCAACACGTAACCGAGTTTGAGGAATTTCCCTCAGAGCCTACACTCCATCAGGGCTCTTACAGGGTCTTTAAAGAGACCCCAGCTCAGGAAGTTTTTTTTGACAGTTTTTTGTTTTAAAGTTTCGTACACTATGTTCTTAATGTTTTTTATGTTCTTAATGTTCTTTCAGTTTCTGAGTAGCAAAAAAGAGGGCCACCACACTGTTATACTAAATAAGAAAATACAATGGAGAAACAGGGTGTAACCAAAATAGCCTCATATAATGTAAAAGGGATCCTGAATCCAGTTAAAAGA
Source organism: Pholidichthys leucotaenia (assembly GCA_020510985.1). NCBI lineage: Eukaryota > Metazoa > Chordata > Actinopteri > Cichliformes > Pholidichthyidae > Pholidichthys > Pholidichthys leucotaenia. Next base: position 227,129,145 of record CM035839.1, on the reverse strand, counting down.
TCCAAGATTCTACGCAAAATGAAAAAAGACAAAGCAGAAATAATATTTTTACAAGAAACCCACCTAACAGACGTGGAACACACTAAACTCAATAGACAAGGGTTTAAAATGATCTCTTCATCTTCATATAAGTCAGGGAGGAGGAGAGGAGTAGCGACATTGATATCAACCAAAATTACATTTGAAAAAAAAATCAGAACACAAAGATAAAGAAGGGAGGTACAGTTTGGTAATTGGGCAGCTAGAGGGAGAAGATATCACCCTGCTGAATGTATATGCACCACCAGGGGCTAAATGGAAATTTTATAAAAATGTATTCGACCTAATGATAACTAAAGCCCAAGGTTTAGTGATATGTGGTGGAGATTTCAATCTAAGACTGAATCCATACTGGGATGCAACAGGTAATTCTTCACATCAAAATAACACTCAAAATAGGAAAACTCGGATGCTATTAAAAGAAATGGGAATCTGTGACGTATGGAGGGAATTCAACCCCAATGTAAAAGATTATACTTTTTATTCAACGCCACATTCATCTTACTCAAGGATTGATTACTTTTTTATGTTTAATAGAGACATTGGAAGAGTAAAAACATGTAAAATAGGACTGATGGATCTCTCTGACCACAGTCCGATCTATATGGACTTAAACATCCAAAAATACACAAATAATACATTTTCCTGGAGGTTGAATTCAAATGTCCTGTAAGGACCACTGAAAGATGAATTGGAATCAGATATTCTCAGATATTTGGAAGGAAACGATAATGGAGAAGTATCCCCTTTAATACTGTGGGATGCGTGCAAAGCTGTAATAAGGGGAAAAATTATTGCAAAACTGGCAACCCAAAAGAAACTGAGACAAGAAAAACTAATCACACTAGAGTCAGAACTCAAGAACCTAGAAAAAGAACACAAAGACAACACTCATTCTAATGGCTCGCTCAAGATTAAAGAAATTAAAAATCAAATAAATGAGATCTACACAATAGAAATCCAGAAGAAACTTACATTTCTGAAACAAAAACACTATGAAGCAGGCAGTAAATCGCCAAAATTACTAGCCTATAAATTGAGGAAACAACAAACAGAAAGAGCAATCTACAAAATCAGAGACCCAGTATCAAAGGAAATAAAATTCAGAATTCAGGATATTCTTAAAAGCTTCGAGAATTACTATAAGAACCTATACTCCCACAAAAAACATAAAAACGCATCCGAGACATTCCTAAACACATTAAACCTTCCCCAACTTACGGAATCACAAAATAAAACACTACTGTCAGAAATACAACCTAAAGAATTGGAAAAAGCAATTATGAAACTTAAAGCTAACAAATCCCCAGGAGCAGATGGCTATACAGCAGAATGGTACAAAACCTTTAAACAGCAACTATGTCCTCTCCTCCTGAAAACATTTAACTATGTCCTCCACACAGGGGAAATCCCCCCCTCCTGGAGAGAAGGGGTCATTGCAGTTATACCTAAACCTGAAAAGGATAAACTAGAATGCTCCAACTACAGACCAATCAGTGTATAAAATCAGGACTATAAGCTTTTTACCATTATCCTTGCCAAAAGGTTAGAAAACATATTGACAGACTTAATTCACTTAGACCAAACAGGTTTTATAAGACAAAGACAGACACAAGACAACATTCGACGCACTTTACACATAATTCATCATATAAAAAAATATAACTTAAATGCAGTCATATTGGGATTAGATGCTGAAAAAGCATTCGATTCGGTCGACTGGTCTTTCCTATATAGAATCTTATCCAGTTTCAATTTTCATAACAACTTCATTAGAACTATACAGGCATTATATAAAAAACCAACAGCTAAAATAAGGATTAATGGTAATTTATCATCATCTTTTGAGCTGGAAAGAGGATGTCGTCAAGGCTGCCCCCTGTCTCCACTGCTCTTTGCAATCTTCATAGAACCTCTGAGCCAATGGATAAGACAAAATCAAGAAATTCAAGGTATTACACTTGGTCAGAAGGAACATAAAATAGCACTCTTTGCTGATGACATTTTAATATACCTAGGGCAGCCAGACACTTCTTTACCAGAACTAATCTCAGTTTTTAACACTAAACTATGATCTACTGGTGACAAAAATAAAATCTGACCTAGCAAGATGGAATATGATACCATTCTTAGGTACTGCACAAAGAATTGAAGCAGTCAAAATGAATATACTTCCACGTCTTCTATACCTTTTCCAAACAGTACCGGTAGAACCTCCCAAAAAAACATGGCAGGAGCTGGACAGAAGGATCTCAAGATTCATATGGCAGGGCAAGAGACCTAGAATCAGATATAGAACCTTACAGCTAAACAAAGACAAAGGTGGGCTCACGCTGCCAAATATGAGATGAGATGAGATTCAACTTTATTGTCATTACACATGTATGAATACAAGGTAACGAAACGTGACTTGGCATTTGGGCACGCTCTGCAGAGCGCATCCAAGGCCGGGGCAGCCGCTAGGCGCCAGTCATAAAGAAGAAAGGAAAAAAAAAGAAAAAGAGAATGGGTATGACACAGTAGGCGAGAGAAAAAAAACATGTTTTATCAGAATGACGCTCGGCAAGTGAACGAAATTTTGATTTGCAGGCAAAAAAACCCTCAATGCACATTTAGCAGACATTTAGCAGGAGATCACACACAAAAGTTGAGAGGCAGTGTATTGTATGCATGTAATGTTGTATGCATTGTGTAGTGTAAATGTAACAGTTGTTAGTGAGCAGCAGAGGGCTCCTCCTGGCAGTGGATAGATGTTATAATCATGTGACTTATAAACAAGTCCAGAGTCCAGAGTCTATCTCTCTTGCTCTCTCTCTTGCTTGCAGAAGGCACATGGGCATTGTCCTTGAGGGTCCAATCCGCTGATACGACAACAACTGATTGTCGATTGTTTGGGTAGAAGAGCCGGTCCTTCCGCTTATCTCAATCAGGAGGAATGTAAACACGGGGCAAACAAGGTCAAATCAAATCAAAACAGCACAGTGCACTCAGAGAATAGAATTTGTCCTCACCCGTGTAATTCTGTGCTTCCATTATATGTGCAGGCTTAAACTGTTTTTCCATGGAGAGCACAGGGCTCCAGATTTATTCCTCCACTGAATCACTGTCATTCAGTTCACCGTTTGCCGCTACTCGTGCCCTCCCCAACTGGTCGAATTTGATGAAGGAGCTTGCCGGGTCCGCTTTGATCAGCTCTCTCACCTTCCTTCAATTTCTGATGCATCAGGGAACTCCACAGCCAAAAATAGAAGTCCTGAGATCATAACCAATAATGTTTCCACAGACGCATGAATTCCAATGTCCATGAGTCTCCTCGTAGGTTCCAATTCTTGGGCTCCCCCTTGGCCCAATTCTTGTTGAAAAATAGTGACAATAGCACATTTAAGCCGCTTCCAAATCCATAATTTCCGTTTAGATTAAGATTCAGCAGAAGAAGAGCGACTAAACACAGACAAAAACGCAACATTGCAAAAGCTGGGAATAGATCAGGAAGGCAGGAGAGGAGGGAAGAAAAATGCGACTGCTCTCTCTCAAGGCAAGAAAGGGACTATTTTAAAGCCGCACAAATTAAAACTTTAATAGAGATATGTAACCCAGTCTACACTGCACAATGGAAGGAGATCGAATGCCAAATAACAAGTGACATCCCCCTACAGGCGATAATAGGGAACAATGCCTTACCTAAACTCTTGAAAAACACTAACCCGTGGATAGAGACCCCGCTAAAAATTTGGTTTAAGATAGTCAGAGAGAATCAAACTAATGAGCCCTATCGACTTCTGCAATGGATTGCCTATGATCAAGACTTTACCCCCAATAAAACAGACACTAGATTTAAAGAGTGGAAAGAGAAAGGGCTGATAAAATATTACGATTTTTTTTAAGGGGCAAACTTTAAGAAGTTTTGAAGATTTGAAAAAACAAGGTCTAATAAATCAAGATCTTTACAGGTTCTTTCAGCTTAGACACCACATAAACAATATACTTAAAAAGGAGGATTTGGAAAGGGCCCAGTCAGGTGTTCTGAAGGTCTTCTTAATGGCATATAAAGGGATCCCAGGGATCAGATACATTTCTAAAATATACCAAGGTCTTCAAGACTTAAAAGGAGACAACACATCATATATAAAAGAGAGATGGGGAAAAAGAGGGGACTTTCACTTTACAATTGGAAATATGGGAAAAGTTAAATAAACAGCAATGGAAAAGTACCTCATCCCTGCAGTGGAGAGAATTTGGATGGAAAAATTTGGTAAGATTTTTCAGAACACCTGCACAAAACAAATTTACCCATAAGGGGTTGAACTGTTGGCGCTTGTGTGGTGAAAAGACTGCAAATCATTTTCATGTGTTTTGGTCATGCCCAGTTATCCACCAATATTGGACCAATGTACAGACAATATTGGGGAAAATATTCAAAATAACAGTTCCCTTCTCTTTTGTAACTTTGTATTTGGGTTTACTACCGGACTCACTGGAAAGACGAGGAGATAAATACTTATTCAATGTTTTAATATTGGCAAGTAAAAAAGCCCTAACTAAAAAATGGATGCTGAAGGACTGTCCTACACCTGAAGATTGGATTAACGTGATTCAAGACATTTACTCGATGGAAAAGTTGACATTCGCACTGAGACAGGACATGGATGGGTTCATGAGCTTTTGGCAACCCTGGATCGCTTATGTGTCTTCCATTAGATCTAATCTTTGACAAATACCATTTCAATAATGGTCCCGCTCTTTCAGATAAGATAAGCCTTTATTAGTCCCACAACGGGGAAATTCTAGGATTGCAACAGCACAGGGATAGCAACACTCAGAGCAACAATCAGAAGGCTAGAAAAAAAAACCCCAAAAAAACCCCCCAAAAAAAACAAGCAAGCAAGAGCAGCTAATATACATATGTACATATTACTATAAAATATATATATACACACACACAGACACACAGTGCAGAGCATTGTAGCTGGATGGAATAAATATATGAATATGTAAACACACAGTGCGGAGCAATGTAGCTAGATGGAATAATATGTAGATATATAAACACACAGTGCAGAGCATTGTAGCTAGATGGAATAAATATATAGATATACTGTATAAATATAAACACACCCAGTGCGGAGCATTGTAGCTAGATGGAATAAATATGTAAATATATCAACACACAGTGCAGAGCATTGTTGCTAGATGGGATGAAACAGCACAACCGTCTACTTAGTTATCCTACATGGTATGATTATGTGCCCATACATATTCTCACTCTCCATAGCGACCGGTATTTTCCTAGTTGTATGCCGGAGGGGACCATTGTGTAAGTCTATTGCATCTTTTGCATTCAAAAAACTATTAGTTTGTTAAGTCTTTTGTTCCAACGCTACTCAGATGCTCTTTTACTTTTAATTACTTAATTTTCTGTTTGTTTGTTTTTTGCTGTTCTGTTTGTTTGTTTGTTTTTATTTTATTCTCTTTAATTTCACTTTTTCTTTCACTTTAAAAAAAAAGGGGTGTTGTAATAATTATCCTACCAGTGTTGTCAAATAGCAAAAAATAAGGGAACATGTGATGAAAATGTAAACAATGCAATGCTGTAATGACGTGTATACCCTTTACAAAAACTTAAATTAAAAAAAAAAACAAAAAAAACCTCACGGCTAAAGACTGTGCTCAACAGTTGCCGAATATTTTTCATAAAGCAGGGATAAACAGTTTTGTACTACGTGCAGCGCTGTGTTGGAGCCTAACGTCAACGATCGATAAACAATTTTCAAACGGGGAACACACAGAGAACGACAACAGACCAGAGAAGGAGACTGTTGCAGCTGCTAGGGGCCAGTAAAATACTGTTTTTTCGTTGTTTTTTTTTACATTTGTGTCATAAATTAATAATTTATCCAGCATGATGGTGTTTTCTTTTACCAACTATGGATTCAGTGGTTACCTGTTGGTTAAACACTGTGAATAAACGCAGAATAAAGATATATTTTCAGTCAGGACTTTATGACGGAGGCAGCTGCCTTCATGTAACGTTTCTGTTACGTGACATTTAATTTTGGACTTCTAGCACTTAAGTTCTAGCACTTAAGTGGGAGACTTGAAGATAATAATTACAATAAAATGAAAATGGCAGAATTAATAAAAGCTGCAGTACAATGAGCCATTTTTACTCAACTAAACTGAAATGAACAAATCTTCCAGGAAATGAATTTAAACTTTTTTCAAAAATCAGAAGTTAATTTGTATTTAAAGGTGAACTGAACTCACCTTTTTGCCAAAAAAGTAGAATAGCAGATTAATTCCTTATTACCTATTGTATTTTTCAACACATAAAAGAAATTTTTAGGCCGTGCGATGGCCAAGCTATAAGCCGATAAACTTTTGCCTCTGGCTGGCAGTGCCAAACAAACCGGAAGTAGTGCAGACGACGCTGCGTGACGTCACGAGTGTGAGCCTTATCAAAACAACAATGGCAGATGATAGCAGTTCCAGCAGTCAAGAACACCAGAGTTTTCAGAGTGAAGAGGCATTCAGGATCGGTGACAAGACAGAGGAGGTTGCAGGAGTGTCAAGTGAACAGGAAGAGAGTGAGGGAGGCATCGAACCGTACAGATTAGAGCCAGAATTTTCGGGGGATTCCAGCACCGACTCAGACCGCAGCAGTGATGGGTGGAGAGTCGCTTATTGAATACAGAATGGTGAGTCTTTACTTTGGCATGTTTGGGGTGTCAGGATAAGGAAAATTAACAATAAAAAAGAAAGGGAAAAAAAAACATCAGCATTTTTCCAACTTATTACAGTTATCCCTCACTTATCGCGTTTAATGCGGTCTTCCTTCGCTGGGTATAGGCGCTCGGCAGGGAGCGAAGCTGGGTAAAACGTCTCCGCCAATCAGCTTGCGAGATAAAACGTCTCGGCCAATCAGCTTGCGAGGTAAAACGTCTCGGCCAATCAGCTTGCGAGATTCCCGAGCGGGCTGGGGAGCCGGGGAGAGCGGGCTCTCCGTGTTGATACCTGATGTTCTAATGTAGTCTCCCTGCCTTCTCATTAGAACATCAGGTATCAACACGGAGAGCCCACACAGCTCAAAATCTACCTCTCTGACCACCGCTCCACTCCTCTCCGCCCACCTCTTCACCGCTCGGGAATCTCGCAAGCTGATTGGCCGAGACGTTTCACCTCGCAAGCTGATTGGCCGAGACGTTTTACCCAGCTTCTCTCCCTGCAGAGTGCCTTCTTTATCGCTCGTGTTGCTTAGTGGCACTTTTCACTGTTCTCTTGTGCCTTTTTGTGCAAAATAGTGCTTGTGACGCCCTTGGGGGGGGGGGGGGGGGGTGACGCTACTTCGCGGTTTTTCACTTTTCGCGGTCGGTTCTGGTCCCCATTAAACGCGATAAGTGAGGGATCACTGTATATCTAGAAACGCATCGCTTCCCGGTCGCTTTTCCTCCCCCTTTCTTTTCTTTCGTCGCCATGACAGCTTTCCTTGGCCACTGAACAGATCTTCCCAGGTGTTGGAAGTGTTTTGTAGTCGACTATCACGACAAAATGCACCAAAAACAACCAGTGTCGACGTGCTCGCAATGGTAAACATGAGGACTGGGTCACACTCGTGACGACACGCGGAACTCCGGCTGCGCTTCGGCGGATTTGTCTGATTTTTCAGGGCGGGAAATTCTAAATCGCGATTTTCTCCAAGATTCCGGGATTTGTGGAGGGGATGCCAATGATAAATTATCTTTATAATTGTATGTACTATCACCCAGTGCCGTTCAATGCCGTTCAGTTCACCTTTAAAATATAAACAAAAAATAAAAGAAACTAAATTATTAAACCCTACTGTGGTGTGAGGATCTAAAAATATGACTATTAATTTTACTTTGAAATCTAGTCTCCTTTTTATGCCCCCTTCACATCTGTGAAGACTGGGTTTCCAGCTCCAAGCTCCATCCTGCATCGAGACCTTCTGAAGGGAAGAGGTTGTCAGTGGAGGAGCCAGCCCTGCTTCATGTGGATTTCAGCACAGAAGAAGAGCTCAAATTTTTCAGGGGTCTTAGTTTTCAAATTCAAGACTCAAGAAGGTGCTGCCATAATTTGCTCCATACTCTAACATGCATTCAATGCAATTTATAATGGCTGTAATGGCCAATACTTTTTTTTTTATTTTAAGTTCTCAGCAAGAATACAATGTTGGTCATTTTTTGACAATTTTACTGAGCATTTAATTCTAAATAAACCACTGTTTAACAGGAAATTTTGGGCAATCCTGTGCTTTTCTTGTGGTGTTATATAGAATAGCATCACTGTCAACTATGGAAAAAGCAGCTACTTTAAAATCTGTACTTCCTCACAACTTTCAGTGCAAAAAAAAAAAAAAACCAACTAAAATTATCACAACTTTTAGCACAACTTTTTGGAAGAGCTCACACAAATTCAGGCTTTTTGGGCCACAAAACAGCTGACGAAATCCTGGAGGGACTGAAATCCAGTGAGATTATATCTGCATGCTTCATGCATTGAATTTGTTTACTGACTCTGGGTTGTTAACTTGACACACTACACACCCTTTGCACTAAAGAAAGCACTTGTTAGCACTTTGTGAAATCATAAGTTAAATAATAAAAAGTGCATTATTGTAAAAAAAATTTGGGTCAGTTCTTTATGGGATAATTTATGTATTAAAGTTAAGAGTATTCCCGCTACAATTTGCAGCATTCGGTCTCTAAGACTTTTTTTTTTCCTCACAAGTAAAATAGCTATTAAAATGGTAATTTCCCTGACTGAATCGGGATCAAATCGATTCAGAACCTCAAGAATCGGAATCAAATCGATTTTGGAAATCAGTGATGATTCCCAGCCCTAGTCAAGTGCAGTAAATGTCTCCTTTGAGTTCAAATTAAGTGGATTTGATTTATTTAGTGTTTTAAAATATGACAAGGTCCCAGAGAAGAGAAATTTATAGCGCTGTAGAAAGCCCAGGAATGCACTTCAAATACTGTCATCCATTTTATGACCAGTGTAACAGGAGCTCTTACCCCTCTCAGATTCAGCTGAATCAGATCTGGGAACTGGTGACTTGAGTGATGCCGGCACAGCGCTCCTGTCTCCCTTCTCCTTATTCTTAGACTCCTTGATGGCGTCACGCTCTCTGGATGGGTCCATGGGCTCCCCATTTCCGGTTTTGGTCTTGTCATCTTTGACGGTCTTCTCGTCAGGTTTCACTTTCTCCCGATCTGCCTTGGGGGTCTTCTCCTTACCCTCCCGTGCCACTCGCTCCTCCTTCCCTGCTCTGTCATCTCTCTGCTTCTCCCGACGGTTCTCTGCCTTAGCCTCTGGGGTGCTGCCTGGTGTCTTTTCCTTCTTCTCTTTTTTCTCTTTCTTCTCCTTGTCATCCCGTTCTTTAACAGTTTTGGTGCTGCACAGGGACACAATTTTGCCATTCAAAATCCTATATTCAGCAATGTTTTACACAACATTCAGCTGAGTGCAACATGATATTATACGATTTAAAATCATTCACTAGCACCTTTTTGTCCAGCTGGATTGTCATGGTAAATATTCTCTTTTTTGGGGCACAGATTAATATAACAGCAGGTTTGTTCCTACCTGTTTAGAGCACCGTTCCCATTGCTGGTGGTCACTTTGGCTGCTGCACTATTAGCTTTGTTCACTGGCTTTGTTGTCCCCTGAGATTTATCCTTGCCCCTATCTGTATTATAAACACAAAAGAAAGAAGTGTCTAAGCACAGGGCATACAAGTACTGACATATTACACTATAGCATCAGTATAAAACAAACTTCAACATGTATGGAGCAGCTGCAAACTAACAAGCTGTATTTGTTTGACCAGACTTGATATAGCATTCAGCTTTGGGCTGGACAATGTCGCCTCAAATCAGCATCGGGATTAATTTAACAATTTATTTCATTTTTAGGTTTTCCAGTGGCCAATAAACAACTACATTTGATCAGCACATTATGGAACATATTTATGAACTGCTTATTAATTTTTATGAATATTACTGGGGTGGTTTCAAAAGATCAATTCTCCAATTCGATTCACATTTGACTGAGCCGATATCGATCCACAAAATCCGAGGATCGAACTTTTAAAATATTGCTTTTACACCTGTGAAACAAAACGCAAGTGGTCAGTTGAAGTCTCACCTAAATGAACAATTGCACCAGAGTTCCCTGTGCTGCATGCTCACATTAACTTCTGTGTTTAAATGAGCGGAGATGCCGACGTGTGTGACGTGTCTTAATTTATCAACAAAAGTCACCACTAAAGACTGTGCTCAACAGTTTCTGAATATTTTTCATAAAGTGGGGATAAACGATTCTGTACTATGTGTAGCATTGTGTTGGAACATAAAAAAGAGATGACAATTGATAAACACTTTTCGAATGTAAAACACACATGAAAAATGGACAGCAGACACAGAGGGAGGAATTTGAGAGGGAGACTTGCAGCTGCTGGGATAAGTAAAATATATATATATATATATTAAAACATTTGTGTCATAAATTAATAATTCAACCAGCATGATGGTGTTTTCATTTACAAACTATGGATACATTACACCAGTTGTGTTAAGCACTGTAAATAAATGCAGAGATTACAATGTAATGAAACCATTAGATGTGTTTTTAGTCAGGACTTCACAGCTTCATGACAGAGGCCGCTGCCTTCATGTAATGTTTGCACTGAATGACACCTTTAATTTTGGACTTCTAGCACTTGAGAGATTTGAAGATGATAGTAATAATAACAATAAAATGAAAATGGCAGAATTAATAAAGGCTGCAGTACAATGAGCCATTTTTACCCAATAGAACTAAACTGAAATGAACAAATCTTCCAGGAAATTAATTGAAACTTTTTTCAAAAATTGAAAGTTAATTTGTAGTTAAAATATAAACAACAAAAAAACTAAATTATTAAACCCTACTGGGGTGTGGGGACTTAAAAATATGATTATTAATTTTACTATGAAATCTAGTCTCCTTTTCACCTCCCCTTCGCATCTGTGAAGACTGGGTTTCCAGCTCCAAGCTCCATCCTGCATCGAGACCTTCTGAAGGGGAGAGGTTGTCAGTGGAGGAGCCAGCCCTGCTTCATGTGGATTTCAGCACAGAAGAAGAGCTCAAATTTTTCAGGGGTCTTAGTTTTCAAATTCAAGACTCAAGAAGGTGCTGCTATAATTTGCTCCATACTCTAACATGCATTCAATGCAATTTATAATGGCTGTAATGGCTAATTCTTTTATTATATTTTTAAGTTCTCAGCAAGAATACAATGTTGGTCATTTTTTGACAATTTTACTGAGCATCTGATTCTAAATAAATGACTGTTTAACAGGAAATGCATCCTGTTAATCCTGGGCAATCCTATGCTTTTCTTGTGGTGTGACATAAAAGATAATAAAGGCTTATCTTATCTTATCTTATCTTAAAACAGCATCACTGTAAACTATGGAAAAAGCAGCTACTTTAAAATCTGTACTTCCTCACAACTTTCAGTGCAAAAAACCTCTAAAAAAACGTTGCAACTTTTATCACACGTTTTTGGAAAAGCTCCCCCAAATTCAGGCTTTTTGGGCTGCAACAATCATTTAACAGCTGTGAAATCCTGGAGGGACTGAAATACAGTGATATTATGTCTACATGCTTCATGCATTGAATTTGTTTACTGACTCTGGGTTGTTAACTTGACACTACACAGCCTTTGCACTGAAGAAAGCACTTGTTAGCACTTTGTGATATCATAAGTTAAATAAAAAGTGCATTATTGTAACTGATTTGGTGTCAGTTCTTTATGTGATAATTTATGTATTAAAGTAAGAGTAGTCGTGCTACAATGTGTAGCATTAGGTCGCTAAAACACCCCCCCCACACACACACACAAGTAAAATGGGTATTAAAATGGTAATTTCCCTGATTGAATTGGGATTGGATCGAGTTGGAATTTAATCGATTCAGAACTTCCAAGAATTGGAATCAAATCAATTCTGGAAATTAGTGAGGATTCCCAGCCCTAATTATTACATCAGTTCTTCTGCTAGTCTAGACTTAGCAGGTTTGTTTTTAGCAGGACAAATAGGAGGGAAAACGACTACTGCACACTACACAGAGAAGCACACATAAATATCAGCTGATTACTGCTTCAATATTCACTGTCACAAAACACTATTTCATACTAAATTTAATAAAGTATTTATTTGTCATCTATGTGTACATAAACAGACGGCACATAACCACACATACACACACAGTGGGGAAACATTAACAGAGGAAGAAAAAACTGAAATACTTGACACATGCTAAAGTACATTGGTTTGAGGGTTTAGATCTGATTGCACTTGATACATTTTGAAATAGGGCTGGGAAATTTGACCTTAAATCAACATCACAGTTAATTGTACATTTCAGATCGATTTTGGGTTTTTGTGCCCCCCCCCCATCCTTTCTTCCCCCTTATAGTTCACTGACAAGGCTTGTAAACAAGCAATATTACACAAGAGTGTGGTATCAATAAATATATCACTGTGGTAATTTGGTAGTAAATGAGCATAATAAAATAATTTCACACACATTAAACTAAATTAAATATTGTTCAGTACAGAAGCCAGTGTTTACCTTTCAAGGGAGTGTAAGTCATGTGACTCATGGCAGCTAATTAGCTTGTTAGCTGCATTGGGAAACTCCTTTACGCAGCCATGATTATGTTATCACCGCACAGGTATCACAAATCTTGGATCGGGTTCTTAAACACAACCTTTGGTTGTCCAGTTTGTTGTTCTTTATCCACTGTAAAACGGTCAAGTTGACATGGATAGACGTTAGCGGCTAACAGTGGTTAAGTTTCAGGGCATTTCTGTGTTAGTCTGGGTGCACTTCACTCGTTTTTTCTTGGGATCTTCAGATGATATAAAGATTCAATCATCACATACTATGTAGACGGAAACAGCATTTCTTTTCAATACAAGCAGTTTTAATTTTTCCACCATGCTCTACTGCTCCCAAACCAGGGGTGTCCAATCATGTGCCATGGAGGGCCAAGACCCTGCAGGCTTTACCTCCAACCGGTGTCTTCAGCAGCAGATCCCACTGAATTTCTTCCCACTGACTGTTGATAAGTGAAAACACCTGCTGAAGAGACTGGGTAGAAGAGGAAACCTGCAGGGTCTTGGCCCTCCATGGCACATGACTGGAACAGGGGTGTCCAAACAGTGCTGACGGCACAGCTTCCGGGGTATGGAGTCATGTAACTACACATGTTAAAGGTGCAGGATGTCAAATCTCTCGCTCGCTCTCTCTCTCACACACACACACAAAATCGGGGAGGGGGGACGAGGATGACAAAAACAAAAGACAACATGAGCAAGATCATCAGTTCCCATAGTTAGGTGAGGGTGTTGCGTCCAACTACTGTATTGATTTGAAAAGTAGTTACCATGTTTAGAAGATTTAAGGAAAATCTGACCTCTGACCTTTGATCTCAAGGTTATCCGATGAGAGTGAAATTGCAATATGCGCATCAGAGTATATCAAACCATGGTACCAAGTCTCAAAACAATCAGTTCATTTCACAAGACAGTTACTGTCTATGAAGTGAGGTGAAGTAAGAGGTCATAGGTCAGGAGCTACAATTCCCGCAAAAAACATCCCATCAGAACCAGATTGCAATCTGCACATCATCAGTATATATCAAACCGTGGTACCAAGTTTCAAAACAATCGGAACAAAATTGTAGGAGGAGTTGAGTTCACAAAAGTGGGACGGACAAACGGATTGACCCATAACATAATCCCACTTTGGGTCTCGTCCGGTGGGGGATTAAAAACTATCAACTTGATGTTAAAGTCACGAAATGTACCAAAAAATAAACCCCTGCACATTCATGAGGAAAATAAATTCTTGTTTATACCACAAATGTAGTAAATTTTCAAAATAAAAATAACTCAACTTCACAAGTTTAAAAAAATAAAAAATAAAAAAAAAATCTGTGCAGAATATTTGCTTAGGATCACTCCTGAATATTCTGAGTCCCAAAACGGTTTTTGGGACAGATACAGAAATTTAACAAAAGATTTATGTTTTTCATGCTGATGTTGCAAGTTTAATATAATAAAATCAAGAATCAACTTCCTTCCAGGTGATCCCATCTAAGTGCAGTGTTGCAGTCAAAGATTACATGTCTCTCATCACTCACCGCTGTCCTCTGATGTCCCCTCCTCACTCTTGCTGGTGGTGGGCTTGCCTGAGCTCCCGGGGCCGTTCTGTTGAGTGGCTGGCGTGGTGCTGCGTGTTGGCTGTTCTTTGTGATGAAACTCATTCTCTGGGACCATGTGCACCTTCTGGCTTTTCAAGCGACCTGAGTAACTGCAAGACGCACAAAAGACTTACAAAGACCAAACCTTAAAAGAACTGAGTGTCACAATGTACACATGAATTCTCAAGAGTAGGAACAAAAAGATACTGAGCTTCAGAACCATGTTTTCTTGGTAATCCAACTCATAAATTACTGTAATATTAAACCCAAACAGGTTAAGGACTATTTAAAACTGGGTGTTAAAAGTAAAGTCAACAAAGGAGGACTTTCAACTGAGTTCTTATAAAAGTTAAGATAAGATAAGCCTTTATTAGTCCCACAACGGGGAAATTCCAGGATTGCAACAGCACAGGGATAGCAACACTCAGAGCAACAATCAGAAGGCAAGAAAAAAAAACAAGCAAGCAAGAGCAGCTAATATACATATGTACATATTACTATAAAATATATACACACACACACACACACACACACACACACACACACACAGACACACAGTGCAGAGCATTGTAGCTGGATGGAATAAATATATGAATATATGAACACACAGTGCAGAGCATTGTAGCTAGATGGAATAAATATGTAAATATATAAACACCCACAGTACGGAGCATTGCAGCTAGGTGGAATAAATATGCAAGTATATAAACACACACAGTGCGGAGCAATGTAGCTAGATGGAATAATATGTAGATATATAAAAACACAGTGCGGAGCATTGTAGCTAGATGGAATAAATATATAGATATATAAATATAAACACACCCAGTGCTGAGCATTGTAGCTAGATGGAATAAATATATAGATATATAAATATAAACACACCCAGTGCAGAGCATTGTAGCTAGATGGAATAAATATGTAAATATATAAACACACACAGTGCAGAGCATTGTTGCTAGGTGGGATGAAACAGCATAACCGTCTATTTAGTTATCCTACATGGTATGATTATGTGCCCATACATATTCTCACCCTCCATAGCGACCGGTATGTTCCTAGTTGTATGCCGGAGAGGACCATTGTGTAAGTCTATTGCATCTTTTGCATTCAAAAAACTATTAGTTTGTTACGTCTTTTTGCTATCTCTGCGAGCAGCCCTGCTTAGGTTGTACAGTCTGACAGCCGTTGGTAGGAAGGACCTACGAAACCTCTCGGTTGTGCACCTGGGATGATGTAGTCTGCTGCTAAATGAGCTCCTCAGTGCATCCAGTATGTCCTGCATAGGGTGGAACTCGGACTCCAGCAGAGATGACAGTTTAGCCACCGTCCTTCTCTCTCCTATCTCCTCCATCGGATCAAGGCGTTGCCCCAGGACAGAGCTAGCTTTCTTAATCAGTTTGTTCAGTCTCTTCCTATCGGCTGCAGTAATGCCACTGCCCCAGCAGACCACTCCAAAAGTGATGGCTGATGCCACCACCGTGTCATAGAATGACTTCAGCAGCGCCCCTTGTACACCAAAAGACCTGAGTCTCCTCAGCAGGAACAGCCTGCGCTGTCCCTTCTTGTAGAGTGCGTCAGTATTGTGTGACCAGTCTAGTTTATTGTTCAGATGAACACCCAGGTACTTGTAGGATGTCACCATCTCGATGTCTGTTCCCTGTATATTTACTGGTGCTGTGAGGGGCTGCCCATGCCTGCGGCAGTCCACCACCAGCTCCTTAGTTTTCCTCGCGTTGATCTGGAGGCAGTTCCGATGGCACCAGTCCACAAAGTCCTGGATAAGCCCTCTGTACTCAGTACTCTGTACTCAGCTTCATCTCCGCTGGAGATGAGACCAACGATCGCAGAGTCATCAGAGAACTTCTGTAGATGGCAATGTGTTGTGTTGTGTGAGAAGTCCGCAGTATAAAGAGTGAACAGGAAGGGAGCCAGCACCGTTCCCTGGGGGGCCCCCGTGCTACTGATGATCGTGTCGGAAACACAGTCCCGGGTTCTCACAAACTGAGGCCGGTTCGTGAGGTATTCCAGGATCCATGATGACAGGTGCTGGTCCACCCCTGCGCGCAGCAGCTTGTCCTTCAGGATCATCGGTTGGATGGTGTTGAAAGCACTGGAGAAGTCAAAGAACATGATCCTCACCATATTCCCGGGCTTCTCCAGGTGGGACAGAGAACGGTGAAGGAGGAAGATCACCGCATCCTCCACCCCAATGCCATGCTGGTAGGCGAACTGGAGTGGATCCATCGCTGGTTCCACCAGGGGGCGGAGATGAGCAAGGAGCAGTCTCTCCAGGGTCTTCATCAAGTGGGACGTCAAGGCCACCGGTCTGAAGCTGTTCAGGTCTTTGGGGTGGGAAGTTTTTGGTACAGGTACCACACAAGATGTTTTCCACAGCTGTGGTACCCTCCCCAGTTTCAGGCTCATGTTGAAGATATATGTCACAATCCCACACAGCTGGTCTGCACAGGACTTGAGGAGCTTTGCGCTGATGCCGTCCGGTCCCGACGCCTTCCTCGCCTTGATCTTCCTCAGCTCCGTCCTCACCTGGGTCTTGGTCAGGGTCAGGATGGGGGGCTGTGTGTTGGGAGTGGGGGGGGTGTCGGTGGAGTGGGGAGTGGGTAGCAGGACTTGATTTCTTAGAGGCAGCAGTGGTTGTTGTGCAGACAGGGGGGAGGGCGGTTGGTCAAATCTATTGAAAAACAGATTCAGGTTGTTTGCCCACTCCCTGCCCCCCGTGGCCTGGGGGGAGGTATTCTGGAGCCCCGAGATGGTTTTGAGGTTTCTCCAGACCCCGCTGATGTCGCTCTGTTGCAGCTTGTCCTCCATCTTCTTCCTGAAGCTGTCCTTGCCTTCTCTGATCTTTCTCCTCAGCTCCCTCTGTACGGACTTCAGCATCTCCCTGTTCCCCGACCTGAAGATCCTCTTCTTCTCTCTCAGAAGTGTTTTTATCTCAGGGTTGATCCAGGGTTTGTTGTTTGAGTGACGCCGTATGGTCTTGGTGGGAACGGATTTGTCCACACAGAAGCTGAGGTAGCCCGTGAAGGTGTGAATGAGGCCATCGATGTCCTCACCATGTGGATCGCAGAGCTGCTTCCAGGCAGTGGCTTCAAAACAGTCCTTTAGAGTGTCCATTGTCTCCTCAGACCATAACTCCACAGTGTGCATGGCCGGAGGTTGTCTGTGCACTAGGGGTTTGTACACCGGTCGGAGATGAACCAAGTTGTGATCCGATCTCCCAAGTGGGGGGAGTTGTGATGAGGTGTACGCCTCCTTAGTGTTTGCGTAGAACAAATCCAGTGTTTTATTGTCTCTAGTGTGGCATGTGACATACTGGGTGAAAGTGGGCAGAATGGGAGACAGTGAAACGTGGTTGAAATCGCCTGAGATGAGGAGAAGAGCATCTGGGTGTTCTGTCTGCAGCCTGCTGGTTACTGAATGGATGACGTCACGCGCTGTCCCAGCGTTCGCCGTCGGATTTGCATAAACAACAATGCAGATCACGTGTGAGTGTTCTCTCGGGAGATATGTAGGCCTCATGCTAACAGCTAGCAACTCAATGTCTTTGCTGCAGTGTCGTTTCCCATGAAAGATTTCCCATGAAAGGCAGGGAATTACTCCTCATCATAGTTGAATGTGTAGCAGTGGGACAATAATAATTAGTAACTGTAGTGGTGAAGAACAATTAAAAATTTTAATTACAGTTAATCTCCACACTTTTTGCTGATTAATCACATTTTTTTTCTTTATTATGTACCTTAAACCTGTCATTTTCAAGCTTTTCATACTCTTAAGGTGTGGGTGGACCAATATTGCTCCTTGCTTTCTGCAACTGCACACTTATCTAAAGCTTTCAACATATCAAAAATGTCAACAACTAGCCAGAATATTCTATCAAAAAATTCACAAGTACTGCAGAAATACTGCTTACATGAGTATTAAAAGTATTTACAGAATACATGAGTATGAATGAGAGGGAGGCAGGTCCAACAGTGAAGATGGAAGGAATGAAAGTAGAGGAGTCTAAATATCTGGGGTCAACCATTCAAAACAATAGAAAATGCACGAGAGGTGAAGAAGAGAGTGCAGGCAGGGTGGAGACAAGTGTCTGGGGTGATTTGTGACAGAAGGGTAGCAGCAAGAGTGAAAGGGAAGGTTTAAAAGACGGTAGTGAGACCTGCTATGATGTATGGTTTGGAGAAGGTGGCACTGACAAAAAGACAGGAGGTGGAGCTGAAGGTGGCAGAGTTGAAGATGCTAAGATTTTCACTGGTAGTGACAAGATTAGAAATGAGTATATCAGAGGGACAGCTCAGGTTGCGCAGTTTGGAGACAAAGTAAGAGAGGCAAGGCTGAGATGGTTTGGACATGTGCAGAGGAGGGATAGTGGATATATTGGACAAACGATGTTGAAGATGGCGCTGCCAGGCAGGAGGAAAAGAGGAAGACCACAGAGAAGATTCATGGATGTAGTGAAGGATGACATGGAGAGGGTTGGTGTTAGAGAGGAAGATGCAAGAGATAGGGTGAGATGGAGACAGACGATCTGCTGTGGCGACCCCTAAAGGGAGCAGCTGAAAGAAGACGACGACTGCAGAAATACTACATGTGCAAACTAGTGACCACTAATATTATCACACCAGTTATTTGTGTAATTGCACACAGCTTCTGTCTAGCTGTAAATAATAAATAATAAAAAAAAAAATCAAGACCTAAATGGCCCTGTGTGAAAAAGTGATTGCCCCACTGTTAAAACATACATTAACGGTGGTTTATCACATCTCTGAAAGCTGAATTCAATTTTCTAACCATTTCTAAAGCTTTGGGACTCCAGCAAACCACAGTGGGAGCCATTTTCCACAAATGGCAAAAACATGGAACAGAGGTGAACCTTCCCAGGAGTGGCTGGCCGACCAAAATTACCCCAAGAGCGTAGTGACGACTCATCCAAGAGGTCACAAATGACCCAACAACAACATCCAAGGAACTGCAGGTCTCACTTCACACTCCACCATAAGAAAGAGACTGGACAAAAATGGCCTGGATGACAGAGTTCCATGACAAAAACCACTCCTGAGCAAAAAGAACAGAAAGGCTCATCTCAGTTGGTGGTGGTAGTGTGATGGTCTGGAGCTGTTTTGCTGCTTCAGGACCTGGAAGACTTGCTGTGGTAAATGGAACCATGAATTCTGTTGTCTACCAAAAAATCCTGAAGGAGAATGTCCGGCCATCTGTTTGTGACCTCAAGCTGAAGAGCACTTGGGTTCTGCAGCAGGACAATGATCTAAAACACACCAAGAAGTCCACCTCTGAATGGCTTTAGAAAACCAAAATGAAGACTTTGGAGTGGCCTAGTCAAAGTCCTGACCTGAATCCGATTGAAATGCTGTGGCCTGACCTTAAAAAGGCGGTTCATGCTCAAAATCCCTCCAATGTGGCTGAATTACAACAATTCTGCGAAGATGGGTGGGCCAAAATTCCTCCACAGCGCTGTAAAAGACTCATTGCCAGTTATCACAAACGCTTGATTGCAGTTGTTGTTGCTAAGGGTGGCCCAACCAGTTATTAGGTTTAGGGGGCAATTATTTTTTCCACACATGGCCATGTAGGTTTGGATTTTTTTCCCCCTCTTAATAGTAACACATTCATTTAAAAACTGCATTTTGTGTTTACTTGTGTTATCTTTGTCTAATATTTAAATTTGTTTGATGATCTGAAACATTTAAGTGTGACAAACAGAAAAAAATGAGAAATTAGGAAGGGGGCAAACACTTTTTCACATCACTGTATGTGCAGCCTTGTTTATAACTATAAACACCAGATTCCATCTACAAGAAATAGTCATACTCATTTTCTTTAAAGTTGAAAGAATGAGGGAGTCATAAATAGGGTAAATAAATAAACAGCCTGTATAACTGCAGGAAATAAAAAAAATTGACTTACTGACAGCTGGTTTAAATATTTGATGAGTCTTCAGTCATAACTTTTACAAATGGATTACAAGTAAGAAAAAAATGGTGATATGATGTAATGTTGGCTGGCTGAGCAAAACTGGATTTAAAAAAGCGACTGCTCTAGAGATTTTTTGTTGGTACCCCTCTGTTAATGAAAGAAAAACCCACAATGGTCACGGAAATAACTTGAATCTGACAAGTGGTAATAAATAAAAATTCTATGAAAATTAACCAATGAAAATCAGACAATGCTTTTGAATTGTGGTTCAACAGAATTATTTTAAAAAACAAACTCATGAAACAGGCCTGGACAAAAATGATGGTACCCTTAACTTAATATTTTGTTGCACAACCTTTTGAGGCAATCACTGCAATCAAACGATTTCTGTAACTGTCAATGAGACTTCTGCACCTCTCAGCAGGTATTTTGGCCCACTCCTCATGAGCAAACTGCTCCAGTTGTCTCAGGTTTGAAGGGTGCCTTCTCCAGACGGCATGTTTCAGCTCCTTCCACAGATGTTTCCGTATGAAACCGAGAGGTTTCGTAGGTCCTTCCTACCAACGGCTGTCAGACTGTACAACCTAAGCAGGGCTGCTCGCAGAGATAGCAAAAAGACGTAACAAACTAATAGTTTTTTTTTGAATGCAAAAGATGCAATAGACTTACACAATGGTCCTCTCCGGCATACAACTAGGAACATACCGGTCGCTATGGAGGGTGAGAATATGTATGGGCACATAATCATACCATGTAGGATAACTAAATAGACGGTTATGCTGTTTCATCCCACCTAGCAACAATGCTCTGCACTGTGTGTGTTCATATATTTACATATTTATTCCATCTAGCTACAATGCTCAGCACTGGGTGTGTTTATATTTATATATCTATATATTTATTCCATCTAGCTACAATGCTCCGCACTGTGTTTTTATATATCTACATATTATTCCATCTAGCTACATTGCTCCGCACTGTGTGTGTTTATATACTTGCATATTTATTCCACCTAGCTGCAATGCTCCGTACTGTGGGTGTTTATATATTTACATATTTATTCCATCTAGCTACAATGCTCTGCACTGTGTGTTCATATATTCATATATTTATTCCATCCAGCTACAATGCTCTGCACTGTGTGTCTGTGTGTGTGTATATATATTTTATAGTAATATGTACATATGTATATTAGCTGCTCTTGCTTGCTTGTTTTTTTTTTTTTTTCTTGCCTTCTGATTGTTGCTCTGAGTGTTGCTATCCCTGTGCTGTTGCAATCCTGGAATTTCCCCGTTGTGGGACTAATAAAGGCTTATCTTATCTTATCTTATGTTCAATAGGATTTAGATCAGGGCTCATAGAAGGCCACTTTAGAATAGTCCAATGTTTCGCTCTTAGCCATTCTTGGGTGTTTTTAGCTGTGTGTTTTGGGTCATTATCCTGTTGCAAGACCCATGACCTGCGACTGAGACCAAGCTGTCTGACACTGGGCAGCACATTTCTCTCTAGAATACCTTGATAGTCTTGAGATTTCATTGTACCCTGCACAGATTCAAGACACCATGTGCCAGATGCAGTAAAGCAGCCCCAGAACATAACAGAACCTCCTCCCTGTTTCACAGTAGGGACAGTGTTCTTTTCTTGGTATGCTTCATTTTTGCGTCTGTGAACATAGAGCTGATGTGCCTTGCCAAAAAGTTCCAGTTTTGTCTCATCTGTCCATAGGACATTCTCCCAGAAGCTTTGTGGCTTGTCAATATGCAGTTTGGCAAATTCCAGTCTAGCTTTTTTATGATTTGTTTTCAACAGTGGTGTCCTCCTTGGTTGTCTCCATGAAGTCCACTTTGGCTCAAACGACGGATGGTGCGATCTGACACTTATGTACCTTGACCTTGGAGTTCACCATGAATATGTTTAGAGGTTGTTCTAGGCTCTTTTGTTACCATTCGTATTATCTGTCTCCCCCTGCGGCCACGTCCAGGGAGGTTGGCTACAGTCCCGTGGATCTTAAATTTCTGAATAATATGTGCAACTGTAGTCACAGGAACATCAAGCTGCTTGGAGATGGTCTTATAGCCTTTACCTTTAACATGCTTGTCTATAATTTTCTTTCTAATCTTCTGAGACAACTCTCTCCTTTACTTCCTCTGATCCATGTTTAGTGTGGTAAACACCATGTCACCAAACAGCATAGTGACTACTTGTCACCCTTTAAATAGGCCGACTGACTGATTACAGGTTTGCAGACACAGTAGAGGACACATCTTGGTTGAACATGTCCCTATGGTCAGATTATTTTCAATCTTTTCTAGGGGTACCATCATTTTTGTCCAGGCCTGTTTCATGAGTTTGTTTTTTAAAGTAATTCTGTTGAACCACAATTCAAAAGCATTGTCTGATTTTCATTGGTTAATTTTCATAGACTTTTTATTTATTACCACTTTTGTCAGATTCAAGTTATTTCTGTGACCATTGTGGGTTTTTCTTTCATTAACAGAGGGGTACCAACAATTTTGTCCACGTGTGTACATTCAGCAAAGGGAAAAAAATCATTTTAGGGATGTATTTCAGTCTGTTAAGTCCATCCACCCATCCATCTTCTTCCGCTTAATCCTTTTCGGGTCGCGGGGGGGCTGGAGCCTATCCCAGCATCTTTGGGCGAGAGGCAGGGTACACCCTGGACTGATCGCCAGTCCATCGCAGGGCCAACACAGAGAGACAGACAACCATTCACTCTCACAGCCATACCTAAGGACAATTTAGAATCCCCAGTTTGATGCCAATTAACCCAACATGCATGTTTAGTTAGTTAGTTAGTTAGGACTGTAAGTCCTTGGTTATAATTTTGATGATTATTTTTCTCTATAAGGCTGCATCTATTGCATAAAAAAGCATTTTACAAATACCATTCAGAGCCCTTTTTTTTAACCTAATCCTAACTAACACATCACACTTAAAGTTTAATCACAGAGCTTGTATTTCTGTGAGAAATAAATGCTTGTTTTCTATGGAGCGGACATTTGCAAACAGAACTGATGAAAGCGGTGTTTGCTCAGGGTTAGCCTTTGGCTTAGTTGTTAGCTGCGCTTCCACCTCTCCTCTCTTCTGTCGGCTTTTTCTGTTCTCTCCAGTGTTCAGGATGGGACTGTGCATTGATACGGTCCATATGTTCACACAGTATGACAGCGATACTCCAGCAAGCTGATTTGAACACCCAGAATTAAATGAGGGGTTTGTGCCATGAATTGGACTTCACCGGTTTCCATTTTGACTGTCTGAGAAGCAACAGTGGCCGCCTTTTTGTTCTGCCGTGATTAATCACAATCAAAAAATTGTAGGTGTCAACGGGGCATTGCATAACTCCTTCACCACTAAATAATTTATAAACTCAAAACAGAAGGGATGGCCAAAAAAAGCTCAGTTTGAACATTTAAAGATCTTGCATTCTAAAAAGCCACATGTACAATATATACCCAGTCAAATGTGTAGTGAACAGTATCAACAAAAACAAAGAACTTAAAGTAAAATGAATGCGCTCGTTATGATTTAAAGAAACAAGGGATATGTGCTATATTGGTCATTTAAACCAGAACTCATACTTGATATCTAGCATTAATCAAGGGCTCTGTTAAGACTCCCAGCTTCTAGCAATTTAAACTGGCTACACAACGCAATTCTAGTGGTGAGTTAAGTAGCACTCTAGGGCTCAATAACTGACAAACTGGCTAAAAATATGACACACACACTTGAACCACATTTAGTCACAAGCTGCCACTCCCTGGTGTCTAAACGAGAAATACTTTACATAATAAATGGTATGCTCCACATAGAGCTGAACAGCACACAATGCTGTGTTACCCCAATGCTAAGGCATAGAGGTCGGGCCTCTTATCCTTCTCCTCAAGGCAGATCTTGTGGACACGGCACTCCAGTGCTTGGCCCAGGTTCAGGACTTTAGGGTAGCAGGGCAGGATCTTGATCAGGACGATTAAAATATTCCGGATGTGAGTGTAATCTCCTGTCTCCAAGCAGTGAACTGAAGCCTGGTTGGAGCAGAAACAGTGGCCATGATCGTTAATGAATGGAAATATTCAAGTCTCAATTCTTTGTCCAGATTTTGTTGAAACTATAAAGGAAATGAAGCTCACTTTAGTCAACATATAGTGCCATTTGTGCACCACATGCCGGAAGTTTTCATAATCTAGTTGATCTGCTTTGTTCCCTCCATCAAAGCCAGTCGCTCTGAATATGGTCAGAAACCCGGGATAGTTGACACACTCCTACCAATACACAATAAGACAACACAGGTTCACATTCAGCACTTGTTACATCAGAAATTCTTCAAAATAACTTCTCATAACTAGGCACCTTCTCATAGGTGGCACGATCACTGTGCCAACGGGTGACTGTCTCCAACATGCAGCACAGGAAGCGTCCATAGCGGTGAGACTCATTCTCAGTACAGCTAGCCACAGTGTAAATGATGGCAGAGAAAACCTGCAGAGGAACACAATGCAGCAGTTTTTACTCAAACAAAACATAATGTAAACAGAATAAGGAAAATTTAATTACAAGGTCATTTGAAGGATTTATGACACTGGTATCTTGTTAAAATTTATTTTTCTCTCCAGCTTAGTATACGGAACAATTTTTTCAGACTTGTTTATTAATCAAAACAGTGGTGTGAAAAAGTGTTTGCGCCCTTCCTGATTTCTCTTTTTTTTTGTACATTTGTCACACTTAAATGTTTCAGATGAAACAAACTGAAATATTACACAAAGATAACACAAGTAAACACAAAATGCAGTTTTTAAATCAAGGTGTTTATTATTAAGGATATAAAAAAATCCAAATCTACATGGCCCTGTGTGAAAAAGTGATCCCCCCCTTAAAACATAAATTAACTGTGGTTTATCACATCTTTGGAAAGCAGTGTACAATTTCTCTAGCCACACCCAGGCCTGATTACTGCCACACCTGTTCTCAATCAAGAAATCACTTAAATAGGGCCTGCCTGACAAAGTCAGGTAGACCATTAGATCCTCAAAAGCCAGACATCATGCTGCGATCCAAAGAAATTCAGGAACAAATGAGAAAAAGTAATTGAGATCTATCATTCTGGAAAATGTTATAAAGCAATTTCTAAAGCTTTGGGACTCCAGCAAACCACAGTGAGTGCCATTATCCACAAATGGCAAAAACATGGAACAGCGGTGAACCTTCCCAGGAGTGGCCGGCCGACCAAAATTACCCCATAAGCGCAGCAACGACTCATCCAAGAGGTCACATAAGACCTCACGACAACATCCAAAGAACTGCAGGCCTCACTTGCCTCAGTTAAGGTCAGTGTTCATGACTCCGCCATAACAAAGAGACTGGGTAAAAATGGCCTGCATGGCAGAGATCCAAGACGAAAACCACTGCTAAGCAAAAAAACCCAGAAAGGCCCGTCTCAGTTTTGCCAGAAAACATCTTGATGATCCCAAAGACTTTTGGGAAAATACTCTGTGGACTGACGAGACAAAAGTCGAATTTTTTTGGAAGGTGTGTGTCCTATTACATCCGACGTAAAAGTAACACAGCATTTCAGAAAAGGAACATCCTATCCACAGTAAAATATGGTGGTGGTAGTGTGATGGTCTGAGGCTGTTTTGCTGCTTCAGGACCTGGAAGACTTGCTGTGGTAAATGGAACCATGAATTCTGCTGTCTACCAAAAAATCCTGAAGGAGGATGTCTGTCCATCTGTTCGTGACCTCAAGCTGAAGCGCACTTGGGTTCTGCAGCAGGACAATGATCCAAAACACACCAGCAAGTCCACCTCTGAATGGCTTTAGAAAAACAAAATGAAGACCTTGGAGTGGCCTAGTTAAAGTCCTGACCTGAATCCGATTGAGATGCTGTGGCCTGACCTTAAAAAGGTGGTTCATGCTTGAAAACCCTCCAAAGTGGCTGAATTCCAACAATTCTGCAAAGATGAGTGGGCCAGAATTCCTCCACAGTGCTGTAAAAGACTCATTGCCAGTTATCGCAAACACTTGACTGTAGTTGTTGCTGCTAAGGGTGGCCCAACCAGTTATTAAGTTTAGGGGGCAATCACCTTTTCACATAGGGCCATGTAGGTTTGAGGGTTTTTGTCACATATTAAAACACTGGAGCTCAGGTATGTGATTTCATCTCGCTGTTACTTCACTGATTATTATTTAAGACTATACTTTATTATCAGTTGAACATTTATTTTAAGAACATTTGTTTCTGCATTTAATTTAAAAGTAATTTACTGTGAAACTGTCCGGTTGCTGCCCGTTTGGAATGAATACTTTATTATATGAAAGAGATGTCAACAGTTTTACTATGGGACATGATCTGAGGTTGAATAAGGTTAAAGAATTTGAAATACAGTATCTCACAAAAAGTGAGTACACCCCTCACATTTTTGTAAATATTTTATTGTGTCTTTTCATGGGACAACACTGAAGATATGACACTTCGATACAATGTAGTCAGTGTACAGCTTGTATAACAGTGTAAATTTGCTGTCAACTCAAAATAACTCAACACAGCCATTAATGTCTAAACCGCTGGCAACAGAAGTGAGTACACCCCTAAGTGAAAATGTCTAAATTGTGCCCAATTAGCCATTTTCCCTCCCCGGTGTCATGTGACTCGTTAGTGTTACAAGGTCTCAGGTGTGAATGGGGAGCAGGTGTGTTAAATTTGGTGTTATCGCTCTCACACTCTCTCATACTGGTCACTGGAAGTTCAACATGGCACCTCATGGCAAAGAACTCTCTGAGGATGTGAAAAAAAGAATTGTTGCTCTACATAAAAATGGCCTAGGTTATGAGAAGATTGCCACCACCCTGAAACTGAGCTGCAGCACAGTGGCCAAGACCATACAAGCAGTTTAACAGGACAGGTTCCACTCAGAACAGGCCTTGCCATGGTCGACCAAAGAAGTTGAGTGCACGTGCTCAGCGTCATATCCAGAGGTTGTCTTTTGAAAATAGACGTATGAGTGCTGCCAGCATTGCTGCAGAGGATGAAGGGGTGGGGGGTCAGCCTGTCAGTGCTCAGACCATACGCCGCACACTGCATCAAATTGGTCTGCAAGGCTGTCGTCCCAGAAAGAAGCCCCTTTTAAAGATGATGAACAAGAAAGCCCACAAACAGTCTGCTGAAGACAAGCAGACTAAGGACATGGATTACTGAAACCATGTCCTGTGGTCTGACGAGACCAAGATAACCTTATTTGATTCAGATGGTGTCAAGCGTGTGTGGTGGCAACCAGGTGAGGAGTACAAAGTCAAGTGTGTCTTGCCTACAGTCAATCATGGTGGTGGGAGTGTCATGGTTTGGGGCCACATGAGTGCTGCCAGCACTGGGGAGCTACAGTTCATTGAAGGAACCATGAACGCCAACATGTACTGTGACCTACTGAAGCAGAGCGTGATCCCCTCCTTTCGGAAACTGGGCCACAGGGCAGTATTCCAACATGATAATGACCCCAAACACACCTCCAAGATAACCACTGCCTTGCTAAAGAAACTGAGGGTAAAGGTGATGGACTGGCCAAGCATGTCTCCAGACCTAAACCCTATTGAGAATCTGTGGGACATCCTCAAACAGAAGGTGGAGGAGCGCAAGGTCTCTAACATCCACCAGCTCCGTGATGTCATCATGGAGGAGTGAAAGAGGATTCCAGTGGCAACCTGTGAAGCTCTAGTGAACTCCATGCCCAAGAGCGTTAAGGTAGTGCTGGACAATAATGGTGGCCACACAAAATAATGACAACTCTGGGCACAATTTGGACATTTTCACTTAGGGGTGTACTCACTTTTGTTGCTAGTGGTTTAGACATTAATGGCTGTGTGTTGAGTTATTTTGAGGGGACAGCAAATTTACACCGTTATACAAGCTGTACACTGACTACTTTACATTGTATCAAAGTGTCATATCTTCAGTGTTGTCCCATGAAAAGATATAATAAAATATTTACAAAAAATGTGAGGGGTGTACTCACTTTTGTGAGATACTGCATATGGTATCGTGATACTCAACATCGTGACTGTCGTTGAACTGTGATAGGACTGAATCGTGACCCAAGCATCACGATCCAAATTGAATCATGAGGTCCCTCGCGATTCCCACCCCTAGTAAATATATATTAGATCAAATCAATTTTACTGCATAATTAAAACAAAACCCTTATGATAGTTTGTGTTGCGATGACAGGCCTTTGGCTGTGCAATGCATTATGTGATATGTAGGCTAATGTAGCTCCATCGGATGTACTTTTCAAAATACATTGTGGGATATTTTTGAGGCACCAAACAGTGAATGAAATTATCACTTAAGATTTTGAACAAGACTTCTGAATGGCTGACTCACTTGTACTTCACTATGTACGGAATGAGTGAAGATTTCCAACACATCGCACACCAGCCGGAACAGGAAGTTAGCGGTTCGCGCAATGCTTGCTGAAGAGATTCATTCCCTGCGGTTGCTCACTTAAATTTTTAATTAAATGAAATTTACGGTGCAAATGTACACATTGTATTACACCACATTACAGCAATACAGCAGCAAACTGATCTGAACATCCAGAATTAAATTAAGTGACGAGCCTGATCATGTGACGTGCTAAAGACTGTCTGGGCAGAATCTCTGTTGCGTGTTTTAAGTTCAGCCATAACAGAAAGTTCGGCGGGGAAGGGGGGGGGGGGGGGTTAATTTGAGTTAATATTTTTAATCTGTTAATGTAACTACCGTAATTAAATACATTAATATTCTCAGCACCAAACAACAACAACAACAAAAAAAAAAAACAGAGCTGAAAGGGTCAATAAACTGTGACGCTGACATAAGGTCAAATTGCCCAGCCCTACTTGTTTTTTTATTGTAGTTTATCATCATCACTGAGTGTGCAAGCTCAAGTATGCATCCAAGTCTCTTACCCTGTCATAGCACAAGAGGGTACAGAAGTTAGGAGTCTTCTGCTGGTGGACCAGCTCGACAAAGCGGGCACAGTATACAGCATCGATGGAGGAAAAGATGCAGCGAGGGAAAAGGCAGAGCTGCAGGAACTTTGTTATTGTCTCGTTCTTTGTCGACTCTGTCATTAAGAATTTAAATTTATGAGGGACATCTCCAAATAAAAACAATTGTTTTCTAGTTTAATATGCTGTACTCTCTACATTAACAACCTAATACTTACTGGCTAACAACCAGTTGTCTTTCTCCAGTTTGAGACGGTGAAGAACTCTTTGAACATGCTCCAGCTGCTTTTTCTCCTCCTCTTGTAGTTTTTCCTGGAGGGCGGTGCATCGTTCCTTCTCCTTCTTTTTCTTGTTCAAAGGCTACATTGGGGGAAACCACAACAAAAGTGCGTCCAAGAATATATACTGACAAATACTCATTTTAGGATGAATGGAGATAGCCCGTGTAATGAAAAAGCTCAAACAGTTACTCACAATGTCAGGGTTCTCCTCAATGGCTTTGATTTGAGCCTTGAGCTTGTTGACCTCACGCTCATAGGCAGCTTGTGGCACAGCCAAGTCGTACATAGTGAGGGACCAGAAGGTAGCATAGAACTGAGGGCGGAGATCATCCCAAACTCTGGAGGGATGAAGGGATATAACTGCCTCATGCACCGGCGTCATCACCTGTTCACAGGCTGCCACATACTTTTGCACCTTAGGCTGCTGCCGATTGCCTTTTTCTGCCTTCTTTAGTTCATCATACTTTGACTGTAAAGACAGGACAAATCTTACTTTTCTAAAAGATGGAAAAAGGGTAGTTATTCCTGATCAGCACTGTTTCTATCTAAACATTTGCTCTCAAGTATGACTGGCACACTGCCTAGGGGTACAGCGTTTTCTAATGCTCCCACTATTGTGCATTTTAAAATGCTTTTAAAGACCTCTCTTCTCCTTGGCCTTTCAATGAGTTGAGAATGTTATCTTTGTAATCAGCTTTTATTTACTTTTATTTATGTTCTCATTTTAGCTTTTTATGTGTTTTATTTTAAATTACTGTTGTATTATTTATCATCATTGTATCTTTATTGTCCTTAGGTATGACTGTGAGAGTGAATGGTTGTCTGCCTCTCTGTGTTGGCCCTGCGATGGACTGGCGATCTGTCCAGGGTGTACCCTGACTCTTGCCCAAAGATGCTGGGATAGGCTCCAGCCCCCCGCAACCCGAAAAGGATTAAGCGGAAGAAGATGAATGAATGAATGCTTGTTTTAAAAGTAGAACTGAACTGAACGGCATTGAACGGCACTGGGTGATAGTACATACAATTATAAAGATAATTTATCATTGGCACCCCCTCCACAAATCCCGGAATCTTGGAGAAAATCGTGATTTTGAATTTCCTGCCCTGAAAAATCAGACAAATCCGCCGATTAACCGGAAGTGCAGCCGGAGTTCCGCGTGACGTCACGAGTGTGACACAGTCCTCCATGTTTACCACTGCGAGCACGTCGACACTGGTTGTTTTTGGTGCATTTTGTCGTGATAGTCGACTACAAAATACTTCCAACACCTGGGAAGATCTGTTCAGTGGCCAAGGAAAGCTGTCATGGCGATGAAAGAAAAGAAAGGGGGAGGAAAAGCGACCGGGAAGCGATGCGTTTCTAGATATAGATATTACAGTGATCCCTCACTTATCGCGTTTAATGGGGACCAGAACCGACCGCGAAAAGTGAAAAACCACGAAGTAGCGTCACCCCCCCCCCAAGGGCGTCACAAGCACTATTTTGCACAAAAAGGCAAAAGAGAACAGCGAAAAGTGCCACTAAGCAACACAAGCAATAAAGAAGCTGGGTAAAACGTCTCGGCCAATCAGCTTGCGAGATTCCCGAGCGGTGAAGAGGTGGGCGGAGAGGAGTGGAGCGGTGGTCAGAGAGGTGGATTTTGAGTTGTGCGGGCTCTCCGTGTTGATACCTGATGTTCTAATGTAGTAGACTACATTAGAACATTAGAACACATTAGCCCGTGTTGATACCTGATGTTCTAATGTATCCGGTATCAACACGGAGAGCCCGCACAACTCAAAATCCACCTCTCTGACCACCGCTCCACTCCTCTCCACCCACCTCTTCACCGCTCGGGAATCTCGCAAGCTGATTGGCCGAGACGTTTTACCTCGCAAGCTGACTGGCCGAGACGTTTTACCCAGCTTCTCTCCCTGCAGAGCGCACATACCCAGCGAAGGAAGACCGCATTCATTGTTCTTTATCGCTCGCGTTGCTTAGTGGCACTTTTCGCTGTTCTCTTGTGCCTTTTAGTGCAAAATAGTGCTTGTGACGCCCTTGGGGGGGGTGACGCTACTTCGTGGTTTTTCACTTTTCGCGGTCGGTTCTGGTCCCCATTTAACGCGATAAGTGAGGGATCACTGTATTCCCCGGCGGCGGACCTCGCCCCTGCATCGTCGTCTGCCAGCTGCTGTCACAGGTGCATTAGGTCTCTGTCTCCCGGGCTCGCCCTTGTGCACGCCTGCCACCTGCCACACTCCTGCATCCTCCTCTGTCTCGTCACCGATCCTGAATGCCTCTTCACTCTGAAAACTCTGGTTTTCTTGACTGCTGGAACTGCTATCATCTGCCATTGTTGTTTTGTTTAGGGATCACACTCGTGACGTCACGCAGCGTCGTCTGCACTACTTCCGGTTTGTTTGGCACTGCCAGCCAGAGGCAAAAGTTTATCGGCTTATAGCTTGGCCATCGCACGGCCTAAAAATTTCTTTTATGTGTTGAAAAATACAATAGGTAATAAGGAATTAATCTGCTATTCTACTTTTTGCGCCAAAGGGTGGGTTCAGTTCTACTTTAAATGTGCTATATAAATAAAGGTGATTTGACTTTTTCTAATATGTTAGAAACTTTTTTCCAATTTTATTTCACTTTATATTATATAAAACTTTATTTATGAAATTAAATGTTTTGATTTGTTTATGTGTGGATTTCTTGAGTTAATACCTACATCTGGTGAAAATTTCATATGAGTAACCTCATGGGAAATATACAGTATGTACTGAAAATAAATTTAAGCATCCAGTACTTATTTCCCCCACCTCAAGTAGATCAGAAAAGGAGGTTGTTGCCAAATGCAGAGTCATACTCACCAAAATCTGATGGCCATACATTGGCCGAGAGAGGAAAAAGGCAGCATCATGGGGAGTGTGGAACTGGTTACAGAGGATGTCTATGGAGGGAACCCGTTTAATGTAGTCTTCTGTGCTGAGGTTAGAGGCCAGAAAACCTCCAAATTGTACCAACGTGTCATGACACTGAAAGAAAATAACAAATTTTGTTTAGGAGAGAAAAATAAAAGAATACAGTCTTTCAGAAGGTATACGTTGTTTCTTACATTTTTATATAAGAACTAGAATATAAGAAAAAGCATTGTTGCATGTAATTCATTTAAAAAAAAAAAAAAAAAACAGTGCGAGAGGTTGTATACCTGGTCATACAGGTGGCCAACAAGTTTAAGATGTTTCTCTCCACCCTCTAAAAAGACAACACCATTTCGTTGCTGGGCCATGAGCAGACACAACGGCAGAGCCAGTTCGTGGTCCAACAGTGTCTCTTTCAGACGCTGTGAAGACTTTTTAGTGTTCCGAATCTGGCCGAAGTATCCCCCCTGTTAACACAGATACACTTTTGCGTCATTTGTCTCAGCACTAGTCTATACAGCAGATTCTGTTCAAGTGGCTGCATGTAACAAATGACAACTGCACTTAAGTCTCGTTTTTCTACCTCAGCTTTAAGCTGCTCCCCTCCTGTCATGGCCTCCAACTGTTCCGTGGTCATCTCATCTGTGATCTCAATGCCAGCCATCTTCTGCACTACCTCTTTGAGAATGAGCAGGTCAAAACTGAAGAAAGAGAGACAACACATTGAATTGAATTGAATTGAATTGAATGAATTTATTTCGGATAGTACATTACAGGTTAAAAGAAACTGTATAATATAACAACAAGGTCAAATTAGACAAAGACTCCTTCTACTATACAATTCCACGTGAGTTATCCGAAATGGGTGATGGCTGAAGCCGCAGCTTATATTGCCCACCCATATTCCATCCAAGAATTCAAAGGAGAAAAAAGAGAAAACAAGACAAGAGCGATTACAATTTAAAACAAGGCTAAGACAAAATATGACTGAGAGAAAAAGAAAACTGAGCTAGTCTAAGTTAAGCGGTTACTATTCAAAAACAAATCTAAGACATAGTGTCACAGAGAAAAAAGAAAAACTAAGCTATAACACAACACAGGCTGGAAATGTCAATCCTTATGTGAGTTTACATGTCGTCTTGTAAATATGTTTGGAGTATTTCTTCCTTTAGTTTTTGTTTAAATTGTCCAAGCTTTGTACATGATTTTAATTCAGGTCCAAAATCGTTCCATAATCTGACACCTTGCACTGAAATACAGTGTTGCTTGGTAGTTGTTCTCACTGTAGGCTTTTGAAATATACATGTTCCTCTGAAGTGATATCGTTTCTCCCTTGTTTGGAACAACTTTTGGATATTTGCGGGCAGTGATAGATTCTTCACTTTGAACATTATTATTGCGGTTTTAAAGTCGATCAGATCTTTCAACTTGAGAGTTTTTTGTTTAAGAAAAAGTGGGTTTGTTGGTTCCCTGTAAGCTGCTTTGTTGATTATTCTAATAGCTCTCTTTTGAAGCATAAAGAGTGGATATATGTTTGTTTTATATGTATTTCCCCATACTTCATTACAATATGTCATGTATGGGAGTATTAATGAATGATACAAGGTGTATAGTGTGGGTTGATTCAGCAAATTTTTCACTCTGTGTAATATTGCAATTGATTTGGATACTTTACCTTTTATATAATTAATATGTGGCTTCCAACACAGTTTGTTATCAATTATTACTCCAAGGAATTTAGTTTCGGATACCCTTTCAATCTCTACACCATTTACACTGAGTTTGGGTACTGGGTAGTTGTGATGGTTGTTAAAGACTATAAATTTTGTCTTGCTTAAACTGAGCGTTAATTTGTTTGAATCAAACCACAGTTTCAGCTTTCCTAATTCCTTTCCGAGTGTATCCAGAAGTTGTTCCAAGTTGTTTCCACTGCATAGCAGGTTAGTGTCATCAGCAAACAATATTAAGTCCATTTTTTCTGAAACTTTACATATATCATTTATATACATATTGAATAATAATGGTCCCAAAACTGAACCCTGTGGGACTCCACAGGTGACCTTCAGTAGCTCTGAGTTAAAATAGTAACTAATGTTTAAAAACAGAAGTGATTTGGTTTTATTGTGGACCTTGTAAAATTGGAAACAGAATACAAGTGCTTGCAATTACGTGACTCAGAGCTAATTATGATAGACTTTGCATAAACATTCAACAACTCACACTATGTTGCTTCTCTTAAAGAGGAAGCTACTAACCTCTTCCCTGCTTTCAACTGATTGGTGACATATTGAAGGAGGCCAGCCAACTCGATTGGGTATTTTCTGAACACTGCTCCACAGAGGCTTGCCAGGCCTTGGCGTATGAGATGAACAAGTGTGTTAGAAACTCATTAAAACATCAAACAGTTTCTACCCTTTAGCATGCAAATAAATCTTGAGACAAACTGGAGACCACCTACTCTGAAGCCAAGAAGAAATGGTCGTGTCATCGTGTTTCATTTTCTCCTTCTCAGGATTGGCCAGAGCCTCGATGATGCAATCTGAAGTCAGAGTTAAGCATAACAGTACAGAAAAAGTCTCTTTATACAAACATCCATTTCCAATACCAGTGTTTACTCTGGCTTAAAGACTTTGGTGTGGTGGCAATGTTTTTTTTTTGTTTGTTTGTTTTTTGTGTTGTTTTTTTTTGGGGGGGGGCGTTATGTGATCCATGTGTAAAAAATGAGAAAACACATGGCACTCAAAGGGAAAAAAATATTCATAATACTGGAGTAATTTACTTATGCATACTTAAATTATATGATCAGAGCTGGATCTAGCAGCCAGAAATTGTACTCATGTAAAAGAAGCATTATCTTGTGAAATTAACAATTAAGAGCAGACACCCAAAAAATTATTAGTGTACAAAAGCATCCACTTAAAAATACTTGAGAAATGACTTAGTCTTGAAAGTTTGAGGTTTTTCTCCAAAATGTAGTTTTCTACTTTTTTCTCTGTAAATTTCTTTTTGCCGAAATTTGCAACCTTTTTCCTCATAAATTTGTAATTTTCTCTTGTAAAATTGACTTCTTGTACATTTGAAACTTTATTATCATTAATTTGTGGATTATTTTATGGCTAATTTTTTTCCTCTATTTTTATAACGAAATTACTGTTTCACTTACTTTTAAGTACTTACTGGCTTTTAATTACAGGTAAAATTTTTGACTTTTTTTCTCATACAATTGAAAGTTTTGATCAAAATTTCACAGAGCCAGAAAAGAACAATTTCAATTCTGATTTCAAAGAAATAAAAGTATGAATAAAGTATATGTTATAATATTTCTATATATTTACAGTTTCTTAGAACACTCCTCACTAGGAAAATCCTCCCATATTTTGAAATCCAAACGTTGGCAGGTTTAGTTTGTCTGAAGGCTGGAAGATGTTAACGGATTTAAGTCACTGACTTCATGAATTTCAGTCATTTTAACTTGCCAGATACAGTACATAAT
Organism: Pholidichthys leucotaenia; assembly: GCA_020510985.1. Taxonomy (NCBI): domain Eukaryota; kingdom Metazoa; phylum Chordata; class Actinopteri; order Cichliformes; family Pholidichthyidae; genus Pholidichthys; species Pholidichthys leucotaenia. Next base: position 227,093,209 of record CM035839.1, on the reverse strand, counting down.
GGTGAAAATAAATTGGTTAATATTGTAGTGGTTGGTGAAGTAAATCCTCAACAATTCAGTCATGCTTGCCTCTGCCTCAGTTAGCCTGCATATCAAGCTAACCACACCTGTTAGCTAAGCGACTTATTATTGTACCCGTTAGTGGGTTGAAACCACAATAAATGCCTCCACTTAGTGATGGGCAGGTGAAGCCTCCATGAAGCTCTGAGGCTTTCCTTCTAATTATGCCAAAAAAGATTCAAAGCTTCAGTCTAAGAACAGTGACATCTGGTAGCCAACTGAAGCCATAACATCCTCTCAAGAGCATGACTGAAGCAGACACAGTTTCAATCCCATGTCAGCAATAAAACTTCAGACAAGACTGTGGTTGTTTTGATATGCTGATATTTTTGTTCATTTATACCAGTGGTTCTTAAACTTTTTTTCTTTTATTTCCCACTTTGGGGATGTGGGTGCATGCACGCGCACACATGCACACACTGGTCTTTCTTTGCCCCCTCCACATCCACTATGAATCCAAAAGCAAGCTAAGCCTCACATTTCCTTTTGTTCCTGGCTTTTTGGTTGATTACCACCAGGAATTTCTCTTTGAGCGTCATTTTGATTGAGAGTGTTTTAAAAATTAGGTCATGATCTAACCTTTATCAGTCATTTTAATTCTAATATGATAAAACACTGAGTAGCTTTTATTGTCATTTGCATTTTCAGTTTTAATTATGAATTTATAGGATGGACACACAGATTATGCATTTATTTTTTATTCAATGTAAATCAGATCCATGTGACACTGTGGGGACACAAGAGTTCTTCCCGCCGGTACAGAGGAAAACAGCAGCCCTCCTCCGAACTGACATAGTGTTTCGAATCACTCCACTTCGGGAAGAGTGAGACCAGCTCTGAAGCCTCGGTATCAATTACATTTCACTACCTCCACTGCTTACATCCCTTTACCGTTTTCTTCTCCGTTGAAAGTACGCTCATGCTTCACTGACATCAGGGGAGTGAGTCTCTCGAACAATGACGCTAGATACACTGCTGCCAACAGGAACTCCGTCTGCACCCGATGCTGGGACTGTGTTGTTCACACAGTCCCATGCATCCGCAAGTTCGCATGTTCGCATAAACTGACAGTCTTCATTCATTTTCTACGCGAATATATATATATATATATATATATATATATATATATTAGTGGTGTCAGAAGATTACATTTTTTTTAATCATGATTAATCTTTTGGAATGTTGAGTTTATCCCGATTGATAATGTGTTAATCATGCGTTTTTCCATACAGATAGTGCATCTTAAGTTGGTAATTTTTCAGGTTTCTCATATTGTTATAAACATGGGAGTGGACAAATATGCTTGCCGTCTTCACTTGCAGATTTTATTAAAGCCCTCAACATATCAAAAATGACAAAAACTATCCAGAATATTCTCCAGAAAAATTATCAAAAGTACTACTGCATGTGCAAACAGAATGCCAGACCTCATTAACATCACTGCAACACAACTCGGCATCTACACTCCCATAGCAAACATCCACTGCTTTTAAGCAGCTCAACACAAAACAATGAACCCTCGTGTGTCACAACAGACACAAGTTCCCTTTTAGCAGAAAAACTGTAAACATAAACAACTATCTCGCCCACGACACCCACCGTGCTGCAAAAACGGCGTGGGAGTGAATGAACATTACCAACGTAGCTTGAAAAAATTTTTAAGACTGGTACTCACCTACCAACAAGTTGGACCAAAAGCTATGAGGATGAAAATAGGCAAATGTCTGTGTCAGCTGCTGGAGGTCAGTTACAACCTAGCATGTAGCTACTAGCAAACTTCCAGAGAAGAACAACCAACATCCAGGTGAAGTTTTGGAGGAGGCTGACAATTATCCAGGTGAGAGCTCTGACAGATAACGCTGTAAACTTAAACATGACAGTGCTTTGGGGATCTCCATGGCTGTGATCCAGCTTGTTTGATTTTGCAATGCTTGCATGGCGCGCAGTGTCTGTGGCCACAGCAGCTTTGGTACGGAGAGCAGTGAGGCCAAAAAAGCACTGTTCACGCTTTCTGCCGTTAACCGCAATCACAAAATTGGTTGCTGTTAACAGGGTCGAAGCGTTAATGGGCGATTAACGCGATAATGCCGACACCACTAATATATACCTATATGTCAGGGGTAGCAAACATGCGGGTCTGTCGCCGCTTACAGCTCTTTTGTGTCTCCTTTTCAGCTCTTTCCTCGTTTTCTTTAATTGGCTCCTGTGCGGCTCTTTGTTTCTTTAAATTCTATTATTTTTTCTTAGTGTGGCGACTCAGTTTTTGGAATGGCGCCCTGCCACACACAAGTGTTACCAGCGGAAACCCTGAATCCTACACACAAACTGTCTGCTGTTAATATAGTGCATCTGGAAAGTATTGACAGTGCTTCACTTTTTCCACATTTTGTTATGTTACAGCCTTATTCCAAAAGACATTAAATTCATTTTTGTCCTCAAAATTCTACACAATAGATTTTTGCAAATTTATTAAAAATCAAAAACTTAAGAAATCACATGTACATAAGTATTCACAGCCTTTGCTCAATACTTTGTTGATGCACCTCTGGCAGCAATTACAGCCTCAAGTCTTTTGAATATGATGCCACAAGCTTGGCACACCTAACTTTGGGCAGTTTGGCCCATTCCTCTTTGCAGAACCTCTCAAGCTCCATCAGACTGGATGGGAAGCGTCGGTGCACAGCCATTTTCAGCTCTCTCCAGAGATGTTCAATTAGATTCAAATCTGGGCTCTGGCTGGACCACTCAAGGACATTCACAGCGTTGTCCTGAAGGCTGTGTGCTTAGGGTCATTGTCCTGATGAACCATCACCCCAGTCTGAGGTCAAGAATGCTCTGGAGCAGGTTTTCATCCAGGATGTCTCTGTACATTGCTGTATTCATTGTTCCCTCTATCCTGACTAGTCTCCCAGTTTCTGCCACTGAAAAACATCCCTGCAGCATGATGCTGCCACCACCATGCTTCACTGTAGGGATGGTATTGGACTGGTGATGAGCGGTGCCTGGTTTCCTCCAAACATGACGCCTGGCATTCACGCCAAAGAGTTCAATTTTTGTCTCATCAGACCAGAGAATTTTGTTTCTCATGGTCTGAGAGTCCTTCAGGTGCCTTTTGGCAAACTCCAGGTGGGCTGCCATGTGCCTTTTACTAAGGAGTGGCTTCCGTCTGGCCACTCTACTACACAGGCCTGATTGGTGGATTGCTGCAGAGATGACTGTCCTTCTGGAAGGTTCTCCTCTCTCCACGGAGGAACGCTGGAGCTCTGACAAGAGTGACCATCGGGTTCTTGGTCACCTCCCTGACTGTCCCAGAGGTCTACAGACACATGCTTGGTTTGTGCTCTGACATGCACTGTCAACTGTAGGATCTTATAGACAGGTGTGTGCCTTTCCAAATCATGTCCAATCAGCTGAATTTACCACAGGTGGACTCCAGTTAAGCTGTAGAAACATCTCAAGGATGATCAGTGAAAACAGGATGCACCTGAGCTCAATTTTGAGCTTTAAGGCTGTGAATACTTATGTACATGTAATGTCTTAGTTTTTTATTTTTAATAATTTTGCGAAAATGTCAAAAAACTTTTTTTCACATCATCATTATGGTGTGTTGTGTGTAGAATTTTGAGGGAAAAAATTTAATTAATCCATTTTGGAATCAGGCTGTGAAATAACAAAATGTGGAAAAAGTGAAGCACTGTGAATACTTTCCAGATGCACTGTAAATGAAAGAACCTTAATGAGCAAACTCACATATCCCACACATCCGCATATCAGGGACTGGGATTAAAATAAAATGGACTGGGAAAAAAATAAGTCTTCCTCCCCAAAAATGGAACCCCTGATTTTAGTCAAAGCTTCTGTATAAAAAGGAAGTCAATCTGATCGTAAATCTACTGTATATATAGTGGAAACAACATAAAATGAGTCAGGCCCACCCCTGAAAAAACTGGAACCCATGTGTCTGAAAATCAAACTAGTCCAAGTTATTGATGCATTAAGCATCTGTATAAGTTTGATGTCAACCCAGTCAGAAATGTAGAAGCTATAGCTGCAACAATACAAAATATGAAACAGGTCAAAAACATACCCTCCGCAATAAAAACGATTAAAGTACTCCGCACGCATACCTCTGCCAAGGCTCCTTCTATCCCTCAATGGATCACCTTCAAAATGTAATAAACGGGTTTGTGTGTAGGCCAAGAGCCACTTCTGGTGAAAATTGCATCAAAGTCTGTCCATTAATTTTGGAGTATTGTTGCTAACACACTGTGAGAAGATAAGAGCCTTGGCTGAGGTATGCATTCTCAGATCATTACCAAAATGTAATAGATTCGTCTATAGCCCAAGAACCACCTCTGGTGAAAATTTCATGCAAATCCATCCAGTAGTTTTTGCAAAATCCTGCTGCACAAATACAAACAAAACCCTTGGTGGAGGTATGCACTCTCAGAACACCACCAAAATCTAATCATCTGTTCCCCGTGCCATTACACACCTTTCCTCAAAATTTCATCTAAATCCATACATAACTTTGAGTCATTTTGTTAACAGACTAATAAATAATCAGGGGTCTGCAACATTTGCCAACCCAAGAACCACTTTGCCCGTCTCTGACTAAAATAGAAGTGGCTGAGGGCCGCAACGGCAATTTGACCTTTAAAATAAAAATTATGCCATTTATGAAGTTTTTACACTACTCCCAAAAAGTTAGGGATATTTGGCTTTCGGGTGAAATTTATGGAAAATGTAAAAAGTTCACGCTACAGTGATATTATATCATGAAAGTAGGGCATTTAAGATAAGATAAGCCTTTATTAGTCCCACAATGGGGACATTCCAGGATTGCAACAGCACAGGGATAGCAACACTCAGAGCAATGATTTAGAAAATAAGAAAATAAGAGCAGTGAATATACATATGTATACATATATATATATACACTCACCGGCCACTTTATTAGGTACACCTGTCCAACTGCTCGTTAACACTTAATTTCTAATCAGCCAATCACATGGCGGCAACTCAGTGCATTTAGGCATGTAGACATGGTCAAGACAATCCCCTGCAGTTCAAACCGAGCATCAGTATGGGGAAGAAAGGTGATTTGAGTGACTTTGAATGTGGCATGGTTGTTGGTGCCAGAAGGGCTGGTCTGAGTATTTCAGAAACTGCTGATCTACTGGGATTTTCACGCACAACCATCTCTAGGGTTTACAGAGAATGGTCCGAAAAAGAAAAAATATCCAGTGAGCGGCAGTTCTGTGGGCGGAAATGCCTTGTTGATGCCAGAGGTCAGAGGAGAATGGCCAGACTGGTTCGAGCTGATAGAAAGGCAACAGTGACTCAAATAACCACCCGTTACAACCAAGGTAGGCAGAAGAGCATCTCTGAACGCACAGTACGTCGAACTTTGAGGCAGATGGGCTACAGCAGCAGAAGACCACGCCGGGTGCCACTCCTTTCAGCTAAGAACAGGAAACTGAGGCTACAATTTGCACAAGCTCATCGAAATTGGACAATAGAAGATTGGAAAAACGTTGCCTGGTCTGATGAGTCTCGATTTCTGCTGCGACATTCGGATGGTAGGGTCAGAATTTGGCGTCAACAACATGAAAGCATGGATCCATCCTGCCTTGTATCAATGGTTCAGGCTGGTGGTGGTGGTGTAATGGTGTGGGGAATATTTTCTTGGCACTCTTTGGGCCCCTTGGTACCAATTGAGCATCGTTGCAACGCTACAGCTTACCTGAGTATTGTTGCTGACCATGTCCATCCCTTTATGACCACAATGTACCCAACTTCTGATGGCTACTTTCAGCAGGATAATGCGCCATGTCATAAAGCTGGAATCATCTCAGACTGGTTTCTTGAACATGACAATGAGTTCACTGTACTCAAATGGCCTCCACAGTCATCAGATCTCAATCCAATAGAGCATCTTTGGGATGTGGTGGAACGGGAGATTCGCATCATGGATGTGCAGCCGACAAACGTGCGCCAACTGTGTGATGCCATCATGTCAATATGGACCAAACTCTCTGAGGAATGCTTCCAGCACCTTGTTGAATCTATGCCACGAAGAATTGAGGCAGTTCTGAAGGCAAAAGGGGGTCCAACCCGTTACTAGCATGGTGTACCTAATAAAGTGGCCGGTGAGTGTATATACACACACACATATATATACATATGTATATATACATATACTGTATATATATATACTGTGTATATATATATATATACAGTATATACAGTATACATACACACACACACAGTGCGGAGCATTGCAGCTAGATAGACTGAACAGCATAACCGTCTATTTAGTTACCCCACATTTAAGTACAAACATGCAATGGTGATTTCCTTATCTCAATTTATTGAAACAAAAGCCAACAACAGTGGTGGATATACCACAACAAAAAATGTCTATGTCTTAATAACTTGTCATGTGCCCTTGAGCATCAATTACAGCTTGAAAATGACATCTCATGCTGTTCACCAGTCGACTTATTATCTGCTGAGGCATGGCATTCCACTCTTCTTGAAAGGCGACCCTCAGGTCATTGAGGTTGTGGGGGTGCAGGGTTACAAGCCTCTACACAGCGACTCAGCTGATCCCATAGGTTTTCTATGGGATTCAGGTCTGGACAAAGTATAGGTCACTCCATTTGAGGTTCCCCAGCCTCCAGCAGCCGTTCCCTAATGATGCGACCTCGATGAGCTGGAGCATTGTCGTCCATGAAGATGACATTAGGCCTGTGTTGTTCATGCAGGGGCACAATGACTGGATTAATGATGTTATTCAGGCAGTATTGGCTTGTCACTGTACCATTCACAAGGTGTAAGGCTGTTCTGTATTGACTAGACACACCTGCCCAGACTGTAACACCACCACCAACATCACTGGTGGCCATCATTTCTGCTCAATGTGAATCGACTTTCATCAGAGAACAGCACTGAGGCCCACTGGTCCCTTGTCCAGTGTAAATGCTCCCTGGCTCATGCAAGACAATGACGTCTGTGTCTGGTGGTGTGGTCAGGTACCCTTGCAGGTCGTCTAGCACAGACTACGCTGATGTGAACGGTTTCAATGGTCTGACGTGACACTTGGGTGCCTCTCACCTCCCTTAAATGTGCTTGGAGTTGAGTGGCATTCATCATCCGGTTCCACAGGGCACTGTTCACAATGAAGCAGTCATCAGTGTGGGATGTGGCCAAAGGACATCAACTTCTGTGCCTTTCTGTGACTCTTCCAGTCTCTCTGTTGCAACCTGCTGATGACACTCTGTGACACTCTAAGCTCAGTGGCCACTTTCCTCTAAGAACATCCTGTTTGAAGCCTCGCAATGGCGAGGTACTGCTGATCAGTCGTGAGGTGTCGTCTTGGTCTCATGATGTCAAAATGTGAACAGCATGATGAATAGGACTGTTTAAATAACCAATTCTAATTGAACCAGAAAATTTATTGGTCGATTCATGGATCAGAATCAGAATCAGAATGAACTTTATTGCCAAGCATGTAGAAAAAACACACGAGGAATTTGACTTGACATTGGCGCGCGTGTAAGCGCAACACAACGACAAGGCAGCCGTAAACAAGGCACCTCATCAAACAGTGATAGATAAGGGAAGAGGGGGAAAGGGAGAGGGGAACGACACAATGGGGGGGAGAGAAAAAAAACTTCGTTATCAGAATACAGCTTATGAATATTTAAGCAGATTATGATTACAATGAAAAAAAAATCTCTCAATGGCTCAGAGCAGGCAATCAACCACAAAAACCAAAGTCCAAAGTCAGAGAGAGTCAGTGAATGGATGTAAATCTCAGTATAAATGAATCAGCGTGTTCGTGTATGTTGAATGCAGGTGGGTGTTTATCAGTAACTGGAGACAGCAAAAATCCTCCCTCAGCGGAGATGTTATGTCTTAGTGACTGAAGCTCAGAAGGGCATGTCCTTGGAGCATGGCAGATGGAATTTTCTGAGCCAGTCACATGTTGCTGTCCTGAGAGTTCAGATTGCCGTGCACCAGATGTTTATGAAAGAAAGCCAAACAATTCTGCTGCTTATCATTCATCCTGGAGGAGTGAAGCTGAGGGGCGCCAAAACAAGGTCGAATAGCACAGACACTCAGAGAAAAACTTTCAACTCTTATGCATCCAGTGCTCCATAATTCCCATCGCTGCCAGGCTTTAAAATCTTTTCCTGTAGAGCTCCTAGGGCCATCCCGATGTTACCAATCTTTCTATTCAGTTCACCATTGGCCGCGATCAGAGTTCTCCCCAGCTGGTCAAATTGATGAAAGAGCTTCGCGGGGTCAGCATTTTGATAAGCTCTGTCCATCTTCTTCAATTTTCGATACATCAGGACTATCCCAAAGCCGATCAGTAGAAGTCCTGAGACCGTAACGCCGAATAGGTATAAGTCTTCCGCATCTTCAATTGAGAGATCGCACAGACACATGAGCTTCCAATTATGTGTGTCCGTTACATAACCCGCAGCAGCAGTACCTGCGGGACAAATGGGCTCCCCCGGACCCGATTTCCTAGTTGAAAAAACTGTGTCAATTGCGTTCAAAGCCCAGCTTATTAAATCCATAATTTCCGTTTGGATCAAGAATCAGCAGCAAAAGAGCGACGCAGACACAGACAGCAGCAAGCTGGGATTCAGTCAGTTAGGGAGGGAGGGAGGGTGAATGAGGGAGCAAAAGAAAAGGCGACTGCTCTCTCTGAAGGGCGGAAGCAGAAAGCACCTCAAACACCTGTTGTGAATTTTGCTGTTAAGCACCTTGTTAGAGAACAGCGAGTTATGCAAAAATTACTGAAACACTGAACAGTTGGACATGTGCATTCAAAAAGTTAGAAAAGATCAAATTAAGTTCACCTGTAAAGGTTATAGTGTATTTTAGGGGCATCCTGAAATGTCACCCGAAAGCCGAATATCCCTAACTTTTTGTGAGTAGTGTAGTTGTGAATATTATGTGGCATTAATTAATTCATACTACAATTATTACTACAATTTTCAATTAGCAGCACATTCATAAATTGTTTAAATCTGAAAAATATAATCCATCTCCTACTTTCAACAGTGATTACACAGCCTTAGTTGCTGATATTTTAATAAATTATTGACCAAAGTTTTATTTAGAGTAGGGATGAACTGATCCAATCCGTCGTATCGATTTCGATCCAGGCAAAATCGCTGGATCGGTATCGGTAAGGAACAGAGAATGGGCATTGACGTCATGCTGCACTGCATTCTGGGCTGCCATCGTCATTTTGTAGCTCAGGTGTCTTTGTTAAATAAGCAGTCATTGTTTCTACAAAGTTTAAATACGTCAAGATTAATGTCTAGCATACCCCCAAATTATTTACATATGAGTAACGCTCTTTGAACGCATGTGCAACTTATTGAACAGGTTTCTAACTTACAGCTACCATATAATGGAGTATTTGCAGTGGAGGAGGTGGATCAATGAGCTGATCGCACTGATGCACTGAAAAAAATAACCGGTATCATTAGCTGCTATAAAAACATACTAAATCAGGGCAGTGATGTTTTTATAGTCACCTGAAAGAGGAGAATCTGCTTAATTTAACGATACCAAACATTCTATGGACTTCAGTCACCAGCCAATATTAAATCCATGCGTAATGAAGGCAATAAGTAATCACAACTTCAAGAAAAAAATCAAAGAAAATCAGCAACACCAAAAAGCTCTCATTTTAAAAAAAAAAAACACAAAAAAACCCCTGCTCCAGATCAGCAAGAGAAATTGGGAATAGCAGAGATGATGCTAATTATTTGATTTTGCCCTGTGCAGTTTTACACATTATTGAGAGAAGACAGAGGGCCTGGCTGAGGGGCTGCCAAAGTGCATGGAGCACAAGACAGCTGCTCTGGAGAGGGGACGTCTTTCTGCACTGCTAAATATTTTTTAAATCACACCTTAGTTTGGTGAAAATGCCGTGAACACATGACCATGTGTGCAGGAATGTTGTCGGACCGCTGTAATCCATTCCATCCCACAACTCGTTTTTTTTTTTTAGCTCAGAGACCCATTCTCCACTTTTCTTCCAAGTCAGAAGTTTAAAAAAGTGTACGCTGTTATCAGTCTTTAGCCACGCCAATCTTGAGAGCCGTTGCTGTATTTGATAATGCAGCAAACCTTCACCATTCTAACATTGCGTGGTATTCGGAGGAATAATGTGATTGAAAGGACCACACTGGAAATAAGTGTTTTTACTTTCTTGTGTCATCCTGGATTTTTTATGATGTTTTATATGTATATTTACATTTCCTATGTTTGAATAACATAATCAGTATAATTTTAATAAGGCTGCGTGTACACAGGGCAAGTAAAAATGCTCTCAATCTGTTATCCTGAGCACTTTTCATGCGCTTATTAAAAAAACACTCTGCCTGGTATTCTGGCAGCCGCTTGACCTGTCACTTGCCGGGATTACGTTAGTTTCATATTCTGCATTGAAAGACCTTCAAAATTATATTTAATTTGTAGGAAGTACGTAAAAACGGAAGATGAAAGCTCGTGTTCGATCGATCGGGAGTTATGTCTCCACTCACTGGAATAAATCACATAAAATCAAAATACACATCCCTCCAAGCTTTGGCTGTTAAATACTGATCATGGTGTACCTTTAAGCCAATTGTGATTGGATGGCAAGAGAAGTGTGCAGCTAATGAGCGCTGCAGCACTTTGAAAGTTGACCTTTTTTCAGCTTTCAGCACCACAAGCACAGCGCTGACTTCTGAGTGTTTTTGCGCTGAAGGCACTGAGTGCATTAAACGGTGGACTACATAGAAAATGAATAGAAAAGAGTTGCCCACAGCAGGAAAAAAAGCATTTGGTGGACACGCAGCCTACAGCCTTATTCATGCTGCATTCCCCCTCTAGTCCGCACTGTACATGCCCACTTTTTTCATCTACCCAGGCCAAGCGGTTGACGCATGCGCACAACCATCATTTGTAGTTTCATTCCCGCCGTATAGGTCGCGCCAGGATTTTCACTTAAAGAAACGCCAGAGCAACGCACATCAACAACAATGGCGTTGTTTAACCGTCACTGAGAAGAAGAGGAGCTGCTGTTACTACATTCTGTGGGAGAATTACAATAAGTATTATTCTCATCTTCCGCCACCTCGTTGTCTTCTTCGTCTATTTTGTCTTTGTATGCTGTGTTAATATCGCTACCTCATGAATGGGACGTTCAGTTTTGCGCATGCGCTGTCAATGCATTCTGGTCATGGGCAGGCGGCGCGGTCATAAAATTTTGGCTGCACGCGGTCATCCGCAGTCGAGCACTCCAGACAGTAGACTGGAGATGATGACGTAAATTTCATCACACGAAATTTCCGGTTGCACGTACACGGACAGCAGAGGTGCAGCATGAATTCAGCTTAAACTGCATTCATTGCTCACTACTAAGCACAGACAGGCTGAACTGTTTTCCCACAATTCCTTGCAGGTTTCCCGTCAGGTGATGTCACGTGCCCATTCTTAATAAAAGTAATTTACCGATCTGATACATTAACAATATTAAAATAAAATGAAGGTGCAATCATGTTCTGTGCTGCACATGGCTCCTGTACACAGCAGGGATGGCAACAGGAAATTCTGATTTCAGCTGAAATCTAATTTGGTCGATTGACTTACGGGGGGGCCAGGGGGGCACAGCCCCCCTGAAGCTGGGAGGTTTTCAGTAAAATACAAGTAATTTAGACTGAAAAAAATGATTAAAAAAATGAAATACTAGACTTAGATAAATCATTAAATTTAATGAAAAGTTAACTTACTTTTTCTTCAATGTTGTCTCACTGTCTTTAGTCCAACATATTTAACAGTTCTATTAGAGTTTTTTACACTATTTACACTGGTCACCAAGTCACTTCTAATGTGAAACTTTCTTCCTTTTGGCAGCAAGCTGTGTCAGTCTCTGAACTTTGAACTTCATCTCCTTTTCTGGTTTCTTCAGAAACTGTCCAAGTGTTTCTGTTACCTCATTGAACTTTGAGCCAATTTTCACCTTTACTGTCACTTCGCTCCCCGAAGCTCCTGGGTTTTTATGATTTTTAAGTACCAGAACTGTGCTTACATGACATAAAACAAACAGCTGAATGCCACTTATTACTGTATAATATTGACTTATGTTCCAAGAAGATAGCATTCCTAAACTAGAAAAGCACTCAGAGCGCATCCCTCCGCCAAGGCTCCTTCCGTTTGTCATGGATCAACTCCAAAATGTAATGGTTTTGTGTGTAGGCCTATAGCCACTTGTGGTGAAAATTGCATCAAAGTCTGTCCATCAGTTTTGGAGTATTGTTGCTAACACAATGTGAGAAGATAAGCGCCTTGGCTGAGGTATGCATTCTCAGATCATCACCAAAATATAATGGGTTCCTCTCTAGCCCAAGAACCACCTCTGGTGAAAATTTTATCCAAATCCATCCAGTAGTTTTTGTGTAATCCTGCTGCACAAATACAAAAAAAGCCCTTGATGGAGGTATGCACTCTCAGATCATCACCAAAATCTAATCATCTGTTCCCCGTGCCATTGCACACCTTTCCTGAAAATTTCATGAAAATCCGTCCATAACTTTTCCTTGCTAACAAACAGACAGACAGACAGACCAACGCCGATGAAAACATAACCTCCTTGGCGGAGGTAAATATTCCAACAAGCATTATCCATCACATGCTTTAACACTTGATCAAATCAAAATCAGTTAATTTTATCTATTCCATAATAGAAATAAAATTCCATTACTTTTTATAATTTCAGCATTCATTTCAGATCACCAGTTTCAATCTCCATTGAGTCTTGAGCAGCTCATTTTCCTCCCCCGCGCAGCTCAGCTCAAACAGCCGCTGTACACTGCACTCAAACGGAAACCGAGTCGACTGGACTCCTGAACGGGAGCAGGCGTTCTGAGGTTAAAACAGCGCTCATTACCCACGTCTCGGGACATGGGCATAGCGGCCGTCGTGAAGCAATGCGTTGCCGGTTCTTGGCAGCCGCTCACCTTTTTTTTAAGCAGGTCTTTGCACGACAGTGAGCGTAAATACAGCATGTTCGACAAAGAGTTAATGGCTCTCTACCTGGCGTACGCCACTTCCAGTTCGGGCTGAAAGGGCACACTTTCACTGCGTCGTGGACCATAAGCCGCTAACGTACTTAACGTACATATAATATACGAATAAAGCGGAATTCGGTGAATTACCGGAAAAATCACATCCCTGAGAACAAGCCGAAATAAATTTTTGACAAAGCATACGAGCCATTTGATTGGTCCAATCGTTTGCAACTATCCAATCGCAGGGCTGTTTACAATACAGCAGTAGCTTGAGTACATCCGGGTTATCGCGAGACTTCGGGGAAGCGCCGAGCGCGTATGTTTTTTTTTCCCCAAACTTTATTGAGAACAAGGTAAAGGTACAAAATTATGACATAGATGATGATAAAATCGGCGGAAATCCGCGGATCGGCGGAAAATTGCCATCCCTGACACAGAGGCAGCGAGTGTCACTGGAGCGTGTCTGTGGGACTCGCCTCGGTATGCTGCTGTGTGGTACCAGCGTTTACAATTTTAACTCCAGCAACTTGATGAAACACTTGCAAAAGTATCACGGTAAAGGAGCATGCTGAACCGTGTGAACAACCAAGCAGAAGGAAGTGCTTTTCCAGCTTAGAGGCTGGATGCTAAAAGTGAAACCTAAACAAAAGAACGAAACTGAAAGTCAAAACCAGACTGGAGAGTGGAAACGAAAGACAGCATGGGCTTACCTTTCCACAGAGAGTTACAGCTGATGAGAGGTAGGTGACAGAAACATAAATAGCAAATTATAACAGTGAACTGGAAGCAGGCTAGAACAACAGGGCTACAGGAAATGTCGGATTCTGTTGGATGTGATGCATGGCTGACATGACAAATAATTTAAAAAAACATATATTTTACATTCATGAACGTATGTGTTTTCATTGAGAAATGTGCCCAATAAACAATAATTTGAAAAATAAAATAATTAAAATGAACTTCATTAATTTCCATATGTTTTGAGATATAACTGCAGGCAGCCACAGCATGGGGGCTGAAGGACCGCATGTGGCCCCGGGTTCCATGGGTTGTTGACCCCTGAAATAAACTAACACTGACAAAAACATAACCTCCTTGGTGGAGGTAATAAAATAATACTAATCATAATAATAATCAACAAGAAAAGACTAGGATACAGGCCAAGACATCGTAGTTGAGGGAAGTGAGGTATTTCAAGGAGTCCACAACTGGAACAATAAGGTTGTCGTACCACTGGATCTGAGACAACATCTAAAAGTGGAGAGAATAAAAGATTATTGACTGTGTAGATATCGATATGCAGGATGAGCAATTCCAAAACAGTAAGCAAAGCAAGGCTGTAGTACTGTGATAGGATCACTATCACTACATACTTTCTTCAACAGAGTTACAGATATAACAAAAAAAAAAAAAAAAAGTCAGAATTTGGTGACGGTTGTGAAAATGAATATCAAGCACTCACATAATCAAAGACAATGGTGGGATTGCTGTGGCTCAGCTTGCCAATTTGCCTTCCGGATTGTTTCACATTCTCTTTGGTCAAGCGCCTAGGGAGAGGAAAACATTAAAAAAAGGACAGCTGTAAGTACAGGCCTTCACTTCAGAAAGTTTCAAAACAAATGAATATACACTAGTCACAAAAAGTTAGGGATATCTGGCTTTCGGATGAAACTTCAGGATGCACCAAAAAAAATGCACTATAACCTTTACAGGTGAACTTAATTTGATCTTCTCTAACTTTTTGAATGCACATGTCCAACTGTTCAATGTTTCAGTACTTTCTGCATAACTCGCTGTACTCTAACAAGGTGCTTAACAGCAAAATTCTCATCAGGTGTTTGATCCATGAATTGACCAATAAATGTTCTGGTTCAATTAGAATTGGTTATTTAATCAGTCTTCTTCATCATCCTGTTCACATTTTGACATCATGAGACCAAGACGACGCCTAACAATTGATCACCGGCGTGGTGGCTCAGTTGGTAGAGCATCCGCCCCACACCCGGGAGGCAGGGGTTCAAATCCCGGCCGGGTCATGCCGAAGACCATATAAAAGTGGAACTTCCTGCCATCCAGCTTGGTGCTCAGCAATAAATGGAATGGAGGAGGGAACTCTGTGGCGGCGCCTTGCATGGCAGCAGCCCTCTGATTCTGCACTTGGGGTGTGTGTGATTTACACTGTAGATAGGTAAAGCACAATCTCGTTCTGCTGTACATGATTGGTTGTACAGTTGAATGACAATAAGGGTGATTTAATTTAATTTAATTTATCAGCAGTACCTCACCATTGCGAGGCTTCAAACAGGATGTTCTCAGAGGGAAGTGGCCACTGAGCTTAGACTGTCACAGAGTGTCGTCAGCAGGTTGCAACAGAGAGACTGAAAGAGTCACAGAAAGGCACAGAAGTGGACGTCCTCCGGCCACATCGCACACTGATGACTGCCTCATTGTGAACAGTGCCCTGTGGAACCGGATGATGAATGCCATTCAACTCCAAGCACATTTAAGGGAGGTGAGAGGCACCCAGGTGTCACATCAGAACGTTCAAAACAGTTTACATCAGCATGGTCTGCGTGCTAGACGACCTGCAAGGGTACCTGACCACACCACTAGACACAGGGATCATCGTCTTTCATGAGCCAGGGAGCATTTACACTGAACAAGGGACCAGTGGGCCTCAGTGCTGTTCTCTGATGAAAGTCGATTCACACTGAGCAGAAATGATGGCCACCGACAATGTTGGAGAAGTCAAGGAGAGCGCTATGCATCAACCACTGCTGTCACCAGATGAGCCTTTGGTGGTGGTGGTGTTACAGTCTGGGCAGGTGTGTCTAGTCAATACAGAACTGCCCTACACCTTGGTACAGTGACAAGCTGATACTACCTGAAAAACTTCATTAATCCAGTCATTGTGCCCCTGCATGAACAACACAGGCCTAATTTCAGCTTCATGGATGACAATGCTCCAGCTCATCGAGGTCGCATCATTAGGGAACGGCTGCTGGAGGCTGGGGTACCTCAAATGGAGCGGCCTGCACTTTCTCCAGATCTGAATCCCATAGAACACCTAGGGGATCAGCTGAGTCGCCGTGTAGAGGCTTGTAACCCTGAGGGCCGCCCTTTAAGAAGAGTGGAATGTCATGCCTCAGCAGACAATAAGTCGACTTGTGAACAGCATGAGACGTCGTTGTCAAGCTGTAATTGATGCTCAAAGGCAAAAGACAAGTTATTTAGACATTGACATTTTTTGTTGTGTTTTACCCACCACTGTTGTTGGCTTTTGTTTCAATAAACTGTTTGAAATGAGGAAATCACCATTGCATGTTTCTACTTAAATGCCTTACTTTCATGATATAATATCACTGTAGCGTGAACTTTTAACATTTTCCATAAATTTCACCCGAAAGCCAAATATCCCCAACTTTTTGTGAGTAGTGTAGTTTTATGGTTATCAGCCTCTAATAAAAGAACTGTCACTGACTTTCTCCCTGTAGAACAGTATAATTACTTGTCAAGCAGCAAAAAAGTTCACTTTAATTCTGTGTGCTGTCCATCTCAGAGTGCCCAGTTTCTTCATGTCATGAGTCAGCACCACTTTATAGAATTAATAATTATTTATCAAAAATTTGGAACTTTATTTCTACAAACTTCTAATCTTAGAAATTATTATATCATTCCACACATACTTTAATTCTGCTAAAAAAAAGTTTGATATACAGTAAACTGTATGCTTCTGTTAAAGGTGGCAGTAAGTTGAAAAGAACCAGGTGGCTTTAACAGGGAGACGATGGTGAATCTCTGTAGATACTGTGGGGTGGGGAAAAAACAAACTACCCCCTACTGCAAATTAGGTTTATTGGCAAAAGGTACAAACTAGCAGCTGTTTGCAATAAACAAATCAAACAAGAACAATTTAAATAGCTGTCCTCTTGGAAGGTCCAATGACGTCCAAGCTTCAGCTTCCTCACAGACTGCACGACATTTTCTCCAAGGATTTCCTGATGCTTGACTGAATGCATCTTGCACTCTACACACTACAGGTTTCTGGTGCAAGAGGAAACGAAGCAGCCCCAGAGCATTACCGAGCCACCACCATACTTCACTGCACTGTCATGGTGTTCTTTTCAGCGTATGCTTCATTCTTCCTCCTCCAGACATACCGCTGATCCATAGGCTCAAAAAGTTTCAGTTTTGTTTAACACTCCACAGAACAGAATCCTAAAACCTCTTTGGTTTATTCATATAATTGAGCAAACTGGAGTTAACTCTTCTTGTGCTTTTAGGTCAGTAGTGGTGTATATCTTGGAGTTCGGGCATGGAGCACTTCAGCGTTTAGTATGCACCTTAATGCAGGGATGAGAATGGGGTTTTGGAAAAAAAGAGGAAACTTAGCCGGGGGTCTTGGGGGATGCAGGCCCCCAAGCCGGATCCAAGGCGGAGCCTTGGTGGGGGGTCTGGGGAGCAACGCCCCCCAGAAGCTAATAAAATCTGGTGTTTTAGAATGCTCAAATGTGGTCTTATATTTAAAGTTAGAAGTAAGTACAAATGCATTTATAGTTTATCTTTTTAATCTGCTGCTGCATCACGTGTAATCATGTTCAATACTGTTTTGATTCAGTGTCACTTTCCCTGGTAGTGACACTGAATGAACACCTCCTTTGCATTTCACTATGAAGTTGGCCATTTTTTCCACCACAAAATAAAGTGAAACACAGTACATATGTATTAAATTTATGATATCTGAATAGTACGTTGATGCAATAATACTAAATTATATTTTACTACTATTTAATATGTTTAGAACTGACACAGAATTACATTTACATAGTTCTAGAACAGACAAAATAATTTAACCAAGTAAAATAAATTATAAATATTAACAAAATTCCATCACCAAGTCCATCACCCATTTATTAAAATATACTGACATTCTGCAAACACTTTGATTTATTAATGTGTGCATTTGTTAGTGTTGCTAGGAATATAAAAAAGTTGCATATCAGTATATTTTAACCCCTTGAACTCTTGTGAATTCAGCGGGCGGTCACGTCTCTGCATCTCAGTGCGCACTGAAAAAAAAAAAAAAAAGCTGTATTTCCGGTCTTCCAGTACAGACACAGCCTTGTTACAACCTCAGAAAAAAGCTGTGTAATATATATTCATTTTTTGTGGTATTTTTACAAAATTTTGACCTGAGCTTGAAAACACTTGGTTCTACATTTCTGTTGTGTTTTCCAGCCAGTATCTGACAGCTGTATGCTATTTGCAAGCATCTGTATCTAAAAAACACCCAGGTGAACTTTCCTGTTACTCAGTGGCAGGAGCACTTAAGAGAGATTATGACTGTTTTGCCAAAAAATTCAGAGTATTTTCTTTTAAATGAGACCAACCCCATGAAGATGCTGCAAAGGGTTGAAGAACAGCATTGTGTAATGCTGTGATGCAGTAAGTTGTGAAGGTAGGCCATCACAACTTACACATGCTATTTCATAACAAATTCATTACGCGAAAATTCTCAAGTACATTACTTAAACAAGAAAAAAAAAATCTTACCTCGGAATGTGTCTTCCGATCACTAATTGCTGTAATCGGGGCCGGCTGTGATGACCTTTGACTGACTGGCATCTGAGTTTGACCGTGTCCATCGATCATTTTGAACGCAGCACCGAGTGAGTAGTTCGATCTCATTGTAGCCACAATTTTGAGATGTTTCTGTTTTGAACAGTGCTCAACAAAGGCAACATAACCACGAGATCCATAACTCAAGAAATCGTTGCAATAAACACACTGGGCTTTCCCTGGTACTTCGCATTTCGCTATGAAGTCGGCCATTTTTTCAACCACAACTTCAGTATTTTTACCGATCTTTACAGTCATTGACACAGTTTTTTCAAGCCATTCCCAACGAATCTTGTTCTTTATCCCTTTGTCGATTTCTAAAATTCTTGCTTTGCTCTCTTTCGTGAGTTTTAGGTTCACCACTTTGACGAAATCGGGAAAACTCAGTTGATTGAACTGATCGCCACTTGCATTTCGCTCCGTGTGTTATCTGGATATGACAAAAGAAATCTAACAAAATCGCCGATTGGTTGCTTCAATAAGTATCAGCCTATCAGTGGCCTTGTTACATTACATTACTGATCTCGCTGGGTAGCCTGTTTTGCGCAGTGGATTTTCACAGCCGATCGAAAATACGACTCGCCGCCAGACCCCCCCCCCCCCTAAAATTTTCTCCTTGAATTTAGACGATTCACGAGAATGGCCCTAGACATGATCAAATCCGAGGAATTCCTCGGATCCGAGGAGGATTCTCATCCCTATTAATGTGGAAACTGAAACCTCAGTTCCTGCTGCCACCAAGTCTTGCTACAGGTCTTTTACAGTCAGTCGAGGGATTTTGACCACCTTCCTCCTCAGGACTCTGGTGGCAGCCATTGATAGCTTCCGATTTCTGCCACGTCCAGGTAGTGTAGTCACTTTTCCTTTAAACTTGTGGTCTATGCTTTTTTTTTTTTTTTGAATGAATGAATCTTTATTTCGGATAGATTAAAAGTTAAGATTAAAAAGAAACAGAATAATATAACAAAGGGGAAAAATCCAACAAGGTCAAATTAAACAATAACTCCTCTGATTATACAGTTCAACATAAGTTATCCGAAATGGGTGATGGCTGAAGCCGCAGCTTATATTGCCCACCCATATTCCATCCAAGAATTCAAAAGAAAAACAAAACAAGAGCGATTACAATTCGATGCTATGCTTCTAACTGTATCTCTAGGAAAACTCAGTGCCTTTGCCATCTTTTTGTATCATTTACTTGTTTGTGCAAGGCAGGAATCTCTTCTCTGAACTATTCTCTTGACTTAGCCATATTTCTAACATGCAATCACGTCACCATTAACAGTCCAGGTATTTGCATACCTGCCAACTTTTCAAACCTGAAAAGCCTAGTAGCTAGCCGGGGTCCAGGGGCCGATGCTAATGCTAATGCTAATAATGCTAATGCTAATAATAATAATGCTAATATCTGCCAAACAAATATTAGCATTAAATCTAGTTAAATGTAGCTAACAACCTCATATTTCTTCAACTTTCAAACCTGAAAAGCCTAGTAGCTAGCCAGGGTCCAGGGGCCGCAGGCCCCGGTAGGTCCAGGACAAAGTCCTGGTGGGGGGTTCAGGGGGGCAAAGCCCCCCCGACGCCAAACAAATATTAGCATTAAATCAAGTTAGAATGTAGCTAACAACCTCATATTTCTTCAACTTTCAAACCTGAAAAGCCTAGTAGCTAGCCGGGGTCCAGGGGCCGCAGTGTCAAACAAATATTAGCATTTGACATAGAAGTCACATATTAATTATATTAAAGGTAAAATATCTAAATCAATTGCAATACTACACAGAGCGAAATATTTGCTGAATCAACAACCCATATTATATACCTTGTATTATTCATTAATACTCCCATACATGACATATTGTACTGAAGTATGGGGAAATACATATAAAACAAACATACAGTATATCCAGTCTTTATGCTTCAGAAGAGAGCTATTAGAATAATAAACAAAGACTGCTTACAGGGAACCAACAAACCCACTTTTTCTTAAATTAAAAGCTCTCAAGTTGAAAGATCTGGTTGACTTTTAAAACTGCAGTAATAATGTTTAAAGTGAAGAATCTATCACTGCCCGCAAATATCCAAAAGCTGTTCCAAATAAGGGAGAAACAATATCATTTCAGAGGAACATGTATATTTCAAAAACCTTCAGTGAGAACTACCACCAAGCAACACTGTGTTTCAGTGCAAGGAGTCAGATTATGGAACGATTTTGGACCTGAATTAAAATCATGTACAACGCTTGGACAATTTAAACAAAAACTAAAGGAAGAAATATTCCAAACATATATACAAGATGACATGTAAAATCACATAAGGATTGTCATATCCAGTCTGTGTTGTGTTGTTACTTAGTTTTTTTTGTCACATTTTGTCTTAGCTTTGTTCTGAATTGTAATCGCTCTTGTTTTGTTTTTCTTTTGAATTCTTGGATGGAATATGGGTGGGCAATATAAGCTGCGGCTTCAGCCATCACCCATTTCAGATAACTTATGTTGAACTGTATAATCAGAGGAGTTCTTGTTTAATTTGACCTTGTTTGATTTTTTCGCCTTTGTTATATTATTCTGTTTCTTTTTAATCTATCCGAAATAAAGATTCATTCATTCATTAAATTTGCATTCAAAAGACTATCTTAACACTGCATAGAACTTTGAATAGGCCAGATGTGAGGTATTATGAATACTAGAAAAGCACTCGGAGAGCGCAGACCTCCACCAAGCGCCACAGTTCCCCCCATACAGTGTTTAACATCATAAATAAAATATTGAAAATGGCCCTATCTCGCAATGTTAAAAAAAAAGAAAAAAAAAAAAGGAATCCTTTAAAAAATTCCTGGATCTAGACGGTGATCCGGATCACCACCAAAATCTAATCATCTGTAGGATACTCCATTTCTGACAATCTGTGAAAATTTCATGAAAATCTGTCCATAACTTTTTGAGTTATCTTGCTAACAAAGAAACAGACAAACCAACGCTGATGATCACATAACCTCCTTGGCGGAGGTAACTAGAAGACTAGAAATATCAGCAATATGACACACGTGCGTAAATGACAGCAAAATTGCTCTGATATTTTATGTGTTTACATGATACACCAAGCATGACAAGGCTTGCAATTACACAGCACATGTTCTTCAAGTTTGCCGCTAGCGTCACTGGCCTTGTGTTTTTTCGTTCTTACGTGGTCTTTCACATCGCTGATTCCGCCATGTCCAATCAAAAAGTCTCGTCTACACAAAGTGCAATTTGCATAATTTTCACCCCTTCTTGAGCGAATAATAACTCCCGGAAATGCTTTGCTGTTATTCCTCACGAAAAGACTAATTTTCGTTTGTGTTTCACGCTGGTTAGTGATTTTTCTCCGGCAGACTCCATGATGAAAACGTATAATTCTTACCTGATTGCCTCGCGATTGCACATGGAAAATTGGCTCAGACCTCTCGCACATGCGCAATACACCTACATGAAGCAGTGCCGATCGCCTTTGTTCTAAATTTAGATACTATTCCGAGCGACAGCGTGTTTGGAATTGATTTCGTGTTTTCCGTGTTTTTTTTTACGATTTAAAATTTTTGACTGAATTTTTTAGTGAAAAACCGTAATTTTGAATAATAAAACCGGAACCCAGAACAGGGTCTTGAAAACCGGAACCATTACGGCAAAACCGGAGTAGTTGGCAGGTATGTATTTGAGGTCTTCTATCTCAAACACACCTGATCTAACTAATGAAGCCCTTAACTGGTTGCATCAGGGATGCACGGGACCACACTTGATTTGCAAATGTGTGCTCTTATGAGGAATTCTATTCAAGGGGTTGAATAATTTTGAGACTGCACTTGTCATTGCAAGTAAGATTTAGTGTTAAATTTTGATAAAATCTTTGTGTTTTATTAAACAATTTAACCTGTTCCTGTGTAATTTGTTTATTGCAAAACTTGAAAACACTTAAAAAAAAATGTTAACCCTTTGAGTGTGTATGGTGCACTTCTGCACCTGTCAGCTGATCAGTTTAAACAAAGCCTGTACAGCTGAATAGAGTGTGAAATGTACAAACTTTTTAACACCACTTGGTGGCCGAGAGGCGTGGCTTTTCATTGACCGTGAGAACTGGAAATGGTCCAATGCAATAAGTAGGTCAAATCAGCGTTTGAAGCCCGCCCCCTTTCATTCTGCTGTTTGACAGGAGGAAACAGGATGGCGAGGAAAACGCTCTCAGCTGAAGAGGTATTAGCACTGGTATTCACCGCTCCTGGGTTAGAGGAAGAGCTTAGCCCTAGTTCGTTATCTGTGTTACAGAGTCCAGCTCTGATTATGTGCCTTCGGACAATGGTGCAAGCAGTTCTTGTGAAAGTAGAGACGGACATCTTGCACGCAATGCTGCAGCTGCATTTTCTGAGTCCAGCCGTGCCCAAAATGGCACAGGAGCCTCGTCTGCAGATTGTTCTGCTTTGCCAAACCGTGGTCGTGGAGCGAAAAGGTCCAGAGCAGCCTGTGGGCGACGTTTGGCTGGGCAAGAGCGCACTGCCGGTGCGCATCAACATGTGCCATGTGTGCGCGGTGGCAGGACAATCGGTAGTGGCGATGTGGCGGGAGGTTTGGACATTGACGGCTGTGAGCTTCTCAGAGATGAAGAGGTTTATCAGCCGTGGCTGAAAGCATTTGAACAGCCAGTTGGATATCGTGGAGAGAAGGACCTGTCATCTGCGCCCGCCATTGATTTTGTGTCACTTTTTTGGACTCCTGAATTCTGGATGCTTGTGACCGACGAAACAAACATCGTCATGACATCGTCAAATGAAGTTTCATTTGCTTCATTTTAGTTTAGTGTGAAACAAATGTGCCATGAGATTTGCGGGTTTTTTTTTAATGATTTTTAGTAATTTTGTCAATGATGGGACAAAAGGCCATGTGGTGAGTTGTGTGGAACAAAAATTGTCCATCCATCCATCTTCTACCGCTTTTCCGGAGTGGTAGAAGATGAAGGAACAAATGAAGGGACAAAAGTGCCATGTGTTGACAAAATGTGAAACAAAAATTGTCCATCCATCCATCTTCTACCACTTTTCCGGAGCGGTAGAAGATGAAGGGGCAAATGAAGGGACAAAAGGCCATGTGGTGACAGCGTGACACCAAAATTGTTTTCGTTTTGAATGATTTTTAGTAATTTTGTCAATGATGGGACAAAAGGACCATGTGGTGACAGTGTGTGAAACAAAAATTGTCCATCCATCCATCTTCTACCGCTTTTCCGGAGTGGTAATTAGGTCAAATTATGCACAATGCATGGATGCAAGTTCACCTGGCAGACACCTGGGTACCTCTGCAACACTTTTATAATTGGGACTTTGCATCTAACTATTACCATTCTGGAGCTGAAGTGTTGTAAAATTTGGATTGTCGCAATATGCAAATTAGGTCAAATTATGCACAATGCATGGATGTAAGTTCACCTGGCAGACACTTGGGTTCCTCTGCAACATTTTTGTAATTGGGACTTTGCCTCTAACTATTACCGTTGTGAAGCTATTGTCATTTGAAAATTTGAGGTCAAACTCTGCGTTTTCCTGACAAAAATTCTACATGCTCAAAAGGTTAAAATTTTCCAGTAAAGCTAAAACACAATGGGGGTTGAAGAATTTTGATTCCAACTGTAGTGTCAGAATCAAGTGTAATATGAGAAAATGAACAAGCAATACACAATACACACAAATGGTGAACTGATGAGGAATTGTGGACACAAGAAAAATGAGCTAAAAGTACAAAAGCAGCTGCACTATTAAGTGAAAATGTGTTCCATAATGTGACTTACTTCATAATGTATCTGGCCCGTTCCACAGTCTGAGCTTTTACTTTGACCAACAATGGATGGCTGGAGTAAGTCTCATTCTTCCACTGCCCATACAGTCGGTATCTGAGGGTGGACCATTACAATTCAACTGAAGATTAGCATAACATCAACTGGATTAGCAAATCAAGGAAAAAAATATTGGAAATGTATAATATTAATTAGTGATGGGAATAGTAACATGCTAACGCAATTAATTAAAGGGGTCATTGACTGAAAAATGGTGAGTTTGTAGGTTTTAACTGTCTCAAATGTGTCAACTGGTCACCTAATTAGCCCAAAATTTTCGAAATGGTCAACAATCTGAAAAAAAGCACACTGCCTTCATTTTGTTTTTCTCTCAGAGAAACTCCCCAAAATGTTTTTTGAGTCCTCCTGGCAATTCATCTACGTCAAGTGTTCAAAAAGCCCACCCACGGCTGTCCTTGAGACCAGCTTACTACTCTATTATTGGCCCGCCTAGCTGTCGCTCATGTAGATGGAGGAGTGCTAAAGGTAGCCTATTAACCCGAGCTATTAGCTCCCAAGCTAATACCAGGAAGCTTGAACCAAGCACGACTTATATTGTTATTTTCTTCAGATCTTCACTCTAATAACCATCCCTGTTACCACCTGGTTCACGGGTCCACAATGTAACTCGTGTCATTACAGCCCATCTCCCAGTGGTTTCACTGTGATGTCACAATAATTCGCTGGCACCATCGTGCCAATTGCGGCAACTGCCTATGACTCAACCCGAGGCTCCACCCCCCTGAGCTCTCCACCATCCTCCAGTGCTCTGCGCGATGTTGCTCTACTCTACTCTCACAGGCAATGTTGGGGAGCCACTTTGTGACGGCACATCCCCCAACTGGCCGTGGGAGAGGAGCGGAGTGCAACACTGCATTTTGAGATCCAGCAACTCTGCTCAGCCAGCGGCCTCGGGTTGCGGCGATCGGTAGGGCGTGCAGTGCAGGCGATTTGTTGTGGCATCCCGGCGAGATTGTTGGGAGATGGGCTGGAATGACATGAGATGGACGAACAACTGCGGATCAATGAACCAGCGCTGCTCATCCAAGCTAGAAGGAGACTTGAAGCTAGTCAGCTGATCGCTAACTGAAGTAAGAGGGAAGATGGAGTTGAACAGCTGAAGAAGGTTTCTTAAACCTCTTAACATTCCAGGTCACCACTCATCAGATGTTAAAGGGTTAGCGTTACTGGTTGAAATGGTAATGGATTCATATCTAGAGCTGTAAATCTGGTACAGTGGTGTGATAAAGTGTTTGCCCCCTTCCTGATTTCTCATTTTTTGTATGTTTGTCACACAAATATTTCAGATCCTTGAACAAATTTAAATATTAGACAAAGACAACGCAAGTAATCACAAAATGCAGTTTTTAAATGAAGGTGTTTATTATTAAGGGTAAAAAAAAAAAATCCAAACCTACATGGCCCTGTGTGGAAAAAGTGACTGTCCCCACCCATTAAAACATAAATTAACTGTGGTTTATCACATCTTTGGAAAGCTGAGTTCAATTTCTCCAGCCACCCAGGCCTGATTACTGCCACACCTGTTTTCGATCAAGAAATCACTTAAATAGGACCTGCCTGACAAAGTCAAGTAGACCAGAAGATCCTCAAAAGCTAGACATCATACTGTGATCCAAAGAAATTCAGGAACAAATGAGAAACAAAGTAATTGAGATCTATCAGTCTAGAAAAGGTTATAAAGCCATTTCTAAAGTTTTGGGACTCCAGTGAATCACAGTGGGAGCCATTATCCACAAATAGTGAAAACATGGAACAGTGGTGAATTTTCCCAGAAGTGGCCGGCCGACCAAAATTACTCCAAGAGCACAGCGACGACTCATCCAAGAGGTCACAAAAGACCCCACAACAACATCTAAAGAACTGCAGGCCTCACGTGCTTCAGTTAAAGTCAGTGTTCATGACTCCACCATAAGAAAAAGACTGGGCAAAAATGACCTGCATGGCAGTGATCCAAGACGAAAACCACTGCTGAGCAAAAAGAACAGAAAGGCTTGTCTCAGTTTTGCCAGAAAACATTTTGTTGATCCCCAAGACTTTTGGAAAAATACTCTGTGGACTGATGAGACAAAAGTTGAACTTTCTGGAAGGTGTGTGTCCCATTACTTCCGGCCTA
The DNA here is from genome assembly GCA_020510985.1 of Pholidichthys leucotaenia. NCBI lineage: Eukaryota > Metazoa > Chordata > Actinopteri > Cichliformes > Pholidichthyidae > Pholidichthys > Pholidichthys leucotaenia. The sequence continues at coordinate 227,066,452 of CM035839.1, read as the reverse complement.
AAAGTAACACAGCATTTCAGAAAAGGAACATCATACCAACAGTAAAATATGATGGTGGTAGTGTGATGGTCTGGAGCTGTTTTGCTGCTTCAGGACCTGGAAGACGTGCTGTGATAAATGGAACCATGAACTCTGCTGTCTACCAAAAATTCCTGAAGGACAATGTCCGGCCATCTGTTCGTGACCTCAAGCTGAACCGCACTTGGGTTCTGCTGTAACACAATGATCCAAAACACACCAGCAAGTCAACCTCTGAATGGCTTAAGAAAAACACAATGAAGACTTTGGAGTGGCCTAGTCAAAGTGCTGACCTGAATCTGATTGAAATGCTGTGGCCTGACCTTGAAAAGACGGTTCATGCTCAAAAACTGGGTTTCCTCTGGTAACATTTCTCGGTGGCGGGCCGCCTCGCCAGAAATTTTACTGCCATGCCAATAGGATATGATTTATTAAGAAAAATATATGAAGCAATGACTTTCCGCAAGTGCGCACACGAACAACGCACGTGGCTGTCATCTGTGTAAAGTTTAGAAGCGCCCCGCCCACGCAAGTTTTCCAGTCAGTCAGCAGGCAGTGTCTCGCTAAGCGCGACTGTCCGACAGAAACATGAGTTTATTAAAGTACTTTAAATGTGGAAAAAAATCAGAAGAGGTATGTAAGCACTGGCGTTTATCATGGTTTTAACCCGCTGGAAACGGGAGCAATAATGGAAGAGTTGCTTAGCTAAGAGATGTGGTTAGAATTCATATGCAGCCGGCTTCATATGAAGGGAAAGGCAAGGGGGACTGATGAATTGCTGAGGATATAAGATAAGATAAGCCTTTATTAGTCCCACAATGGCGAAATTCCAGGATTGCAACAGCACAGGGATAGCAACGCTCAGAGCAACAATCAGAAGGCAAGAAAAAAAACAAGAACAACTAGTATACATATGTACATATTACTATAAATATATATATATATATACAGTATATAGACACACAGTGCAGAGCATTGTGGTTGGTGGATGTGCAGCAGAAAGTCTAAGCTCTCTCTCCCTCCGCGGGTGCGGCAGGCCAGCTGGATGTCTTTGGGCATGATGGTGGTGACCCTCTTGGCGTGGATGGCGCACAGGTTGGTGTCCACGAAGAGACCCACCAGGTAGGCCTCGCTGGCCTCCTGCAGAGCCATGACGGAGGAGCTCTGGAAGCACAGGTCGGTCTTGAAGTCCTGAGCGATCTCCCTCACCAGGCGCTGGAAGGGCAGCCTACGGATGAGCAACTCCGTGGATTTCTGGTAGCGACGGATCTCTCTCAGAGCCACGGTACCGGGCCTGTAACGGTGAGGCGTCTTCACTCCGCCGGTGGCCAGAGCGCTTTTTTCGAGCAGCCTTGGTGGCTAGCTGCTTCCTGGGGGGCTTTTTCCTCCAGTAGATTTACGGGCGGTCTGCTAGGTTCTTGCCATCGCTCTTTATTATTCTGTCTTATATTTCTGGCATGCCGCCTAAACTCCAGCCCGGCACCCGCGTCGTTTTCGCCACAGTTCCTCGGCATGTCGAGCCTCTCCGTTAGCACCGGGTGGCGGTTGGAGCTAGCTAGCCAGCTAGCTAGCTCTTCCCTGCTGTATCGTCCCCCGCTGCAAACAGTGGCTCCGTCTGCCGACTCGGGAGACCCTTGGGGTGAGCTGTGTGTCCGTGATATATATATAGAGTGAAAGGTGTAGAAAGAAGAAGGAAGATAAGAAAAAGGCAGTTGCAAAAGGCAGCCAACTCGTGTGGCGCCGCCAGTCCGGCAGAACCAGAACCGGAAAATAATATTTCACCAGCCACTACAATATTAAGTTATGTTCTGTAGGAATTGCAGGAATGAAGAGACTGGCAATTTCTCTCTTTTCTCGCACGAGCAGGCGTGCTGTTTTTATTCTCCAGCAGCAGTGACAAAAAGCAACAGCTAAAAACGCTAGCTCTCTTCACTTTAAACTGAGGTCCTTCAGCGGCTGCCTAGAGAGGTGCCTGATGAGGAAGCCTGAGAGCACAATTATAACTGCCTAAACAGATCATTCTGTATATGAACACATACTGTGGTGAATTATGTCTTTAGAGTCTGCTACAGTTCCCTATTATGTACCTGGCAGGTTAAGATGACCGAAATTCACGAAGTCAATGGCTTTAATCCGTCAGCAGCCTTCAGACAAACTAAACGTGCCAACATTTGACTTCAAAATAAGGGAGGTTTTTCCTGCTGTCTGGGTGAGGAGATTTCTAAAAAAAAAAAAAAAAACAACTATGAATATAAAGAAATATTATAACAGAAATAATGGCATCCTTGGTCATTTAAGTTAATTTATTTCATTAAATACAATTTTATTAATATTTTTTCTTTGTAATCAGAGTTAAATTATTGTTCTGTTCTGACTGCAAAACTATGGTCAAAAATATAAATTGTTATAAGGAAAAAGTAAAAAAAAATTACCACAGTCTTTCAAATTTATCTAAAAAAAAAACACTAAAAAAACCCCACAAAAATTAGTCATAAAATAATACACAACTTTATAATAAAGTTTCAAATTTACAAGAAAAGTCAATTTTACAAGAGGAAATTACAAATTTGAGGAACATTGTTTCAACTTTCGATAGATTTACAGAGAAAAGTATAAAACTATAAGAAAATTGTTATAAATTTTTGAGAAAATCCTCAAACCTTCAAGACTGAAGTCATTACTCAAGTTTTTAAGTGGGTGTTCTTTGTACCCTTAACTCAATTACAAATTTTTGGTTGTCTACTTTTAATTTAGCCAATATAATATCTAAAGTACTGGAAAGAATCATGTTTGAAAAATTAAATGTATTCATCAAATCTACTGATCATCAATTTGGATTTAAACCCCATCATGGAACAGATCTGTGCATATATGCTCTAAAAGAAATTATAAATAAGTACAGAAATCAAAATTCTTCAGTTTTTCTGTGTTTTATTGACGCCTCCAAGGCGTTTGATCGTGTTAATCACAGGATATTGTTTAGGAAAATGATTGACAGGGGGGTTCCCAAGTACTTAGTACGTATCCTGATTTACTGGTACGCACATCAGAAGATGCTGGTGAAATGGGGGAAGAGTCATTCATCCCCATTTGGTGTGAGCAGTGGTGTCAGACAGGGCAGTATATTGTCCCCTATTCTATTTAATCTTTATATGGATGAGTTGTCAAAACAACTGAATGCCTGTAAAACTGGGTGTTTAATAGGGAATAAGTTAGTGAATCATTTTATGTATGCTGATGATCTAGTTATTCTCAGTCCAAGTAGTGCTGGTCTTCAGGAGTTATTAAGAGTGTGTACTGCTTATGGAGAGGAAAATGACATAAAATATAATACAAATAAGAGTTGTGTGCTGATTTGCCGCACTAAAGAAGATTTGTTAATGAAATTCCCTGTCTTTGAATTGGCAGGCAGGGAATTAATTGTCAGGGATAAAATTAAATAGCTGGGACATTTTATTAATGATAGAATGACTGATGATGATGATATTTTCAGACAACGCTGCAAAATCTACATGCAAGCAAATATTCTTGCACGCAGGTTTGGTTTTTGTTCAGATGAGGTGAAACTGGTTCTTTTTAAAACCTATTGTACACCTTTATACACTGCTCATTTATGGATAAATTATAGGAAACAAAGTATGCAGAAATTACAGGTTGCTTACAATGATGCTTTAAGAATTTTACTTAAAAAGCCTCGATGGTGCAGTGCTTCCGAGTTATTTGTCTCATCACGTGTAAATACACTGCATGCAGTAATAAGGAATCTTATGTATAAATTCATCTGTCGGCTTGATGTATCTAGAAATGTAATCATTCAAGTCATGTCTAGCATTAAGCTCAGTTCTATTCGCTGTCAGTCACAGTCACAAAAAGACTTAAAAAGACAACTTACCAGTGCCTTCTAAAGTCTGTACTGTCTTTGTACTTCTCTTAGTAGTTGTGTCTTATTGTTTTTTGTAACTTTTTGATTGTTTTTCTTATTAACTGTTTTTCAACTGTCTCGTTATTATTTTATTTTATTTTAGCTTTTATCTTTTTTTTGATGGACCATGAGTCTGGAATAAAGTCTTTGATTGATTGATTGATTGATAATTATTAATTTCAAAGCACTGCTTTTACATGAATAGGATGTTGAACTGGTTGAACTGGTTACTATACCCACCTGATCATATAATTTAAGTATGCATGAGTACATTACTATTATGAATGATTCTTTCCCTTCCCTACTCTCTCGATGGGAAAAAAAGAAACACTAGAATAAAAATACAAAAAATACACATATTTTTGTCATTTATGTAAACCATGACAAAAAATCCTGCAGGACAAAACATGACACTTGATATTTTCTAACCTGTTTGTATACCACCATAGACAGAGAGAGAACCTGAATTAGACAGAGCTCAGAGAGGGCAAGATGAGACAGAAGAGAGGAGCCAAGGAGAGGAAAGTGTTTAGGCAGAGGAAGGAGAGAAGGATAACACCACTAAAAAGACTAAACACAGGATGTCTGGGTGGGACCCCAACTGGCCCAATATTCAAGCCTTGATTGTACAATACCTCAAATGGTAAGTTCCATATGCAACGTTACTGTGTAAGATTTTTAAAAGAAACAAATAGTATAAAATTAAACATATTCCGGTATGTTAACTGACCCCCCCCTTCCCCGGGGAAAAATATGCTGACACCACGCCAAGGTCTTTAAGCCAGAGGAAACACTGAAAAACCCTCCAATGTGGCTGAATTACAACAATTCTGCAAAGAGGAGTGGGCCAAAATTCCACCACAGTGCTGTAAAAAACTCATTGCCAGTTACCGCAAACGTTTGATTGCAGCTGTTGCTGCTAAGGGCGGCCCAACCAGTTATTACATTTAGGGGGCAATCACTTTTTCACACACAGCCATGTAGGTTTGGATTTTTTCCCCCTTTAATAATAAACACCTTCGTTTAAAAAACTGCATTTTGTGTTTACTTGTGTTATCTTTGTCTAATATTTAAATTTGTTTGATGATCTGAAACATTTAAGTGTGACAAACATACAAAAAAAATGAGAAATCAGGAAGGGGGCAAACACTTTTTCACACCATTGTGTGTGTGTGTGTGTGTGTGTGTGTGTGTGTGTGTGTGTGTGTGTGTGTGTCCAGTAGATTAAAAAAAAATCATGTCATACACACCATGTTATCACCAAACAATTATTGTACATTGTCATCTAACATATATATTTTCTTTTTTTTTATAAATTTCCCCTTCTCTCCATTTCTTTTTCGTCCGTGCATGTCTGAACTGAGTTTTGGTCTAAAAATATCTGCTTCCACTTGCATTTCAGTCAATGTTTGCCAGTGAAGCTTAACCTAGGCTGACTTAGGTAAACTCTGCATAACTTAGTCCAGCGCTCAGGAACTTTGACAAACTGAGCACAACTTTCACCAATGTTTATTTCAAAATGCCGGCAAATTTTCGGCATGCAGAAAATTTTCAAGAAATACAACTTTCGTCAGTGTTTGTCAACAAACACCAACTATCATTAACTTTTATCAACTTTTGCCAGCAGAGCCAGACATTTGCCAAAAAGTCAGTAAAAGTTGCTCCAAATGTTGTAGTGTGAATCCAACCAAAAAAGCAGGTCCAGAATGGCAGGAAGCCTCCACAAATGCTGATCTTTATAAGAGCGTCACCTGATGCTGATGTCAGCTGACCTGCGCTGAGTGTTCATTTGGAGTGAAATACATACACTGTTTTAGTTCTGGAGCTATACATACACTCGCTGAGTGTATGTATAGCTGTTGCCAAGTTGGCAACAGCTATACATACACTAGCCTACGCTGGCAAGTTTGTGTGCGTTGGATTAAAAAAACCTGCTCACAAACGTAATTTCACCAACGTCTGGACTACTTTCCCTGATTTTTCAAAATGTCAGTAAAAGTTGGTCCAAACACTATAGTGTGAACCCAGCTTTAGTGAGCAAGCTCACACACCTCAAGTATCTGCATATCAGGGGCCACTAATGACAACTGTGATCAACATTATGGAACAAAATAAGTCCCACTCCACAAAAAAATAACCTCTTGTTTCAGTCAAAGCTTCTGTATAAATCTGAAGTTAATCCAATCAGAAATGTAGAAAGGATAGTGGTGACAAAATAAAAAGACCCCTCCCCAAAACACATTCACTAGATATGTCTGAAAACAGAATGGGTCCGGGGTATTGATGAGTTAAAGCTTCTGTGTAAATTTGAAGTCAATCCGATCAAAAATGTAGAAGCGTGGCAACAGCATGTCAAACAAACAGATGAGTCAAAAGACATTATACCCCACGCAATAATAATAATAATGGATATCCATTTGTCTGACTGACAATAAAACTGGAACAGATGGGGGAAAAAAGAAATCGGCACATATCTAATTATCAACTTACACTACAATACATTTAAGCTTATGCTTGTTTGCATTAACTAATACATCTGAAAGTGTAAACACTTTCAGCATCCTTAAAGGGGACCTGTGGTGGTCGTGAAGACGCATTGAACTTGAAAACATTAGGCAAAGTATTCATTATTTGGGTAAATAATTGTTGCCAGCCATCTACCACCAGAGATATATGCAAATACGACCGCGGCCATGGCCAGCCAATGAAAACTATGGGCGCAGCCATGACATATGCGGATGTGACGTCACTACGTTGCTACTGAAAAGTCAATACTCAGCGTTTCACCGCGACTACAGTGCTGTTGTCCGTGTTTTTGTTCTATTATGGCTGAATTTTCTGACTCTGAGGAAGAATTCGGGCGACATGGCTACAGGTTTGAGCCAGAAAGGTCTTCTGAGGGTGAAAGTGACGAAGTGGTCCTCACACACAACGCAATTTCGTCTGAAAGGAAATGTCTGTGCCCTGTTCCGAGATTGCGCAACCACTTTTCTGCAACGATCTTCCGACAAGGTGAGCTGGGTTTGGGTACACAAAAGAAGTGTTTATCTTTGTTTTTTCGCTTATTATTGAGACAGCCAAAGGCTTTACATTCCGCCATGTTGCGATAGCCATATCGCATTGTATGTTTTTGTAGTTACAAGAGTGCCGAGTGTCTGCTGATCTGTATATACTTTTATGTATTTATTTATTTTCTACTCGTTTTAGTTCTGCATTTAATATGAACCCTGAGTTTGAAATAAACGTTTGAATTTGAATTTGAATATCCCGAAAGCCACTGCTCATCCGGGCACTCCAGGCTCAGCCAATATTGATCGAGATCGCGGTATCCACGCTACTACGTCACAGGAAGCGTCCTGGCAGGCCATGTAGCAGCCAGTATGGCTGCGCGCATGTTTTGCTGACATAGCTGAACCAGCACATCAGCAATGGATTTATATCGCATTGCTTTGAACTTGAACTTAAATTTGAACTAGAATGTGAGACAGGGGCTCAATATAATATCTTTTTTTTCACGACCACCACAGGTCCCCTTTAATATAAAAGTTGCATCATTATAAATGCATCACAATTTTCAAAGCCTCCAAAAGTAAAAAAATATTGCATTGCTTGCAAGTACAAAAAAAAAACAAAAAAAAACAGGTCTAAAAATAGACTGCATAGTTTGCTTGTGTATGCTATTTTTTTTTTTCCTTGCCAGCTTGAACATTTTCCCAGAGCAATGCCTGCAGCTTTACTATACACCAACTCAATTACACCATGCCACATGTGGAAAAGAATGCTAGTCAGTCAATCTCTCACCTGTGGTGGTAGGGAAAGAGTTTGAAGAGAGTCCACAGCTCCTCAGACATGCAGGCATTGCATTCCATCAAGGAGAGAGAGGGGAGCAACACCTGGTCTGCAATGCTTAGGAAGCAACTCAGCAATGTCTCCTGAAATAAATACACAGGCAACAACATAAAATTAGTTTTAATAATGCACAAGAACCAAGGTTTCCCACTGTAATCATGACCCTTGAACCATTTAGAAATGTTGATTAACACTCACCATCTTGTCTGTTCTACCATCACTTTGGTACTGCAAAGCAAGAAGAAAACACAAAACATTAATCAAAATAACTTTTCGTATGCTGTGCAAACATTGTAATGTAGCGATTAATTTTGTACCTCTTTCATGTAAGCCTTGCCCAGACGAACAATCTTAGCAAAGAGGATAGGGTCATGGGAGAGGTGAGGGCCTAGGTAACAGAGCATGCTGAATGTGTCCCTGCGGAGGTCCTCAAACGTCTCTGCAGGACAGGGTGCCCTGTTGTTCCTTAGCGGACGCACTATACAACCCCTTGCGCCTTTTGGAACACCAGCCCTGTTAGGAAAATAGCACATCAGGGTTTACATTTTATCCTTTCAACTGCACTCAAAAGCATAAACGGTCACAACTGAGGAGTTCAAAAATAAAAAGAACTTGCAAATTCATTCGAGTTTGACAATACACATTGGGCAGTCTGGCAGTTATGAAATAGGCACCTTCTGTAAAGAGGCTCCACAGTCAGGTGTACAAGATGGCAGAGTGCCAGTGCAATGGCCTTGTGAGAAGTAGCATAGAAGGAAGGCATCTGGTCCATTATACACTGGGCATGCTGCCAGTCTCCAATCCTAAGAAGGGCTTCCAACAACCCAAGTTTCTGGTTATCAGGTGACTGTGGGCAGACAAAGGTGACGATTTTAAAAGTTTCCTGTTTTTTAAAGGCTGAAAGTAATGCTTCATGAGATTTTCAAAAGTAACTTGATTCACTGAGACTTGAAATATTTCCCTTTACTTGTGAGGCATTCCTTTGTGAGCTGAATTTTGAAAATTAAAATTTTCCAGATATAAAATTTTGTTAAATGTACACTTAAATCTTGTCTAAATCCATTCAGGGTGACACCAAGAGATGAGGGGATGTGCCCCATTTTTTCCATTTTACCTTTATTTAACAATTTAAGTCATTAAGAACATATTCTTAATTACGACAGGATCTGGCAATACCTTCTCATTCTTCTCCTCATCCTTCTCTTTGTCCTTTTCTTTGTCTTCACTTTTCTCGGAAGGCAACACAACCATAACCAGCTTGCGAGCAACCTGCTTGGCCTCTGAAATATCTCGTTTGTGCTCCTCTATGATAGTGCCATCTTGTGGCATAAGCTGAAATGGAACAAATGGAGCAAAAGAGTAGTCTTACATTTATCATACTTTACAGTGGAGTTGCTGTAAAGCAATTTTAGGAAGGGGGGGGGGGGGTCCCAAAAACCTCAGATTCATGATTACAAAATTTAGTTTTATGTAAACTTTTACTATATGACATTTGTTTTCTTACATGAACATAGAGATCTTCCAGCGCTATTAGGTTATGGTGAAGCAGAGCAGCAGCAATGTGATAAAGTGACTTGGGGGTTTCCTCACTGGGCTCCTGAAAAATAAGAATCAGTAAATTATGCCATAATCAAATTAAATAAGGCGCAAGACCTGCAGAATAATGCTTCCTTTTCCCATTTTTTTTTAGTTACAGTAGTGGCCGTTTCTATTAACCACTTGCGCTCCGTTGTCCCGCGGGCGGGCAAGTCTCTGCGTCCTATGACGCACGAGGGCGCACGAGAGCGCCCTCGTGCGCGCTTGGACGCATGATGGTGGTGATGGTGATGTAGTAGCGTCCAAGCGCCACTCAAAACAAAACTGCAGAGACAGCCGCGAACAGATTAGTTCATCTGATTGACCTCTCATTCGACTAATAAGAGCCTTGAATTGGGTTTCTGAAACCTTGAGGAGCCAATGAATGAAAATCTAGGAAGGAGGACCCGCCTACTGTGAACGCAGGAGCCAATTGAAGCACAGAAATTCAGGCAGGGTGAAGAGAGATTTACTGTTGCCACAGATGAAAACAAAGGACGCTGGACGAATCTAATACAGACCCAGCAGCATGGAGAACACCCACAAGTGGGACCTGCACTCATTCCAGCAGAATAGAGGGAGGTCGACGACAAAAGTCGTAAATCATTCAGCAAAACGGCAATAATGGAATTATGTTGATCGGGATCCACGAGCGGAGCAGCGTCGCGTTTGTGTCACGCGTGGGAAGAGATGTTCGCCACGACTCTGCTGCTTTGAAGAGGTAAGGTGTTATAAGCTAAATTATTATTTATCCCTGAAAACTGTAATCCAAAAATGACTTTTGACCGATCGGTAAATTACAACTGTACTGCGCACAAAGTACGAAGTGCGTGCGCCGCGATAAACGGTTCATTTGCCGTGTTCGGACCGTGAACGCCCCCCCCCCCCCCCCCGGCAGAAGAGGAGCGGGGGGGGGGGGCGTTCACGGTCCGAACGCCCCCCGGTCTGCGGGGGGAAGCATATCAGTCTATTCCATCATGTAGCGATGGCCCTCTTCTGTAGCGAGGGGGGGGGGGGGGGGGGCGTTCACGGTCCCCCCCCCACACACACACACACAGTAGCGGGGGGGGGAGCTGCTGTGAAAACATGCAAGGAGTGTAATCCGTCTGTAGCGAGGGCCGAAGTCGGTCCTTGGTAGCGGGGGGGGGGGGGGGGGGGGGGACGACCCCCCGCCCACACACACACACACACACACAGACACAGCCCTGAGTGTGACCTTTCATTAGAGCCTAAAATGAAGATTCTACATTGAATTATTCAAAAGTTACAGACGTTTTTCCAAACTGTGCCATTTGGCACAATTCCAAAACGCCTGGGAACAGCCTGAGAACAAAGCTGTGTAAAATATTCATTTTTTGTGGTATTGTTACCAAATTTGGATCTCAACTGGATAACACTTGGTTCTACATTTCTGTTGCATTTTCCAGCCGGATCGGACAGCTGTGTGTTATTTACAAGCATTTGTATCCAAAAAAAACACTGTGTCCAATTTTTTTTCCTTCAAGTTCAGTATGTTTAGATGACTGTAACTCAGTGGCCGGAGCACGTAGAGAGATTATGTTTTTTTTGCCAAAAAATTCAAAGTGTTTTCTTTTAAATGAGACCAACCCCATGAAGATGCTGCAAAGGGTTGAATAACAGCTTTCGATTTACTTTGGGCATGTTATTTTTTGGCATTTTTAGGAAAATTGCCCGGAGTGCAAGTGGTTAAATTAAGCATCGCTTCCCATTTCTGACATTCTCACCTGGTAGAATTTGAATTTGAAACCCAGAATGTGGCAAAGGGTGAGTGGCTCGCACATATAGGATTTGATGAGGGACAGGAAGAACTCATCTTGGTCAGATCGAGACTTGTACACTTCCAAGATTATGTCCAAAACTCGATTAGGGTCCAAGTTGAAACATCCTACAGGTTAAAAGAAATAACATGTCTAATGATGGGAAAAATGACTGGCACATAAAATGATTTTTACATTGCAAAGATACTTTAATAAATATTTAAACTGGGTTTACAGGATAAAATATAAATGTTGATTTGAAAATACAAACACAAAGCACAAAAATTTGTTAAGACTGACAGCTGGAAAAAAACTCCAACTTCTGCCTATGCTGCCTGTACTGGATCGACTAGAGTTGCAGAGACATCAAGAGTAGCCTGAATCAAGATCCTGCTTATAGGGTGTAAAAAACACAACTTTTCAGCCAAGGGCAATGGACGGCCACCCAAGCTAATGGGCAACCACAAAGTGGACAGTATGTGTCAGTGGGGGACGTGTAGCACATCGTTACAAGAGCAAGATCTTCCTGGAGAAAAGTTAGAGAACTGCTTCCAGGAAGCAGAACTGCTAGAGGTAGACCTAGGAAAATGTTGCAAGACACCATCAACCAACAATGACAATAGAAGACAAGGACGAATGGAGGAAAAACAGAGCTGTCATTTGCCTGTCTAACACCCTGGAAAGGAAAACCAAGGAGTCTAAATCCAGGTGCATGTCAATGAATTAGAATATCACTGAAAAGTCAATTTATTTCAGTAATTCAATTCAAAAAGTGAAACTCATATAGACTCATTACAAACAGTGATATATTTCAAGCATTTGTTAACTTTAATTTTGATGATTATGGCTTAGAGCTAAAGAAAACCCAAAATTAAGTTTCTCAGAAAATCAGGATATTACATATGATTACTAAGAGAAATGGATATTTAATAGAAATGTTGGCCTACTTAAGAGTATGTCCATGTACGGCACTCAATACTTGGTTGGAGCTCCTTTTGTATTAATTACTGCATCAATGTGGCGAATCATGGAGGTGATCAGTCAGTGGTACTGCTGAGGTGTTATGGAAACCCAGATTGCTTTGATGGCAGCCTTCAGCTCATCTGCATTAAGTCTGGTTTCTTTCATCTTCCTCTGGACAATACCCCATAGATTTTTATGGGGTTTAGGTCAGGTGACTTTGCTGGCCAATTAAGCACAGTGATGATGATTAAATCAAATGATCATTAAACCAGGTTTTGGTACTTTTGGCAGAGTGGGCAGGTGCCCAATTCTGCTGGAAAATGAAATTAGCATCTCCATAAAGCTCGTCAGCAGAGGGAAGCATGAAGTACTCTAAAATTTCCTGGTATACAGCTATGCTGACTTTGGACTTGATAAAACACAGTGAACCAACACCAGCAGATGATATGGCTCTCCAAATCATCACAGACTGTAGAAACTTTACACTGGACTTCAAGCAATTTGGATTCTGTCCCTCTCCACTCTTCCTTCAGGGACCTTGATTTCCACAGGACACAACTTGGTACCCGATTTGAGTCATCTGCTGGTGTTGGTTCACTGTGTGTTATCAAGTCCAAGGTCAGCACAGCCATCCACAAGGAAATTTTAGAGCCCTTCATACTTCCCTCTGTTGAAAAGCTTTATGGAGATGCTGATTTCATTTTCCAGCAGAACCTGGCACCTGCCCATACTGTCAAAAGTACCAATACCTGGCTGACCACTGACTATGGTATCACTTGTGCTTGATTGGCTAGCCTGATTTGCCTGACCTAAACCCCATAGAAAATCTATGGAGTACTATCAAGAGGAAGACGAGACACCAGACCTAATAATACAGATGAGCTAAAAATTGCCATCAAAGCAACCTGGGCTTTCATAACACCTCAGCAGTACCACAGGCTGATCGCCTTCATGCCACACTGCATCACTGATGCAGTAATTCATGTAAGAGGAGCCCCGGCCAAGTATTGACTGTGCACATGGACATGCTTTTCAGTAGGCCAATATTTCTATTACAACCCCAATTCCGGTGAAGTTCGGATGTTGTCCATCCATCTTCTTCCGCTTAATCCTTTTTGGGGGGGCTGGAGCCTATCCCAGCATCTTTGGGCGAGAGGCAGGGTACACCCTGGACAGATCACCAGTCCATCGCAGGGCCAACACAGAGAGACAGACAACCATTCACTCTCACAGTCATACCTAAGGACAATTTAGAATCCCCAGCTTGATGCCAATTAACCTAACTTGCATGTTTTTGGCATGTGGGAGGAAACCAGAGAAATCCCGGAGTAAACCCACGCAGACATGGGGAGAACATGCAAACTCCACACAGATCACTGTTGGTCGGGGGCTGGGATCGAACCCAGGATCCCCCAGCCAAGGGTGAGTTGCTGTGCTGCCACAATGCTAACCACTCCGCCACCGCGCTGCCCGTTCGGATGTTGTGTAAAACGTAAATTTTGAACATTAAATGTCTTGTCTTTGTAGTGTATTGAGTTTAACATTGGTTGAAAAGGATGTTTTTATTTATGTTTTACATTTTCAACCAATGTTAAACTCAATACACTACAAAGACAAGACATTTAATGTTCAAACTGAACGTTTATTGTTTTGTTGTAAAGATTCACTTATTTTGAATTTGATGCCTGCAACATGTTCCAAGAAAGATGGGACAGAAGCAAGACTACAAAAGTTGAGGAATGCTCAAAAAACACCTTTTAGGAACATTCCGCAGGTGACCAGGTTAATTGGAAAGAGGCGAGTGTAGGGGCTGTGCCAGATCGTATCGTTTACGATAATATCGGCATAAATTTTGATACCGGTGTAAAAAGGAGTATCACGATATTTGGAGTCCATCACACTGCTGACGGAAGTTATGCATTACCGGCGCTCTGTGCTTGGAACGTCTGTGTCTAGTTGTGAGGAAGTAATTTAGTTTTTAAGGATGTTTCAGACTGCTGCCATCTTTAAAAAACAAAAACAAAAAACGGTGCAGCAATGTGGATAATCTGCCAGCATTTTTTTCTGCAGGTCAACAACACCATTGATGCTTCATAAGCGGTGTTGTTGATGTTCGAAGTCTCCAGCGTTTTATTTTTGTTCCACTGTGGCTGCTTCAGCTTGATTTATTCAGCTACCCAAAAGAAAAAAAAAAAATCATTATCATTAAAAGCCCAAGGAGTTGTCTGTGCAACAGAGACTTCTAATGCAGGAAAACAGAGAAAGAGAGAGCAAGAGAGATGGGAGGTCCCGATACAGAGGTCATATACCTGCAGAAATGTCTTGTTTGGAGGAAATGGCAAGCAGGGGCTCAGGGACTACAGATGGAAATTAGTGAGAACGCCATAATCTGGTACAGAGCATCTTTACCCTGTGTTTAATGTTTTTTCCTGTACATGGTCCCTGACAAATAAACCATCCATCTATCCATCTTCTACTGCTTTTCCGGAGATCCGGGTCACAGAGGCAGCAGTTCAAGCAGAGAAGTCCTGACTTTCCTCTCCCCAGCCACCTGCTCCAGCTCTTCAGAGAGGATACCAAGGCGTTCCCAGACCAGCTGGGAGACATAGTCTCTCCAGCGAGTCCTGGGTGTGCCCCAGGGTCTCCTCCCAGAGGGACGTGCCCGAAACACCTCAAGTGGGAGGCGTCTAGGAGCAGAGATGCCAATCACTCCGATTTTGGCGGAGTTACTCCGATTTCCAGACATAAAATCCGCCCTCCGCTTTACCTGTGAAAAACTCCGCCATAAATAAATTTTGACGGTGGATAAAATAAGCCGACATCGACATGCTAAGAGCATTTTGAATGTCCGCGTATGATCTTCGGGCCTCGAGGGTATAAACTGCGCATCAGTGTGCCGAGGTTTATCGATATTTTCCGAATGCATGACAGAACCCGTTTGAAAACGAAGCAAAATGGCGGAGGCTACCACGCCACCGAAGAAGAAACAAAGAGTACAAGCACACAACCAAAGGTTCAAAGAGGAATATCAGAAGACATATCCGTGTTTTACAGTAAAACACGGATATGTCCCTAACCGTAATTCCCTAACCATAATGAAACGACGCACCTG
This sequence comes from Pholidichthys leucotaenia, assembly GCA_020510985.1. Lineage (NCBI taxonomy): Eukaryota > Metazoa > Chordata > Actinopteri > Cichliformes > Pholidichthyidae > Pholidichthys > Pholidichthys leucotaenia. The sequence continues at coordinate 227,051,235 of CM035839.1, read as the reverse complement.
ATTGGCTGATCATCCTTGCAGTGACCAATGAACGCGGCTGTTGCAGTGATGTCGGTGACTGAACGTAAAGATGCTCCGAGAATTAAAGAAATTGACAAGATCGTGAAAAACAAATTTCGTTGGGATTGGCTAGAAAAGGAGATTGCAACGGATGTTGGGAAGAAAACTGTGACAAATTTGTTTAGCGATTTTATATGGAAAATCGACCGTGCCGGGAAGGCGCGGAAAACATGTACAAGAAGGAGCAAAAAACATATACAAGAGGTCAAATCGAGGTCCACTAATTATTCAATTGCTGGAACTTTCGGTGTTCAGAAAAAAGACATCGAAACCATACGGCCTCCACCCTTTGTTAACAACACGATCGGACAAGGAAATCGAAAGGAATGATCCACCCCAATAACCAGTGCCAGTTGCGGATAGAGTACTGAATTTTGAGGTATGTGAAGATATATTTTTGTATACATGTCATCTAGTTAATATTTTCTTCATCTTGCCTGCTGAAGATGTTTTGGACTTTATTTAAAAAATATTTTTAACGCAGTGCACAGTGGACATTGACTCATAACTTTTGAATATTTCTAAGACTTAGCTACATCAGTGATTGTGCAAAATGAACTGCTCAAGACTCAATGGAGATTGAAACTGGTGATCTGAAATGAATGCTGAAATTATATTATAATATTATATATTATATATATATATATTATATATTATAAAGTAATGGTATGTTGGAATTTTATTTCTATTATGGAATAGATAAAATCAACTGATTTTGATTTGATCAAGTGTTAAAGCATGTGATGGATAATGCTTGTTGGAATATTTTAGGAATGCTATCTTCTTGGAACATAAGTCAATATTATACAGTAATAAGTGGCATTCAGCTGTTTGTTTTATGTCATTTAAGCACAGTTCTGGTACTTAAAAATCATAAAAACCCCCGAACCCTCCTCACCGGGGATCTGCCCTGAACCCCACTGGGGGACTGCGTCCCCCAGACCCCCTGCAAAATTTTCAGATAATTTCACCAACCCCAAATCACATCCCTGTTTACTGCATCGAAAATCGGTGAAACTTATGCTTTTTGTCAAGTGTGTAGAACGGATGGCTTATGGATGTCATGGAACTTCTTGTGATCATTCTTTACATTCTTCACATGAACACACCAACTTCAAGCAGAAATATCTATGCTAGTGACATTGACTGACTGATGTAGTTGTGATTATTGAGAGCTGTAGATGCTCTCTTTATTTTGGGTTCTTAGTTTATATTTTGTTTTATATTGCTAAGATGAACCTAATTACTATTTGTGCATGGCTCTAATAAATGTTGTGACCAAAGACTTAATGAAGTAGAATGTTAAACCAAATTATAGTAAATATTCCAACAAAAATGTTAATTTTGTGTTGTATCTTATCTTGTTAGATGTGCCCAGAAAGTGCAGGAAATGGCTTATTTTAATGGTAATTTTAAATTTTTTTTTACGGTGCTCAGGCCTGGCTTTCAGCCAGGCATTACTCCACTTTCCCAAGTCTGAGGGTTGGCATCTCTGTAGGAGGCATCCTAATCAGATGCCCATACCACCCTCAACTGGCTCCTTTCAATGTGGAGGAGCAGCGGTTCTACTCTGAGCCTCTCCCGGATGACTGAGCTCCTCACCCCGTCTCTGAGGGTGAGTCCAGCACTCCTACGAAGAAAGCTCATTTCAGCCGCTTGTATCCATGATCTCGTTCTTTCGGTCATTACCCAAAGCTCATGACCATAAGTGAGGGTAGGGATGTAGACTGACTGGTAAATTGACAACTTTGCCTTAGAGCTTAGCTCCCTCTTCACCACAACAGACTGGTACAACGTCCGCATCACTGCAGATGCTGCTCCGATCCGTCTGTCAATCTCTCGCTTCATTCTCCCCTCATTCGTGAATAAGACCCCGAGATACTTAAACTCCTCCACTTGAGGCAGGAGCTTGTCCCCAACCTGGAGAGGACAATCCACCTTTTTCTGGCTGAGGACCATGGACTCGGACTTGAAGGTACTGATTCTCATCCCAGCCGCTTCATACTCAGCGGCAAACCGTCCCAGTAAGAACTGTAGGTCATTGCTGGATGAAGCCAGCAGGACAACATCATCTGCAAACAACACAGATGAGATCCTGTGGTCACCAAGCATGACACCCTCCGTTCCCTGGCTGTGCCTAGAAATCTTGTCCATAAAAATTATGAAAAGGATTGGTGACAAAGGGCAGCCCTGGCGGAGTCCAGCTCTCACTGGGAATGAGTCTGACTGAGTGTTGGCAATACGAACCAAACTCTCACAATGGTCATACAGAGACCAAATAGCTCGTAACAAGAAGCCCGATACCCCATACTCCAAAAGCACCCCCCACATAAAACCATGAGGGACGTGGTTGAATGCCTTCTCCAAGTCCACAAAACACTTGTAAACTGGTTGGGCAAACTCCCACAAACCCTCGAGGATTCTCGAGAGGTTAAAGAGCTAGTCCGATGTGCCACGGCCAGGACGAAAACCACACTGATCCTCCTGAATCCAAGGTTCGACCAACGGCTGGACTCTCCTCTCCAGTACCTTGGCATAGACCTTCTCAGGGAGTGTGATCCCTCGAAAGTTGAGAGCACACCCTCCGGTCCCCTTTTTTGAAGAGAAGAACTACCACCCTGGTTTGCCATGTGAAAGGCACTGCCCTCGACCTCCACACAATGTTGCAGAGGCGTGTCAACCATGACAGCCCAACAACATCCAGGGCCTTGAGGTACTCAGGGCAAATCTCATCCACCCCTGGGGCCCGGCCACCAAAGAGATTTTTAACCACCTTGGCGACCTCAGCCCCTGTGATAGGCGAGTCGTCCCCCTCGTCCACAAGCCCTGCTTCCTCTGTGGAAGGCGTGCCAGTGGGATTGAGGAGATCCTCGAAGTATTCCTTCCACCGCCCAACGATATCCTCAGTTGAAGTCAACAGCGCCCCATCCGCACCATACACAGTGTGGACAGGGAGCTGCTTCCCCCTCCTGAGCCACCGGACAGTTTGCCAGAATCTCTTCGAGGCCGACCAAAAGTCTTGGTCGGCCTCATTGAACTCCTCCCATAACCGAGTTTTCGCTTCAGCAATACCTAAGCTGCACTCCGCTTGGCCTGCCAGTACACCTCAGCTGCTTCGGGAGTCCCACAAGCCAACCAAGCTTGGTAGGACTCCTTCAGCTTAATGACCCCCCTCACTGCTGGTGTCCACCACTTGGTTTGGGGGCTGACACCACGAGATGCCCCGATGATCTTGTGGCCGCAGCTCTGGACCGCTGCTTCAACAATGGAGGTGGAGAACATGGCCGATTCAGACTCCATATCTCCACAGACTCCCTCGGAATGTGGCTGAAGTTCTTCCGGAGGTGGGAGTTGAAGACCTCCCGGACAGGGGCCTCAGCCAGACATTCCCAGCACACCCTCACTATACGTTTGGGTCTACCAGGTCTGAATGGCATCCTCCCCTGCCATCGGATCCAACTCACCACCAGGTGGTGATCAGTTGACAGCTCTGCACCTCTCTTTACCCAAGTGTCCAAGACATACAGTTACAGGACCGATGACAGGATAACAAAATTGATCATCGACCTGCAACCTAGGGTGTCCTGGTGCCAGGTGCCCATATGGACTCCCTTATGCTTGAACATGGTGTTTGTTATGGACAAACTGTGGTTATCACAGAAGTCCAATAACTGAACACCACTTGGGTTCAGATTGGGCAGGCCGTTCCTCCCAATCACCCCCTTCAAGGTTTCACTGTTGTTGCCCATGTGCGCATTGAAGTCCCCCAGTAGGACAATGGAGTCTCCAAGAAGAGAACTCTCCAGCACCCCAGTCAGAGACTCCAGAAAAGGGTGGGTACTCTGAACCGTCATTTGGTGCATAGGCACAAATGATGGTCAGGACCTGTTTCCCAACCCGTAGGTGCAGGGAAACAACCCTTTTGTCCACCGGGGAAAACTCCAATATAGAGGCAGCAAGGTGGGGGGGAAACAACAATACCCACCCCTGCTCGTCGCCTCTCACCCAGGGCAACTCCACAGTAGGCCAAGCTCCAAGCCCCTCTCCAGGAGACTGGTTCCGGAACCGGAGCTGTGTGTTGAGGTGAGACTGACTATATCTAGCCGGTATCTCTCAACCTCATGCACCAGCTCAGGCTCCTTCCCCACCAAAGAGGTGACATTCCACGTCCCAAAAGCCAGTTTAGGAAGCTTGGGATCAGACCGCCAAGGTCTCCGCCTTTGACTGCCACCTGATCCACATAGCACCAGACCCCCATGATCCCTCTTGCAGGTGGTGAGCCCACTGGAGGGCGGATCCATGTAACTCCTTCGGGCTGAGCCCGGCCGGGTCCCATGGGTGGAAACTCGGCCACCAGGCACTAGCCATCAAGCCCCTCCCCCCCCAGACCTGGCTCCAGGGTGGTGCCCCAGTAACCCCATACCAGGCAAGGTACACTGAATCCTTGTGCTAGTATTTATTCATTTAGACTAAGAACGATCCAACAGACGCTCATGATAAATACTAGAACAAGGTGGTTTATCTTATTTTCTGGTGATATTTGACGAAGAATTTTTTAAAAAAATGTTTGAAACTCATTCTAAACTGCTCTTTATAAACTGGAGAAATAAGAGTTTTTGCTTTGTTTTTACTAAATATGTTGAGCATAACTAACACTAGCCTGTAAAGCTGTCCTGTATAAATTTAAAAGGGAAAAAAAAACTGTATTCCGTGATATCGCGAAGAATATCGTGATCATGAAAATTCATAGTAATGTGATGATGTCATTTTTAGGCCATAATGGCCACCCCTAGGAGAGTGTCATGACTGGGTATTAAAAGGAGCATCCTCAAAGGCTCAATTGTTCATAAGCAAGGCAGGGTTCACAACTGCCTCAACCCCCTCATGGATCGTCACCTTATCGTGGTGGGGGGGTTTGCGTGCCCCAGTGATCCCAGGAGCTATGTTGTCCGGGGCAATTTGCCTCTGATAGGGTCTCCCAAGACAAACTGGTCCTGGGTGAAGGGCCAGACGAAGAACGATCCAACAGACTCTCATGATAAATTGTATATCAAGGATTCAGTGTACCCCGCCCGGTATGGGGTTACCGGGGCCCCACCCTGGAGCCAGGCCTGGGGGAGGGGCTCGAAGGCTAGCGTCTGGTGGCCGGGTTTCCACCCATGGGACCCGGCCGGGCTCAGCCCGAAGGAGTTACATGGGTCCGCCCTCCAGTAGGTTCACCACCTGCAGGAGGGATCATGGAAGTCCGGTGCTATGTGGATTAGGTGGCAGTCAAAGGCGGAGACCTTGGCGGACTGATCCCAAGCTTTCTAAACTGGCTTTTGGTACGTGGAATGTCACCTCTCTGGTGGGGAAGGAGCCTGAGCTGGTGTACGAGATTGAGCGATACCGGCTAGATATAGTCGGCCTCACCTCAACACACAGCTCCGGTTCCGGAACCAGTCTCCTGGAGAGGGGCTGGAGCTTGGCCTTTTCTGGAGTTGCCCCGGGCGAGAGGCGACGAGCAGGGGTAGGTATTCTTGTATCGCCCCACCTTGCTGCCTCTATATTGGAGTTTTCCCCGGTGGACGAAAGGGTTGCTTCCCTGCGCCTTCGGGTTGGGAAACGGGTCCTGACCATCATTTGTGCCTATGCACCAAATGATGTTTCAGAGTACCCACCCTTTTTGGAGTCTGTGACTGGGGTGCTGGAGGGTGCTCCTCCTGGAGACTCCATTGTCCTACTGGGGGACTTCAATGCGCACGTGGGCAACGACAGTGAAACCTGGAGGGGGGTGATTGGGAGGAACGGCCTGCCCGATCTGAACCCGAGTGGTGTTCAGTTATTGGACTTCTGTGCTAACCACAGTCTGTCTATAACGAACACCATGTTCAAGCATAAGGGTGTCCATATGTGCACCTGGCACCAGGACACCCTAGGCCGCAGGTCGATGATCGATTTTGTTATCGTATCATCAGACCTGCGACCGTATGTCTTGGACACCCGAGTAAAGAGAGGTGCAGAGCTGTCAACTGATCACCACCTGGTGGTGAGTTGGATCCGATGGCAGGGGAGGAAGCCATTCAGACCTGGTAGACCCAAACGTATAGTGAGGGTGTGCTGGGAGCGTCTGGCTGAGGCCCCTGTCCGGGAGGTCTTCAACTCCCACCTCCGGAAGAACTTCAACCACATTCCGAGGGAGTCTGGAGACATGGAGTCTGAATGGGCCATGTTCTCCACCTCTGTTGTTGAAGCGGCAGCCCAGAGCTGCGGCCGCAAGGTGGTCGGTGCATCTCGTGGTGGCAACCCCCGAACCAAGTGGTGGACACCAGTGGTGAGGGGGGCCATTAAGCTGAAGAAGGAGTCCTATCAAGCTTGGTTGGCTTGTGGGACTCCCGAAGCAGCTGAGGTGTACCGGCAGGCCAAGCGGAGTGCAGCTCGGGTGGTTGCTGAAGCAAAAACCCGGGTATGGGAGGAGTTCGGTGAGGCCATGGAACAAGACTTTCGGTCGGCTTCAAAGAGATTCTGGCAAACTGTTCGGCGGCTCAGGAGGGGAAAGCAGCTCCCCGTCCACACTGTGTATGGTGCGGATGGGACACTGTTGACTTCAACTGGGGATATCGTCGGGCGGTGGAAGGAATACTTCGAGGATCTCCTCAATCCCACTGATACGCCTTCCACAGAGGAAGCAGGGTTTGGGGACGAGGGGGATGACTCGCCTATCACAGGGGCTGAGGTCGCCAAGGTGGTTAAAAATCTCCTTGGTGGCCGGGCCCCGGGGGTGGACGAGATTCGCCCCGAGTACCTCAAGGCCCTGGATGTTGTTGGGTTGTCATGGTTGACACGCCTCTGCAACATTGCGTGGAGGTCGGGGGCAGTGCCTTTGGCATGGCAAACCGGGGTGGTGGTTCCTCTCTTCAAAAAAGGGGACCGGAGGGTGTGCTCCAACTTTAGAGGGATCACACTCCTCAGCCTCCCTGGGAAGGTCTATGCCAAGGTACTGGAGAGGAGAGTCCGGCCGTTGGTCGAACCTCGGATTCAGGAGGAGCAATGTGGTTTTCGTCCTGGCCGTGGCACATCGGACCAGCTCTTTACCCTCTCGAGAATTCTTGAGGGTTCGTGGGAGTTTGCCCAACCAGTTTACATGTGTTTTGTGGACTTGGAGAAGGCATTTGACCGCGTCCCTCGTGGATTTTTGTGGGGGGTGCTTCGGGAGTATGGGGTATCGGGCTTGTTGTTACGAGCTATTCGGTCTCTGTACGACCGTTGTGAGAGTTTAGTTCGCATTGCCAACACTCGGTCGGAGTCATTCCCAGTGAGAGTTGGACTCCGCCAGGGCTGCCCTTTGTCACCGGTCCTGTTCATAATTTTTATGGACAGGATTTCTAGGCGCAGCCAGGGAATGGGGGGTGTCATGCTTGGTGACCACAGGATCTCATCTCTGTTGTTTGCAGATGATGTTGTCCTGTTGGCTTCATCCAGCAATGACCTACAGCTCTTGCTGGGACGGTTTGCCGCTGAGTGTGAAGCGGCTGGGATGAGAATCAGCACCTCCAAGTCCGAGTCCATGGTCCTCAGCCGGAAAAAGGTGGATTGTCCTCTCCGGGTTGGGGACAGGCTCCTGCCCCAAGTGGAGGAGTTTAAGTATCTTGGGGTCTTGTTCACGAGTGAGGGGAAAATGGAGCGAGAGATCGACAGACGGATTGGAGCAGCATCTGCAGTGATGCGGACGTTGTACCGGTCTGTTGTGGTGAAGAGGGAGCTTAGTTCTAAGGCAAAGCTGTCGATTTACCAGTCAATCTACGTTCCTACTCTCACCTATGGTCACGAGCTTTGGGTAATGACCGAAAGAACGAGATCGCGGATACAAGCGGCTGAAATGAGCTTTCTCCGTAGGATTGCTGGACTCACCCTCAGAGATAGGGTGAGGAGCTCAGTCATCCGGGAGAGGCTCAGAGTAGAACCGCTGCTCCTCCACATTGAAAGGAGTCAGTTGAGGTGGTATGGGCATCTGATTAGGATGCCTCCTGGACGCCTCCCACTTGAGGTGTTTCAGGCACGTCCCACTGGGAGGAGACCCCGGGGCAGACCCAGGACTCGGTGGAGAGACTATGTCTCCCAGCTAGTCTGGGAACGCCTTGGTATCCCCTCTGAAGAGCTGGAGCAGGTGGCTGGGGAGAGGGAAGTCTGGGCTTCTCTGCTTGAACTGCTGCCTCCGCGACCCGGACCTCCGGAAAAGCGGTAGAAGATGGATGGATGGATGGTTCACAACTGTGTGAACAACTCCATGGGCAAATAGTCCAGCATATTTAAGAACAACGTTCCTCAATGTGCAATTGCAAGAAATTTAGGGATTTCATCATCTATAGCCAATTATGTCATGAAAAGATTCAGAATTTCATGCAATGGGGAAAAAAGTGTTATCTAGTAGAATACAATAGAATTTTCAAATTTCACTAGTTTTGTTCAAAATGAAAGGCTGACATTACAAAATGCATGTTTGTATGTTGGATTTTTCAGTGAAAAATAAAAAAATGTTTTCAATGGAAGTCAATGGGGCATGAGGGTTTAACATCAAATCTTACACTGTATAAAAATTATTAATGCAATGAAATCAATGACATTGATGTTATTGCTAATCTTTGACATGTCCAAGACTCTGACATAAGACAATGCCACATCCCTCCACCATGTATTATATGGAAAATCTCATTTTTTTGATTTTTTTTTTTTAAATAAAATGAGTGGCATCATGTATTTAAACTGGCACTTAACCCTTTAATTGTATTTGTATTCCCTTTGAATACATGATGCCACTTTTTTCATGAAAAAAAAAGATATTTTTTATAAATGAATAGTGGGGGAGTGGGGTGTTGTTGGTGAATAGTCATGGATATGTCAAAAAGTAGCAACAACATTGATTTCATTTCATTAGTATTTTTATGTGGTGTCAGGTTTGTAATTTTGCACCCTTTAGGGACCCTTGAGCCAAAAATGTACATGCAAAAAAACCTGCTATAAAATCATCATATATGAAGATTTTTTCTGCATTAATCTCTTAAACCACTTCAGCTCTACTCAAAACTACCAAATATTCAATAATTTTGAGCAGAGTTGAAGTGGTATGAGATTTATACAGAAAAAAAAATATTGACGTCTGATGATTTTATGGCACTTTTTTTTGCGTGCACATTTTTGGCTCAAAGGTCCCCAAAGAGTAGTAAAAACGAGGGGTCCCTGAGGGTTAGTTTATTTAGGATATTTTATTCTTTCCGCATATCTATACCAGTGTTTAGGATTGTACATAAATAAAAGTTAAAAACTCTTTGAGAAGTTGTACATAGACTGTTATCATTAAGGTGGGTTTATGCTCCTTTCTGCTCTAGTGCATCTACACTACCGTTCAAAAGTTTGGGGTCACTTAGAAATTTCCTTATTTTTGAAAGAAAAGCACTGCTTTTTTCAATGAAGATAACTTTAATCAGAAATACACTCTAATATCTAATATACATTGCTAATGTGGTAAATGACTATTCTAGCTGCAAATGTCTGGTTTTTGGTGCAATATCTACATAGGTGTATAGAGGCCCATTTCCAGCAACTATCACTCCAGTGTTCTAATGGTACAATGTGTTTGCTCATTGCGTCAGAAGGCTAATGGATGATTAGAAAACCCCTGTGCAATCATGTTAGCACAGCTAAAAACAGTTTAGCTGGTTAGAGAAGCTATAAAACTGACCTTCCCTTGAGCAGGTTGAGTATCTGGAAAAAATTATTATTTCAAATACAAATCATTATTTCTAACCTTGTCAATGTCTTGACTATATTTTCTATTCATTTTACAACTCATGGTGGTAAATAAGTGTGACTTTTCATGGAAAACACAAAATAATTGTCTGGGTGACCCCAAACTTTTGAACGGTAGTGTACGCTTTGGACAAGGCCGGCATGCACACAGCTGTATATATTAAGGTTGCAAGTTATCAATTAATTCAGTCATCATTAGTTAATTTACCTTATCGATAAGATGCAATTTTAGATAGATACAGATAGATACATACTTTATTTCGAACAAAAAAGCAAAAAAACAAAACAAATGACAAGTGCAATAAAAGTAACAATATACAGTGCTCTAAAGGGAGAAGGAAGAAGTTCACACTTATTTACTTCAACTCCTCTTTTCCCTAAATACCAAAAACCTAAAAACCCATGTGAAATATATACTTATTACCTCATTTAAGACCCCAAGTAGACAATTAACTATATTTTGTACATATCAACATTGACACCCATCCATCCCAACATACATACGGTCCATACATCTAAACCCAGCCCCAAACAACACAGATATACACAGATATGCACAGTACTGTCCCACCTACCATACCATAGTGTCCCAGAGTGAGCATAGTTAATCGTACATATTAATACTACCCCTCTAGCATATATCCTTTCAGCAAATAATGTTTATACCTATTTTTTGAACTGATTTTTGTTTGTACATAGTTTCAGTTCCAGCTTCAGACTGTTGCACAAATCCACCCCACAGACAGATACGCAGACTTTTCTTAGTTGAGTTTCTTAAGAATCTGAATTTCCCTTGGTATAATACAGCCTATAACAAAAAACTAATTACTAGGGATGAGCCGATCTGTCGTATTGGTTTCAATCCAGGCAAAATGGCAGGATCGGTATTGGTAAGTAATAAAAGTAATGTACCGATCCAATACATTAATAATATTAAAATGAAGGCATAATCACGTTCTCAGCCGCGTGTCACTAGAGCCTGTCTGTGGACTCGCCTTGGTATGTTTGCTGTCTGGTACCAGCCTTTACAATTTTAACACCACCAATTTCATAAAACACTTGCCAAAGTATCACAGTAAAGGAGTATGCTGAATTCTGTTAAGAACCGAGCAGAAGGAAGCAGCCGCTGCTTTTTCAGCTTGGAAGCTGGAAGATGCTAAAAGTGAAACTAAAAGAACAAAACTGGGCTGCACGGTGGCGCAGTGGTTAGCACTGCGGCAGCACAGTTTTACCCTTGGCCGGGGGATCGCGGGGATCGTGGGTTTGATCCCTGCCCCCGGCCAACAGTGATCTGTGTGGAGTTTGCATGTTCTCCCCGTGTTGTGTGGGTTTACTCCGGGATTTCTCCGGTCTCCTCTCACTAGGGATGGGCATAATTTACCGATTAACCGATAATTGATCATTAAGAATTTCACCGAGGAAGTTCATTTTCGTCGACAAACCGTTTTTTTTTTTTAAACAATCCGAGGTTATTAGGCCTAGTGCACGGCCGTCCTCAAACAATGCAATGGCAAAATTTGGGCACCAGGGGGCAACATTACACCATCGCCATACCCTGGCGTGCCTCAGTTGATACATGCGCGCTTCCGTAGGGCAATCACCAAATCATGAAGCGGTTACGGCGAAGTGTTGCGTGGGACCATTTCAGTTTAAAAAATGACCAGGTGTACTGCAATCACTGCAATGCAGCATACAAATATACCTCATCGACAGGGTCCATGGAACACCCTTATTACGCGAAGAAACAGCCAACAGTGGCTGCGCGCTGAGTAATGGCGGTCGTGAAGATTCTTTTTTTTTTTTTCAGAAACTTTATTGAGAAGGTCATGAAGATTCGGTAGAAGACACATGTGTGTGTGTGTGTGTGTGTAAGTGTACATACATACGTAGATGTAAATAAAGTGTACATAAATATGTTTTTAGAACTCTTTTATTCTTATAACAAGATACGTAACTCAAGATGAAAATGATTTACTGCACAGGTTAATGAGAGCTTTACTGCTCCTCAGGTGCTAGAGGCACAGAATCGTCGAGAGAAGCAGCAGGAGGCGGCGTAGTGGCTCGACGGGAAGACTATTTCGCACAAAATGGCACAAGAGAACAGCAAAAAGTTCCGCGCGGCTAGACTAAGTAACACGAGCGATAGAGCAATGAATGCGGTCTTCGTTTGTTGGGTGGCGAGCGGCACAGAAGCTGGGTAAAATGTCTCGGCCAATCAGCTTGCGGGGTGAAACGTCTCGGCCAATCAGCTTGCGAGATTCCCGAGCGAGCCAACACAAGAACAGCGAACAGAGAGAGAGAGATTTGAGAGAGAGAGGTGGATTTGAGTTGTGCGGCTCTCCGTGCACCTGATGTTCTAATGTAGTCTACCTGCCTTGTTACGTACCTAAAAATGTTAATGATTAACCGATTATTAATCATTAATTCTCCCGACGATCGGTGAAGAAAATTTCACCGAATGCCCATCCCTACCTCCCACATGCTAAAAACATGCAGGTTAGGGATACGGGGCGCTTGCGCACGCAGCGACCGGCAGCTGGTGGCTTGTCACCAGACTGCAAAACAAATCTACCTACGGGTACAAAATAAGTACAAAAAAACCCCAAAACTGAAAGTAAACCAGACGGGAGCCAGAAATCAACAGGAACAAAGACTTAACATGGGTTTACCTTTCAGGAAAACGTTACAGTTTGTAAGAGGTAGGTGACAGAAACATAAATGGCAAATTGTAACGGTGAACTGGAAAGCAGGACTACAAGAACAAGGCTACATGAAATGGAACAAGAATGACTTCAAAATAAGGGCAAACCTAAAAATTAAGGACAGAGAATAATATCAGAAACGCTAGTAAATAAACTGAGGACCAGGAGAACACTTATGATAATAATAATGGATGACAAAAATACAACTTAAAAGGTTAGTTCCTTTAGTTTCAGATCTACAGCATTTTTTTTTACCTCAGGCATAAAGTGGCACTTTGAATTTCATCCGAACGTTTACTTAAATACTCAGCTTGAACGTTCTGCATAAACTTGCACTTAAAACTTCAGAATGCATGTTTACATGGTCCTGATCAGTGAAATACTGCCAATGTTACAAAGTTTAAAATAAAAAAGCAGCAATGTTGCTCAACTGAGCCAAATTTGTAATATATTCTTTGACTTTTAGATTTATGTTTTAATATGTGCACAAAATGCAACCAGTCATTACCAAAGTAAGTTCTGTACTTTTATTGTTTTAAATAAGAGAAGGTATTGGGTTTGGATCAGTATCGGCCGATACTCAAAGTCACAGTATTGGTCTTGAAAAAGTGGTATCAGCTCATCCCTACTGGAGACGATGAAATTTACACCACACAAGCCTCATGTCTGAGCAAATGCACTGAGTGGAGGTGGAGCATAAATGAACCTTGATGATCACTTATCCTGGGCATAAAACGGTCTTCGTGACGTCAACGATAATATTTATTGCAGTAATTTTGGGGAAAATTTATCATCCATCAAAATCTGTTATTACATGCTTAGTCACAAGTAGGCTGTGCTTTTTGAGTTTGGGTTTATAACGTAAACATAGAGCTATTATTTAATTTGATTAATGTCAAATTGCCGAAACATTAATTCCGTGGGCTCACCAATGTGATAATTGTTGCTCATTTATAACACTCAACGCACTAAATAAACAGCTGTATAACACAGTCAGCACAAAGGATCCCCTAACCACCACAAATTCAAAACTGGCAGACAAAAGACAGATATCTGAGCAGCACTGCATAATAGCCAATAATGTCTTTTTGCTGAACATTTTACAGTCACAATTAAGCCTTTGAATTTTTCGAAGTATATCAATATTTTGTTGTCTTTTTAGATGGAGAGAAAACTAAAACTATAACCAATTTCCAATGACCATTGTTTTATGGTTCCCACATAGCTCAAAAAACAATGCCAACAAATTGACCAGACAAGAGATTGTAGCATTATGGAACTCTGAAAAAGATGTGTTCAGTACCTATAAGGGACTTGATGCTCTCTAGGACAATGTGACTGGTGATGTTGCCTGACAGGTCTTGGCCAAGTTCTGTGATTAGTTTGGCGTAGCCCTCATTCTCTTCTCTCAGCAAGTTAAACTTCTGCTGCTTGTAACTGAAAAAGGGAAGGAAACAAAAATCACAACACTGGATGTACAGTGGATATACAAAGTCTACACACCCCTGTTCAAATGCCAGGTTTTTGTGATGTAAGAAATGAGACCAAGATAAATCATTTCAAAACTTTTTCCACCATCAATGTGACCTATAACCTGTACAACCCAATTGAAAAACAAACTGAAATCTTTTAAGGGGAACAGTCTCCCAGTTTCTGCTACTGAAAAACAGCATGATGCTGCCACCACCATACTTCACTGTAGGGATGGTATTGGACTGGTGATGAGCGGTGCCTGGTCTTCTCCAAACATGATGCCTGGCATTCATGGTCAAAGAGTTCAATCTTTGCCTCATCAGACCTGAGAATTTTGTTTCTCATAGTCCCAAGAGTCCTTCACGTGCCTTTTGGCAAACTCCAGGTGAGCTGCCATGTGCCTTTTACTAAAGAGTAGCTTCCATCTGGCCAATCTACCATACAAGCCTGATTGGTAGATTGCTGCAAAGATGGTTGTCCTTCTGGAAGGTTCTCTCTCCAAATAGGAATGCTGGAGCTCTGACAGAGTGACCATCGGGTTCTTGGTCACCTCCCTGACTAAGGCCCTTCTCCCCCGATTGCTCAGTTTAGACGACCAGCCAGCTCTAAGAAGAGTCCTGGTGGTTCCGAACTTCTGCCATTTACGGATAATGGAGGCCACTGTGCTCATTGGGACCTTCAAAGCAGAAGAAATTTTTCTGTACCCTTCCCCAGATCTGTGCCTCAAGACAATCCTGTCTCGGAGGTCTACAGACAATTCCTTTGAACTTCATGCTTGGTTTGTGCTCTGACATACACTGTGAAATGTGGGACCTTAATAGACAGGTGTGTGCCTTTCCAAATCATGTCCAACCAAGTGGATTTACTACAGGTGGACTCCAATTAAACTGTGGAAACATCTCAAGGACGATCATTGGAACAGGATGCACCTGAGCTCAATTTTGAGCTTCATGGCAAAGGCTGTGAATACTTATGTACATGTCATTTCTTAGTTTTTTGTTTTTAATAAATTTGCAAAAATCTCAAAACTTTTTTCATGTTGTCATTATGGGGTATTATGTGTAGAATTTTGAGGAAAAAAATGAATTTGATCCATTGTGGAATAAGGCTGTAACATCACAAAATGCGGAAAAAGTGAAGCGCTGTGAATACTTTTCAGATGTCCTGTAGGATGCCAGCACAGGAAGACGAGAACAGTAGAATGACAGGGAAGAGGCTGAACTGTGCTGCATCAAACAACCCAGTACTTTTTGATCTTTGTTATTTAGAGACTTCTATTAAAAAATAAGTAGAAAGTCTGACCATAGGAAAAATGGAAGTGCTGAGCTGTGAGTGACAAGCTGTTGCTAGGATACAGGGCACAGACTTTTTTTCCCAGAGCGCAACGCACAAGCACTGAAAAATAGATGTTCAGGGCAGTTGGGCAACAAAAAAAAACACGTTTGGTGGACACACAGCCTAAATCTGCCCAGGATGGCAGGCTGCAGGCTCGAGCTCCACACTTACATTTTCATTGATTTAAACTAACAGCTAATTTATATCTGTAGATGGCAGCGACAGGTAATTTCCTCATTTTCAGGCATTTTTTTTGTCATATTTGTTTTCTTTTGTCATTCTCCTCTGGCTCAGTAAACATTTAACTTATTGACGTTTACAACTCACTCTTGGCCGGGGGATCCCGGGTTTGATCCCAGCCCCTGATCAACAGTGATCTGTGTGGAGTTTGCATGTTCTACCCGTGTCTGCGTTGGTTTACTCTGGGATTTCTCCGGTTTCCTTCCACATGCCAAAAACATGCAAGTTAGGTTAACTGGCATCAACTGGGGATTCTAAATCGTCCTTAAGTATGACTGTGAGAGTGAATGGTTCTGTCTCTCTGTGTTGGCCCTGTGATGGACTGGGTTGGGATGGGTGCACCCTGCCTCTCACCCAAAGATGCTGGGTAAGGCTCCAGTCCCCCGCGACTCAAAAAGGATTAAGCGGAAGAAGATGGAAGGATGTTTACTTTTTATTCATATGATATGATTTAGAAGAAAAACCTGAGATTTATGAGAATCAAGTCTCAAATGCACATTAAAAAACTATTTCATAACAACACTGCAAAATTATGAGGGAAACAGGGGCATGTAAAAAAGTAAAAACAAAGTCCTTTTATGTGACTATCTAAACTGTAGAATTTACAGGAAATGTACATTTTTTTGTATGTCACACTTTAACGTTTCAGATCATCAAACAAATTTAAATATTAGACAAAGATAACACAAGTAAACACAAACTGCAGTTTTTAAATGGAGGTGTTTATTATTAAGGGTTAAAAAAAAAAAACAACCTACATGGCCCTGTGTGGAAAACGTGACCACCCCTCCCCCTGCTCCTAAAACATAAATTAACTGTGGTTTATCACATCTTTGGAAAGCTGAGTTCAATTTTTCTGGCCACACCCAGGTCTGATTACTGACACACCTGTTCTCAATCAAGAAATCACTTAAATAGGACCTGCCTGACAACGTCAAGTAGACCAAAAGATCCTCAAAAGCTAGACATCATGCTGTGATCCAAAAAAATTCATAATAAATGAGAAACAAAGTAACTGAGATCTATCAGTCTGGAAAAGGTTTTTATAAAGCCATTTCTAAAGCTTTGGGACGCTAGCAAACCACAGTGAGAGCCATTATCAACAAATGGTGAAAACATGGAACAGTGGTGAACCTTCCCAGGAGTGGCCGGCTGACCAAAATTACCCCAACAGCGCAGCGACGACTCATCCAAGAGGTCACAAAAGACCCCACAACAACATCCAAAGAACTGCAGGCCTCACTTGCCTCAGTTAAGGTCAGTGCTCATGACTCCACCATAAGAAAGAGACTGGGCAAAAATGGCACTGCATGGCAGAGTTCCAAGACAAAAACCACTGCTGAGCAAAAAGAACAAAGGTTCATCTCAGTTCTGCCAGAAAACATCTTGATGATCCCCGAGACCTTTAGGAAAATACTCTGTGGACTGACGAGACAAAAGTTGAACTTTCTGGAAGGTGCGTGTCCCATTACATCTGGCGTAAACGTAACAGAGCTTTTTAAAAAAGGAACATCATATCCACAGTAAAATATGGTGGTGGTAGTGTGATGGTCTGGGGCTGTCTTACTGCTTCAGGACCTGGAAGACTTGCTGTGGTAAATGGAACCATGAATTCTGCTGTCTACCAAAAAAATCCTGAAGAACGTCTGGCCATCTGTTCATGACCTCAAGCTGAACTGCACTTGGGTTCTGCAGCAGGACAATGATCCAAAACACACCAGCAAGTCCACCTCTGAATGGCTTAAGAAAAACAAAATGAAGACTTTGGAGCAGCCTAGTCAAAGTCCAGACCTGAATCTGATTAAGATGCTGTGGCATGACCTTAAAAAGGCGGTTCATGCTCGAAAACCCTCCAATGTGGCTGAATTACAACAATTCTACAAAGATGAGTGGGTCAAGATTCCTCCACAGTGCTGTAAAAGACTCATTGCCAGTTATTGCAAACGCTTGATTGCAGTTGTTGCTGCTAAGGGTGGCCCAAGCAGTTATTAGGTTCAGGGGGCAATCACTTTTTCACACAGGATTTTTTTTCCCCCCTTAATAATAAACACCCTCATTTAAAAACTGCATTTTGTGTTTACTTGTGTTATTTTTGTCTAATATTTAAATTTGTTTGATGATCTGAAACATTTTAAGTGTGACAAACATACAACACAATGAGAAATCAGAAAGGGGGCAAACACTTTTTCCCACCACTATATCGTGGTATGAAATTTGTATCATATCGCACAGTCCTAAATGCACCATGTCCTTTTGTAATCTACAACTCTTATTAACTGTGAATGTTACTTACAATAGTTTTGTCTTGATTTTCACAATCTTCTGATTAAACTGATGAGCTTGTTTTATAAGACCAAGGGACTCAAGGGTTTCTGGATCCAATCTCTCTTTAAGAATGGCCTCAGGTACACAAAACTGAAATACAAAAATACAGATTGTTGATTTTTCTACAAAGTACAGACAAAAAAAAATATGACTAATAATCAAAGACACAGACATAAAGGCAGGTGAAAAAAGTATTGTTATTGTTCTTACCAGACACAATCCTACTAATTGAGTGTAATGGTCACGTTTGATTTTTTCTTCCACCGTGCTAGTCTCTAAATCTGTTTAATAATAAAGACATAAGTAACCAATAGAAGAACAACAAAAAAGTTTTAAAGCTTCGTCACTGAAAGCTACAGCTTAAATGTCACTAGTATTTACCAAGTATGCTGAACACATCTGCTAAAATTGATGGCATGTCATCTCTGAGTTCCTGAAAACAACAACAAAAAAAGAGAACACTGAACATCTTATCTTAATTTATCCCTATTGTTATGCATAGCCACACCAAAATCATAAAACCTTGTTCTGGTCAGTATAACACTGTGCACAGCATTTTTTCTAAAGATCTTCCCGTGATTCAAAAGCAGTCATTATATCAGCATATATGCCTATGAAACTGTAACTGATGTCATTACCATCTCTTAAGTAGTATTAACCAACGCAATAAGCTAGTCTTGGTAACAGAGGTGTGGACATTTTTCCATTCTTCAATGTATTGTGATGCAGGCCTCTACGTTGATGCAGAACATTAATAAATGAAACTGCACCATCTGTGCAAAAACCTGAAGCGCTAATCTTGCTGACCATTTGTCTGACCTTTGCTCGTCAATAAAGTTGAGAAGCTACGTTGTAATGTTGAAAACTACTGTTGTGCACTAAATTGTCTGATATCACAGTGGGCAGAGGTGGAGAACACAACAGGTGATCAAAGTACTTAAGTGTTTTTTTTTTTTTTTTTTGATTTTGTATACTTTATTGATCCCCAGAGGGGAAATTGAGGGCATCCACCTGGATGGATGAAGCAGCCACGGTACGGCGCTATCCCTTTACCATTCACACACACATTCACACCTAGGGCCACTTTAGAGTCTCCAGTTAACCTAACCTGCATGTTTTTGACATGTGGGAGGAAACTGGAGAAATCCCGGAGTAAACCCACGCAGATATGGGGAGAACATGCAAACTCCATACAGATCACTGTTGGTCAGGGGCTGGGATCAAACCAGGGATCCCATGGCCAAGGGTGAGTTGCTGTGCTGCCGCAGTGCTAACCACTGCGTTTTGAAAGGAGACGTTGGGGCGCACATTTTGGATTTTATGAACTCACTGGAAAGAATGAACTGGACAAGACACAGACTGTTTATAAAATACACTTCACAAAAATTTACTTTGGTGACACAACCAACTTTTCACCCAGAGGTTAGGCCAGCCTCCAAGAACACACTGGGCCCGGCGAAGCAAAAGATAATAGAGAAGCCACTGCTAACTTTGGCCAATTCTGATAGAGCGAAAAGTGCCAACCACTACACACCAGCACCCTTAAGCCAAAGAGCTCCGGTCTTACACTGTGAAAGAGAACGGGGGGTCCCACCACTCAAGTAACCAAGTCTCTGCATAAAGCTAATTGCATATCTACGTATTACATGTGAATGATGAGAAGCAACTCTTCCTAGTTTTGCTTTCTGATTAAGCACTTTCTAAATAAAAAGTTCAAATTTGAAAGACTCACACACACACGCACTTTCAGCTGCTCCCTATTCATGGTTGCAATAGTGGACCATAGAGCCACATATTGATATGGCAAGGATTTTTACACCGGATGCCCTTCCTGACACAACCCTCCCCAATTACCCGAACTTGGGACCAACATAAGGAGTACGCTGGTTTGTGCTTCCCCCTGTGGCTAGATAACCAACTTTCCTTTCTCCATTCCATTTATGCTGAGCACCAAGCTAGAAGGCAAAGAACCATTTTTATGGTCCTTGGCATGACCTGGCTGGGGCGTGAACCCACAACCTCCCAGCTATGGGGCAGATGCTCTACCACTAGACCACCTCTGCAGTAATTTTTTCCCCCATATCATACCTGACTTTGCTTTTTCCATACCTTCTCAACTTTGCTGATTTGGGGTTCTAAATAAAGAACAGACTCCTATACATTTACTGTTGCTAAACAAGCTAGAAAACAATCCAAACAAATAAAATGTTCATACCATCATGTCCCCAAGGACACTGGCAACAAGTTCCAACTTGAGGTTTCCATGTACACCTTGACAGCAGAGCTCATATAAGGCGGCCTGTATGTCTGCAGGCGAAAACAGATGAAATATTAGACATGTTTACTTGTATTTTCACCGCAGCTAAAAAAAAAAATCAGAACAAACAGGTAAATAAACCATACTACAAAAGGGGACACCAAACTAAAATTTCCAAGTTGTGGATGTATGTACACTACTCTAAAAAGTTATGGATATTTGGGTTTTGGGTGAAATTTATGGAAAATGTAAAAAGTTCACGCTACAGTAATATTATATCATGAAAGTAGGGCATTTAAGTAGAAGCATGCAATGGTGATCTCCTCATCTCAGACAATTTATTGAAACAAAAGCCAACAACAGTGGTGGGTATACAACAACAAAAAATGTCAATGTCTCAAAAACTTGTCATGTGCCCATGAGCATCAGTTACAGCTTGACAATGATGTCAGGGTTTCCTCTGGTAACATTCCGGTTGGCAGCCCGCCACGCTTGAAATTATGCCGCCACTCTGAGTAAATTTAAAATTAAGAAAAAAATATAAATGACGGTCCACAAGCACACACACAAACAACGCCAGTCATCCGCGGAGAGTTCAGAAGCACCCTGCCTGCGTGACCGCTCCAGTCGGCATGGAGAGTGTCTCACTGGAGTTGCTGTCCAAAAGAAGCATGAGCTTATTACTTAACTTATTAAGTACTTTAAATGTGGAAAAAAAAAGAAGAGGTACAGTGGGGCAATAAAGTATTTAGTCAGCCACCAACTGTGCAAGTTCTCCCACTTAAAAGATGAGAGAGGTCTCCAATTTTCATCATAAGTATACCTCAACTATGAGAGACAAAATGAGAAAAAAAAATTCAGAAAATCACATCGTCTGATTTTTCAAGAATTTATTTGCAAATTATGGTGGAAAACAAGTGTTTGGTCACCTACAAAAAAGCAAGATTTCTGGCTCTCACAGACCTGTAAATTCTTCTTTGAGAGGCTCCTCTGTCCTCCACTTGTTAGCTGTATTAATGGCACCTGTTTGAACTCATTATCAGTATAAAAGACACCTGTCCACAACCTCAAACAGTCAGACTCCAAACTCCACTATGGCCAAGACCAAAGAGCTGTCAAAGGACACCAGAAACAAAATTGTAGACCTGCACCAGGCTGGGAAGACTGAATCTGCAATAGGTAAGCAGCTTGGTGTGAAGAAATCAACTGCGGGAGCAATTATTAGAAAATGGAAGACATACAAGACCACTGATAATCTCCCTCCATCTGGGGCTCCACGCAAGATCTCACCCCATGGGGTCAAAATGATCACAAGAACGGTGAGCAAAAATCCCAGAACCACACGGGGGGACCTAGTGAATGACCTGCAGAGAGCTGGGACCGAAGTAACAAAGGCTACCATCAGTAACACACTACGCCGCCAGGGACTCAAATCCTGCAGTGCCAGACGTGTCCCCCTGCTTAAGCCAGTACATGTCCAGGCCCATCTGAAGTTTGCTAGAGAGCATTTGGATGATCCAGAAGAGGACTGGGAGAATGTCATATGGTCAGATGAAACCAAAATAGAACTTTTTGGTAAAAACTCAACTTGTCGTGTTTGGAGGAGAAAGAA
This sequence comes from Pholidichthys leucotaenia, assembly GCA_020510985.1. Lineage (NCBI taxonomy): Eukaryota > Metazoa > Chordata > Actinopteri > Cichliformes > Pholidichthyidae > Pholidichthys > Pholidichthys leucotaenia. The sequence goes on along the minus strand of CM035839.1, from coordinate 227,029,445 downwards.
TGCTGAGTTGCATCCAAAGAACACCATACCTACTGTGAAGCATAGGGGTGGAAACATCATGCTTTGGGGCTGTTTTTCTGCAAAGGGACTGGGACGACTGATCCGTGTAAAGGAAAGAATGAATGGGGCCATGTATCGTGAGATTTTGAGTGAAAACCTCCTTCCATCAGCAAGGGCATTGAAGATGAAACGTGGCTGGGTCTTTCAGCATGACAATGATCCCAAACACACCGCCCAGGCAACGAAGGAGTGGCTTCGTATGAAGCACTTCAAGGTCCTGGAGTGGCCTAGCCAGTCTCCAGATCTCAACCCCATAGAAAATCTTTGGAGGGAGTTCAAAGTCCGTGTTGCCCAGCGACAGCCCCAAAACATCACTGCTCTTGAGGAGATCTGCATGGAGGAATAGGCCAAAATACCAGCAACAGTGTGTGAAAACCTTGTGAAGACTTACAGAAAACATTTGACCTCTGTCATTGTCAACAAAGCCTATATAACAAAGTATTGAGATGAACTTTTTTATTGACTAAATACTTATTTTCCACCATAATTTGCAAATAAATTCTTGAAAAACCAGACAATGTGATTTTCTGTATTTTTTTTCTCATTTTGTCTCTCATAGTTGAGGTATACCTATGATGAAAATTGGAGACCTCTCTCATCTTTTAAGTGGGAGAACTTGCACAACTGGTGGCTGACTAAATACTTTTTTGCCCCACTGTATGTAAACAGTGAAAGCATTTATCATGGTTTTAGTGCGCTGGTAATGGGAGCAACAATGGAAGAGTCGCTTAGCTAACAGGTATGGTTAACAACTTGAGTACGTTTCATTGTCTTCTTTTTAATTAGTTTTTTGTTTTTCTTATTTCAGACAAAAATAAAAAGGAGATGTTTTTACCTTTACCTTAGTTAATATTAACTAATTTATGTTCATTATTGTGTACCTGGCAAGTTAAGATGACCGAAATTCACAAAGTCAGAGACTTTAATCGGTCAGCAGCCTTCAGACAAATTAAATGTGCCTACATTTGGATTTCAGAATCAGGGAGGTTTTTCCTGCTGTCTGGGTGGTGAGGAGATTTCTAAAAAAACTATAAATGTATAGAAATATAACAGATATAACAGCATCTTTGGTCATTTAAGTTAATTTATTTCATTAAATACAATTTTATTAATATTTTTTCTTTGTAATCAAAGTTAAATTATTGTTCAGTTTTGGCTCTACAAAATTATGGTCAAAAATGTAAATTGTTATAAGGAAAAAGTTAAAAAAAATTACCACAGTCTGTTTCAACCTTATTTAAAAAAAACCAGTAATTTTATTTTAAAAAATAGACAAAAATTAGCCATAAAATAATCCACAAATTTATAATAAAGTCTCAAATGTACAAAAAGTCAATTTTACAAGAGGAAATTACAAATTTGAGGAACATGGTTTCAAATTTAGGTAAATTTACAGACTAAAGTATAAACCCTTAAGAAAACTGTTACAAATTTTGGAGAAAACCTCAAACCTTCAAGACTGAAGTCATTACTCAAGTTTTTAAGTGGCTGCTCTTTGTACCCTTAACTCAACTTGAAATTTTTGGTTGTCTACTTTTAATTATTAATTTCAAAGCACTGCTTTTATATGAGTAGAATTTCTGGTTACTATACTCTCCTGATCATTAATCTAAGTATGCATGAGTAAATCACTATTATGAATGGTTTTTTTCCCCTTCCCTCTCTCTCAGTGGAAAAAAAAGAAGCACTAGAATAAAAATACAAAAAAACAACATATTTTTGTCATTTATGTAAACCATGACAAAAAAAATCCTGCAGCACAAAACATGACACTTGATATTTTCTAACCTGTTTGTATACCACCATAGAGAGAACCTGAATTAGACAGAGCTCTGAGAGGGCAAGATGAGACAGAAGAGGAGCCAAGGAGAGGGAAGTGTTGAGGCAGAGGCTCCAGGAGAGGTGAGAGCAGAGGAAGGATAATGCCACTAAAAAGTCTAAACGCAGGATATCTGGGTGGGACCCCAACTGTCCCAATATTCCAACATTCAAGCCTCGGTTGTACAATACTTCAAATAGTAAGTTCTATATGCAAAGTTAATGTGCAAAATTTAAAAAAAGAAATAAATAGTATAGAATTAACATATTGTGGTTACAATAGTGTCATGGGTTTTCTGCCCCCCCCCCCCCGCCCCCAGGAAAATTATGTTGCCACCATGCCAAGGTCTTTCAGCCAGAGGAACCAATGGACATCTCATGCTTTTCACAAGTCGGCTTAGGCTACGGTCACACTGCAGGTCTTAATGCACAATTCCGATTTTTTGCTAAGATCTGATTTTTTTGTGTGGGCATTCACATTATAATTTAAATGCAACCCCCATCAGACTCCAGTGTGAACGGTCTACAGCTATGAAGTGACCTGCATGCGCAGAAGAAAACGTAACGTCAGACACAGTGTTGTGTTTACAGAGTAAATATGAGCCCAGAACGACTGAGGGGGACAGAACTTATTCACCTTGATGCAGCACAGCAAAATAAATGTTATAATCATTCAGAAATGATTGTGCACAAAATAAATGAGACCAGCTTCATTCCTCTACATGCCAGATGACCACAATGATCAGCTCTGCTTTAACAGAACTTAAACAGCTCTATTGAAAATGAGACCCCATGTCTCAATGGGATTACCTGTATAAATAAGGTTAATAATAAATAATCCTAGAGGTTACAATAGGGATCTTGCCCACTGACATTGTCAGCGACTCATACCAGCAGTCCTGCACAGAAAGGAGAAGCCACCAGATTCCCCTCTCCTGTATCCCCCTATCTGGCCATTCTGCTCCACAGTCATGTCGGTATTAGCTTTACATTTTGGATATTACAGCAGCCGGGACTCATGGTGTGCTGTTTACAGGGAAAAAGAAATTTGCAGTGTCCTGTAAATGTGTCGTTGCCGGATGTAGGAACGAATGTAAACGGATGTAAGACCAGAAAAAGACGAGTGTACATCACGTTGAGTTCCTTGTGGTGTAGCATCAATAAACGAGATAAAAGGAAGCATCTTGTCATCATTGAGACCTGCACCACACGTGTTAGCTTGCTGTCTACCAGTCGATAATTAGGAAACTCGATGGGAGGGCAGTAAAAAAAAAAAAAAAAAAAGTCTCATGACTGTGCGCCTGCTTATCTGACAGTTTCAGCCCCAAACCCTCCCCCCACCACCACCACCCCCAATATTTTGGAGTTATTGTGTAGTTGAAGCCAACAAAATTACAATCCAATGATAAAGGGAAGAAGACTGATTAAAAACAGAGCACAAATCAGCTGTGTCTGCCATGCTTGCTACATCCTCCACCGCAGAATTTTAGCGTGTCTAACTTCAATGAGGGAAAAGTCAGATGAAACGCGACATGTCTGTTCAGACTGAGGTTGCTTTGGAAAATACGTATCCAAATTAGGACCACATACGAAAGTGGCCTGGGTCTGGTGTGAAAAAAATTGGATATGTGCTGTTCAGCCCGTCATTTAAAAAAAATAAAATAAAATAAAAATATGGGTTACATTTGTGCAAAAAAAATTGGAACTGAGTATTAAAACCTGCAGTGTGATCGTAGCCTTAGTGCCTGCTGAGGCATGGCATTCCACTCTTCTTGAAGGGTGGCCCTCAGGTCACTGAGGTTGTGGGGTGCAGCCTCTACACTGTGACTCAGCTGATCCCATAGGTTTTCTATGGGATTCTGGTCTGGAGAAAGTGCAGGCCACTCCATTTGAGGTACCCCAGCCTCCAGCAGCAATTCCCTAATGATGCGACCTTGATGAGCTGCAGCATTGTCGTCCATGAAGATGAAATTAGGTCTGTGTTGTTCACGCAGGGGCACAATGACTGGATTAATGATGTTATTCAGGTAGTATCAGCTTGTCACTGTACCATTCACAAGGTGTAGGGCAGTTCTGTATTGACTAGACACACCTGCCCAGACTGTAACACCACCAAAGGCTCGTCTGGTGATAACAGTGGCTGATGCATAGTGCTCTCTTTGACGTCTTCAACACTGTTGGCGGCCATCATTTCTGCGCAGCGTGAATCGACTTTCATCAGAGAACAGCACTGAGGCCCACTGGTCCCTTGTCCAGCATAAATGCTCTCCGGCCTATGCACGATGATGACTCCTGGTGCCTGGTGGTGTGGTCAGGTACCCTTGCAGGTCGTCTAGCACACAGACCACGCTGATGGAAATGGTTTTGAATGGTCTGACGTGACACTTGGGTGCCTCTCACCTCCCTCAAATGTGCCTAGAGTTGAGTGGCATTCGTTATCCAGTTCCGCAGGGCACTGTTCACAATGAAGCGATCATCAGTGTGGGATGTGGCCAAAGGACGTCCACTTCTGTGCCTTTCTGTAACTCTTCCAGTCTCTCTGTTGCAACCTGCTGATGACACTGACACTCTAAGCTCAGTGGCCACTTCCCTCTGAGAACATCCTGTTTGAAGCCTCACAATGGTGAAGTACTGTTGATCAATTGTTAGGTGTTGTCTTGGTCTCATTCATTCATTCATCTTCTTCCGCTTAATCCTTTTCGGGTCTCATGATGTCAAAATGTGAACAGCATGATGAAGAGGACTGTTTAAATACCAATTCTAACTGAACCAGAAAATTTATTGGTCGATTCATGGATCAAACACCTGTTGTAAATTTTGCCGTTAAGCACCTTGTTAGGGAACAGCAAGTTATGCAAAAAGTACTGAAATACTGAACAGTTAGCCATGTGCATTCAAAAGATTAGAGAAGGTCAAATTAAGTTCACCTGTAAAGGTTCTAATGCATTTTAGGTTCATCCTGAAATTTCACCCGAAAGCCAAATTTCCCCAACTTTTTGTGAGTCGATTATGTTAGGGGTGGGAATCGCGAGGGACCTTGCGATTTGATTCGGACTGCAATACTTGGGTCATGTTTCGATCCTATCACGATTCAACGATAATCACAATATCGCGATAACTGAGTATCAGAATGTCATACATTTTAAATTTTTTCACCTTATTCAACCTCAAATCATGTCCCAAAGTGAAAGTGTTGACATCTCTTTCATATAATATAGTATTATTGGTGCTTCATTTTCCACAGAGATGCGTCTTTGCACACAGGTAGGTTGGTGGATGGTGGTGTTTGAAATTGACTCCCACTCCAGCTACATTTAGCTGACTCTGTGAACTCTTAAAAAGCAGATGAAAACTTTTTTAACAGGGTTCCCGTTGAGTTTCAATTCAACTGCTTTTTAATGTTAAGTCTGATATTTTAAAATTATTTTAATCTTGTTTTATATTTTTAAAATGATTTTTTTACCTATCAACTTCTTTTTACTCCATTTTATTGTGCAGTGCTCTGTGACTACTATGTCTCTGAAAAGTGCTTCATAAATAAACTTTACTTACTTGACGCGCAGAGAAAAAGCTCCATGCCAGTGTCTCTTTAGCTTAGCCATTGCTAACGCTGCTCTGAGACGTGTGCTGGCCTGCAGTATTCAGTGTTTTTTTCTTTTTTTTCGTGAAGCGCTTCTTACGGGTTGTGTGTCACGTCAAGGTCTTTCCTTCCCACTTTGTTATAAAATCCAAAAAAGGCCAGACATCTGAGCTACCTGCTTCCTAACTTTCAAAGCTGGCTGCAAATCACCGAGATAAGTTATGACTTCACTTGACTGGGTGTTTGCGCCATCTGGTGGACTGAAAACGCCATTAATTAACTGATAACCCAAAAGTATGTGTGCGCATTTTTACCTCCCCCAAAGAGGTTATGTTTTTGCCGATGTTGGTTTGTTTGTCTGTTAGCAACATTACTCAAAAAGTTATTAACAGATTTTGATGAGATTTTCAGGAAAGGTGTGTAATGGCATGGGGAACAGATGAGATTTTGGTGATGATCTGAGTGTATAACTCCACTAAGGGCCTTGTAGGTTTACACAAAAACTACTGGATGGATTTGGATGAAATTTTCACCAGAAGGTGGTCCTTGGGTTATAGAGGAACCCATTACATTTTGGTGGTGCTCTGACGGCACATAACTCTACCAAGGCTCTATCTTCTCACAAGGTGTTATAGCAAGACTACTCCAAAACTACTGAACAGAATTTGATGAAATTTTCATCACAGGTGGCTCTTGGGCTACACACAAACTCAGTACATTTTGGAGGTGATCCATGAATGCATCCCTCCACCAAGGCTTAATGTCCTAGCAATGGTTTAGCAAGATTACACAAAAACTACTGGATGGATTTTTACCTCCAAGATTTTGGCCTGAAGCCGATATGCATTGGTAGAGTGAAGTTTGGGTGAACAACAGCCTCGGCTGAGGTATGCACTCTGAGTGCCCTCTATTTTTTTAAATTAAAGATCGAGCCGTGCATTTATAGATCAATGCATTGTCACCATTGCCAAGTATCGTGATCCATCACTGAATCAACCTTTTCCCCACCCCTAATGCATATATTCTAATTATAACGTTCAATTCAATTAACAGAATAATCAGAGAAACAAACTCATACATAACTGAGTGTAAACTATTACAACTCTCAAGACAATACACTCAAGACTCAACTTACCTCCAATTTCACTTCCATGATTCGTTTTCTCTGCAAGTTCTTTGCAGAGCTGTACACTAACAATTGAAAAGAGACATTATTATTAGTTACTGGTTTAATATGGTAATTAACTGTCCTATACAGATCAACAAATAAATTCAAAATAGACAACAGCTGTCATCCATACCACGATGGACCCTCAATATTTTTTTTTCTTACCCCCCCCCCCCCCCCCCACACACACACACACACAGATTTCTCAAACAAAGAACTCACACACAAAAGGACAGATACAAGGACAAGCTGATCACAATACTTGGTCCACCCCAGGGGTAAATTATTTACAAACACAACTCCAAAAATAATGGGACACAGTTCAAAATTTCAATATAACAATGCAGTGATTTGCAAATCTGTTATTTAAAAAAAAAAATAAAAAAAATGACAGACTTGTTTATTCCAGCCTGATGAAATCACCCCAAGAGTGCTCATATCTCCTAGCTGTTGATCTAGATCAGGGATGGACAACTGGTGCCCCCCCCCCCCAAATCCACTGCAGCCCGCCAGTCCATTTCCAAAAGTCAATTATTTATTTATGTCACATTTGCCGTATTTGGAACCGCATTCTTAAATGCAATTATAGAGTCCGCCAGCAGAGGCAGCGTTAATTGAAACCTAGGTAGGGAGAGCAAGAAAGGGAGCGTGAGGGAGCAGTGTGCCGGGGAGGTATGTCTTGCCTGCTAAGCCCGCATTAATAGGCTATAAACAGCAGTAAATGTAAGTGGGGCAAAAAAGTATTTAGTCAGCCACCAATTGTGCAAGTTCTCCCACTGTAAAAGATGAGAGAGGTCTACAATTTTCATCATAGGTATACCTCAACTATGAGAGACAAAATGAGAAAAAAAAATTAAAAAAAATCAAGAAAATCACATTGTCTGGTTTTTCAAGAATTTATTTGCAAATTATGGTGGAAAATAACTATTTGGTCAATAACAAAAGCTCATCTCAATACTTTGTTATATACCCTTTGTTAGTAATGACAGAGGTCAAACGTTTTCTGTAAGTCTTCACAAGGTTTTCACACACGGTTGCTGGTATTTTGGCCCATTCCTCCATGCAGATCGCCTCTAGAGCAGTGATGTTTTGGGGCTGTCGCTGGGCAACATGGACTTTGAACTCCCTCCAAAGATTTTCTATGGGGTTGAGATCTGGAGACTGGCTAGGCCACTCCAGGACCTTGAAATGCTTCGTACGAAGCTACTCCTTTGTTGCCCGAGCGGTGTGTTTGGGATCATTGTCATGCTGAAAGACCCAGCCATGTTTCATTTTCAATGCCCTTGCTGATGGAAGGAGGTTTTCACTCAAAATCTCACGATACATGGCCCCATTCATTCTTTCCTTTACACGGATCAGTCGTCCCGGTCCCTTTGCAGAAAAACAGCCCCAAAGCATGATGTTTCCACCTCCATGCTTCACAGTAGGTATGGTGTTCTTTGGATGCAACTCAGCATTCTTTCTCCTCCAAACACGACAAGTTGAGTTTTTACCAAAAAGTTCTATTTTGATTTCATCTGACCATATGACATTCTCCCAGTCTTCTTCTGGATCATCCAAATGCTCTCTAGCAAACATCAGACGGGCCTGGACATGTACTGGCTTAAGCAGGGGGACACGTCTGGCACTGCAGGATTTGAGTCCCTGGCGGCGTAGTGTGTTACTGATGGTAGCCTTTGTTACTTCGGTCCCAGTTCTCTGCAGGTCATTCACTAGGTCCCCCCATGTGGTTCTGGGATTTTTGCTCACCGTTCTCGTGATCATTTTGACCCCACGGGGTGAGATCTTGCATGGAGCCCCAGATCGAGGGAGATTATCAGTGGTCTTGTATGTCTTCCATTTTCTAATAATTGCTCCCACACTTGATTTCTTCACACCAAGCTGCTTACCTATTGCAGTTTCAGTCTTCCCAGCCTGGTGCAGGTCTACAATTTTGTTTCTGGTGTCCTCTGACAGCTCTTTGGTCTTGGCCATAGTGGAGTTTGGAGTCTGACTGTTTGAGGTTGTGGACAGGTGTCTTTTATACTGATAACGAGTTCAAACAGGTGCCATTAATACAGGTAACGAGTGGAGGACAGAGGAGCCTCTTAAAGAAGAATTTACAGGTCTGTGAGAGCCAGAAATCTTGCTTGTTTGTAGGTGACCAAATACTTATTTTCCACCATAATTTGCAAATAAATTCTTTAAAAATCAGACAATGTGATTTTCTGGATTTTTTTTTTCCTTATTTTGTCTCTCATAGTTGAGGTATACCTATGATTAAAATTGGAGACCTCTCTCATCTTTTAAGTGGGAGAACTTGCACAATTGGTGGCTGACTAAATACTTTTTTACCCCACCGTATAAGTAGGCCGCTTTTAAACAAGAATAAATGTTACATCTCCTCAGCTGCAGCATTTATTCTTGTTTGGCAACAGGTGATACGGAGCTTTGACGCGTTCCTTCTAATTGTGCAGAAAAAGATTCAAAGCTTTGAGGTTTTTCTCTAAAGAACGTGACTATAGCACTGACACTGTTTCAATCCCATGTCAGGAGTAAAAGTTCAGAAACTGTGGTCATTTTAATCTGCTGAGTTTTTGTTGTTGCTTTTCATTTATACCAGTGGCGCTTAAACTTTTTTTTTTATTCCCCATTTTGGGGAGCCAGATGATTAACAAGCCCCTTTTCTTCTTGGCCTTTTTTTTTTTGTTAATTATCGTCCATAATTTCTCTTTGCTCATCATTTTGATGTAGAGAGTTTTAAAAATTAGGTCATGATGTAATTTTATCCACCTATCCATCTTCTACCGCTTAATCGTTTTGGGGGTTTTTTGTTGGGGGGGGCTATCCCAGCATCTTTGGGTGAGAGGCAGGGTACACACAAGACAGATGGCCAGTCCACTGCAGGGCAGATAAAAAATTTTCAGTAATTTTAATTCTAATATGATAAAACACTTGAGTAGCTATGCTGTGGCACAGGTGTAGTCTGGCCGACGACTGATCGGAGGGTCAGGGGTTCGATTCTCACTCTGTCTTCAGTCTGCATGTCGAAGTGTCCTTGAGCAAGACACACTAGTTTATATGCATGCCACGGAAATTTTCAATTTAACTGTTCCCAGGAAGAAAAAGAGTAACGCATCATGGCAACATGGAGAAAAAAATCACAGAGGCCAAAAGTTTCCAAAGTATGGGAGGATTTTACCAAAAATTAATAAATGTAAAATTAAATGCAGACTGTAAAGCAGTGTTGTCATATCACAGCTGCACTACAGCGATGCATCCATTCCCATCTCCTCTCCGTTCCTCCGTATCAGCGGACTGCACCGGTAAGGTTAGCAAGTAACATTAGTGCTTCTAAAAATTTAAGAATAAATTAATAAAACCTTTTTTGGAAATGGTTTTAGAAGCATTTCAAAATAATAATTTACCATCATACATAAATAATGCCTTAATTATACTGCTGCCAAAACCAGGTAAGCCCTCTAATAAATGTGAAAATATGAGACCAATAAGCCTATTAAACGCCGACCTTAAGATAATCTGTAAAATTTTAGCAAGACGAATACAAGAAATTTTACCAAATATTATTAATCGAGATCAGAATGGCTTTATAAAGGGTAGACAAGGCTTCCATAATGTAAGAAGACTATTTAATATTATTTATTTTAATAAAGAAGCACCGGATACAGCTCTCCTATCATTGGACGCCGAAAAGGCCTTTGATAGAGTTGAATGGCCCTTTCTTTTTGAAGTCCTACAAAGGTTTGGACTTGGAAATAATTTCATAAAATGGGTTCAAATAATATACAATAATGCTACAGCAGAAATCCTAACAAATAACAATATTTCAAAACCAATAAAAATCAATAGAGGATGTCGACAAGGCTGTCCACTTTCACCTTTACTGTTTACTATGGCAATTGAACCTTTAGCGATAGCGATACGTTTACATTCACAAATATATGGAATTAAAGTTGGACCAACAGAACATAAAATCTCCCTGTACGCCGATGATATAATTTTGTTTATGTCGAATCTAAAAAAATCAATTCCAACCTTGTTGAATTTAATAAAGAATTTTGGGGAAATATCAGGATATAAAATAAATAAAACTAAATCTTCAATATTAATGCTAAATGAGACCCAGAGAAATCACCCAGCCCCTGAGGTAAATCAATTCAATGTTGTAAATCAGTTTAAATATTTAGGAATCCAAATTATGCCTAAGCTAGAATCAGTCGCCAGCGTCAACTATGAAGCCTTAATGTCAGATATCAGTGAGTTAACTCAGAGATGGATGTCACTACCAATGTCGATGATCGGGAGAATCAATATACTTAAAAGTAATATTTTACCTAAAATACTTTATTTATTTCAATACATTCCCTTATCACCACCTTTAGATCTATTCTCAAGAATAAAAAAAAAGTTAGTGGAATTTATATGGAACAACAGGAGGGCTAGATTACGTTTGTCTTTATTATATTTACCATTTGATCGTGGAGGTCTGAAATGTCCAAATTTTATGTTGTATTATTGGTCGGCACAACTGAGGTCTATGACATATTATTTTTCATCAAATGATCTCCCTCACTGGACTGAAATGGAATCATACAATTTACCTTTACCTCTTCCCATATTCATATACTCAGATTCGGCAAAAAAATTACAAAAACAAGTTAAAAATCCATTTGTAAAGCATATGATCAAAATATGGTGTGAAGCTAAAAACTATTTAAAAGAACCACAGTTACTGTCACAATTTAGTCCAATATGGGGTAATCAATATTTTAAACCAGGGAGAGCGGACGCTGTATTTAAAGTATGGAATTTAAAAGGGATACAAAAGATTCAGGATTTATATTTGCCATGTGCAGACAACATAATGTCTTTTGAAGAGCTGAGGATCAAATTTAATCTCAATAGAACACATTTTTTAAAATATCTTCAACTTAGAAACTTTATTCGATCAAATCAAAATAAAGCTCTCACTCGACCTATTTATTCATCCTTGGAAAAAATGATGATGAAAGATAGTAAAAGAAAGGGTATTATTTCAGAGTTTTATAACTCATTGACACTATCTTCAAGTGAAAATTCACTGAAAAGATTAAACTACTGGAAAGAAGATCTGCAAATTGAAATTTCAGAGGAACAATGGGAATTGGCTTGTACAGAAGCTCAAACCAAATCAATAAATGCACGCCTTAAATTGATACATTTCAAATGGTTAATGCGGATGTATGTTACACCGGAGGAGTTAAATAGATATAACAAAAATATACCAGATACATGCACAAAATGCATGGAAAGTAAAGGAACCCTATTTCATTGTTTATGGGAATGTAGATTAATAAGAATGTTTTGGGAAGAGGTGAGGGTAACAATTGAAAAAATAATCTCAAAACAAATCATATTGAATCCTAAACTGTTTTTGTTGGGTCTGTACCCAGAAAAGCATAATTTTAATAAAAGTGAAAGAACATTCATAGACCTCAGTTTGCTTAATGCCAAAAAATGTATTGCACTATTATGGAAAAAGACTCATAGACCAGATGTGACTCAGTGGTTAAGACAGATGTTAACAAACCTTCCATTAGAAAGAATAACATATATACTAAAATCAAAGGAAATTGTGTTTGAGAATATATGGAGACCTTTTATTGATTATGTAAAAAATTTAAACATAACTCTTGAAGAAGAAGGTGAATGATGTGTGTGGACCTAGTAAATTCCAAACTGGTGAACATAATATGTATACTTATGTATTGGATTGTCTAGACTAAACAGAGGAGCATTGTTGAAGATTTGATTTTGTTGGTGGTTGTTGGTGTTTTTAGTGCATTTTTTTTTTTTGTAGTACTTTAGTGTTAGTGTTTGATTGTTTGTATCATGTTTGTTAAAAAAAAAAAAGGTTCAATAAAGATATTGTGGAAAAAAAAAAAAAAAAAAAAAAAACATTAGTGCTTCTTATTTTCAATGAGCGACTCCCTCAACTTTAGAAAACTGACCATACTATTAGTACATGTTGTTAAATAGTTTACCCGCTGTCGGACAGTAATCTCTCTTACGATGGTTGCTGACAGGTGAGCTGCTTCCGTTATGCTAGCTAATATGTTAAATGCAGTAAATGGGTGAATTACAGGAGCAGGTTACTCTTTTTTTGTATTCTCTATTATTGTCACTGTAATATCAGCCTTCATTCTGATTATTAGTGCAGCTCGGTAAATTAGAATATCATGATTTGTAATTTAATTAAAAAAGAACCATAATTATCTCAAATAAATTTAAAACAGCTGAAATATTTCACTGTATGTGTAGTGAAGGCTCACATTCCTGCACTGACATTTAAAGCGTTTTTTTTTTTTTTTTTTTTAATTTTCGACTGGAAGAAGTGCTTTTAATTTTCATCTGAAGCCTAATTAAACTTTTAAACTTCTAGACCCAGTAAAGTTTCACACAGGGTGGACTAGCTTGTTTTTTTTTTTGTTTTTTTTTTAACTTTAATGGAGTTGAATATCATTCTAGTTTGTTTTTAACATGCACTTACAACAGCCTTTATGGAGCAGCAGAATTGCTATTTGAGTTTTTACACTTCAACATCTATTGTTTAATTGTGTTGCTACAAACACTTCTGATTAAGCTGTCAAGTTCAAGTTTCCAACTCACGTTTGATGGGCCATTATTTTATTACCTATGGGAACTTTTTATAATAGGCTACATCTATCTATCAATGCAGCAAGTCTGTCTGTGTGTCTTTTCCCCGCATATCTCTTGAACCGTTTGTTAGACTGGCCTCAGATTTTAAATGCGCTTTCCTGAGGGTACGAAGGTGTGCATCCCTGAGTATGGAGGTGTTCAGAAAAAATATGTAATTTATTAATAAAAGTTTTCACTTCTTCTGCAGTTATTATTCTGATGTACTGCCCTCACCATTCCACACAGGGCCGTACGCACTATTCTACACAGGAACACTAGGTATCGATACTTCGATACCAGATAGTCGATATTTTGGTATCAATACCTTTTGATTGTTATTTGTTACCGCCCTGTTTCTCCTAATACATTTTGCCTGATCACCTTTTACCCACTGCGTCACCATCTACCACTGTTATTATTCTGATGTAGTGCCTTCACCATTCCACACGGGGCCATACGCACGATTCCACATGGGGCCGCTGGGTATCAATACTTTGATACCAGGTAATCGATATCTTGTACCGCCCGTCCACACATCATCTACTGCTTTTCTGGAGGTCTGGGTCACAGAGGCAGCAGTTCAAGCAGAGAAGCCCTGACTTCCTGCTCCCCAGCTACCTGCTCCAGCTCTTCTGAGAGGATACCAAGGCGTTCCCAGACCAGCTGGGAGACATAGTCTCTCCAGCAAGTCCTGGGTCTGCCCCAGGGTCTCCTCCCAGAGGGACGTGCCCGAAACACCTCAAGTGGGAGGCATCTAGGAGGCATCCTGCTCAGATGCCCATACCACCTCAACTGGCTCCTTTCAATGTGGAGGAGCAGCAGTTCTACTCTGAGCCTCTCCCGGATGACTGAGTTCCTCACCCTATCTCTGAGGGTGAGTCCAGCAATCCTACGAAGAAAGCTCATTTCAGCCGCTTGTATTTGTGATCTTGTTCTTTCGGTCATTACCCAAAGCTCATGACCACAGGTGAGGGTAGTAACATAGATTGACTGGTAAATTGACAGCTTTGCCTTAGAGCTTAGCTCCCTCTTCACCATAACAGACTGGTACAATGTCCGCATCACTGCAGATGCTGCTCCGATCCGTCTGTCAATCTCACACTCCATTCTCCCCTCACTCGTGAATAAGACCCCAAGATACTTAAACTCCTTTACTTGGGGCAGGAGCTTGTCCCCAACCCGGAGAGGACAATCCACCTTTTTCTGGCTGAGGACCATGGACTCGGACTTGGAGGTACAGATTCTCATCCCAGCCGCTTCACACTCAGCGGCAAACCATCCCAGTTAGAACTGTAGGTCATTGCTGGATGAAGCCAGCAGGACAACATCATCTGCAAACAACACAGATGAGATCCTGTGGTCACCAAGCATGACACCCTCTGTTCCCTGGCTGAGCCTAGAAATCCTGTCCATAAAAACTATGAAAAGGATTGGTGACAAAGGGCAGCCCTGGCAGAGTCCAACTCTCACTGGGAATGAGTCTGACCGAGTGTTGGCAACACAAACAAACTCTCACAACGGTCATACAGAGACCAAATAGCTCATAACAACAAGCCCGATACCCCATACTCCCAAAGCACCCCCCACAAAAAACCACGAGGGACGTGGTTGAATGCCTTCTCCAAGTCCACAAAACACATGTAAACTGGTTGGGCAAACTCCCACAAACCCTCGAGGATTCTCGAGAGGGTAAAGAGCTGGTCCAATGTGCCACGGCCAGGACAAAAACCACATTGATCCTCCTGAATCCGAGGTTCAACCAACGTCCAGACTCTCCTCTCCAGTACCTTAGCACAGACCTTCCCAGGGAGGCTGAGAAATGTGATCCCTCTAAAGTTGGAGCACACCCTCCGGTTCCCTTTTTCGAAGAGAGGAACCACCACCCTGGTTTGCCATGCCAAAGGCACTGCCCCCGATCTCTACACAATGTTGCAGAGGCATGTCAACCATGACAGCCCTACAACATCCAGGGCCTTGAGGTACTCAAGGCGAATCTCATCCACCCCCGGGGCCCGGCCACCAATAAGACTTTTAACCACCTTGACGACCTCAGCCCCTGTGATAGGCGAGTCGTCTCCCTCGTCCACAAGCCCTGCTTCCTCTGTGAAAAGCATGTCAGTGGGATTGAGGAGATCCTCGAAGTATTCCTTCTACCGCCCAACGATATCCTCAGTCGAAGTCAGCAGTGCCCCATCCGCACCATACACAGTGTAGACAGGGAGCTGCATCCCCCTCCTGAGCTGCCGGACAGTTTGCCAGAATCTCTTCGAGGCTGACCAAAAGTCTTGTTCCATTGCCTCACTGAACTCCTCCCATACCTGAGTTGTTGCTTCAGCAACCACCGGAGCTGCACTCTGCTTGGCCTGCCTGGACACCTCAGCTGCTTTGGGAGTCCCACAAGCCAACCAAGCTTGATAGGGCTCCTTCTTCAGCTTAATGGCCCTCCTCACCACTGGTGTCCACCACTTGGTTTGGGGGTTGCCACCACGAGATGCCCTGACGACCTTGCAGCCGCAGCTCTGGGCAGCTGCTTCAACAATGGAGGTGGAGAACATGCCCCATTCAGACTCCATGTCTCCAGACTCTCTCGGAATGTGGTTGAAGTTCTTCCAAAGGTGGGAGCTGAAGACCTCCCGGACAGGGGCCTCAGCCAGACATTCCCAGCACACCCCCACTATACGTTTGGGTCTACCAGGTCTGAATGGCATCCTCCCCTGCCATTGGATCCAACCCACCACCAGGTGGTGATCAGTTGACAGCTTTGCACCTCTCTTTACCCGAGTGTCCAAGACATACAGTTGCACGTCTGATGACACAATAACAAAATCGATCATCGACCTGCAACCTAGGGTGTCCTGGTACCAGGTGCACATATGGACAAACTGTGGTTATCACAGAAGTCCAATAACTGAACACCACTTGGGTTCAGATTGGGCAGGCCATTCCTCCCAATCACCCCCTTCCAGGTTTCACTGTCGTTGCCCACGTATGCACTGAAGTCCCCCAGTAGGACAATGGAGTCTCCAAGGGGAGCACTCTCCAGGACCTCAGTCAGAGACTTCAAAAAGGGTGGGTACTCTGAACCATCATTTGGTGCATAGGCACAAATGATGGTCAGGACCTGTTTCCCAACCCGTCGGTGCAGGGAAACAACCCTTTTGTCCACCGGGGAAAACTCCAATATAGAGGCAGTAAGGTGGGGGATACAAAAATACCCACCCCTGCTCATCGCCTCTTGCCCGGGGCAACTTTCAGAGTAGGTCAAGCTCCAGCCCCTCTCCAGGAGACTGGTTCCGGAACCGGAGCTGTGTGTTGAGGTAAGACCGATTATATCTAGCCGGTATCTCTCAACCTCATGCACCAGCTCCGGCTCCTTCCCCACCAGAGTGGTGACATTCCACGTCCCAAAAGCCAGTTTAGGAAGCTTGGGATCAGACCGCCAAGGTCTCCGCCTTTGACTGCCACCTGATCCACATAGCACCAGACCCCCATGATCCCTCTTGCAGGTGGTGAGCCCACTGGAGGGCGGACCCATGTAAACTCCTTCGGGCTGAGTCCCATGGGCGGAAACCCGGCCACTAGATGCTAGCCATTGAGCCCCTCCTCCAGGCCTGGCTCCAGGGTGGGGCCCCAGTAACCCCATACAGGGTACATTGTAACCTTGTTCTAGCATTCATCATGAGAGTCTGTTGGATCGTTCTTAGTCTGACCCTTCACCCAGGACCAGTTTATCTTGGGTGACCCTACCAGAGGCAAACTGCCCCCGACAACATAGCTCCTGGGATCACTAGGGCATGCAAACCCCTCACCACAATAAGGTGACGATCCATGAGGGGGTTTTACCGTCCTGTTGCTCTTAATTCATTTTGCCTGATCACCTTTTACCCGCTGCGGCACCGTTTTAATCACAGGCGAAGCCATGCTCACTAGTTATTAGCCAACGGAGCTAACTGGTGGAGAACCACTCCTTGCTAGGTAGCAGCTAGCTAGCTAGCAGGTAGTCAATACTTTGCTATCAATACTTTTTAAAATATCGCAATACCACTGTGTCGATACAAAACGTGCAATTTGTTTTCACTTCTGAGTGTTTTACGCATTAAAGTTATGAGTTTTTTTTAAGTTGTATGCATTAAAGTTATTTTGAGTTGTATGCGATAAAGTTATGTGTGAAAACTGGTGAAAAACAAGCCCAGGCATAACAGATGATCTGCCGTGCCACATGATTATGGCAGCCTATCAGATGTCAGAGCCAAAGACTCACTGCGCAGCCTCAGTCAAGCCCTCACTGACTCCCCGCCCGCGGTAATACTAAGCAGCATAATTTTGAAAAATAAACCAAATGAACACTATTTAAGTTTGTAAAATAATAGCGTAAAAATAAAATAAATAAAATAAAAAAAAAAATAGACATATATGCTGCTTGGTATTACCATAGAATTTGGATGAATGGTGAAACATTTCACAAGTAAAAAATATTTGAATCCAGTTGACTTGACTGAGCTTTCATATAGCATACTTACCTGCCTGGATTACTGTGACTCTTCAGTAAATTAAGAAATTTAATTAATTTTGCATTCATTATTTTTATTATAATTGAAAAAATATCCTTTTTTTAAATTTTTATTTGCTCATTCTTATTTTATTATCATTTTACAAGCACTTCTTTTCAAGTATTTATGTTAATGACTTTTACTAATATTTCAAATTGCTGTTGCAATAAAGTTGTTAAATGAACCTTAAATCTGTAAATTTCTGCATTATATTTTACATTTATGTTGATGTTTATGTTAGGGCTGCCTGACTTATTCTGCAAATTCCACAAAATTGTATGGATTACACAGTCTTTCCAAAACCTTGAAATTACCTGAATTTACAGTTTCTTAATATTTCATAAGTCTTTAAATAATTAAACTCCACTACTTGCAGTGTCGACCTGGTCACACTGCCATCCACCACTTTATCGGCAGAGATACAGGGAGATACATTGATTGGCTGATTAGATATTTGCCTCAGCTCCTAAAACCCTGCAATTCATCTTTGTCCTCTATTGTTGGCATTATATTTTATCTCATATCTCTCATACTATACATAACACTCTGTTAAGTCCTGCTGTTCCTTAGAGCAGACAAGTGGAGCTGTAAAATATCACATGTTCGTGGGTGTGACCTTCCCAGCCTCTCTGGCCCACTTTCAAACACAGCCTACATTTGGGCCTGGAAAGCCCGATTGGCCTACCTGTTTCAGACAGGAATACTTGCTTTCTGTGGGCAAGCACTAGTTATATTAAAGCAGAGACTGACAACAAAGTGATTTTCACAGGTGTGCAGGCTTAAACAGGTGAGGTAAAACATGACCTAGAGCCCCGAACAGAAACTTTGCCAGCAGGAAGCTGAGATGGTGGACATGACAGAAATAATCACGATTAGTCAACTAATCAAAAAAATAGTTGTTAGATTAATCGACTACCAAAATAATCCTTAGTTGCAGCCCTAGACATAAGTAATCTTATTTGATGATAACGATATATATTTTCTGTGAATTCTATAGTTTATATATAATAACCAATGAAAAGGAACATCTCCTTTTCTATATTTTAAATAACTGTGAAAAAAATTAATTGTACAAATTCATCTGTCATTAATTTTATGCACCTTTTCCCCCTCTTAATTTTGCAGTGCTGCTATAGCATTGTTTTTTAATGTGCATTTGAGATGACTTCAACTTTATTCATTATCACTACTTGACTAATTAAAAATGATTAGAAATCAAGTTACATTAAGAGCCAGTTTGTTCCTCCGACACGTTTTATTATTTATTTAGTGTGTATGCAGCCACTGTCAAGCACTTTTGCAGCTGCAGTAATATTGATTCAGACAAAAATAAGAAATTCAGCAGTAATTTAAATCAAAGAAATGATGGTCTGATACTAGGGATGTTAATGATTGACTTTCGATTAACTGTCGGTAAGAATTTAGCCAACTAAATTAAATTAGTTATCAATCAATTGAAAGTGGCGCTATTCTTTTCAGCAGTTTATTTTCATTAAATGTAGTGGCATCACCAGTCCTGGCGAGGGCACTATAGCCTAATCTCTACCACACCTGATGCATTTCACTTGAGAAAATGAAGTGGTCTAAGCGGAGTGCAGTGTGGGATCATATTAAACTGGTAAACGCTAACAACGAAGCTAAATGTACACTTTATGCGGTACTACACTGAAATACAACAGCTCAACCAGTTCGCTAAGTTACCACCTAAAGAACTTGCATTTAGCTGTGCTGCAAGGAGCGACTAGTTTGGCTTTGTCGCAGCCGACAGTTACCGCAGTCTTGGAGAGGCAGGTATGTGATGAGAGGAAGATGGAGGGTTTGCAACATGATTGAAAAAGACATGATGCCAATAAGTAATGTTGAAGGAGAGGGCTTTCGGGAGCTGATAAACTTTATGGAGCCAGGGTATAATATTCTGTCTAGAGGAACAGTAACTACCTGCTTGGAAGCATGTTACAAGGAAAGAAAATGGCTGACCTAAAAATACAGCTAGCCACTAAAAATGTGGCACTGACAATGGATTGTTGGACTGTGCCAACTACAGAAAGCTACAATACGGTCAACTGCCGCTACACTGATAATGAGTGGCTTGTAAAATCAGCAGTTCTTCTCACAGAGTGCATGTCTGATTTTATGTAGTTTTTAATATTATGTGCACCAAGCATACATTTTTTTATTCAGAATTTATGTTGCTGAAGTTTAATATCAGCCAGTGCACACATTTTTGTTATAGTAGCCTTAATATTTATTTTTCTGAGTTTACTTTGTTGTTAATGTTTAACATGCAACAGATTACATTACATAAATAAGCCAAATCCTTGAGGAATATGACTTGCATTTTTTATTCAGTATATCAAATAATAATTGGCTTTTTATGTTATAGACTACAATGTAGCAAGGGAAATTCAAATTCAAATAAATGCACGTACCAATCTCTTAATTGTATATATAATACATGGCTCTGCAGTATTTAAGGAATTGTAGTATCATGATCGTATTGCATCATGACCCAAGTATCTTGTTATGTAGCATATCACAAGGTCCCTCGCAATTCCTGCCCTTACTTTTTAGTAGATGTATTTTATCTTGGGTTTGTTTTAACAGCAGACCTTCCCTTGCTGAAGAGGCACTGATCACACATGTTGTGCTATCATTTTCAGGCTCATAATACTGTTATGATACACACAGAAATACTCCTAGGAATGTGAACTGGGAACTGGTTCTAAATTTTTTGAGCCCCTGGAATCATACAGACGTGGACAAAATTGTTGGTACCCCTCTGTTAATGAAAGAAAAACCCACAATGGTCACAGAAATAACTTGAATCTGACAAAAGTGGTAATAAATAAAAAATTCTATGAAAATTAACCAATGAAAATCAGACAATGCTTTTGAATTGCGGTTCAACAGAATTATTTAAAAAAAAAAAAAACTCATGAAACAGGCCTGGACAAAAATGATGGTACCCCTAGAAAAGACTGAAAATAATCTGACCATAGGGACATGTTCAACCAAGATGTGTCCTCTAATTAACATCACAGGTGTCTACAAACTTTCCCTGTTGTGGGACTAATAAAGGCTTATCTTATCTTATCTTATCTTAAAGGGTGACAAGTAGTCACTGTGCTGTTTGGTGACATGGTGTGTACTACACTAAACATGGACCAGAGGAAACAAAGGAGAGAGTTGTCTCAGGAAATTAGAAAGAAAATTATAGACAAGCATGTTAAAGGTAAAGGCTATAAGACCATCTCCAAGCAGCTTGATGTTCCTGTGACTACAGTTGCACATATTCAGAAATTTAAGATCCACGGGACTGTAGTCAACTTCCCTGGACGTGGCCGCAGGAGGAGACGGATAATACGAATGGTAACAAAAGAGCCCAGAATAACCTCTAAACACATTCAAGGTGAACTCCAAGGTCAAGGTACATCAGTGTCAGATCGCACCATCCGTCGTTGTTTGAGCCAAAGTGGACTTCATGGGAGACGACCAAGGAGGACACCACTGTTGAAAACAAATCATAAAAAACCCAGACTGGAATTTGCCAAACTGCATGCTGACAAGCCACAAAGCTTCTGGGAGAATGTCCTATGGACAGACGAGACAAAACTAGAACTTTTTGACAAGACACATCAGCTCTATGTTCACAGACGCAAAAATGAAGCATACCAAGAAAAGAACACTGTCCCTACTGTGAAACATGGAGGAGGTTCTGTTATGTTCTGGGGCTGCTTTGCTGCATCTGGCACAGGGTGTCTTGAATCTGTGCAGGGTACAATGAAATCTCAAGACTATCAAGGTATTCTAGAGAGAAATGTGCTGCCCAGTGTCACACAGCTTGGTCTCAGTCGCAGGTCATGGGTCTTGCAACAGGATTATGACCCAAAACACACAGCTAAAAACACCCAAGAATGGCTAAGAGCGAAACATTGGACTATTCTAAAGTGGCCTTCTATGAGCCCTGATCTAAATCCTATTGAACATCTGTGGAAGGAGCTGAAACATGCCGTCTGGAGAAGGCACCCTTCAAACCTGAGACAACAGGAGCAGTTTGCTCATGAGGAGTGGACCAAAATACCTGCTGAGAGGTGCAGAAGCCTCATTGACAGTTACAGAAATCGTTTGATTGCAGTGATTGCCTCAAAAGGTTGTGCAACAAAATATTAAGTTAAGGGTACCATCATTTTTGTCCAGGCCTGTTTCATGAGTTTTGTTTTTTAAAATAATTCTGTTGAACCACAATTCAAAAGCATTGTCTGATTTTCATTGGTAAATTTTCATAGAATTTTTAATTATTACCACTTTTGTCAGATTCAAGTTATTTCTGTGACCATTGTGGGTTTTTCTTTCATTAACAGAGGGGTACCAACAATTTTGTCCATGTGTGTAAATGCCCATTTTTACATGTTTACAGTCTTTTATATCTTTTTAAGAGAAGAAGCATTGTTTAAAGTCAAAAAATAAAACTCCTCCACTGATGCAGTGAAGGCCTGCTTTTTTCCCCACATGGAAACTGATCAAGAATTGATAAGGGTATCGATAAGCAAAATCAACAATGCCATTGGTATTGATAACATCTTATCAATTCCCATCCCGAAATTCCCCATAAGTCTAGCCACACTATACTAAAAAGTGCTAAAGGATTATTTAACTCTAGGCCCTACAAACCTAGTAAAGGGCTCAAAAACATGTAAATTCACACACTGGCTATGTTTACATGGACACAAGTAACCGGATTAAAAGCCTGATTGGAATAAAAATGCTTCATGTAAACACGCAAATCTGAATATTCTAACCCGAGCACGCTCATTCGGATCAAAATTTCATTCCGATTGAGAGGGGTGAGTTATGCCGACTGTTAATCCAAATGGTGCACATGAAAACACTTATTCCGAACGTAGGGCAGAAAATATGTTTACTGCGCATGTCTGTACACCAGCCGCACGTCGTTGTGACATATTTCTGCCTTAGCAGCAGCTAGCAAAAAACATAGCGGGAGTAAAACAAAACTGGTCTGTATCGTCCTGCTGTCTCTCTCTGTTTATCATATGCAGAAGTATGTACTTGTAGCTTCATTACGGAGACCAGCAGAAGCAAAAGTACAGTCTGATAACACAATACAGGTCCATTTCAACACGAAGCGGGGTTTGCTAACACCGGAAGTTGCTTCTTCTTCTACCATTTTTTGAACGTCGAAATGTCGACGTACGCATGTCAAATTGATTTATTCCATTCAAACGTGTGACACATGGAAACGCACGTCCTAATCAGATCAGCTTTTTCAGGATCCATGTAAACAGTAAAATTCTGATCTGAATTGTAATCAGATTGAAGAAATTTTGCCCATGTAACTGTGGCCACTGTCTTTCTTGGGAATTAACAGTAGTGCTACAAATTAAAACACCAATTTGACATTTTTCTACATCTTGTGAGCTTTTCAAAGATGTATGACATGTGCAGTTTACCTTGTTTTCCATTTTAATCAATATTATTTTATATAATAAAAATATATATATATCCGGTATATAATATATACCGGAGTGGTGGCTCAGTTGGTAGAGCATCCGCCCCACACCCAGGAGGCAGGGGTTCAAATCCCGGCCGGGTCATGCCGAAGACCATATAAAAGTGGAACTTCCTGCCGTCCAGCTTGGTCCTCAGCAATAAATGGAATGGAGGAGGGAACTCTGTGGTGGCGCCTTGCATGGCAGCGGCCCTCTGATTCTGCACTTGGGGTGTGTGTGATTTACACTGTAGATAGGTAAAGCACAATCTCGTTCTGCTGTACATGATTGGTTGTACAGTTGAATGACAATAAGGGTGATTTAATTTAATATATAGCACCCACCAGGGCCTTTTATCATTAGAACTGTGCAGAAATGGTCAATCTATACATATAAAAGGGATTCTGTGGTGTGGGTATGTATGTACAATATTTTCATTTCATTTTCATTTATTTCAAACATGTAGACTGTGTTCTACACAAGATATATACAAAAAAGCATTATATATATTACAAAATAAGGCAAAATATAATAAACCATGAATGTGCATGCACACCCGACATGGAGAGCGGAGTTTAACATCCACGAGTGTCTCTCCAGAATACAGGCGTTGTGGACTGAGGAGGAGCTGTAGGTACGGGTTACCACTGGGTGCTGGGACACCAAAACTATGTGTGACCACATGCTGAAAAATGAGTCGGAATGTGCACCGCGTCATTACGAGCTGCAGGCACGAGAAGTCATAAATCATGACTCTTTGCTAGTGGCAAGTCCCAGGAAAACCCCCATGAGTGCCTGGTATCATTGAAAAGCTTAGAAAACGTACTTTCTAAAAATACATGTTTTTGTGGAAGATGTAACTCCCGACCGATCGAATGCGAGTTTTAAACCTAGCCAAAATATAAACAAATTGTCTTTTTCCGGGTCCGTTTTTGTGCACGTCCTACAAATTAAATATCATTTTGAAGGTCTTCAATACAGAATATGGAAAAAACGCTATTGCAATTAGCTGCTGTGCTAACCATCACAACCCACACAAATGGCACACTGCGGGGGAGAAGCGGGGTGGTGACAAGTAGAAACTGGGTATGTGTCTTTTAAATCCCAATATAAACAATACAGTTTTATATGAAAAGGTAGATGTTTTTTATCGCATCACCGATATATATTGTCATATCGCACAGCCCTAATTGATTCAGTGGCATTGCTGCATGTAGCTTCATTGCTGTAATGGTGTTATACACATTGAAATTTAAAAAAAGAACTGGGCAAAGACAAAAAAAAAAAAAAAATCTAATTTATGCTTTGGTTTATCATAATTTACTCAATCATAGTAAAATATACAATGCTAATTATGCTAGGAAAAGATTCTGTGAGGTCTTGCCTATCTGTGGAGACCACGACTATACATGCAGACCCTAGATTTGTAGAGTTAAAACAGATTTATTTGGGGTATGTCTGTTTAGGCAACACCTGAAAATACCCCGAGGGAGTAAAAGGGGGAAACTCCTAAGAATAAATAATAATATAACAATAACTGACACATATTTAAAAACTCTAGATTCAAAGAGAGCGACCTTCATATACTAAACCTGGCTTGACAATTTCACTGCTTTAAGCAAAAAAGATGCTGCACTAAATCGACTCAACACAATGGCCTCGGAAATGGTTAATTTCAGAGTTTCACTTGCACAACTGATTAATAACCCCAGTGCATGTTGGCAACAGAGATGCAGCTCGTTAAACCTTAAAATATCGATTATGTAATAACGACGTGTCACTTCGATTATCAGCATGTTAAAATGCTCTTGTATATACTGCCTGCTACCAAAAACAACGACGGCATCCAACTGTTTTATGTGCCGAAAGACTTGGATTATAATACTTGGAAAGCCTTTAAAGGTGGGAATAATGCCAACAGCCACTGTCACAAGCTAGCTGAAGAGAAGTTTGGGACTGTGCCTCTCATCCAGGCCTTCATTAAATACACAAGGCCTTTCGCAAGTATCAGCCAATTCATCTACTTAAACGTGATGACTGCGCCCTAGAGGGCATTCTTTTTCCACTTTAACACATCTGCACCGACTTATCCAGCATATCCCTAAAGAAATTAAAAACGACAGATTTCTATGGCGCTACAGCAACGTCAGTGATTAAAAGTCGTAGAAATAATTGAGAGAGCATCGAGCGCACACACGTGTACAGCGGTAGTTATCGGTTTGTAAACTAATGCTAGCCAGTATTACCGCTAAAATTATGTTAAAATGAGCCAACAACCCATTATTTTAGCTTAAGCCATAGCTACCGTTCTGACTCGCCTTCATCCCAAGGCTTTGTTTTAAATTGATTATTGGGAAAGTTTATTGAAATTGACATTTTGAATATAATTTCTATTAATAATGTAAAGTGAAAGAACGTTTTAACACCTCGACACTCAGGGCTAATGTTAGCGCTAACCTGCTACAAGCTAGCCTGCTATTATTTTTAAGATTTTCCACAAGGTTATATATATTGTTAATGTCACCTTTCTAAGTTTTTCTCACCAATTATGTATTAGTTGTGTTTTTAAGATATAATCAAATCACCTTGGCATCAAAGTGAGTTTGTTAGCTAATGCTATAGCTATGCAAAAGCGTCGTTAGCTAGCTTTTACACACCAACAAAAACTTTGAAAATTATTGTCTGGTATTTAAGTGAGATGCAATTAATTAACTGTAGCAGTTATTATACAACTTCAAAGAAAGCCCTAACACCCGCTTCAGTTGCTTTTAAGCGTCGTTAGTCCTTTTAGCATGCTAACATCTCTGCTCGTTAGCTGTAGCTAATCCGCTAAAGGCGGACCATTTTATGCTAGCGGCACAATTTGGTGCGTTTTACAACAGACAGTTTGGTGACAAAAACGGCCATTGACACCTCGTTAATAGTTCTGACCACTTACAATTCGTGTTTTCCAGACTTTTCCCAGTTTTTGATCCATTCCCCAGGAAGAATAAGTGTCGCCATCTTCCATGCACACAGCCCGGATGTCCAGCTCGTCATGGCACACACAGGGTCAAAAGCGGTGGTGGTTAGACACTGATGCATGGTGGGACGGGGAGGCTGCCTCACCGGTTCTGGGGACTAGACATTTGTGTTAAACTTGAAAAAAAGGGAAGGAACACGACGACATCATCACTTCACTCTATATATAATTCAAGAAATCTCCGTCTGTGTCTGTCACGACCATAAAACTCGCTAGATCATAGGCTCGCCTATGACGTCTACATGATGTCTATATGACGTCATATAGGCACCATCATATAGTGTGATTCAAGAAAATCTCTATGTATGATCAAAGGCAGGCATCGCTCACGATTATAGGACTCGCTATGACATCATCAAAGATCATAGGACTCGCTATGACACCATCGAAGATCTTAGGCAGGCATCACTGAACGAGCGCTGATGTTCTTGCTTACACTTGCCATCCATGGACACGCAGAAATATTTGCTTATACTTGGTTTCTGCGGGCGTGCACGGGTATGCACTAGTTAGAATATAAAATTTACAACTTTTTTGTGTAGGGGACGTACTCTTGTTTATATTCTGTTCTTTTTAAACTGATCTGTATTGTATGTATTCTCATGGACCTTGAAACTGCAAATAAAAGCTTACTTACTTACTGGAAACTGGAGCCCAGCAATGGTTTAATTTTTCCGATGCATTACTGTCTCATCCTACTAGTCCATGACTATTTGACTGTACATTATGTTGTAATAGGAAATCAGGTATTTGTTACACAACACTTAAGGCAATTTGATCAAATTCAGGCCTTCACATTTGTGAAATGGCAACGGTGTGTGGCACCACATTACAGTTAGCCTGATTAGTTACTGAACCTGAAATTAGAGTAAACTTTGGGTCATCAGTGCAGCTCGTATCAAATATTCATTTTGCCAGGATCAGTTCCGCCATTCGACGTTGTAAGTCAGGGGTGTGCAGTCGTGTGCCGTGGAGGGCCAAGACCCTGCAGGTTCCCTCTTCAGCAGCTGTTCTCACTGGTATCAGTGGACTCTGCTGCTGAAGACACTGGTTGGAGGTAAATAAGGCCTGCAGGGTCTTGGCCCTCCATGGCACACGACTGCACACCCCTGCTGTAAGTTATTCACAGAAAATACCTGAAACCGGCGCCCAAACCTGCAACTTACTCAACAGGGGGAAAAAAAAAATTAAATCAAATTTATGAAGGTAAAAAAGTTGCATATTTAAGAGAACAGGTCAGAAATTTCTGAGAACTTACAAAAATGTTTAAATTTTTTCAAGATAAAGTTGCTAATTTACGAGAAAAATTGTAAATTTACAAGAAAAATGTTGCAAATTGACAAATACGTATTTATGACAAATGATTGCCTTTCCTCTCGCTACAATTACAAATTCACAAAACTTATGAGGATTTTACCCATCCATCCATCCATCCATCCATCTTCGACCGCTTTTCCGGAGGTCCGGGTCGCGGAGGCAGCAGTTCAAGCAGAGAAGCCCAGGCTTCCCTCTCCCCAGCCACCTGCTCCAGCTCTTCAGAGGGGATACCAAGGCGTTCCCAGACTAGCTGGGAGACATAGTCTCTCCACCGAGTCCTGGGTCTGCCCCGGGGTCTCCTCCCAGTGGGACGTGCCTGAAACACCTCAAATGGGAGGCGTCCAGGAGGCATCCTAATCAGATGCCCATACCACCTCAACTGACTCCTTTCAATGTGGAGGAGCAGCGGTTCTACTCTGAGCCTCTCCCGGATGACTGAGCTCCTCACCCTATCTCTGAGGGTGAGTCCAGCAATCCTACGGAGAAAGCTCATTTCAGCCGCTTGTATCCGCGATCTCGTTCTTTCGGTCATTACCCAAAGCTCGTGACCATAGGTGAGAGTAGGAACGTAGATTGACTGGTAAATCGACAGCTTTGCCTTAGAACTAAGCTCCCTCTTCACCACAACAGACCGGTACAACGTCCGCATCACTGCAGATGCTGCTCCAATCCGTCTGTCGATCTCTCGCTCCATTTTCCCCTCACTCGTGAACAAGACCCCAAGATACTTAAACTCCTCCACTTGGGGCAGGAGCCTGTCCCCAACCCGGAGAGGACAATCCACCTTTTTCCGGCTGAGGACCATGGACTCGGACTTGGAGGTGCTGATTCTCATCCCAGCCGCTTCACACTCAGCGGCAAACCGTCCCAGCAAGAGCTGTAGGTCATTGCTGGATGAAGCCAACAGGACAACATCATCTGCAAACAACAGAGATGAGATCCTGTGGTCACCAAGCATGACACCCTCCATTCCCTGGCTGCGCCTAGAAATCCTGTCCATAAAAATTATGAACAGGACCGGTGACAAAGGGCAGCCCTGGCGGAGTCCAACTCTCACTGGGAATGACTCCGACCGAGTGTTGGCAATGCGAACTAAACTCTCACAACGGTCGTACAGAGACCGAATAGCTCGTAACAACAAGCCCGATACCCCATACTCCCGAAGAACCCCCCACAAAAATCCACGAGGGACGCGGTCAAATGCCTTCTCCAAGTCCACAAAACACATGTAAACTGGTTGGGCAAACTCCCACGAACCCTCAAGAATTCTCGAGAGGGTAAAGAGCTGGTCCGATGTGCCACGGCCAGGACGAAAACCACATTGCTCCTCCTGAATCCGAGGTTCGACCAACGGCCGGACTCTCCTCTCCAGTACCTTGGCATAGACCTTCCCAGGGAGGCTGAGGAGTGTGATCCCTCTAAAGTTGGAGCACACCCTCCGGTCCCCTTTTTTGAAGAGAGGAACCACCACCCCGGTTTGCCATGCCAAAGGCACTGCCCCCGACCTCCACGCAATGTTGCAGAGGCGTGTCAACCATGACAACCCAACAACATCCAGGGCCTTGAGGTACTCGGGGCGAATCTCGTCCACCCCCGGGGCCCGGCCACCAAGGAGATTTTTAACCACCTTGGCGACCTCAGCCCCTGTGATAGGCGAGTCATCCCCCTCGTCCCCAAACCCTGCTTCCTCTGTGGAAGGCGTATCAGTGGGATTGAGGAGATCCTCGAAGTATTCCTTCCACCGCCCGACGATATCCCCAGTTGAAGTCAACAGTGTCCCATCCGCACCATACACAGTGTGGACGGGGAGCTGCTTTCCCCTCCTGAGCCGCCGAACAGTTTGCCAGAATCTCTTTGAAGCCGACCGAAAGTCTTGTTCCATGGCCTCACCGAACTCCTCCCATACCCGGGTTTTTGCTTCAGCAACCACCCGAGCTGCACTCCGCTTGGCCTGCCGGTACACCTCAGCTGCTTCGGGAGTCCCACAAGCCAACCAAGCTTGATAGGACTCCTTCTTCAGCTTAATGGCCCCCCTCACCACTGGTGTCCACCACTTGGTTCGGGGGTTGCCACCACGAGATGCACCGACCACCTTGCGGCCGCAGCTCTGGGCTGCCGCTTCAACAACAGAGGTGGAGAACATGGCCCATTCAGACTCCATGTCTCCAGACTCCCTCGGAATGTGGTTGAAGTTCTTCCGGAGGTGGGAGTTGAAGACCTCCCGGACAGGGGCCTCAGCCAGACGCTCCCAGCACACCCTCACTATACGTTTGGGTCTACCAGGTCTGAATGGCTTCCTCCCCTGCCATCGGATCCAACTCACCACCAGGTGGTGATCAGTTGACAGCTCTGCACCTCTCTTTACTCGGGTGTCCAAGACATACGGTCGCAGGTCTGATGATACGATAACAAAATCGATCATCGACCTGCGGCCTAGGGTGTCCTGGTGCCAGGTGCACATATGGACACCCTTATGCTTGAACATGGTGTTCGTTATAGACAGACTGTGGTTAGCACAGAAGTCCAATAACTGAACACCACTCGGGTTCAGATCGGGCAGGCCGTTCCTCCCAATCACCCCCCTCCAGGTTTCACTGTCGTTGCCCACGTGCGCATTGAAGTCCCCCAGTAGGACAATGGAGTCTCCAGGAGGAGCACCCTCCAGCACCCCAGTCACAGACTCCAAAAAGGGTGGGTACTCTGAAACATCATTTGGTGCATAGGCACAAATGATGGTCAGGACCCGTTTCCCAACCCGAAGGCGCAGGGAAGCAACCCTTTCGTCCACCGGGGAAAACTCCAATATAGAGGCAGCAAGGTGGGGCGATACAAGAATACCTACCCCTGCTCGTCGCCTCTCGCCCGGGGCAACTCCAGAAAAGGCCAAGCTCCAGCCCCTCTCCAGGAGACTGGTTCCGGAACCGGAGCTGTGTGTTGAGGTGAGGCCAACTATATCTAGCCGGTATCGCTCAATCTCGTACACCAGCTCAGGCTCCTTCCCCACCAGAGAGGTGACATTCCACGTACCAAAAGCCAGTTTAGAAAGCTTGGGATCAGTCCGCCAAGGTCTCCGCCTTTGACTGCCACCTAATCCACATAGCACCGGACTTCCATGATCCCTCCTGCAGGTGGTGAACCTACTGGAGGGCGGACCCATGTAACTCCTTCGGGCTGAGCCCGGCCGGGTCCCATG
Organism: Pholidichthys leucotaenia; assembly: GCA_020510985.1. Taxonomy (NCBI): domain Eukaryota; kingdom Metazoa; phylum Chordata; class Actinopteri; order Cichliformes; family Pholidichthyidae; genus Pholidichthys; species Pholidichthys leucotaenia. The sequence continues at coordinate 226,998,552 of CM035839.1, read as the reverse complement.
GGTGGAAACCCGGCCACCAGACGCTAGCCTTCGAGCCCCTCCCCCAGGCCTGGCTCCAGGGTGGGGCCCCGGTAACCCCATACCGGGCGGGGTACACTGAATCCTTGATATACAATTTATCATGAGAGTCTGTTGGATCGTTCTTCGTCTGGCCCTTCACCCAGGACCAGTTTGTCTTGGGAGACCCTATCAGAGGCAAATTGCCCCGGACAACATAGCTCCTGGGATCACTGGGGCACGCAAACCCCCCCACCACGATAAGGTGACGATCCATGAGGGGGAGGATTTTACCCGATACACAAAAAAAAAAAAAAAAAAAAAACACTGCTACACAACTTATGTTATTTTTCAAACACAGGTTTAAGGACTGGGTGTCATTTTAAAGGCTAATTAAGGCCTTAATTTTGGATTAAAAAAATAAGGCTTTTTATGGCTCTGTGGAGACTCGGAGTGAAGAAAAACGGTGCTGTGAATTCTCACAGTCACACGTCACCTCATTTATGGATCACAGCCATGTTATTGAGCATGTTGGAGAGGGTTTATTCTGTTACATGTTACATTTCCAGACATAAATACAAATATTAAAGGATGCAATGGGCACTTTGTAAATATAATAAAAACACAAATTTAATATAGGCAAATATTTTAAATATGTAAAAACATACAGATGTGTGCACATCTTCAGCAGTTTGATGCAAAACACAAGGAATCCAAAATGGTATGATTAATGTAGATTTACAGGCAATTCTAAGATGCATCTCCTCATTTGCCTAGCGTGAATATAGCTATTATTTCTGTGGTAAAGTTTAAGATCACATCTGGTTATTTCCAGATTACAGTAGCAGTGAGGAAAAGTAGGGATTTATTTATAACTACAATAGGATCACACCTTTTTCCATAAAGACGGGATGTGCCGATCAGGCCAACACAGAAGGAACAATCTATCGGAGAACAAACAAAACAATGTACTGTATACTTGCAAATTAGAAGATTAACATCAAAGAGTTACATTCTCTTCTTCAAACATTCCCAAAAATTTCACACAAAAAGAAATCACAGATAGAAAGGAGCACCAGTTAACAATATATTACACATTTGTAATATGTATAATATACAGCTCAGATACTATCAGATGTAATTTAGCATATTTCTATCAACCTTAATATACGTGACAGTGGTAAGCCAAAACAACTGGGCTTTGTCAAAAAGAATTCTGCACACATGCAAACAGGAAAAAAGACAAGCAACAAACAAGTCACATCTTTCTTAACCATTAAAATAAAACTTTTATAGACTGCAATCATGGCACGTCTGTGTTATCAGATAACATACAATGGGAAAAGTGTTGCGATACAGGAGAAAATACAAGTTTATAGTTGAGTCAATTTCATGTATGACATTGAGAATGTTCCCAAATGTTACAAATTATTTTAAATGAATGATTAATTTCTCAAACTACTAAATCTGAGCAATGACTTACTTTTTCACCCATTATTATAGAGACAAAGAAAATACAGCTGGCCACATCTATAGTAACCTAATCATTTCCTTTAAAAGGATTATTTACTGTAAGTATTTGTGTGAAATAACATGATTAATAGAAACCATTCATTTACAGTTGATTGTCATTACAAAATATCTATAAATCAAAGTCATCTATAAGGTATAAAAGCAGAACACATATTTCTAAAAAATACCATCAACAAAGAAATCTGAGAGTGCCGTATATCATTCATGGCAAGGCCTTTGAATAGAATGACACGCCAGTTCACATTATAATTTACTGTGTACATGTTTCAATATATGGCTACATGCCATGCCAGAATCTACAGTTTAATGGTGCAGAAGGTGAACACAATATCACTGACACCTGTCAAACCAAATGTGGCAGCCATTACAAAATGTTGATTTTGAGTTGATGATCACTTCTAACAGTATAGCTGTAGGATTACTGCTGCGCTGAATAATGAGGGAAGTCAATATACAGCAGCGTTCAACAAGAACTGAATAACTAAAAGCATCATAAAAGTGTTTCAGTTTAAAGTGATGCTCATGAAATTGTGTTCACCCTTTGTGCACACTGTCTACTATGTATTTACAGGCAGATATTTGTTGTTGACTGAATGAAAAAAGTTTAAAGGTATATATTATCTCGTTTGAATTTTGGCCTGTTGTTATCCCGTCACCATGCAAATGCCACACAGTGTCTGTACTGGCACTTTCCATTATCCACACAGCTCCACACATCAACTGCAAAAAGTCCAACAGCTGCAGCTCACACCAAGCTGATTGGTCAGCCTAATAGAAAAAAACAGAAACCCTTCTCCACCGATGCATCAACACTCCGGTGAGTGGAAATAGCAGAATTAAACTCACAATTAAGCTTTCCTTGTGATTTTTAAGAAGAGTTAGAGGCAAACATTGGTGTCTTCCAAACCATTTTTGTAGTCCATCCAAATCCACTCAGTTTCTCCCAAAAAAAGAAAAAAAATCCATTGTCCCAGGATTTTGACGACACTGTCCTTTTCATTTTAGAACATTGAAACATTGAGGACCTGAAGACATACAAAAAATGTATTTAGAAATTAAAATCTTACACAGTAAAAGATGTTGTTCTGGATTCAAGTTCAAGTTAGTATTAAATGTGATTTCTATTTTTCTCTTAAGGGGACAGACATGTTGAAACCATTCCAGAGGTATTAATGAAGTGTGTGACACGCTGTGGTCATCAGCCCCTTTAATTACTTCAGCACGATTTTCAACCCATTTTAACCAGGTTTCCTCAGAATGACTCATTTCAGTGCAAGTGCCAGTGAGCCCCAGTTCATCCCAATCTCCCTCTTTTGATACCTGGACCAGTTTAGTTGAGGAGAAGGGGGTGCCATTTTGGGCCTAATGTTAACTGGTTAGCTGTTAGTTCCAGATGGCAAAAACAAAGTGAGCCAAGGGCCCCTTTACACAGCTCGGAGATCGTTGAGAGACTGGGCCAATTTCTGATCTTTGGGATCATTTGGGGGATCCTTGTGTGTTTTAGACTGAGTCAAATCTTTCAGGAGGCCATTCTGACTGTGGGATCACTGAAGATCATTGACCGATCAAAAACTGTTCAGATCACTCAACGATCTCCACCCCTGTGTAAAGGGGGTATAACTAACATAACAGCTGAATGTGATTATGTAAAAGGCCAACTAAAGCACTACTGGGGACAGGGGTGTCTGGTGTGAGTGGTTGAAAGAATACGACGGAATGATATGTGGATTAGTGAACCAGGTTGGAACAGGGATGCCTTGTGGAGTGACTAGAATTTAACTCCGGAGCAGGCTAGCAGTGCTGTCATTATGAGGTTGGACATTCACAGGATCCTCCAACTGTTGTTAAAAAGGTGGAGATTAAGCTGGGAGGGTGGGATCATTCCAGTAATCTTTGGTTCTCACATCATAACCAGAGGCAAATCAAAACCGGCTGATGTGCAGAAGCACTAAAAAAGTGACACTTTCATCACATGTCCTAACAGTAAGGGTGGGGAAAAATAGGTGTGCAACAATGAGAACATAGAATAAAAGAAAAAAAAAAGTTGAATATTCTTACCGAATCATCCATGATGGAAGATGGATCAAAGTAGTCTGGCTTAAGTTCAGATCTTTCCCTGCGATTCTTTGATGCCGGCTGAAAAATAATAATGCACCAAAAATTAAATGGAAAATATGACAAAAAGCCTGACAATATGTGACTGCTGACATAGGATGTAATTATTAGTTACTGATCTTCTCACACATTGATTACTGTTATACCAACTGGTCACTCACTGGTGTAACCATAATCAAACCCATTGAATCTTTATACAACAAAGCCATAAAAAATCTTTGATAAGTAAGATCCCACATATCATTGTTGTCACATTTACAAGAAATACAATTTTCTGCCTCTCGCCCAAAGATGCTGGGATAGGCTCCAGCCCCCCCGCAACCCGTAAAGGATTAAGCGGAAGAAGATGGATGGATGGATGGATGGATGGATGGACAATTTTCTGTCTTTTGAATATTATAAAACTCTCAAATTTGCCTGTTCAATTTATAAAATATTAAATGGCTATGCCCTCCCACCCCCCGGGAGAATATGTTAAAATGTTAAACTGAGGACTGTCACCGGTACAACCACCAGAGCAATCACTAGAGGAGACTGTGAGGTCCCTCACAGATGCACCACATTTGCTCAATCTGTGCAATCAGTGAGGGGCACCAAGACCTGGAATAATATACCACCTGCAATCAGAGAACGTACCACACTAAACACTTTTAAGATGTATTGTAAAAATTGGCTGTTAAACAACCAAAACTGTACCCATAACTAGTGGTTGCACCGCGGCATACACACATATATACAGTGGGGCAAAAAAGTATTTAGTCAGCCACCAATTGTGCAAGTTCTCCCACTTAAAAGATGAGAGACGTCTCCAATTTTCATCATAGGTATACCTCAACTATGAGAGACAAAATGAGAAAAAAAAAATCAAGAAAATCACAATGAAGGATTTTTAATGAATTAATTGGTAAATTCCTCGGTAAAATAAGTATTTGGTCAATAACAAAAGTTCATCTCAATACTGTGTTATATACCCTTTGTTGGCAATGACAGAGGTCAAATGTCTTCTGTAAGTCTTCACAAGGTTTTCACACACAGTTGCTGGTATTTTGGCCCATTCCTCCATGCAGATCTCCTCTAGAGCAGTGATGTTTTGGAGCTATCACTGGGCAACACAGACTTTCAACTCCCTCCAAAGATTTTCTATGGGGTTGAGATCTGGAGACTGGCTAGGCCCCTCCAGGACCTTGAAATGCTTCATACGAAGCCACTCCTTCATTGTCCGGGCAGTGTGTTTGGGATCATTGTCATGCTGAAAGACCCAGCCATGTTTCATCTTCAATGCCCTTGCTGATGGAAGAAGATTTTCACTCAAAATCTCATGATACATGGCCCCATTCATTCTTTCCTTTACACGGATCAGTCGTCCTGGTCCCTTTGCAGAAAAACAGCCCCAAAGCATGATGTTTCCACCCCCATGCTTCACAGTAGATATGGTGTTCTTTCTCCTCCAAACACGACAAGTTGAGTTTTTATCAAAAAGTTCTATTTTGGTTTCATCTGACCATATGACATTCTCCCAATCCTCTTCTGGATAATCCAAATGCTCTCTAGCAAACTTCAGATGGGCCTGGACGTGTACTGGCTTAAGCAGGGGGACACGTCTGGCACTGCAGGATTTGAGTCCCTGGCGGCGTAGTGTGTTACTGATGGTAGCCTTTGTTACTTTGGTCCCAGCAATCTGCAGGTCATTCACTAGGTCCCCCCATGTGGTTCTGGGATTTTTGCTCACCGTTCTCGTGATCATTTTGACCCTACAGGGTGAGATCTTGCATGGAGCCCCAGATCGAGGGAGATTATCAGTGGTCTTGTATGTCTTCCATTTTCTAATAATTGCTCCCACAGTTGATTTCTTCACACCAAGCTGCTTACCTATTGCAGATTCAGTCTTCCCAGCCTGGTGCAGGTCTACAATTTTGTTTCTGGTGTCCTTTGACAGCTCTTTGGTCTTGGTCATAGTGGAGTTTGGAGTCTGACTGTTTGAGGTTGTGGACAGGTGTCTTTTATATTGATAATGAGTTCAAACAGGTGCCATTAATACAGGTAATGAGTGGAGGACAGAGGAGCCTCTTAAAGAAGAAGTTACAGGTCTGTGAGAGCCAGAAATCTTGCTTGTTTGTAGGTGACCAAATACTTATTTTACAGAGGAATTTACCAATTAATTTATTAAAAATCCTTCAATGTGATTTTCTGGATTTTTTTTTCTCATTTTGTCTCTCATAGTTGAGGTATACCTATGATGAAAATTGGAGTCCTCGCTCATCTTTTAAGTGGGAGAACTTGCACAATTGGTGGCTGACTAAATATTTTTTTGCCCCACTGTGTGTGTGTGTGTGTGTGTGTGTGTGTGTGTGTGTGTGTGTGCGCGCGCCCGTGCGTCACACACACATGCCCCGCCTCGTTTGTTGTTGCTGTGAGGTGCTTGGGTGCGTGTGTGTGTGTATGCATACACAACACTTCACTCGTGTGACATTTGAATGTTTTGTTTTGTAGCACCTTAACTCTTGCACTTTTGCATATCCACTTTGTACAGTTTCACTGCAGTTGTTCTTCTCGTGTATGATTGTGTGTTTTTGTGACCCGCCGGGGGACTGCAGAAGCAAATTAGCAGTATTGCTAAATCTGGCATACTTACATTTGTATTAATGTTCATTAGTATGTAATGTCCCTTTCAAATAAACATTAAACTTAAAGAGAAGCAATGCTACTTACATTTGGATGCACACAAACATGTCAATATACAGGTATGTACAGTTGAGAACAGAATTATTTCCCCCATGAAAACTTAATTAAAAAAAGTATTTTCAAGTGCAATTAAACAGCATCAAAAAAAAAAATTCAACACAGCTTTTCCAAACATTCTAGTTATCTTTAGAAAGCATAAATTATTTTACTTCGAACACAGAAACAAAATTATTTCACAAAAAAACTACCAGGGTCAAAACTGGTGAAACAGGTGAAAACTGACATTTTTATTGAGCCATAACACAAACCACTGGTGTGCAACATTGTGCTTTTAACTTTGTAATGCTCTAAGCAGAAAAAAAAAAAAAATCAAGTTAAAACTCAAGGTCATCTTCTAACTTACACACAGTATAAAAACTTCAGCAAGGGTTTGAACTGTCACTTGAGAAAGTAAAACAAAAAAAAAATCTGTTTAAATTTGAGAAAAAGAAATACTGATGCTCACAAAGCAGGACATGGATATACAAAGTCATCACAGTGTTCTCAACTGTCAAGAACTGGAGTGAGAAATATAATCAAGAAACTTAAAGGTGAACTGAAGTGAACGGCATTGAACGGCACTGGGTGATAGTACATACAATTATAAAGATAATTTATCATTGGCACCCCCTCCACCAATCCCGGAATCTTGGAGAAAATCGCGATTTTGAATTTCCCGCCCTGAAAAATCCTACGAATCCGCCGATTATCCGGAAGTGCAGCCGGAGTTCCGCGTGACGTCACGATTGTGACCCAGTCCTCATGTTTACCATTGCGAGCACGTCGACACTGGTTGTTTTTGGTGCATTTTGTTGTGATAGTCGACTACAAAACACTTCCAACACCTGGGAAGATCTGTTCAGTGGCCAAGGAAAGCTGTCATGGCGACGAAAGAAAAGAAAGGGGGAGGAAAAGCAACCGGGAAGCGATGCGTTTCTAGATATACGTAGATATTATTTATAAATAGCACAGTCAAATGCAGAGGCCAGTTCTGTTCATGTGTATTGCCACTATAGTCTGTAGAAGTATTGTAATACATAGCCCATGGTCATGGAACCTGTCCTGAATACACGTGTTAACCCTACGCCACGGATGTGTCTATTCAATGCCAAGTGTGTACACGGCCAGGCTATTGTACAGTCCTAGCCCTATGTATAAATAATAAGTTGGAAAAATGCTGATGTTTTTTTTTTTTTTTCTTTCTTTTTTATTGTTAATTTTCCTTATCCTGACACCCCAAACATGCCAAAGTAGAGAAGTAAAGACTCACCATTCTGTATTCAATAAGCGACTCTCCTCTCCATCACTGCTGCGGTCTGACTCTGAGTCGGTGCCAGAATCCCCCGAAAATTCTGGCTCGAATCTGTACGGTTCGATGCCTCCCTCGCTCTCTTCCTGTTCACTTGACACTCCTGCATCCTCCTCTGTCTCGTCACCGATCCTGAATGCCCCTTCACTCTGAAAACTCTGGTGTTCTTGACTGCTGGAACTGCTATCATCTGCCATTGTTGTTTTGGTTAGGGATCACACTAGTGACATCACGCAGCGTCGTCTGCACTACTTCCGGTTTGTTTGGCACTGCCAGCCAGAGGCAAAAGTTTATCGGCTTATAGCTTGGCCATCGCACGACCTAAAAATTTCTTTTATGTGTTGAAAAATACAATAGGTAATAAGGAATTAATCGGCTATTCTACTTTTTGCGCAAAAAAGTGGTTTCAGTTCACCTTTAAAGAGAGCCACACAGTACAGAGCAAGCCTGGCACAGGAAGGAAGCGAAAGATTTCAAAGACTCTAGAAAGAAAACTAGTGAGAGATGTGTCTGAAGACTCCAGAATAACTGCCAAGACACTAGTGAATGACTTGGCCCAGTCAGGAATTGTAGTCTTAAAGAAGAGAATCACTATAACCCTACACAGGAATAGACTGAGGTTGCAGACAAAGAAAAGCTCCACTTGTGCAGAAGAGACACCTTCAAGCCAGACTGCAGTATGCTAAGGACAACCTGGAGAAAGATTATGCATCCTGGAAGCGTGTCCTTTGGTCAGATGAGACCAGATGAGACTCCTTGGCCACAGAGACACTGCTGATGTTTGGAGAAAGAAGTGAGAGGTATACAACCCAAAGAACACTGGCCACACAGTAAAGCATGGTGGTGGGAGTATTACACTGTGGGGATGCTTCTGTGCGTCTGTAACTGGGAATCTCATCAAGATGGAAGGAATCATGAAGAAAGGAGGATATATGAAGATTTTGAAAGAAAACCTCAAGCAGCCAGCAGCAAAACTGGGTCTGGGTCGTCGTTTTGCCTTCCAACACGACAACGACCCAAAACATATCGCAAGTGGCCAGTGTGAGCATTACCGACTGACCTCCACAAAGCCCCGACTTGAATCCCATTGAAAATCTGTGGGGTGAACTAAAGATCAAGTCTACACCAGAAAACCATCAAATCTGGAGGAGCTTGAGAGATTCACCAAAGAAGAAGGGCTGGGACTGCTCAGGAGACGTGTGTGAGATTTGTTGAAAACTACAATGACAGCAGGCTCTTATCTAGCAACAAGGATACACAGTTTATAAGCATCGGGGGGGGGGGTGTCATAATTTGACCCTGGTAGTTTTTAGTTTGCAACGTAAAATAATATAATTTTCATAGAAGGCTCATTATTCTGTCCTTAAGTGTGTGTAAACATTTCAACTGTATTTATAATTATCTGCATATTTGTTCTTAACACTGTTATTCAGTTTTCAATTTTTGTTGTTCAGATATTTGCCTTTTCCCCAAAACTACTCGATTATAATAAAGGTAAATTAGAAGTGTCCCTCTTCCAAATTTACCAACAAAGAAAAAGAAAACTATAAATTTTGGACAAAAATTTCACCAATTTAAAATATAGCAACTTTATGATAGTCACAAATTTACCAAAAAGCTCATAATTACCTTGCAAATACATAGGAAAAACAGAATCAAAATTATGTGACAAAAATAGCAAATTTATGAGAATGAAGTCCTCCAGTATACAAAATGCAAAATTAAGCAAAAAAAAAACAAAAAACTTTATATTTGCAACAAAAATATATACTTGCATTAAAAACTGTACATTCACAAGAAAAAAAAGATCTCAAATTTGCAAAGAAAGCTGCACATTTATGAAAAACATTGCAAATTTACATACAAAATTTCTAGATTTATAAGGAAAGCCATTGAGGAAGCTGAGGAAGAAAAAAGCCACATGGAATAACTGGATATTAACTCTGGATTGCTCCTTGAATATCTGAAGCTCCAAAACTGGTATTAAGGACAGCCCTAATTTCTTTTTTCCCCTCTAGGAATGCAGATTTCAGATAAAAACATTTCACATTACCAAATCAATATCCATTGTATCAAAATCCATGCCCTCATTAATGTCCTCTAAGCGGTCCTCTGATGACATCATCACATCTTCCACTATTGGCTGCTCGTCATCCTCCATGAGGGCAGAGCCACGGCGACTGTAAAGTACACATGAGAAATGTGCAATTATAGTTTCTTAATACCATCTATTGATTGAAAATTGATTATGTAAGCTCAATGCTGAAGTGCCCCTACTACATGTTGAATGACACCAAATAAAATTTCTGTGACATCCTTGAGCAAAACACCTCATGGTTTAATTACTGCAGTACCACTTTACACATAGTTGAAGGAGCTTTCCTCAAAGCAGCTTGTTTTTATGGCATTCTGCTTTAAATGCTAATGACCTCAGTTAAACCCACCCTCCCCTCTTTCTCATTTTGCTCAGACCTGTGTGAGGCTAACAACAGCTGATTAGCGCTGTTGGTCTAACTAACGTACAATAAGTCAAATGTGAGAATGTAATAGTCCAAATAAAGCATTATTGGAGATGGCATGTGTAGTGTGAATGGCTGAAATGTATAATAAGCACAGAAACAACCCTGAATGAGGGAATGATTAGCTCTTCTAACAGCAGCATCAATGCTAATCTATAACAAAACTAGAAAAGCACTCATAGAGCGCATACCTCCGCCAAGGCTCCTTCCATTTCTCATGGATCACCTCCAAAATGTAATGGGTTTGTGGATAGGCCTATAGCCACTTGTGGTGAAAATTGCATCAAAGTCTGTCCATCAGTTTTGGAGTATTGTTGCTAACACACTGTGAGAAGATAAGAGCCTTGGCTGAGGTATGCATTCTCAGATCATCACCAAAATATAATGGGTTCCTCTCTAGCCCAAGAAACACCTCTGGTGAAAATTTTATCCAAATCCATCCAGTAGTTTTTGTGTAATCCCGCTGCACAAATATAAACAAAGCCCTTGGTGGAGGTATGCACTCTCAGATCATCACCAAAATCTAATCATCTGTTCCCCGTGCCATTACACACCTTTCCTGAAAATTTCATCAAAATCCGTTCCTAACTTTTTGAGTTATGTTGGTAACAGACAGACAGACAAATAAACCCCGGTAAAAACATTACCTCCTTGGTGGAGGTAATAAGATCAAATAATATCTATGAAAAAAATATATGGTCAAGGTTGGTAAATGATCCGGCTGGGAGGACGCATGTCTAGCAGGGATGGATAGACCATATACAAAACAGATGCTGAGCCACAACTAAGGCTAGAGGTCTTGTCTTTCGGTCTGTCCCAGCCAGAAGTACCTCCAATTAGGGATATTAATGATTAATTGAGTTTCGATTAATTGTTGATAAGAACTTAGCCGACTAAATTAAAAGCACCAAGGTGCTGATGCCTCAGTGCCAGAGCCCTAGTGGAGGTATGCATACTGGGATCATCAACAAAATGTTATGGGTTCCTCTCTAGCCCAAGGACTACCTCTGGTAAAAAAAAAAATTCATCCAAATCCATCCAATAGTTTTGGAGTACACACATGCGCAGTGAAAGTAATCTGCAGTTCACATGCTCGTACTGTCGGCGGCAGCCAAGAGCTACCAAACTGATTTCAACAGCTGCAATCCAAACACAAAAGAAGAGCACAGTGGCAGACGTTTTAAATGGCAGAAGCGATTGAGGTACGTGAATATAATGACAATCAAGACAAACAGGAGCTTTTGCTGTTTAGTGACAGAGGAAGAAAACAGACGGGCAAAAAGACGGGCATTTGTTCATCCAGTATTGGCGGATTGCTCAGTACTTCCCTCTGGTGGGAGTTTCTGGGCGCATGCGCAGTTCACTGCGACCATTTGCAGGCAAGGAATGTTGAGACTTGTACTGCTGCCTCTAGTGGCCCGGCATAGTTATTACACTACTGTTCCATTGACAGTAAAGGTGAGTTAAATTTGTGTTTATTTCGAAAACAAAGCCTTATCTCAGAATTCTGGCAAATTAAAAGTTGAGAAAATATGGCAATACAATGACACAAACCTTTATTTGCACTTAATTTTGACCAGGCAAGCTGAAACAGACAGGCAGACAGATGGAGACAAACAACCATCCACACACAGACGCACTGAGTGATTACCGTATGCCTCCGTTTTCACCGAGGCATAATTGCTGAGTTGTCAATTAACTGACAACTCAGCAGTCCTTTTCAATGGGAGCTTATTGTATGAAATGTAGTAGTGTCGCCATCCAGGCAAGGGCACATGCAGTCACTCATTGCTGCCTTTCAACCGAAACTAAAGGAAAAGCAGGAGATGCTAAGCCCCCAGAGCGCATGCACTGTGCAGAGCGAAAAAAAAACAAAAAACCCTTGTCCTTCCGGGTTACGTCGGACAGCCACAACAAGTTCCAATGGCACGCGAGCTTGAAGATCCATCTGCCTACTTCAAATCAGCAGGGCGGAAAAATGGACTGGAGCTAGGAAGAAACTACACGAGTTCAAAAGCCCATCCCCGCTGCCTTCAACCCACAGCTAGACGGGAAAGCAGACCGGACTCAAGTTACCACTGAGGTAACATACAACAGAGGGAGCCCAGATCGTACTGGGTTTGCCTGGATTGCCAGGGTACTGTGATAATGTTTAACACGCAACAGATGAAGCAGCTCACAATTCATTTTCCTGTTAAGTCTACTAGTGCTCAGTAAATTAGAATGTGAAAGATATTTTTTATAACTAAAAAAGATACATTTTATGACATTGGTAATAGTTCAACTAATCAATCCATCCATCTTCTACCACTATAAACTAATGATTAATTAATTGATAACTTGCATCCCTACCTCCACTCAGCCAAAAAATTACTGGCAGCTGCCAGTGGTACCCCTCAGCCTCTGTTGTTGCAATGTAGTTTATATGGCATTTTTACTTTGACCTTGCAATCCAAAAGCCATAGGCAGATGTCACAGCGACAAGGTGAACCTATGTACAAAGTTCAGTGACCCTAGTTTTACTCCTTCTATAGTGGTGTGTGTATATATACTGTATATTTGTGTCATAGGAAGCTAACCATGACCTTTTGACCTCAAATCCACAGAGGTCAAGGTCGCAGGGTGAACATGTCTACAAAGTTTGGTGACCCTAGGTGTCATTGTTCTTGAGATATAGTTCATAGGGCATTTTGACCTTGACCTTTGGACCCCAAACCCATAGACATGGATGGGGGTCTCAAAGTGAGCTTGTGTCTGAAGTATGGTGACCCTAGCTGTCTTTGTTACTGAGATATAGTTACCTCCACCAAGGAAGAAGGTAATGTTTTCAGTGGCATTGGTTGGTTTGTCTGTTACCAACATAACTCAAAAAGTTAACAGATTTTGATGATATTTTCAGGAAAGGTGTGTAATGGCACGGGGAACAGATGATTAGATTTTGGTGATGTTCTGCGAGTGCATACCTCCACCAAGGGCTTTGTTTTTATTTGTGCAGCAGGATTACAGAAAAACTATTGGATGGATTTGGATGAAATTGTCACCAGAGGTGGTTCTTGGGCTAGAGAGGAACCCATAACATTTTGGTGATGATCTAAAAATGCATACCTCTGCCAAGGCTCTTATCTTCTCACAGAGTGTTGGCGACAATAATCCAAAATTACTGGATGAATTTGGATGAAATTTTCACCAGCGGTGGCACTTAAGCTACAGATGAACCGATTACATTTTCGTGATGATCTGAGAATGCACACCTCTGCCAAGGCTCTTATCTTCTCACACAGTGTTAGCAACAATACTCCAAAACTAATGGACAGACTTTGATGCAATTTTCACCACAAGTGACTCTAGGCCTACACACAAATCCATTACATTTTGGAGAAGATCCATGAGAGATGGAAGGAGCCTTGGCGGAAGTATGTGCTCTCTGAGTGCTCTTCTAGTTTAAATGGCAATTTGACCTTGACCTTTGACCATGTATGGTGGATATAAAAAGTCTACACACCCCTGTTCAAATGCCAGGTTTTTGTGATGTAAAAAAATGAGACCAAGAGAAATCCTTTCAAAACTTTTTCCACCAATAATGTGACCTATAACCTGTACAACCCAACTGAAAAAAACTGAAATCTTTTAAGGGGAAAATAAAAAACTTAAAATAACCTGGTTGCATAAATATGCACACCCTTAAACTAATACTTGGTTGCAGCACCTTTGGCTTTTATTACAGCACTCAGTGTTTTTGGGTAGGAGTCAATCAGTGTGGCACATCTTGATGTGACAATATTTGCCCACTCTTCTTTGCAAAAATACTCCAAATCTGTCAGATTGTGAAGGCATCTCCTGTGCACAGCCCTCGTCAGATCACACCACAGATGTTCAATCGGAATCAGGTCTGGACTGTGGCTGGGCCATTCCAAAACCTTAATCTTCTTCTGGAGAAGCCATTCTTTTGTTGATTTGGACGTGTGCTTTGGGTCATTGTCGTGCTGAAAGATGAAGTCCTTCTTCATCTTCAGCTTTCTAGCAGAAGCCTGAAGGGTTTTGTGCCAACACTGACTGCTATTTGGAACTGTTCATAATTCCCTCCACTTTTACTACGGCCCCAGTTTCAGCTGAAGAAAACAGCCCCAAAGCATGATTGTCAAGTGGCCCTCACTCTTGTGAGGTTTGACCAGAAGTTTCCCCCACTTGAACGGGAAGCTTGCTTCGGAAGATAGAACTGGAAGTCACTCAATGACCAAGACTCAACTTTTTTCTTTCCTTTTATTTTGAAAAGTCATCAAGGCCAAGCACAGCCAAGCACAGGTGACCTTTAAATACAAACACAAATAGAGGATCAAGGAAAATGTAACCCAAGAACCCATAAAAAAAAAATCAACATAACCCAAAATCAAATACCGTAAAACGGGGCTATAAGGGACGGCGGGGTAATAAGGGACACTTTTTTTTCGAATTTTCCTTAAATATAACGGCGACAAATTTCTTAAAACTAATATCTATCTACAGGAAAGACAATAACAACACAACTCAGCGTCCTAATCAAAATAAAAAAAGCAGAATTACATTTAAAACATTTCCCAGAAAAGTGTCCCTTATTACCCCGCCGTCCCTTATAGCCCCATTTTACGGTACTCAATTTTTAAACTACTAAAAATTAACCTTGAAATAAGTAGAAAATACCCACATCTCAGACACCCCAGATACTAAATACATCTTAAAACACTATTCAATAATGATTTTTAACCTTACAACTTTAGCAGCTTTTAACTTTTAAACTCTTAAAATACACCCCATTTTTAACTATACTTTTAACCCACATGATAATGCATAACATTTTAACTTACATTTCAATCACGATTTTTTTAATACATCACATTTAACCTAAATTTGATCAAATGATATTCCAAATGCAGCTACAAAGACACATATCACAAATTAACGCTCAACGGCTCCTTCTTCCTTGCTTGAAACAAGCTTTAGTCCTGCAGTCTCCTTTTCCCAAGTCCAGACTCTCCAACCATTTCTCTCACACACTGCCCACTGCCCTGTGAGTAACTGCCTTTAAACTTCCTTAATCGCCAGATCATTCCCACCTGGTGCAATCAACCAACTGCCTTCAGGCTGGGAAGCACACCCAGACCTGAAGCACTCAGACAGAGACGGCGTGGCCTGCAGCTCAGCTCAACAATGATGCTACTGCCACCACCATGCTTCACTGTAGGTATGGTGTTCTTTTGGTGATGAAGCAGTGTTGTGTTTGCACCAAATATACCTTTTGGCATTACGGCCAAAAAGTTCAACCTTGGTTTCATCGTACCATAACACATTTTCCCACATGCATTTGGGAGATTTCAAATGTGTTTTTGCAAAATGTAGCTGGGCTTGAATGTTTTTTCTTTGTAAGATAAGGCTTCTGTCTTGCCATTCTACCCAATAGTCCAGACATATGAAGAAGACGGGAGATTGTTGTCACGTGTACTAAGACAGCCAGTACTTGCCAGAAATTCCTGCAGCTGCTTCAATGTTGCTGTCGCCCTCTTGGCATCCTCCCTCAACAGTTTTCTTCTCATCTTTTTATCAATTTTGGAGGGACGTCCAGTTCTTGGTAATGTTACTGTTGTGCCATATTTTCTCCACTTGATGATGACTGTGTTCCCTGGTATATTTAATGCCTTGGAAATTTTTTTGTACCCTTCTCCTGACTGATACCTTTGGACAATGAGATCCCTCTGATGCTTTGGAAGCTCTCTGCGGACCATGGCTTGTGCTGTAAGATGTGACTACAAAAATATCAGAAAAAGTCTACTAGAACAGCTTAACTTTATTTGGGGTTAATCAGAGGCACTTTAAATGGTGGCAGGTGTGTGCTGACTCCCATTTAACAGGCGTTTGAATGTGATTGGTTGATTCTGAACACAGCCACATCCCCATTTCTAACAGGGTGTGCATATTCATGCAACCAGGTTATTGTAAGTTTTTATTTTTTCCCTTACTTGATTTCAGTTTGCTTTTCAATTGGTTTGTACAGGTTATAGGTCCCATTAACGGTGGAAAAAGTTTTGAAATTATTTATCTTGGTCTCATTTTTTTTTTACATCACAGAGACCTGGCATTTGTATGTTTATTTGCGTATGTAATTTTCCAGTTTGGGATCAATAAAGTCCATCCATCCATCCATCATTTGAAAAGGGATGTGTAGACTTTTTTTTTTTTTTTATATCAAGGTCAGTGGTCACCCAAATTCAAACTTGTCCAAGACTTTTCATAGAAGCACCTGTGGTATCAATTTGAAAAGCCCACGTCATTTTATTCTCTAGTTATTGTGTTCATGCCACTGACACCACCGCTACTGTCCAGCCACCAGGCGGGGTGACAACAATAACGCTTCAAACTTTAGAGGCAGAGGGGTAAAAACTGGGCCACTGCCACTAACCCTAACTAATGCTAATATCCTAATCTACCCAGCTATCATGGCCAAAATATAACAAAATAAGCCAGAATGGCCTATGATATATAATAGACAGAGGATTAATGAACCAGCTGGTCTAATACAGTGACTAAAATTTACAACAAAGCCCTGCCAAAAATTCCTGGGTTGCTAACATGTTTTTCCCACCTGGAAAAAACAGTTAGAGTGACTAGAATTTACAGAGAAGAGCTGAGCTAACTTGCTAGTTAAGCTAGCTGTACTGTAACTGAGTGAGTTCCGTTTGAAGCCTCCTTCCCTCTTCTCCTATGAGGAGAGGGCATGCCACACTAGCCAGGAGGTAGGTCTGAATCAAGTCTGTTAAGCGCTAAGCATGCCAGCCAAATTCCCAAAGGGTGGCAGGAACATTAAGACATTAACATTATGTACAGACGTGGACAAAATTGTTGGTACCCCTCTGTTAATGAAAAAAAACCCCACAATGGTCACAGAAATACTGTAACTTGAATCTGACAAAAGTGGTAATAAATAAAAAGTCTATGAAAATTAACTAATGAAAATCAGACAATGCTTTTGAATTGTGGTTCAACAGAATTATTTTAAAAAACAAACTTATGAAATAGGCCTGGACAAAAATGATGGTACCCTTAACTTAATATTTTGTTGCACAACCTTTTGAGGCAATCACTGCAATCAAATGATTTCTGTAACTGTCAATGAGACTTCTGCACCTCTCAGCAGGTATTTTGGTCCACTCCTCATGAGCAAACTGCTCCAGTTGTCTCAGGTTTGAAGGGTGCCTTCTCCAGACGGCAGGTTTCAGCTCCTTCCACAGATGTTCAATAGGATTTAGATCAGGGCTCATAGAAGGCCACTTTAGAATAGTCCAATGTTTGGCTCTTAGCCATTCTTGGGTGTTTTTAGCTGTGTTTTGGGTCATTATCCTGTTGCAAGACCCATGACCTGCGACTGAGACCAAGCTGTGTGACAATGGGCAGCACATTTCTCTCTAGAATACCTTGATAGTCTTGAGATTTCATTGTACCCTGCACAGATTCAAGACACCCTGTGCCAGATGCAGCAAAGCAGCCCCAGAACATAACAGAACCTCCTCCATGTTTCACAGTAGGGACAGTGTTCTTTTCTTGGTATGCTTCATTTTTGCGTCTGTGAACATAGCGCTGAAGTGCCTTGCCAAAAAGTTCTAGTTTTGTCTCGTCTGTCCATAGGACATTCTCCCAGAAGCTTTGTGGCTTGTCAACATGCAGGTTGGCAAATTCCAGTCTGGCTTTTTTATGATTTGTTTTCAACAGTGGTGTCCTCCTTGGTTGTCTCCCATGAAGTCCACTTTGGCTCAAACGACGGATGGTGCGATCTGACATTGATGTACCTTGACCTTGGAGTTCACCATGAATGTGTTTAGAGATTGTTCTGGGCTCTTTTGTTACCATTCTTCATCAAGTTTCCTCCAGCGGCCACGTCCAGGGAGGTTGGCTACAGTCCCGTGGAGCTTAAATTTCTGAATAATGTGTGCAACTGTAGTCACAGGAACATCAAGCTGCTTGGAGATGGTCTTATAGCCTTTATCTTTAACATGCTTGTCTATAATTTTCTTTCTAATCTCCTGAGACAACTCTCTCCTTTGCTTCCTCTGGTCCATGTTTAGTGTGGTACACACTATGTCACCAAACAGCACAGTGACTACTTGTCACCCTTTAAATATGACAACTGACTGATTACAAGTTTGTAGACACCTGTGATGTTAATTAGAGGACACATCTTGGTTGAACATGTCCCTATGGTCACATTATTTTCAATTTTTTCTAGGGGTACCATCATTTTTGTCCAGACCCGTTTCATGAGTTTGTTTTTTAAAATAATTCTGTTGAACCACAATTCAAAAGCATTGTCTGATTTTCATTGGTTAATTTTCATAGAATTTTTATTTATTACCACTTTTGTCAGATTCAAGTTATTTCTGTGACCATTGTGGGTTTTTCTTTCATTAACAGAGGGGTACCAACAATTCTGTCCACGTCTGTACGTGTGCCCCTGGAATTGTATGAGGTTTAGGATAGTAGCTCACTGGGCTGAGACAGCTTGAAAGTAGTTGGAGAATGGCATTCTCAAGGGATTTTCCAAAATGTCTCAAAATATTATCAGCAGTGCTCATTTTCCTCTCCTGAGTTCCAGGGTCTCACACTCGTCTCGCAGGAATTTTGAACAAGTTCAAAAAATTTTTTGTGACAGTTTTCTCTCAAAATAGTCTAAGAGTCATCGCAGGTGTCTCATACCAATCTCAACCTCATCTCAAGTATTGGGCAGCCATTGCAAGACTGTTGTGAGTGCAAAAAAACTCTAAATTTAGTCTCACGGCTGTTGCGAGAATGTCCTGCAACACTTGCAAGACATGTATGCAAACACCTGCAGAACTTCGGCCAAAAACTTGCTGGGAGTTTGTCAGTGTTTCCTCTGGCTTAAAGACCTTGGCGCAGTGGCAACATATTTTTCCCCCTGGGGGGGGGGGGGGGGGGGGGGGGGCAGTAAACATACCGGAATATGTTAATTTTATACCATTTATTTCTTTTAAAAATTTTACACAGTAACGTTGCATATGGAACTTACCATTTGAAGTATTGTACAACTGAGGCTTGAATATTGGGCCAGTTGGGGTCCCACCCAGACATCCTGTGTTTAGACTTTTTAGTGGCGTCATCTTTCTCTCCTTCTTCTGCCTGAACACTTTCCTCTCCTTGGCTCCTCTCTTCTGTCTCATCTTGCCCTCTCTTAGTGTTTCTTTTTTTCCCATTGCGAGAGTAGGGAAGGGAAAGAAACATTCATAATAGTAATGTACTCATGCATACTTAAATTATATGATCAGGTGGGTACGGTAACCAGAAATTCTACTCATGTAAAAGCAGTGCTTTGAAATTAATAATTAAAAGTAGACAACCAAAAATTTCTGGTTGAGTTAAGGGTACAAAGAGCCCCCACTTAAAAACTTGAGTTATGACTTCAGTCTTGAAGGTTTGAGGTTTTTCCTCAAAATTTACAACAATTTTCTTATAGTTTTCTACTTTTCTCTATAAATCTAAAGTTGAAACCATGTTCCTCAAATTTGTAATTTCCTCTTGTAAAATTGACTTTTCTTGTACATTTGAAACTTTATTATAAATCTGTGGATTATTTTATGACTAATTTTTGTCTGTTTTTTAAAATAAAATTACTGTTTGGGTGTTTTTTTTTTTTTTTTTAGATAAATTTGAAACAGACTGTGGTAATTTTTTTTTTTACTTTTTCCTTATAACAATTTATATTTTTAACCATAGTTTTGCAGTCAGAACAGAACAATAATTTAACTCTGATTACAAAGAAAAAATATTAATAAAATTGTATTTAATGAAATAAATTAACTTAAATAACCAAGGATACCATTATTTCTGTTATAATATTTCTTTATATTTATAGTTGTTGTTTTGTTTTTTTTTAGAAATCTCCTCACCACCCAGACAGCAGGAAAAACCTCCCTTATTTTGAAATCAAATGTTGGCACGTTTAGTTTGTCTGAAGGCTGCTGACAGATTAAAGTCATTGACTTTGTGAATTTCAGTCATCTTAACCTGCCAGGTACATAATAGGGAACTGTAGCGGACTCTAAAGAAATAATTCACCACAATATGTGTTCATGTACAGAATGATCTGTTTAGACAGTTGTAGTTGTGCTCTCAGGCTTTCTCATCAGGCACCTCTCGAGGCAGCCGCTGAAGGACCTCAGTTTAGAGTGAAGAGAGCTAGCGTTTTTAGCTGTTGCTTTTTGTCACTGCTGCTGAAGAATAAAAACGGCACGCCTGCTCATGCGAGAAAAGAGAGAAATTGCCAGTCTCTTCATTCCTGCAATTCCTACAGAACATAACTTAATGTTGTAGTGGCTGGTGAAATATATCCTCAGCAATTCATCAGTCCCCCTTGCCTTTCCCTTCATATGAAGCCGGCTGCACATGAATTCTAACCACATCTCTTACCTAAACGACTCTTCCATTATTGCTCCCATTTCCAGTGGGTTAAAACCATGATAAATGCCTCCAGTGCTTACATACCTCTAATGATTTTTTCTGCATTTAAAGTACTTTAACAAACTCATGTTTCTGTCGGACAGTCATGCTTAGCGAGACACTGCCTGCTGACTGACTGGAAAACTCGCGTGGGCGGGGCGCTTCTAAACTCTGCGCGGATGATGGTCGCGCGCATTGTTCGTGTGCACGCTTGCGGAAAGTCATTGCTTCATATATTTTTCTTATTAAATTCATATCTCCTTGGTGAGGCGGTAAAATTTCTGGCACGGCGGGCCACCCCCGAGAAATGTTACCAGAGGAAACCCTGTTTGTGTAACATCATTGCAACATTCGTGAGACAGTGTGATTCCACGTGAAAACTGTCACAAATTCTCGGATTTGTCTCACTTTTTTTTTTTTTATCTCCAACTAGTTGCGAGCTGACTCAGCCCAGTGAGATACTACCCTAAGTAATGGGATATCTCCACAAGAGGACAGCGAATCCAAACGAGCAGGCAAACCTGCACTAAAATAACGGGGAACTCCGAAAAAAAAATAACATGGCACTTTAAAATGACATCTTACATTGCTTGCTGCATATGATTCCTCATCTTAGCGAAGTGCATGCTAGCCCGCTCTTGCTGCTGACGGGCTTCAGCTTGTTGCCTCTGTGTCAACATCCAAGTAACCTGCGTACTATGGAACAGGGATCAGTAAACTTAATAAGCACCGTAGCTTGATTAAAAAAGACAAGACATTACACAATGTCTTGCATGTAATGCATTATCAGATATGCAGTACAAGATGATGCTGAAAGGAAAGCTTTTGTACTTGTAATCAATGGCAGCCTGGTGCTGATGATGTGGTGGTGGTTGCTGCTGCTGCTGAGGCAAAGGCTGGTGGGAAAGCTGCTCTGCTGGCATGGTGAATGCAGCCGGGTAGCCGTCTTCTGGCCTCATCTTCTTTGGTTCTCTCAGAACAGTTGACGTGAGGTGAGGCGAGTGCATCATCACTGGCGTCTGCACGCTCTGTTCACGGTTCATCCAAACTGCATCACTACTGCTACAGCTGCTCTCTTCTGTTAGGGAAAATAATAGATTCTATTAACTGACCGCTGCTGAAAACAAGTACAATAGTGGTTATGTCAGATCAAAGCCAAAGGTACAACAGGCAATTATGTCTCTGTATGTATGACTAAATTAGCCCACAGTTGTGTTGATGTAGACAAAAATCACATCAATACTCGGTTGCTACAGTACAACCAGACCGTCAATGATGCAGTAACTCATTCTGGCCTCATGGAATCACCCCAAGAATGTTCAGATCTCTTCACCTGTGACTTTGACCTTAAAGTGACACTCTGTCGAAAATCAATTTTTTTTTTCCCTTGTAAACATGTCTGTAACTCGTTTTTTTTATGACTTACAAGACATATCAATAGCAAAATCACTCAAATGTATCATGTCTGTGTTTTTTTGCTGTGACATTACAGTTAAGCTCCTCCCTTGGAAAAAGGCAAGCTTAGACAAAGTGTTTTTGGTGATGTCACTATTACAGGTCTGTAGTGTTGAGCCAATCAGGACATAAGAACTGTTTCTGGCCTGACTGAAGTTAGCCTCCAGGGCCACTTAGCATTTTTAGCCAGCTGATTTGAAAACTTGACCCAAATTAAGATGAGTCTTACCATTAAACTGCTTTTAAGGACCCAGTCATTATCCTGGGCCACTATGCATACAACTGGGAATATCCTTCAAGCAGTAAGTCTTTTTAATTATCATAGGATTTATTCTGTTTAATGTAGCACTAGCCACCATTAGCCCTGATGGGTGTGGGCGGGCCTATTCACAGAACCTGAAGGAGGACACATTTGAACGAGGAGTCAAAGTGAAAAGATTTTGACACAAAACTCAGACAATGAAAGATTTTCTTTGTAGAAAAAGGGCATAAGATACCATTTTAGACAATTGAAATTTGCTTTTATAGGGGATTTATATTCACTGGAGTGTGTCTTTAAGTGCAGCCTACAGACCCAGTTGAGAATCATTATGCATGAATTTGCCAAACATTGGGGAAATTGTCTAGGAGAGTTAACAATTTTCATAAAATCATATACTAAGTGCTGAGCTCGCCTAACCTTTGACCCTGGCCTTGAGTACAACCTTGATGTAGACCCAGCTGTTGATCATATGGCATGAATTTGTTGAGAATTAGTGCCTAGGAGGAGTATTGATTTTTCTGCAATCACATAAGTGCCCAGGTCTCCCGACCTTGACCACAACTTGGATGCAGACCCACCTCAGGATCATTGTGAGTGAGTTTGGTGAGCTTTGAGGCAATTGCCTAGAACAGGTGTCTCCAACCTGTGGCTCCCTGAAGCTTTGAGGGGAAAAAAAACCTTGTATATTTCTAAGAAACAATACACTTTCAAGAAAAAAGTTGCATATTCATGAGAAAAATATAAAAAAAAAGCAGAAAATGAGGAAACCTGAAAATGTATGGGTTTTTTAACTTAGAGAAAAAAATGCTGTTTTTTCAGGAAAAACATACCCAGGAATTTGCAATAAAAAAGTCACAATTTATGGAAAAAATAAAAATATTTACTGGAAAAAGTTGTAGTTTTATGAGAAAAATTTAACAAATTTATGTAAAAAATGATGCTGTTTTACCCATGAAAGGTACATTAAAAGCAAAAATATAATAAAATTATGATAATAGCTGAAAATTTATGCCAAAAATATTGAAAAAAATCGCGATTTTCAAACAACATTCCTGAAAAATTTCCAAGAAAAAGGTCACAAGATCTGCTAAAACAATTCACAAAAACCTACAATTTTCTTAGAAAACTGTCACAAATTTATGTGAAAAATTGAATGAATCAGTTTTTACTTGAAAAAGTGACAAATTGACCAAAAAAGACAAATTTATGACTAAAGCTGAAGATTGTGCAAAAAATATCAAAATTTATGAAAAAAGTTGCAATTTATTGGGGAAAAGATATGTGAAGTCATGAATTTTAGTCAACAAAGGTATCAAATCTGCAAAGAAAAAAAACAACATTTATGCCAAAAATATAACTAATCTTTTAAAAATATTAGTTTAATGAAGAAAACATCCACACAAATTTCCAAGAAAAAAGTCATAATTTTTTTTGCAAATTAATACAAATTTTACCAGAAAAAGTTGTAATTTTGTGAGTAACGGGGTAACAAATTTACTGTGGGCTATATTAATCATATATTCCATAACCTACATATGTTGAAGCATGTGGGAATGTTTGGTGATTACATATGTAAGGCGACTTCACACCTCAGAAAGGACAAAGACTCTCAACCGCCAGTGAAGAACAAAGACGTTCCCAGACACTGCGGTGGAGACCGGAGGAGCTGCCCTCACCCCCAGGGCCATGAGGAGGAGTACCAAGACAATGGGGGGATTAAAATAATAAGGGATGTCAGCCTTTGATATGCATGTCTTTTGTTATGTGCAAGTATAAGTTCACAGAGCCGGAGATACTCGGTCTCTTTTCTTGCTTCTGCTTCTGCACTTAGATGAGACTTGTTAGAGGAGCTGATAATAAACTTTGGTTTATATATCACACCGCCTCGTTCTTCCAAGCTCTTCTACACTGGTGACCCTGACGCGAGTATGGACCAGAGGCGTTCCCCCGCGATCGACTCATCTGTGGCGACCCAGGCAGACGCCGGCGCCCACGCAGACAGGGGAACAGATGGACGACGTTCCCCCCCGGCAGAAGTGATAGAGAGGGCTCAACCGAGCACCAGCACCGCTGAGAGAGCCGAGGCAAGGCATTCTCACCCTGCGGACACAGCAGTGATGGTCTACACAAATGCCGTCACTGTCAAGCTGCCGGACTTCTGGCAGGAAGACCCCGCCTCGTGGTTTCAACAAGCTGAAGCCCAGTTTACACTGGCGGGCATCACGGCCGACGATACGAAGTTCTATCACATCGTCGCCAAACTCGACGCCGCCACTTCGAGGTGTGTGCAGAGCATAATCCGGCGGCCGCCGGCCCAAGACAAATATGAAATACTGAAAGCAACCATCGTGGCAAATTACGTCCCCTCAGCCGAAGAGAGAGCCGAGAGGATCCTGGCGGTCTACAGCCACAGAGGATGCAGACCTAAAGCCCTCATGGAGGACTTGCTGCAGCTTAAAGAGGAGGACAATGACAACTTCCTCTTCCAATTTGTATTCCTCAGCACGCTGCCGCCACACATGAGAGGGACGCTCGCCAACATGCGATGCAACACCCAGCAAGACTTCCGCATGCTGGCCAACGAAGCTCAACGACTCGTCAACGCCTGCAGGGAGCAGACACCCACAGCAGCATCCGCAGACCTCAACGCTGATGCCCAGAGCCACGGCGAGCCTCAACCCACGGAGCAGATCCAGCCCGCGGTGACAGCGGCACGGCCAAAACGTAACAGACGGAGCGATGTTTGTTATTACCACCACCGCTTCGCCGAGAAGGCTCACAAATGTGTTCCCCCCTGCAAATTTAAACGCCAAAGCCGAGAGCCGTTAACGGCAGCGGTTCTCGGCGAGAAAAGCAAGCTGTTATACGTGACGGACGGACACACCGGCAAGCAGTTCCTTATTGACACAGGAGCTCAACTAAGTTTTGTCATGCCCTCCCAAGCAGATCGAGCCATGGGCACCCGGGGCAACGGAGTGGTGGCAGCCAACGGCTCCAACATTGACACTTTTGGCGAAAAAAGCCTGCACCTCCACATCCACGGCCGCAACTACAGATGGACATTTGTTGTAGCGGCAGTGAGTTTTAACTTGTTAGGCGCAGACTTTTTGTGTGCACATGGGTTATTAGTCGATCTAGCGAACAGACGCTTGGTTAATGCACTGTCCTTTGCTTCTATTCCCCGCTCAGCCCGAGTTTCTCCACCACCCGTGCAGGCTAGCGTCACCACAGCAGGAGGTAAGTTTGATCAACTCCTCACCCAATTTCCAGCACTCACAGTTCCCAAATTCTCAGCCACAGCGGCTAAACACGGGGTTGAACATTTTATCCCGACAACGGGCCCACCCGTATTTGCCAAAGCTCGGCGCTTAGATGCGGCCAAGCTCGCCATAGCTCGGGACGAGTTTACTACACTTGAAAAATTAGGCATTATTAAACGTTCGAAAAGCCCCTGGGCCTCGCCACTTCACATGGTTCCGAAATCCGACGGTTCTTGGAGACCGTGCGGCGATTACCGCAGATTAAACAATGCGACAGCGCATGACCGCTACCCAATTCCTCACATTCAGGATTTTTCACTGCATCTGGCGGGTGCGCGCATTTTTTCAAAAATAGACCTGTTTCGCGGTTATCATCAAGTCCCAGTTCGAGCAGAGGACATTCCTAAAACAGCTGTAATAACCCCTTTCAGCCTTTTTGAATTTTTGCGGATGCCTTTCGGCCTCAAAGGCGCCGCCCAAACTTTTCAGCGGATGATGGACGCAGTATTACGCGACCTTCCTTTTGTTTTCGTCTACCTCGACGATATGCTGGTAGCCAGCTCGTCTGAGGAAGAACATGAGCAGCACCTCACTATGGTTTTTCAGAGGCTAGAAGAGCACGGGTTAATAATCAATCCAGCCAAATGCAAATTCGGCGTGTCACAAATTGATTTTTTAGGACACAGAGTTTCTCCGAAGGGGGCAGTCCCACTTCCAGACAAAGTCCACGCGATAAAAAGTTTCCCACGGCCACAAACGGTCAAATCGCTGCAAGAATTTTTAGGAATAGTTAATTTTTACAACCGTTTCCTCCCCCACGCAGCTCAGCTCATGCAGCCCCTATATGACGCGCTCAGAAAACAAAAAGCTTCCAACGCGGTCAAATGGACCCGGGAGCGCGAACGCGCCTTCGTGGAAGTAAAGAGCGCTCTAGCTAATGCCACATTGTTGGTTCACCCCGACCCCTCGGCCCGCATTGCACTAACCACAGACGCTTCGGACCTAGCTATAGGGGCAGTTGTAGAACAACATGTCAGCGGGATCTGGCAACCTTTGGCATTCTTCAGCAAATCGCTAAACCAAACTGAGCGTAAATACAGCACTTCTGACAGGGAGCTGCTAGTGCTTCATTTATCCATCCGCCACTTCCAGTTCTGGTTAGAAGGGCGGAGTTTCACGGCTTTTGTAGACCACAAACCGCTCACCTTTGCCATGGCTAAAATCTCAGAACCATGGTCAGGCAGGCAACAAAGACAGCTGGCTGCGATTTCAGAGTTCACCACAGACATTCGACATGTGGCAGGCAAATTCAACGTGGTAGCAGACTGCCTCTCCCGCGCTGTGACATCGCCAGAGCGCGAGGAGACAGATTATACTACCTCAGCCGCAGAACTCTTCACTAACGCGGACACATACACAGCACCAATCCATGCAGGGATAGATTATGCAGCCATGGCACAGGAACAAAGCAGTGACGCGGACGTGCGCGCACTCCTGTCTGGACCAACAGGGTTAAGGCTGGAGGAAAGGGGTTTACGCGACGGCGTGCCCCCCCTAATATGCGATATTTCAACCGGCCGACCTCGCCCGTTAGTCCCAGCCACATGGCGCCGCCGTATTTTCGACTCAATTCACTCCCTCGCGCATCCAGGTGTGCGCGCCTCGGTTAAAATGGTCGCCGAAAAGTTTGTGTGGCCTGCGCAAAAACGTAAAAGAATGGGCAAAAACTTGCATTTCTTGTCAGCGCGCCAAAATACACAAACACACAAAAGCCCCTCTGGAGCCTTTTCCAATCCCTGCTAGAAGGTTCGACCACGTTCATGTCGACCTCGTGGGGCCACTACCTTCCTCCCAAGGTTTCACACACCTGTTAACAATGATAGACCGCACCACACGCTGGCCAGAGGCAGTCCCTCTGGCGTCAACTACAGCGGAGGAAGTCGCTCGCGTTTTTTTGACAAACTGGGTGGCACGTTTCGGCGTCCCATCGGACATCACGTCCGATAGGGGGCCTCAATTTGTCTCAGAGCTTTGGTCAGCCATGGCCAGCAGCTTAGGGGCGACAATTCACCGCACCACCGCTTATCACCCTCAGGCTAATGGGTTATGCGAGCGTTTTCACAGATCTTTAAAGGTCGCCCTCAGAGCCTCACTAACGGATACAAATTGGGTAAATAAACTTCCCTGGGTTTTATTGGGGTTGCGTGCTGCGCCTAAAGAGGATCTAGACGCCTCTCCAGCAGAATTAGTTTTTGCACAATCTCTCAGGTTCCCGGGTGAATTTTTACCAGAGAACCCAGAGCCAAAGCATCTTCCAGCCCCGAGGTTTTTAGGCAGCAACGGACCGGACTCTCTCCCCGGACCGGCACATCACTCTTTTCCACGGGTTTTTGTCCCCCAAGCTCTAAAAAACGCTGAATTCGTTTTTGTTAGGCATGAAGCTTTAAAACCAACTTTCCGCCCAGCATACGATGGGCCATTCAGAGTGCTGGAACCTGGTGACTAACACTTTGTGCTTGATTTTGGGGATAGAAAAGAAACAGTCAGCATTGACAGACTTAAACCTGCCTTCTTGTTGAGAGACGAGCCTGCACAGTTGGCGAGAGCACCTCGGCGGGGTAGACCCCCCAAGAGAAAAGACTCAGCCCCCCTGCAGGGAACAAATAATCACTCTCCTCCCCAAGCTGCAGATTCCTTACAGGAAGGTCCCAGCAGGACGCCCAAGCGGACCCACAGCAGATTCGGGAGAAGATTAAAACCCAGACAGCACAGGGGCTGATGCAAACTACTCAACAGTTGTTCACTAATTGTGCTGTAACAGTTTAGGACTGACTTGTCATTTTACTATGTTGTTATGATTACCACTGAACTCTCTTAGGAGCATGGCTGCTGGAAAGTTTCTTCTGTGGCAAGAGGTATAGCAGTTAGTATGTCATAGTAATTATCTTAAACTGTGAATTTTTTCTATTGTCCTTTTCTTAGTCGTTTGGGGGGGGGGCTGTGGGCTATATTAATCATATATTCCATAACCTACATATGTTGAAGCATGTGGGAATGTTTGGTGATTACATATGTAAGGCGACTTCACACCTCAGAAAGGACAAAGACTCTCAACCGCCAGTGAAGAACAAAGACGTTCCCAGACACTGCGGTGGAGACCGGAGGAGCTGCCCTCACCCCCCAGGGCCATGAGGAGGAGTACCAAGACAATGGGGGGATTAAGATAATGAGGGATGTCAGCCTTTGATATGCATGTCTTTTGTTATGTGCAAGTATAAGTTCACAGAGCCGGGGGTACTCGGTCTCTTTTCTTGCTTCTGCTTCTGCACTTAGATGGGACTTGTTAGAGGAGCTGATAATAAACTTTGGTTTATATATCACACCACCTCGTTCTTCCAAGCTCTTCTACATTACCATCAAAAAAGCTTCAAATTTTTGACAAAAACTCTCTCAATCTGGATGTTGTCATGCTGGCTCCAATTTTTCCTGTGGTGCATGCCATTTTTTTAAGACAAAAATCACTCAAAGTGGCTGTGAAGTATGGGTTGCTGAGCCCCGGCCTAGGAATAGCAATTTTTCTAAAATCACCTGTGCCCAGATCTCCTGACCCTTGACCTTGAGCATAACCTGGATGCAAACCCACCTGGGGCTCATTATGTACGAGTTTGGTGAGCATCAGGGCAAATGCCTAGGAGGAGTAGCGATTCCCATGAAATGTGGATGGACAGACGATGAGTCATCACATTAGCTCCTTTCAGCTCAGCCAGAATGAGCAAAAAAAATAAACCTTTGAATTGCTCACCCTCGGGTAATCTCCTTTTGGTAGCAATGGTTGGCTTGGACTTCTTGCTCCTGACGGTGGATCCTCGACTGCTGATCCCGCTGACGACAGACATGGTGTCGTCGTCAGCTCCAGGCTGCAAGGAATTCCTGTAGGAGATGAGAGGCAACCAGCAGTCCTCTCGCTGCAGGGCCATTTGAAATGTCATGAATCGCTCCAGGTACATGTGGCTGTAGAAGTGAGAATGACAGTCACCAATAAAACCCTTTTTAAAAAGAAGTTCAACCTGATACCACTTCATGACTCAAGCTTACACTGTCCTCTTGTCTTGTCGAATTAGTTTGCTTGAGAACTCAGTCAGGATATCCAAAAATGCTAAATTTAATGGTGGACTCCCTTCTCCTTGGGGACTTGGCTCTTTAAATGCAAACTCAATTCCATCCCTAGAACAAGTACACACAAAATAATAAATGAACTGCGTTTCACTGTAAGAACTGTGCAGTAGGCAAAGGATTACTTACTTATGTAACATGGCGATAGCTTCTCTGGTCTTCAACTGATCCAAACCAAACGTCAATGAAAAGCGTCTGGCGAGCTCTTTTATGCCACAGAAGGCTGAAGATGAGCGATCAAAATTGATGCCAAGTTCTGACAACATCTCATTGAACAGCTATGAAAGACAACAAAATACATTTTAAAGCACACTTATTTACAAGAAGCTTAAAAGACTAAGAACTGGATGTGTCAGTGTCAATGTATTGATAACTGCATGGACAACTAGTATTTTTATCTATTAGTTAATTTTACATAACCATTAGAACCATACTATAATCATGAGAAAGCTTTTGGTGTCAGGTGACATGTTATACAACCATAGCTAACAAAGCAGAATGTTCAAAGCCACCAGCAACATCCCCAATACAGCAACTAATGTACAGCAGCAGAGAAGACATCGTCGTTGCATAATCGATGGACAACCAGAGAGAGAGAATGACATAGGGAATGCCAACCTTGACATCTGACCTTTTGTTTCAAAACTCCAGCAAAAGGAAAAAAAAAAAAAAATCATCCAAACGAAGCCAAGCTGCAATATGAGCATCATCAGTGTATATCAAACCCCAGTGTTTCCTCTGGCTTAAAGACCTTGGCATGGTGGCAACATATTTTTCCGGGGGCTGGGGCAAATGACACTATTGTAACCGGAATATGTTAATTTTGCACTATTTCTTTTTTTATTTTGTACAGTAACTTTGCATATGGAACTTACAATTTGAAGTACTGTACAACCGAGGCTTGAATGTTGGAATATTGAGCCAGTTGGGGTCCCACCCACACGTCCTGTGTTTGGACTTTTTACTGGTGTCATCCTTCTCTCCTTCCTCTGCTCTCACCTCTCCTGGACCCTCTGCCTGAACACTTTCCTCCCCTTGACTCCTCTCTTCTGTCTCATCTTTCCCTCTCTGAGCCCTGTCTACTTCAGGCAGATTAGAAAATATCAAGTGTCACATTTTGTCCTGCAGGATTTTTTTTTGTCATGGTTTACATTTGTGACAAAAATATGTGTATTTTTTGTATTTTTATTCTAGTGTTTCTTTTTTCCATTGAGAAAGAGTAGGAAAGGGAAGGGAAAAAAAGATTAATAATGGTAAGTTACTCATGCATACTGTTGAGCTGAGCTGCAGGCCATGCCCTCTCTGCCTGAGTGCTTTAGATCTGGGTGTGCTTCCCAGCCTGAGGGCAGTTGGTTGATTGCACCAGGTGGGAATGATCTGGTGATTAAGGGAGTTTGGAGGTAGTTACTCACAGGGCAGTGGAGAGTAAGCAGTGTGTGAGAGAAATGGTTGGAGAATTTGGACTTTGGAAAAGACTGCAGGACTAAAGCTTGTTTCAAGCAAGGAAGAAGGAGCCGGTTTTTCATCTGTGCTTGGCTGTGCTTGGCCTTGATGACTTTTCAAAAATAAAAGGAAAGAAAAGGAAAAGCTGAGTCTTGGTCACTGAGTGACTCTCAGTTCTATCTTCCGAAGCAAGCATCCCATTCAAGTGGGGGAAACTGCTGGTCAAACCTCACAAGAGTGAGGACCACTTGACAGTGAAAAACCGCTGTAGAGACTGGAACAGAGAACCCTGAACAGCAACCGGCCAGGCCTGGAAGTCCAGAGGCCTGGTAGCACACTGAATAGCACCTTACTCAATCCTTTCGGGAAAGAAGATGGCTGACTCAAAGTCACTGGAGCAGCTTAAAGCCAATAGGACATCTGTGAAGCGGCAATTCTCCTGGCTGGCCAACAACATTGTCCGGATGCACGCCATAATGTCTGAAGAGGAGCTCTGAGACCGTTTCAAAAAGCTCATAGTTGAGGCCAACAACGTCATGGAAGCCAATGATGATGTGGAGGCCCAGTACCTTGCAGAGGCGGAGCTGGATGCAGATCCTGAAGAAGTTCCTGGGTTGAGCGAGCAGCAAAAGGCCGATGTTGGGAAAACTGCGAGTGAGTGTGAATTGAAACTGAAAAAGCTAAAGGACCTCATCCAAAAGACACGTTGGGCCAACTTTGGAGAGGAGGAACGGATGATGGTGGTAAAAGCTGCAGAGGAGAAGGTAAAGAGTGTGATTTCCTTTGAACCCGGAAGAAATAAGGAGGCCTTTGACTTTATGTTTGATTACATGGAAAGTCTGGTTAAGAGGGCAAAAGAGCTATACACACAGTGGAAGTGTTGGGCCCCTCCTGTTGAGCAGGAAGACTTCCAGCTGCATATACAAGAGCTTGAGCAGTTCATTCTTAAGTTGGTGTCAAGAAAAGCAGAGTTTATTCAAGCAAAGGCTAAAGAAGATGCCAAAAGAATTTTGAGTGCAGCTTCCATCTGCTACCCAACATCAGCCATTAGACTGAAGCCAACCTCCCTCCCCAAGTTTACTGGCATCAGGCGAGACTTTCATCGCTGGAAAAGAGACTGGGAGGCCCTTCAGAGGCAAGGAGAACCCACTGGGTCAAAGAAAGTCAAAAAGTTCCAGCTTCTTGACAGTTTGGATGAGAAAATAATAAGAGATCTTCGGCTGATGACCTACAGTACAGCAGATGACATGTTTCGTGTCCTGGAGAACCGGTTTGGAAGCCAAACTGCAATTGCTATTGAAATAGTTGAGGAGCTCCAGATACTTCCAGCTGTCAAAAGTCACCAGCCCAGGAAAACTGTAGAGCTCATCCAAGCTGTTGAGAAAGCCCTTGAAGACCTGAGTGACCTTGGTGACACTGGTGCTTTAAAAAACCCTCTGGTGACAAAGTCAGTTGAAAGTAAGCTTCCAGATGCGTTGAAGAAAGTGGCTTCTCTATGTAGCTGAGAGGATCAGTGCCGAACCAGAGAAGCACTTTGACAGTCTTCTGGCCTTCCTCAAGAGTCAAGAGAGCATCTATGAACAGCTGGATCAATTGAGGGATGAAGAGCCACCAAGGAAAGAGACCCGATCTGAGCAAAGGCAAGCCAGAACCAGAGCCTCAAACCAGTCAAGTAGCCATCTCTCAGGATGCGTCGTCTGTGGGGACATCAAGCATAAGAAAAAGCTGTACTCCTGCAAAAAGTTCCGTGTGCTCAAGTTCACAGAGAAGAAGGATGCAGTGCAAAAACTGGGAGCCTGCTGGAAATGTCTGGAGGTCCATGATGACAACAATCACTGCAAGACTTCATTCCTGTGCAAAAATCCTGAGTGTGAGGGCAAGAGAGCCACAGACCATCACTACTACCTGTGTCCCAATGCTGGAGCATCCAGAGGCAGCACGGCCCAGAGGAGGAGCAAAGGCAGTACAGTGGGAGGTGGCAATAAGAGGAATTACATCGAGGCCCAGGAAGAATTCTTCAGAAAGCTCTCACCTGAATTAGCCCAACAATGCCGGGACACATTCTGCAACACAGCAGCAAGCACCTCCCATGTCGCAAAGAGTCACTCAAGTCTTCTGGCAGAGAGCGGCCTAGCGGAGTGGCCTGTCATCATGATGCTGCTGGAGGTAACAGCTAATGCTGGGCAGAAAATTGGGACCCTAATCAACCTAGCTTCTGACACCAATTATATCACCCATGAGGCAGCAGGTCGGCTTAATCTTAGAAGTGAAGACATCATGCTTGTGGTCCATGGTGTAGGAGGCATGAAAATTTATGTTAAAACAAAGCGGTACCTCCTGAAAATTCATATTAACACCTCAAGAGGTACTCTCAAGTCCCATCAGCTGATTTGCTACGGCTTAGACAGCATTGCTGATATCCACAGATATGTGTCAGCCAAAAAACTGCAAGAGTTCTTCCCAGATGTCCCGCTCAGTGACCTGGTAAGACCAAGAGAGATTCAGCTCCTTGTAAGTCACAAGGAGGGTCAGCTGGCTCCACAGAAGATTCGCACAGTGGGGGACCTCGTGCTGTGGGATGGACCAATGGGAAAGACAGTTGTGGGCACTCATCCTGAGCTGTTTGAAGAGGTCACTGTATCAGCCCACACATCAAGAACGCACTTTGCAAGGTCTATGAGAACTGCTGCTGTAAAGTATGAAGAACATACCTGCGCAGTCCCCATTTATCCTCCACAAAGCCAGCAAGCCTCAAATGCCGTCCAACCTCATCAATCAAGTTGTGTAGCTACTACTTCCAATTTCCTCGAGTGGTGGAAATGGGATAGTATTGGCGCTGGTTGCGTCCCGAGATGCGGGGGCTGTCGCTGTGGGAACTGCCAGCCAGGTGGCAAGGAAATGACCCTCGCTGAAGAAAGGGAGCTGGAGGTGGTAAAGAGTGGCCTCACATATGTAGCTGATGATGATCACAGTGAGAGGCCTCACTGGCACACCAAGTACCCCTGGGTAGCAGATCCAGCCTCATTACCAAGCAACAGGAGTGCAGTTGAAGTCACATTCTTCAGGACTAAGAGGCAGCTGGCTAGGGAGCCAGAGTGAAAGGCTGCCTATGCTGCGCAAATTCACGAGATGGTCAAGCGCCGGGCCGCAATGAAGTTGCCTAAAGACGTCCTTTATGCATGGACTGGTCCAGTATGGTACATCAGCCACCTCATCGCACCCAACCCACACTCTGCTACAATTCCGGTGAGACTAGTTTGGAACAGTAGTCAAAAGTGCAGAGGGGTGAGTCTCAATGATCTCCTGCTAAAAGGCCCAGACGTCCTCAATTCCATCCGTGCTGTGCTTCTCAAATTCCAGTGGGGAACTTTTGCTGCGTTGGGAGACATAAAGAAAATGTACAATTCAGTGTGGCTTGAAGACCAAGAGGTGCATTTGCATAGGTTCCTGTGGCGTGGCTCTGAAGAGGAGGAGCTGGGTGAATATGCAGTCAGGAGAGTTAACATTGGAGATAAGCCAGCAGGTTGTATTGCTCAACTCACCATGAGAGAGACGACTAATCTCCCTCAGTTCAGCCATCTTGAGGAAGAGCGTCGAGTGCTGCAGGAGGACAGCTATGTCGATGACTTGTTAACCTCTCCTGACAACTTAGACCAGCTCAAAGTCATTACAGAAAATGTAGAGCAGATCCTGAAAGCAGGAGGGTTCGAGTTGAAGCCGTGGGTCTTCTCTGGCCAAGGTAGGAGGGAGTCTGTTGGAAAACGGGAACAGGTGGTTATTCCAAAGACTGCGATCCTGCCAAATCAGCTCAAAGAGGAGGACAATAAAACTCTTGGCCTTGGCTACTCCCTGGAGGATGATAAGCTTTATGTCATGGTTGGGTTAAATTTCTCAAAGAGGAAGAGGAAAATGAGACTCGGCCAGGACCTTCAATTGGAGCAGGTGAGAGCCCAGACGCCAGACTCACTGACACGACGAGAGTTACTCAGCCAAGTTTCTGGATTGTACGACCCGATTGGTCTGACGACGTCTGTAAAGCAGAAAGGGACCATTTTGGTTCGGCGAGCATTTCAGGAGGCCAAACCCAAGTGCAGCACCATCAAAGATACTTGGGACCTTGCGCTATCAGGAAAGCTCAGAGAAGATGCCATCAGCCTCTTTGAAGAATATGCCCAGCTGAGTAAGGTCAAGTTTCACAGAGCTCTGACGCCAGTGGGCACATCGGCTGAACCTAATGCAATCACCTTCTCTGATGGCAGCGAGCATGCTTATGGTGCCGTCCTGTATCTGCGGTGGGCCTGTGACCAAGGTTGTACGGTGAGGCTGGTGGAGTCTAAAGCTAAATTAACTCCCTTAGACCACAAGGGGGAAGTAGTCAAGGCAGAGCTTTGTGGAGCAGTATTTGCCGCCCGGTTGAAGAAGTACTTTGAGCAACATAGCCGAATTCAAGTCAAGCAATGGTATCACTTTGTTGACAGCCAAACAGTCCTTGGTGCAATTCAACGTGAGAGCTATGGCTTTCAGACCTTTTTCGCCAACAGGATTGAAGAAATCCAAAGCAGCACGCAACTTCAGGATTGGTGGTGGACCACTGAACATTGCTGATATCATCACGCGTGGGGCTGGTCCAAAAGATTTGGATGAAAATTCACCATGGCAGCAAGGACCAGAGTTCCTGAGTCTACCAGTGGCCAATTAAGTCTGCAAAGGATGTATCAGCCACTGCCAGAGAGAGTGTTGGAAAAATGCAGAAGAAATCATTTGTTGCCACACTCACAAGAGCTCAGGTGAAGAAAGAGCCACCAGATCCGGCGCATCGGAGGCCACCTGCTGGTGTTGCTGTTCGAAACCTGATGGATGAAGGACGGTTCAGCAATTTGGCTCACCTGGTTAAGACAGTCGCTTGGGTCTAGAGGGCAGCAAAATGCTTTGCAGCTAAAAATAAAATCCTGGGAACCCCAAAGTGGGAGGTGGTTTCATCAGCCGGGGTCATCACTGCAACGGAGTGCCAAGATGCTTTAATAGGCCTTTTCCTTGCTGCACAAGAGGGTGTGATCTTTCCAACTACCACAATAGACCGGCTGGTAGTCTTCAAAGAGGAAGAAACTTGGCTACTGGTTTGTGGTGGGAGAGTCCAGGCTTTTAATGAAGACAAAGTTGGTGTCCCCCTCATACCTTACAGTGCCTGGGTTGCAACTCTGTTGGTTCGTGAAGCTCACAGCAAGGGTCATGAGGGAGTGGATGCAACCCTATAGAAGGTGACAAAGAGAGCATGGGTCATCAATGGACGAAGAATTGCTCAAAAAGTCATTGAAAACTGTGTGATTTGCAAGAAAGCCAGAGCTAGAAGATGCCAGCAAGTGATGGGTGATCTGCCTCAAGAGAGAACTGGGCCAGCATCCCCATTTGAGTTCACTGCAGTTGACCTGTTTGGACCTTATCTGGTCAAAGACGATGTGAGGAAGAGAGTCACAATGAAGGTTTGGGGAGTCGTATTCTGCTGTTTGGCCAGTAGAGCAATCCACACATAGCTAGCCAACACCATGTCGACTGAAAGCTTTCTGATGGCTTATCAGAGGTTTACAGCAATTTGAGGGCATCCTAAGAAGATTTGGTCCGATCCAGGGACCAATTTTGTCGGTGCCAAGCCTGTTCTGAAAGAGTTGTATCAGTCTTTGGATGGCCTCAACAGGTCTGCTGTGGAGGAGACTTCAGCTCAAAATGGAACCAACTGGCATTGGAAAATCCAGCCAGCTGATTCACCTCATCAAAATGGCTCTGCTGAAGCAGCTGTTCGGATTGTGAAGAAGGCGTTCCAGAGTCTGGGAAGAGACTCAGGGCTCAGTTACAGCAAACTTCAGACAACACTTCAGCTAGCCGCTAATCTTTCTAATGAGCGTCCCATTGATGCCAGGGTGCAGAGCCATGAAGACACCGTGCAGTACATTACACCCAATACACTTCTGTTGGGATGAGTATCATCAAATGGTGACTGGAAAACATTCAACTTCGTAAGCTACTGTATCCCTGTAAGAGACTTCAGGAAATGCAGCACCAGGTAAATAAATTCTGGAGGTCCTGGAGCCAACTTGCCGGTCCTAATCGCTTCATGAGGAGTAAATGGCACACCACACAGAGGAACATTACAGTTGGAGATATTGTTTGGCTGTGTGACCAGAATGCATTGAGGGGTCATTTTAAGCTTGGGAGAGTCATCAGTGTCAACCGAGACCCCAGAGGCATTGTACGAGATGTGAATGTTAGAGTTGTGGCAAGCTCCTGTGTTCCTGAGGTGAGGCCTGCAACATCAGCATCCAAGCATCCTGCCTCCAGCATTCGGAGGGACCTTCAGTCCACAATTCTTCACCGGGACGTCCGACGTTTGGTGGTCCTGCTGCCAGTGGAGGAGCAGGCAGGAGGCCCAGGAGGAAATCTCTGACCACTAGTTCACTGTGTGCGATCTTTCCAGCAGTTTCCGTGGGAAGATCGAGTGGGAGATGTTGAGCTGAGCTGCAGGCCACACCCTCTCTGCCTGAGTGCTTTAGATCTGGGTGTGCTTCCCAGCCTGAGGGCAGTTGGTTGATTGCACCAGGTGGGAATGATCTGGTGATTAAGGGAGTTTGGAGGTAGTTACTCACAGGGCAGTGGAGAGTAAGCAGTGCCTGAGAGAAATGGTTGGAGAATTTGGACTTTGGAAAAGACTGCAGGACTAAAGCTTGTTTCAAGCAAGGAAGAAGGAGCCGGTTTTTCATCTGTGCTTGGCTGTGCTTGGCCTTGATGACTTTTCAAAAATAAAAGGAAAGAAAAGGAAAAGCTGAGTCTTGGTCACTGAGTGACTTCCAGTTCTATCTTCCGAAGCAAGCATCCCATTCAAGTGGGGGAAACTGCTGGTCAAACCTCACAAGAGTGAGGGCCACTTGACACATACTTAAATTACATGATCAGAGGTGGGTATAGTAGCCAGAAATTCTACTCATGTAAAAGCAGTGCTACGAAATTAGTAATTAAAAGTAGACAACCAAAAATTTCTAGTGGAGTTAAGGATACAAAGAGCACCCACTTAAAAACTTGAGTAATGACTTCAGTCTTGAGGTGTTTCTCCCAAATTTATAACAATTTTCTTATAGTTTTCTACTTTTCTCTGTAAATGTATCTAAATTTGAAACCATTTTCCTCAAATTTGTAATTTCTTCTTGTAAAATTGACCTTTCTTGTACATTTGAGACTTTATTATAAATCCGTAGATTATTTTATGGCTAATTTTTGTCTATGATTTTAAATAAAATGATTTTTTTTAATAAATTTGAAACGGTGTGGTAAAATTTTGACTTTTTTTCCTTATACAATTTACATTTTTGACCATAATTTTGCAGAGCCAGAACAGCGCAATAATTTAACTCTGATTTCAATGAAAAAAATATTAATAAAATTATATTTATTGAAATAAATTAACTTAAATGACGAAAGATGCAGTTATTTCTGTTATAATATTTCTATATATTTATAGTTTTTTAGAAATCGCCTCACCACCCAGACAACAGGAAAAACCTCCCTTATTTTGAAATCCAAATGTTGGCACGTTCTGTTTGTCTGAAGGCTGCTGACAGATTAAAGACATTGACTTGGTGAATTTCGGTCATCTTAACTTGCCAGGTACATAATAATGAACATAAATTAGTTAATAATGTAGTGGCTGGTGAAGTAAATCCTCAGCGAGTCATCAGTCACTCTTGCCTTTCCATGCATACAGTGGATATAAAAAGTCTACACACCCCTGTTCAAATGCCAGGTTATTGGGATGTAAAAAAAAAATGAGACCAAGATAAATCATTTCAAAACTTTTTCCACCATAAATGTGACCTATAACCTGTACAACCCAAGTGAAAAACAAACTGAAATCTATTAAGGGGAAAAATCAAAAACCTGTAATAACCTGGCTGCATAAAAATACACACCCTTAAACTAATACTTTGTTGCAGCACCTTTGGCTTTTATTACAGCACTCAGTCTTTTTGGGTCAGTCTCTTTTCTATCAGCGTGACACATCTTGATGTGACAATAATTGCCCACTCTTCTTTGCAAAAATGCTCCAAAACTGTCAGATTGTGAGGGCATTTCCTGTGCACAGCTCTCTTCACATCACCCCACAGATGTTCGATAGGATTCAGGTCTGGACTCTGTCTGGGCCATTCCAAAACCTTAATCTTCTTCTGGTGAAGCCATTCTTTTGTTGATTTGGATATGTGCTTTGGGTCATTGTTGTGCTGAAAGATGAAGTTCCTCTTCATCTTCAGCTTTCTAGCAGAAGCCTGAAGGTTTTGTGCCAACACTGACTGGTATTTGGAACTGTTCAAAATTCCATCCACCTTGACTAAGGCCCCAGTTTCAGCTGAAGAAAAACAGCCCCAAAGCATGATGCTGCCACCACCATGCTTCACTGTAGGAATGGTGTTCTTTTGGTGATGAGCTGTGTTGTGTTTGCACCAAATATACCTTTTGAAATTATGGCCAAAAAGTTCAACCTTGGTTTCATCGGACCATAACACATTTTCCTACATGCGTTTGAGAGATTTCAAATGTGTTTTAGCAAAATATAGCCAGGCTTGGATGTTTTGATTTGTAAGATAAGGCTTCCGTCTTACCACCCTACTCAACAGTCCAGACATATGAAGAAAACGGGAGATCGTTGTCACATGTACTAAACAGCCAGTACTTGCCGGAAATTCCTGCAGCTCCTTCAATGTTGTTGTAGGCCGCTTGGCAGCCTCCCTCAACAGTATTCTTCTCATCTTTTTATCAATTTTGGAGTGACGTCCAGTTCTTGGTAATGTCACTGCTGTGCCATATTTTCTCCACTTGATGTGCATATTTATGCAACCAGGTTATTGCAAGTTTTTTATTTTTCCTCTTAAGATTTTAGTTTGTTTTTCAATTGGATTGTACAAGTTATAGGTTACATTAATGGGGGAAAAAGTTTAAATGATTTATCTTGGTCTCATTTTTTTACATCACAAAAACCTGGCATTTGTGTGTAGGCATTTTATATCCACTGTATGAAGCCTGCATATGAAGCCTAACCACACCTGTTTGCTAAATGACTCTTCATTATTGTTCCTGTTACCAGCGGGTTAAAACCACAATAAAATGCCTCTCAGGATCACTTATTTCAAATATTCAGATGATACAGCTCTAATCACAGACGATCACTCTGTTCTGGACTATTGCAACACTATTACAGACTTCACCCAGTGGTGTGACAGCAACCATCTCCACCTCAATGTTCCGAAAACAAAAGAGTTAATAATCAGCCCCCCTACTCCCCAGCACCCCATTACTATTAATAATCAAATGGTAGGAAAAGTAGACAGTTTCAAATATCTTGGAGTTATACTGGACAAACTTACTTTTGACCAACACACCATGGACATTAAAAAACGGAGTCACCAGAGCTCAGTGGATTTCATGTTGCTCCACACCTTCTGTTATTATACCAAAGCATCATCCAACCCATTCTACTGTACTGTTCCACCTGTTTTTATAACATGCTCTCTGTTAAAAATCAGACAAAACTCACACATATAATGAGTCCTGCTATGAAAATTATTGGTCTGACCACGCCCAACCTTACTGAGCTTAATAACAGGGCCATTACACACATTGCAATCTCAACAGAACAGGACTCTACACACCCACTACATGAATATCTCACTCCACTGCCCTCGGGATACAGGTACCGGACATTAAGATACAGAAGGGCTCACTTTGGAAAAAGCCTGACTCCTGCAGTCATAGTTGCCCTAAACAACAGACCCCGCTGAGTGTTTCCTGGTTCACTGTGCCATTCTGTTTTGTCTTGTAAAGTGCTATTTACCTTTATGTGTTGTTACTGCTTGTCTATTATATGGAGTTCTAATGTACAGGTCTGTGAAAAAGAATTTCCCCTTGGGGACAATAAAGTCTAAAGTCCACTGCTTACATACCTCTTTTGCTTTTTTCTGCATTTAAAGTACTTAAGCTCATGTTTCTCTTGGACAGACACTGCCTGCTGACTGGAACACGCAGGCAGAGTGCTTCCAAACTCCGTGTGGATGACGGTCACGTGCGTTGTTCGTGTGCGTGCTTGTGGAGCGCCATTCCATCATATTTTTTCTTAAATTTGTGTTTCCTTGGCATAGCGGCATAATTTCAAGAGTGGTGGCCCGCCACATGGAAATGTTACCAGTAGAAACCCTAAAACCCTGGTACCAACT
The DNA here is from genome assembly GCA_020510985.1 of Pholidichthys leucotaenia. Classification (NCBI taxonomy): domain Eukaryota; kingdom Metazoa; phylum Chordata; class Actinopteri; order Cichliformes; family Pholidichthyidae; genus Pholidichthys; species Pholidichthys leucotaenia. The sequence goes on along the minus strand of CM035839.1, from coordinate 226,957,039 downwards.
TTCAAAACCATCGGAACAAAACTGTAGGACAGAGGGAGAGACGGATAGACGGACTGCCCCATGACATAATCCCCCTTCGGTCTTCGACTGGTGGGGGATTAAAAAAGTGCAGGTGTCCCCTTTAATATGTAGTTGAAATTTTAGAAAAATGGCTGAACTTGCCAATTAGTAAAAAAGCAGATATTAACCAGACATAAATGAGTCAAACCAACAGCAGTATCAGCACCAATAAAGCTGTCATATTAAGTAAAAAGTAAACAACGAGTGCCAAAACAACAAGGTAAATGGATTGAATGAAACTTACTTTTTGGAGGCTCGATATGAGCGTCTTTGCGCACTGTATTTTGTCGATTTGTCTTGTTTTACTCATCGTATCCTTGATGATATCTCCATAGTCATTGTAATACTGAGGAGAAATAAAATGATTCTGTTTTAATCTAAAAGCTGATTCAGATGACTTCATGAACACAAAATGACTTTAAACCTACCCTCATGTACTGTTTAAATATATCTGCCCCAGTGTTCATTTCCACCACATTGTAAATGATTAATTTGCAGTAGGCAGCAAGGAGGTTTCTTCTCTTGTGGAGAGCCTCAATTTTACTGGCTTCATCATCTTGCTGACCATCTGAAACACTCAAACAATTAGAAAAGTGCCCAGTCCTTTATCCTCTTCAATTCTACTTTTAAATGTAACTGACTCCAACCTGTGCTGTTGTCATCATCCTGATCGATGAAAACTTGGTCCAGGATGAAGTTGAGCAGCTCTGCCTGCAAAGATGAGTCTGGCATATAGACCAGAGGCTCTAGTTGTTCCCGGCCTGATGACATAATTTGGTGACTGAAGATCAACAGCAGATCACACAATATGGTGAAGGCCTGGAATAGAAACAACACTTCAGCATATATGGAAATAGTGACAAACCAAATTGTTGGTCATAGGGGAAGAAATTGTTTAAAAAAGTGTAGAGAACAGATGAATCTAACTCATGCTAATCCAACCTGCTCTTTGACTGCCGTGTTGATGCTGCTTATGTAACGCTGACACATTAAGCAGAAAGCCCTCATCTGCTTCCTCAAGGTCACCAGGTCACCCTGAAAGGAGAAAGTCAGTCCTTAAAGTGATAAACTATTTTAATCGAGCTGTTCGATTAGATTGTCCTCATGAGTTTCAGTGAGCATAGTTTAGCAGTTAAAAAGAGATTAAATGGTTATTTCATTGATTTTTAGTTAAATCCTTTCATTCTTAGATACCACTGGAGTATCATCATGTGATTAACATTTTAAAATAATTCTTGAATTACCTTGAATAAAATCAAGCCATTTTGGCTTCTCCTTATGGGAATGTTCTCTTTATGTAAACTTACTAGGGATTGGTTGTCTTTCACAAACATGAAGTTTAAACAGTAGTGAGTGGGGTCATTGTGTCACAGCTGTGTATCTTACATGACCATATTAACAATATCCATGAGGCACTATTCTGTTCCAAGAGTGGGGAAAAAAGTTGGCTTACTGTATACGTGCAGTGCATCCGGAAAGTATTCACAGCGCTTCACTTGTTCCACATTTTGTTATGTTACAGTCTTAATCCAAAATGGATTAAATTCAATTTTTTCCTCAAAATTCTACACACAACACCCCATAATGAGAACATGAAAAAAGTTTGAGATTTTTGCTAATTTATTAAAAATAAAAAACTCAATCCTAAACTGTTTTTGTTGGGTCTGTACCCAGAAAAGCATAATTTTAATAAAAGTGAAAGAACATTCATAGACCTCAGTTTGCTTAATGCCAAAAAATGTATTGCACTATTATGGAAAAAGACTCATAGACCAGATGTGACTCAGTGGTTAAGACAGATGTTAACAAACCTTCCATTAGAAAGAATAACATATATACTAAAATCAAAGGAAATTGTGTTTGAGAATATATGGAGACCTTTTATTGATTATGTAAAAAATTTAAACATAACTCTTGAAGAAGAAGGTGAATGATGTGTGTGGACCTTGTAAATTCCAAACTGGTGAACATAATATGTATACTTATGTATTGGATTGTCTAGACTAAACAGAGGAGCATTGTTGAAGACTTGATTTTGTTGGTGGTTGTTGGTGTTTTTAGTGCATTTTTTTTTTTTTGTAGTACTTTAGTGTTAGTGTTTGATTGTTTGTATCATGTTTGTTAAAAAAAAAAAAAAAGGTTCAATAAAGATATTGTGGAAAAAAAAAAAATAAAAAACTCAGAAATCACATGTACATAAGTATTCACAGCCTTTGCCATGAAGTTCAAACTGAGCTCAGGTGCATCCTTTTTCCACTGATCATCCTTGAGATGTTTCTACAGCTTAACTGGAGCCCACCTGTGGTTAATTCAGTTGACTGGACATGATTTGGAAAGGCACACACCTGTCTATATAAAGTCCCACAGTTCACAGTGCACGTCAGAGCACAAACCAAGCATGAAGTCAAAGGAATTGTCTGTAGACCTCCAAGACAGGATTGTCTCAAGGCACAAATCTGGGGAAGGGTACAGAAAATTTTTTGCTGCTTTGAAGGTCCCAATGAGCACAGTGGCCTCCATCATCCATAAATGGAAGAAGTTCAGAACCACCAGGGCTCTCCCTAGAGCTGGCTGGCCGTCTAAACTGAGCAATTGGGTAAGAAGGGCCTTAGTCAGGGAGGTGACCAAGAACCCGATGGTCACTGTGTCAGAGCTCCAGTGTTCCTCCGTGGAGAGAGGAGAACCTTCCAGAAGGACAACAATCTCTGCAGCAATCCACCAATCAGGCCTGTATGGTAGAGTGGCCAAAAAGAAGCCACTCCTTAGTAAAAGGCACATGGCAGCCTACCTGGAGATTGCCAAAAGGCACCTGAAGGACTCTCAGACCATGAGAAACAAAATTGTCTGGTCTGATGAGACAAAGATTGAACTCTTTTTTTTTTTTTTTCCACAATATCTTTATTGAACCTTTTTTTTTTTTTTTAACAAACATGATACAAACAATCAAACACTAACACTAAAGTACTACAAAAAAAAAAAAATGCACTAAAAACACCAACAACCACCAACAAAATCAAGTCTTCAACAATGCTCCTCTGTTTAGTCTAGACAATCCAATACATAAGTATACATATTATGTTCACCAGTTTGGAATTTACAAGGTCCACACACATCATTCACCTTCTTCTTCAAGAGTTATGTTTAAATTTTTTACATAATCAATAAAAGGTCTCCATATATTCTCAAACACAATTTCCTTTGATTTTAGTATATATGTTATTCTTTCTAATGGAAGGTTTGTTAACATCTGTCTTAACCACTGAGTCACATCTGGTCTATGAGTCTTTTTCCATAATAGTGCAATACATTTTTTGGCATTAAGCAAACTGAGGTCTATGAATGTTCTTTCACTTTTATTAAAATTATGCTTTTCTGGGTACAGACCCAACAAAAACAGTTTAGGATTCAATATGATTTGTTTTGAGATTATTTTTTCAATTGTTACCCTCACCTCTTCCCAAAACATTCTTATTAATCTACATTCCCATAAACAATGAAATAGGGTTCCTTTACTTTCCATGCATTTTGTGCATGTATCTGGTATATTTTTGTTATATCTATTTAACTCCTCCGGTGTAACATACATCCGCATTAACCATTTGAAATGTATCAATTTAAGGCGTGCATTTATTGATTTGGTTTGAGCTTCTGTACAAGCCAATTCCCATTGTTCCTCTGAAATTTCAATTTGCAGATCTTCTTTCCAGTAGTTTAATCTTTTCAGTGAATTTTCACTTGAAGATAGTGTCAATGAGTTATAAAACTCTGAAATAATACCCTTTCTTTTACTATCTTTCATCATCATTTTTTCCAAGGATGAATAAATAGGTCGAGTGAGAGCTTTATTTTGATTTGATCGAATAAAGTTTCTAAGTTGAAGATATTTTAAAAAATGTGTTCTATTGAGATTAAATTTGATCCTCAGCTCTTCAAAAGACATTATGTTGTCTGCACATGGCAAATATAAATCCTGAATCTTTTGTATCCCTTTTAAATTCCATACTTTAAATACAGCGTCCGCTCTCCCTGGTTTAAAATATTGATTACCCCATTATTGGACTAAATTGTGACAATAACTGTGGTTCTTTTAAATAGTTTTTAGCTTCACACCATATTTTGATCATATGCTTTACAAATGGATTTTTAACTTGTTTTTGTAATTTTTTTGCCGAATCTGAGTATATGAATACGGGAAGAGGTAAAGGTAAATTGTATGATTCCATTTCAGTCCAGTGAGGGAGATCATTTGATGAAAAATAATATGTCATAGACCTCAGTTGTGCCGACCAATAATACAACATAAAATTTGGACATTTCAGACCTCCACGATCAAATGGTAAATATAATAAAGACAAACGTAATCTAGCCCTCCTGTTGTTCCATATAAATTCCACTAACTTTTTTTTTATTCTTGAGAATAGATCTAAAGGTGGTGATAAGGGAATGTATTGAAATAAATAAAGTATTTTAGGTAAAATATTACTTTTAAGTATATTGATTCTCCCGATCATCGACATTGGTAGTGACATCCATCTCTGAGTTAACTCACTGATATCTGACATTAAGGCTTCATAGTTGACACTGGCGACTGATTCTAGCTTAGGCATAATTTGGATTCCTAAATATTTAAACTGATTTACAACATTGAATTGATTTACCTCAGGGGCTGGGTAATTTCTCTGGGTCTCATTTAGCATTAATATTGAAGATTTAGTTTTATTTATTTTATATCCTGATATTTCCCCAAAATTCTTTATTAAATTCAACAAGGTTGGAATTGATTTTTTTAGATTCGACATAAACAAAATTATATCATCGGCGTACAGGGAGATTTTATGTTCTGTTGGTCCAACTTTAATTCCATATATTTGTGAATGTAAACGTATCGCTATCGCTAAAGGTTCAATTGCCATAGTAAACAGTAAAGGTGAAAGTGGACAGCCTTGTCGACATCCTCTATTGATTTTTATTGGTTTTGAAATATTGTTATTTGTTAGGATTTCTGCTGTAGCATTATTGTATATTATTTGAACCCATTTTATGAAATTATTTCCAAGTCCAAACCTTTGTAGGACTTCAAAAAGAAAGGGCCATTCAACTCTATCAAAGGCCTTTTCGGCGTCCAATGATAGGAGAGCTGTATCCGGTGCTTCTTTATTAAAATAAATAATATTAAATAGTCTTCTTACATTATGGAAGCCTTGTCTACCCTTTATAAAGCCATTCTGATCTCGATTAATAATATTTGGTAAAATTTCTTGTATTCGTCTTGCTAAAATTTTACAGATTATCTTAAGGTCGGCGTTTAATAGGCTTATTGGTCTCATATTTTCACATTTATTAGAGGGCTTACCTGGTTTTGGCAGCAGTATAATTAAGGCATTATTTATGTATGATGGTAAATTATTATTTTGAAATGCTTCTAAAACCATTTCCAAAAAAGGTTTTATTAATTTATTCTTAAATTTTTTATAAAGGTCAACTGGAAGACCATCTGGTCCTGCACTTTTTCCTGATTTCATATTATCAATGGCTAGCCCAACTTCTTCTTGACTAATTTTAGACTCCAATATCTCCCTGTTTTCATTTGGAATACACGGTATAGATAGTTCGTTCAAAAACCCATTTAGTTTTGTTAAATCAGGTTCATTTTTGGTATCATATAATTTTTCATAGTAATCTCTAAAGGCTCTATTAATTTCTAAAGGATCTATAACTACCTGTCCATTACTTATAATACTGGTAATTGGTGTTTTTAATTTCCAATTGTTTAATCTGCCATGCTAATAATTTTCCTGATTTTTCACCTTGTTCATAAAAAGATTGTTTCAATCTTAGAAGACTCGAGGCAGCTCTATTCGCTGATTTTTTGTCGTATTCAGCTCTCAAAATCAGTAATTCATTCTCCAACCTTGGGTCACTTCCTGCATACACTTTTTCCTGAAGATTTTTTATTTTATGTTCCAATTTAGCTCTCTCCTCTCGAGTCTTCTTAGATTTTGATCCTGTATAACTAATAATATGTCCCCTAATAAAAGCTTTGAAAGCCTCCCACTTTACACATGCTGATGTTTGTGTAGTATTGATGTCAAAGAACTCGTCTATCTGTTTTTCTATATACTTGACAAATTCCTCATCCTGAAGCCATTTATGCTGAAATTGCCATCTACCTGATTCCTTTGTCAATTTTTTATCTACATATATTAGACAACAGGGTGCATGATCAGAGATCACGATGTTATCATAAAAGCAGTTTTGGAATCTTGGACCTTAATTCTGTGGAAATCAAAAAATAATCAATACGTGAGAATGTCTTGTAGGTACTGGAATAACAAGAATAGGCTTTAACTTGTGGTTTCATTTCTCTCCATATATCTAACAATCTCAATTCTTTCATAAAATGATTAATAGTCATCCTACATCCAATGTGCGTACAATCCAGTCCTGTTGATCTATCCACACCTGGATTCAATGTACAATTAAAATCCCCTGCTATTATATGTTGCCCTGTAAGTGATGATAAGATGAGAAATAAATTAGCAAAGAACTTCTGATCATCTATATTGGGACCATATAAGTTCACAAGATTTATATTTTCTAATAGCAAAGAACCTTGAATGATTACATATCTTCCAAATTTGTCTCCAATTACATTTTTCACTTGAAAAGGAACTGATTTATGTATGAGAGTCATAACTCCCCTGGCTCGGGATGAAAATGAAGAGGTGAATACACTTCCCTGCCATCTACTCCTAATTCTTTTAACATCCTCCTCTATCAGATGAGTTTCTTGTAAAAACACAATTCTTGAACCCATGTCCTTTATTTTATTCATAACTTGTTTAAGTTTTTTTTAAATTTTGTAGACCTCTGCAATTCCATGAAGTTAAATTAAGATTAACACTTTGGTCCATGATCAATAGAGAGTTTAGGATTACCTTGCAGTGTAAACATGCTCATACAGAGAAGCAAAAACATGAGTGGTTGAACATTCATCCTACAAACTACACACAAACAAATTTCCCCTTCCCACACTTGTGGCAAACCCCCCAAAATCAAAAGAAAAATTCTGTCTCCCGATATAGCCATCGACCGTTCCACACCCACGGGGAGCAGCCTAAGCCACTCCTTCTTCATCCTCCCAATCACCCTAACTCTACTGCTTTAATGACGTAACATTAACTCTCCTCTGTAGTTTTCCAACTTAACTCCAAAATTTTAACAACTTTGTACATCATAGTTTTTTTTTTTGTTTGTTTTGTTTTTGTTTTGTTTTTTTAATATATAATACAATCTATATTTTGTAAACTTACTATTTACTTCAAGTCAGTCAGATGCCTGTGCAAATGCTTAATTATTCTACCTTATATTTTGTTCATGCTTAGCTCCCACCAGTCTCTTCTTCTTCTTTGATCTTCTTGATGAACTCCTGCGCCTCCTCTGGGGTCTTGAAGATGTGGGTTCTGCCCTCATACGTGGTCAGCAGTCTCGCAGGATAGATTACACCATGACGAATCCCAAGGTTGCGCAGCTCCTTACGTACGGGATCAAACTGCTTCCTCAATTGTTGGATTCCTGTGGCCAAATCTGGGTAGAACCGCACCTGCTGGTCCTGGTGTTTAATCTCTCCTTTAGCACGTGCAGCGTTGAAGATCTTCATCCTGTCTCTGTTGCTAAGAAACTTCATAATTAAGGTCCTCGGCGGTCCCTTATCTCTTCGTGGGCCAATACGATGTGCTTTTTCCAGAACCACTGCTGATTGCAACTCCTCGCTGCCCAGCACCTCCGGAATCCACTTTTCCAGAAAGGAACATACGTCCCGACCTTCTGATTCCTCTGGAAGACCCACCAGCCTCAAATTATTCTGTCTCGACCGAGATTCCAAATCCAAAATATTATCTTCCAGAGATTTATTTTTTTTTTTCCAAAGTGCGCACCTTTAATTGAAGACGGGTGACGTCATCTTCAGCACTAGCGAGACGGAGCTCCATCTGCGCCGTTCGTTCTACACAGTCACCCAATTCCTTTCTTATTCCTTCCAACGCTGTCATAATCCCATCAAATCTAGAGGAAAAGTCCGCTCTCATTGAACTCATGGCAGCCATCAGCACATCTGCGCCATTCCCCGCAGAAATCGCACCGCCGCCAGCCTCCTCCGCCATATATGGAGCCTTGTTTGTTGCGTCACAGACCTGAAAGTCCGTTAATTTGGACTGTTTCGGCGGGCTCGCTTTTCCTTTTCCTGGTTTTCCAGCCTTAGGCTTCGCCGACATATCCTCGCTCAATGCTGGGATACGTTCTGTCCAAATGAGAGAGTTATTTGCCGATTTTTTTCTCCAGGAGCAGAGCAGAGCGAGACACGTCCGTCCTACGTGGCAGCCATAACCGGAAGTCAAGATTGAACTCTTTGGTGTTAAAGCCAGGCATCATGTTTGGAGGAAACCAGGCACCGCTCATCACCAGGCCAATACCATCCCTACAGTGAAGCATGGTGGCAGCAGCATCATGCTGTGGGGATGTTTTTCAGCAGCAGGCACTGGGAGACTAGTCAGGATAGAGGAAAAGATGAATGCAGCAATGTACAGAGACATCCTGGATGAAAACCTGTTCTAGAGCGCTCCTGACCTCAGACTGGGTTCATCTTTCAGCAGGACAATGATCCTAAGCACACAGGTAAGATATCAAAGGAGTGGCTTCAGGACAACTCTGTGAATGTCCTTGAGTGGCCCAGCCAGAGCCCAGACTTGAATCCAATTGAACATCTCTGGAGAGATCTGAAAATGGCTGTGCACCAACACTTCCCATCCAACCTGATGGAGCTTGAGAGGTTCTGCAAAAAGGAATGGGTGAAACTGCCCAAAGATAGGTGTGCCAAGCTTGTGGTATCATATTCAAAAAGACTTGAGGCTGTAATTGCTACCAAAGGTGCATCAACAAAGTATTAAAGTGTACCTGTGGTGGTCGTGACCAAAAAGATATTATATTGAGCCCCTGTCTCACTTTCTAATTCAATTTCAAGTTCAAATTCAAGTTTAAGGCAATTTTATATAAATCCATTGCCGATGTGCTGTTTCAGGTATGGCAGCAAAACATCTGCGCAGCCATATTTGCGGCTACATGGCCTCCAAGGAAGCTTCCTGTGATGTAATAACATAGGCACCGCAATCTGGATCACTATTGGCTGAGCCTGCAGTACCCGGATGTGTAGCGGCTTTTGGGATATTCAAATTCAAACGTTTATTTCAAACTCAGGGTTCATATTAAATGCAGAACTAAAACAAGTAGAAAATAAATAAATAAATGCTTAAATTCGGCGGGTTCTCTTGTTTGATCTGAGGTTGTTAACAGCCGCAACACGGCAGATAATTCGGCTCCTCCCTCACCGCTATAAAGAGTGGCAGACAACGCATTGCGTTGTGTGAGGACCAAAATTCAAACGTTTATTTCCAACTCAGGGTTCATATTAAATACAGAACTAAAACGAGTAGAAAATAAATAAATAAATGCTTAAATTCGGCGGGTTCCCTTGTTTGATCTGAGGTTGTTAACAGCCGCAACACGGCAGATAATTCGGCTCCTCCCTCGCCGCTATAAAGAGGAGCGGACACTCGGCGCTACAATGACAAAACATACAATGCGATATGGATATCGCAACATGGCGGAATGTAAAGCCTTTGGATGTCTCAATAATAAGCAAAAAAACAAAGAAAGACTTCTTTTGTGTCCCCAAACCTAGCTCACCTTGTCAGAAGATCATAGAGGAAAAGTGATTGCGCAATCTCGGAACAGGGCACAGATGAATCCTTTCAGGACGAAATTGCGTTATGTGTGAGGACACTTAGTCACTTTAACCCTCAGAAGAACTTTCGGCTCAAACCTGTAGCCATGTTTGGACGGAATTCTTCCTCAGAGTCCGACAATTCAGCCATAATAGAATAAAAACACTCACAGCAGCACCCTAGTCTCTTATAGAGACGGAGTATGTATGTACCTTAAGACGTCACATCCGCATGTGTCATGGCTGCACTCAGAGTTTTCATTAGCTGGCCATGCCTGCGGTCGTATTTGCATATTTCTCTGGTGGTATATGGCTGGCAATAATTATTTAACCAAAAAAAGAATAATTTGCCTAATGTTTTCAAGTTGAATTCGTTTAGACGACCACCACAGGTACCCTTTAAGCAAAGATTGTGAATACTTATGTACATGTGATTTCTTAGTTTTTTTATTTTCAATAAATTTGCAAAAATCTCAGTTTTTTTAATGTTGTATATGGGGTATTGTGTGTAGAATTTTGAGGAAAAAATGAATTTTTGTTCCGTTATGGAATAAGGCTGCAACATAAAATGTGGAAAAAGTGAAGCTCTGTGAATACTTTCCGGATGTACTGTATGTATGATTGACTTATCATTTTATACGTTGACAATCTGTAGTATCTGATTTAAATACAGTTATACAATATACTGTTATATATTAATAATATACAATAACAGCTTTCTTGAAACATCTAGTTGGCTGTCAGAAAAATTAAAGATGTGCTATTGGTGTCTAAAAATACCTTGTGTCACAATGAAAAAAAATGTAAAAATGTGCAGATAACTTGCAAGTTTACATGGGCAGCTCTAGGTTTAACTGTGTACCATATTTTTTTTAACAATTTCATTAAATATGATTACCTTTTTCAAGTCACCTCAAATATTTCATGGGCATTACCTTTAATGAACTGCCATCAGAAACCTTTGCTAGATGCCAGAGGATGATATAATGTGTTCACTGCATTGCATGAACCACAATTCTAAAGGGGAAAAAAAAAATAGACTGGATGAGCCACAGTTTTACCACACTGCTAGAGTTTTTAAACATGGTCTTGATGTAACAGTCAAGCATACAAGATTCTCTCGTGTATTTTTTCATTGATTTTAAAGAGCCTGACAGATCTGTATGTTCTTATTGCAAGCGTACCTGTTCAGGCATATCCCCATTCTGCAGTCCTGTGTTTAGCAACCTGTAGTTACTGGTGAAGAGATCCCACTTAGAGAGGTCATGTGCACTGGAAACCAAATAAAATTAAATCCAAATGAAAAAAAAAAATCACACCTGCAACAATCATCAATGCAAAGGATGTTATAAAAGAAAACTTTTCTCATTTTTTCTTAATTGGAAAAACTGCTTTACTTGTGGAAGGCACTGATCTTCTTCAGCGTAGATAAAACATGGTAGGCATCATCTTCATCCAGTTCTTCACCCTAACAGGAAATTGATGTAATTAGATCAGCAAAAACTCTGCATTCCACCTCTGGATCAGCATTTGTGGAAATACTTTAAAAGAACACAAAAGATAGATTTTAAGAGACCAACTTCTTGTAAGAAGTCCTCCAGGAGTCTGTTGAACTTGTCGACGAGTTCATCAATGAGCTGGGAGCGGGCAATGTCCACACGATTGGAGATGGTGAACTCATCGTTGCAAAGATAGTGGTAGGTGGTAGAGCAGGCCTCCAGGACTTCAGTGTCTGTGTGCTTATCCACAACCTCCCACATTTGCCGCAGCAATGCATCCAAGTGCTAAAAGAAAGCACATTATGCTGTTTCATTGACACCACATGCAATGTAAAGATTTATTTCAACTTAAAGAGCCATCATTATGCTCTTTTTCTGCATCTGGACACAGGTCTCAGAGGTGTTGATGAAATGTGAAATGGTTTGGTCACAACAATGCAAGATTTAATAATTATTGTAGCACCATTTTACACACTGGGAAGATGCTCTTCAATTGGGTTTTGATGGCATTGTGGTGCATATAATGAACTTATATTCCCCCACATATGCATGACTACATGCGTACTGTGGGCTTCACGTCTCAAGAGGACAAAGGAGGTCTGGCCGGCAGAGACTGAGAGGAGAGGACAGTCCCAGCCTTTTGTCTTGGAGATGAGGCCCCAGTGGGAGTCCCGGAACATCGAGGGATAAAGGACAATAGGAGAAGATCAAAGAGGCATTGTGATTGAGATTATGTACCATGGCTTGTATGTTTGCATAGGCAACATGTGACTTAGGTGGTGTGGCTTCTGCAGTGTATAAGAACTGTGATACGTGACTGTTCTGTCTCTTTTCTGCTTTGAGAGATGATAGAGGATGTGTGTGTTCAATAAAACTGATCCTGAGAAATAACCATGTCTCATCCTTGAACGTATCCCACTACACTGGTGACCTACGACAAATTATGGCCGGTGACGACCTTCACGCACCGGACTCGTCAGGAGCCAACCGGGCTAACGCAGCTACCGCAGTCCAGCTGCCCGATTTTCTGGCAACACAGCCGCGCTCCTGGTTTACCACTGTGTAGGCGCCAGTTCCATCTTTGGGGGAATTTCAGCAGACACAACGAAGTTCTACCATGTCGTCGCGAAGCTGGACAGCCTCACAGTGCAGCGGGTGGAGAGCCTGACTAACCACCCACCAGAAGACGACAAGTACGGCGCACTGAAAGCCACCCTCATCCGTGCTTTCACCCCCTCACTGGGAGAGCGAGTAGAGAAGCTCCTGGTGTTGACGGAGGGCGAGGCAGACAGGCCGGCTGACCTGATGGCGAGAATGCTGAATCTGAGAGGCGATGACGACGACAGTTTTATCTTCGCCCATCTTTTCCTCAGGACACTCCCGCCAGCGGTGAGAGTCACCCTGGCCAATTCACAGCTGCTGACCAACCCAGAGTACCACGAGCTGGGCCAGGAGGCACAGCGTTTCGTCGACGCCCATAGGCGGCACACAGCCACAACGGCGGCAGCGGAGCTGAGCGCATCACCGGGAGACGGTGGAGGTCCAGAGGCTGCGGCACCGGATTCGCTGACGTCAGCAGCGGCGGAGACCAGGAGAAGCGGAGCGGACGGCACCCTCTGCTTTTATCATTGACGCTTCGCCGAGAGGGCACGCAAGTGCATTCCACCGTGCCGGTTCAAACGCTCGGGAAATCGGCAAGACCGGGAGTCGGTGGCAGCTGCTGCTCTTGGCAAGAAGAACAAGCTGCTCTTCATAACAGACGCGAAGTCAGGGAGGCAGTTCCTGGTGGACACAGGTTCCCAGCTAAGTTTCATCAAGCCTTCCTACGCTGACCGGCTGGGACCCCGCCAACGGACCCCTGGTGTTAGCGCGCGAACGGCTCGAGGATCAAGACCTTCGGGGAGAAGACCCCTCCCTCGTCTTTTCCATGGTCGGACTTTCGAGTGGACCTTCGTATAGCTGATGTCAGTAATGATATGTTAGGTGGTGATTTTTTGTGCCTCAATGGTTTATTGGTTGATCTTGCTTGATCTGTGTCTTTTCACTCTATTTCCTGCACAGCTTGGGTGCCCCGCCTACTGCCTCAGCCCAACCTACAGCTGGGGTGGTAAGTTTCAAGCCCTACTCACTCCAGTTCCCAACACTCACGGTCCCAAAGGTCGTCGGGTCAGTAGCGAAACACGGGGTGGAGCATTTCATAACTACCACCGCCCGTCCCCCCCCCCCCCCCGTCTTTGCAAAAGCTCGGCGCTTGGACCCAGCTAAACTGGCCATTGCGCGAGAGGAATCTCCGCCCAACCTTGAAACATTGGGCATCATTAGGCGTTTGAACAGCCCCTGGTCTTCACCATGCATATGGTCCCCAAGGCTGATGGCTTTGGCGACCTTGCGGCAATTCCGCAGGTTAAATAACGCTTCAGCACACGATCGCTACCGACTCCACACATCCAGGATTTTTCGGTGCATTTAGCGGAGGGCGCGCATTTTTTCTAAATAGATTTGGTGCGCGGTTACCACCAAGTCCCAGTCCGTGCTCAAGATATACCCCAAAACAGCGGTTAATAACCTCCTTTCGGGCTTTTTGAGTTTTTGCGATGCCTTTTGGACTCAAAGGGGCCGCACAGACGTTCCAGGAATGATGGATGCAGTTTTACACGGCCTTCCTTTCGTGTTCGTTTACTTGGATGATATTCTGGTAGCCAGCCATCCGAAGTCGAACACGAAAGCCAACCTCACAGGGTCTTTCCCCAAAGGCTAGCAGAGCACGGGTTAATAATCAATCCAGCGACAGTGCCAGTTTGGGCCCGGTGACGCAAATAGACTTTTTGGGGCACCCGCGTCTTCAACAGAAGGAGCGGTCCCGCCTCCCCGATAAAGTACGCCGCAATAACGGAGTTTCCCCAGCCTCAGACCAGTCAAAGCATTGCAGGAATTTCTCGGGATGGGTTAACTTTTATAACCGTTTCCTCCCCGGCGCAGCAAGCTCCATGCAAACCATTGTCGCGGCACTTAAAAAGCAAAAACCTGCAAATAGGATCGAGTGGTCTCGGAGCGGGAGAACCTGCGCGCATTAACCCACGGTCAAATCAGCCCTAGCGAACGCTGCTTTGATGGCACACCCAGTGCCAATGGCTCGTATGGTGCTCACCACGGACGCTTCCGATTCAGCGGTGGGGCGCAGTCGTCGAGCAGTTTGTGGCGGGGAGCTGGCAACCCCTCGCCGTTTTTCAAGCAAAACCTTGCACGAGAACGAGCGGAAATACAGCGCGTTCCGATAGGGAGCTGTTGGCCCCTGCATTTAGCCATCCGCCATTTCTAGTTCTGGCTGGAGGGGGCCAATTCACCGCTTTTGTAGACCACAAGCCGCTAACGTTTGCGATGGCCAAAATTCAGAACCTTGGTAAGGCAGGCAACAAAGACCAGCTGGCCGCGATATCAGAGTTCACTACCGATATTCAACATGTCGCGGGGTAAGCATAATGTAGTGGCCAGATTGTCTTTCGTGGGCTGTGGCAAACATCAGGCCCCCTGGGGGCGGACTCGGCAGCCGTGGCCGCGGGCCAGGTTTGTGGCGCGGAAGCGCTTGCAGCCCTGGTCTGCGTAGGTTTAGATTACGCGGCCTGCATGGCTGCGGAGCAGGTTAGCGAACGCGGATGTAGTGCGCGCTCCAGTCTGGACCAACAAGGGTTAAGGCTGGAGCACAGGGTGCAGCAGATAGGTAGCCCCCTGTAATCTGCAATGTCTCCACAGGGCGCCCTTGCCCTGTGGTTCCAGCTGCATGGCGCCGCCCGCGTTTTTCACCTCACCCATTCCCTGGCGCACCCGGGGGTGCGCGCATCGATTAAAATGGTGGAGAAAAATTTGTTTGGCCTGGGTTGCGTAAACAGGTTAAAGAATGGGCAGCGGCTTGTGTAGCGTGTCAGCGAGCCAAGATACACAAGCACACGAGAGCCCCTTTGGAGCCTTTTCACATTCCGGCTAAGCGCTTTGATCATGTGCATGTCGACTTGGTGGGCCCCTCCCGTTGTGGCAGGGGTTCACACACCTCTTGACGATGGGTGGATCGCACCACGCGCTGGCCAGAGGTGGTTCCTCTGGCGTCGACTACAGCAGCAGACGTTGCACGCGCTTTTTTAACAGCTTGGGTTGCGCGTTTTGGAGTCCCGTCAGACATAACGTCTGACAGAGGCCCCCAATTTGTTTTCCGAGCTCTGGTCATCTATGGCCCACAGCCTGGGGGTGAAAATATCACCGTACGACCGCGTTAATAACCCCAAGCCAACGGTTTGTGCGAACGCTTTCACAGGTCATTGAAAGCAGCCCTTAGAGCGTCTCTTACGGATACAAATTGGGCAGATAAACTTCCATGGGTTTTATTAGGGCTGCGTTCTGCACCTAAAGAGGATTGCAAGCCTCCCCGGCGGAATTAGTTTCTCGCCAGCCCCCCTCCATTACCGGGGGAGTTTCTCCCGGGACAAACCGGCACCGAACTGCCCCCCAATCCGCTCAGCTGCTGCAGAGCGACAACGGGATTCAAACACCCCTTCCGGCCAATCCATCACAGTTTTCCCCGCGGTTTTTGTGCCCAAAGCTTTAAAAAATGCAGAATTTGTTTTTGTCAGACATGATGCTCAAAAGGCCAGGTTTACGGCCGCCTTTACGACGGGCCCTTTCAGAGTGTTAGAACTGGGGAGAAACATTTTTTTGCTTGATTTGGGAGACAGAAAAGAGTTGGTCCTGCATTAATAGACTCAAACCCGCCTCTTGTTTTGGCTGATGAGCACGTGCAGCTAGCCAGGGGCCCCCCCGCCGTGGCAGGCCACCGGGAAGACATTGTTCTATGCCACCACAGGGATGCACTAATGACTCTGATCTCACAGGCACAAGGAGCTGATGCCACAAAGGAGCGGGGCCCCCGCTTACTGCAGATACGGCAGGAGATTAAAGCCCAAGCGATTGGGGAAGGGAGTGTGATATGTTGTGATATTCCTTGCTATTTGATGATAGGCCTGTAACAATTTTCTGCTACGTATATCGAGAGTATGTTTGTCCTTGAAGTAGAGTTTGGGGGGGGGGGTTTATGTCGCGCATATAATGAACTTATATTCCCCCCACATATGCATGACTGCCATGCTTATTGTGGGCTTCACGTCTCAAGAGGACAACGGAGGTCTGGCCGGCAGAGACTGAGAGGAGAGGACCAGTCCCAGCCTTTTGATCTTGGAGATGAGGCCCCAGTGGGAGTCTGGAACATCGAGGGATAAAGGACAATAGGAGAAGATCAAGATGGCATTGTGATTGAGATTATGTACCATAGCTTGTATGTTTGCATAGGCAACATGTGACTTAGGTGGTGTGGCTTCCTGCCAGTGTATAAGAACTGTGATACGTGACTGTTCTGTCTCTTTTCTGCTTTGAGAGATGATAGAGGATGTGTGTGTTCAATAAAATGATCCTGAGAATATAACCATGTCTCATCCTTGAATGCACCCCTTTACAGCATATTGCTTTAAATGCTAAGGAGCCCCAGTTCACCCCTTCCTTCCTCTTTCATCATTTCTCAGAGACCTCAAGTTTTGAATGCAAAACACCATGTTTGAGGCTAACGCTAGCATTTAGCTTCGGTAGTCGGACTAAGTACATAATAACAAATATTGGCTGAATGATAGCTGTTTAAAAGCCCAAGTACTATATTATCAGCGGCGCGGGGTGTGTGGTTTGACAGGTTGATTAGCATATGACTGGTCCCTGGGGTATAACAAACACAGAAACAAACCCTGAATAAATGAATGGCTAACTCTGCCTATTTGTTACTAATCAAAAGAGGTGTCCCGTATAAAGTATAATAAAATAAAATAAAATGAGGTAAAATAACATCTATGAATGAGAAATATAGTCAAGGGTTGGTCAATAATCTGGGTTGCAGAATGAGTGTCCAGCAGGAATGGATGGAATACACAGAAAATAGACGTAATGGACATCTAGCAGTGAGGCTAGAGGATTCCTCTCTCCATTTGTACCCAGCAAGTCAAACCTCAAGTTGGTCAAAAATCCTGACTGTGGCACCTCAGACCAGCTAACTTTAGCAGCCCAATCTACCGGCAATAACAAGATAAAATATAGCAAGCGAAAATGGTGCAAGATATATAATCAATAGTGGATTAATAAACAAGCTGGTCTAGTGCTTCTTCTTTCAGCTTCTCCCTGTTAGGGGTTGCCACAGTGGATCATCTGCCTCCATTTTACGGTATGGAAGTATCATTTGTGACGATCGGCTTTAGGGATGTTAATGATTAACTGACTTTCGATTAATTGTCGATAAGAATTTAGTCGACTAAAACAAATTAGTCGTCAATTAATTGATAACTCAACAGTCCTTTTCAATGGGAGCTTATTCTACGAAATGATAGTGGCACCACTGGCCAGACGGGGGCGCATGCGGTCACCCACTGCTGCATTTCAACCGAAAAAAAGCAGAAGAAAATGCCAAGACCCCAGGAGCACATGCGCTGTGGAGAGCAAAAAAACTCACCCTTCCGGATTATGTTGCAGTGCCACAACAATTTCTAATGGCACACGAGCTTGTAGGTCTACCTGCTTCAAATTGACATAGCGGAGAAACTGACTGGAGGAAAGAAAAAGATGACACAAGCACAAAACCTATCCCTGCTACCCCCCGCGCCCCCAAGACAGAAAAGCAGACTGGACTCAAGTTGCCACTGAGGTAACAGACAACAGAGGAGCCCAAATTGTACTGGGTTTGTCTGGATTTCTGGGGTACCATGATAATGTTTAACATGCAAAAGATGAAGCAGCTCACATTTTATTTTCTGTTAAAATAGTCTATTATACATCTCAGTAAATTAGAACGTGATAGTTTTTTTTTTGTAATAAAACTAAAAAAGAAGTCAGATTGGAGGGGCCAGAAAGATCAGATCATAATCCTATATACATGGAAATATATTTAAACAATAGAGAACGACAAACAACATGGAAACTTAATGTGGGATTATTAAATGATGAGAAAATGAAAGAATAGGATAAAGTTAAACATAAATAAGTATATTGAGGAGAATAATAATGGAGAAGTGGACCAGCAATACTATGGGATGTACTAAAAGCCGTGTTAAGAGGTAAATTAATGGTTGAATCAGGAAAGCAAAAAAGTTCTAAACTGTAATCATATAAACAAAGATGTGAAAGATTGAGGGAATTAGAACGTAAACATCAAACACAAATGATCCAAAATAAATCAAGAAATTAAGGAAGAAAGAAATACTAATAGATGAATTGAAAAGAAAAATAGATTTTTAAAACAAAAATATTATGAAATGGGGCCAAAGGCCACAAAACTGTTGACAAAACGGTTAAGAAAACAACAAACAGTGAATAATGTATATAAGATTAGGGACCCCATCACAAATAAATCAACAGTTATCCCAGAAAACATCGAAGAAATATTCCATAAATTTAATCAAGAACTATACTCACAACCCAAAGAGACAAATGTTAAGGATATAAAAAAATTTCTATACACATTGGACTTGCCATCAATAGGAAATCAACAAAATGAAGAGCTAACAGCAGAAATAACACAAGAGATTAAAGATGCGATTAAGTCACTAAAAAATGGTAAATCACCAGGTAGTGAGGGATATTCATCTGAGTTTTATAAACTGTTTATACAAGACTCACACCACAGCTCCTAAAGTCATTTAATTGGACATTAAACAACAACAAAATTACCTCCATCATGGAACAAAGCCATTATTTCAGTTATTTAAAGCCAGAAAAAGATGGGGAACAATGTGGAAATTATAGGCCAATCTCTTTATTAAATGTGGATTATAAAATATATACAACAATTATCTGTAAACGAATAAAGACATTCTTGACAGAATTGATAGAGGATGATCAAACTGGTTTTATAGAGGGACGCCAAACAATGAGTTTAGACGCAGAAAAAGCATTCAATAGGGTTAATTGGTTGTTTCTATATACTGTGCTGGAACGCTCTGGATTCAATGAAAAGTCAGTACAATGCATAAAGACACTATCAAAAAACCTGTGGCAAGAATCAAGATAAATGGCAGCTTAACAGACAAAGTAAATATACAAAGATCAATGTAGGCAGGGATGCTGCCCATCGCCCCACCTTCTTTGCTCTGTTCATAGAACCACTGGCTCAAGCAGTGTGACAAAATAAGAAATTAAAAGGTGTAACAATAAGGGAGCAGAACACAAGATTGGGCTGTTTTGCAGATGATATTATAGTTTATCTTGAACAACCAGATGCATTCAATAACGGAAATGATGGATTTGATAGAAATTTTTGAAATTATCAGGATACAAGATAAACATATCAAAAACACTAATACTGACATTCTACTATAATCCTTTAAACCAGATAACTGATAAGCTCAAACTAAACTGGAAACCCAAAAAGAAATAAAATACCTTGGAGTGAACATACCCAAAGATTTAAGTAAAATCTATAAAGCAAACTATGAAAGGTTAGAACAAGAAATAAAAAAAGATATTGATAGGTGGGTCAATCTTAAACATGATCTGAATTCAAAAATTGAGACAGTCAAAATCAGCATGCAACCTAGGCTGCTTTACCTCTTCCAAGCTCTACCAACAGAGATTCCTGGTGCTCAGTTCTCAAAGTGGGACAGGATGATTATCAGATTTGTTTGGGGATGTAAAAAGCCAAGAGTGAAATATAAAAGTCTCCAGTACCAAAGAGAAAGGCGCATGGGGTCTACCGAGTCTAAAAGAATATTACTACTCAGCACAAATAAGATACTCTATATCATATGTTGGTGTGACGGAGGATATGAGGCAAAATGGAAAGAAATGGAAAGAGAAATTGAGGGACTCCCAGTGCAAAGCATAATGGGAGATAAAGATGTGTATAAGCAAATTAAACAAATAGACCCAATCACTAAATTTACTTTGGAACTGTGGTATAAAATAGTACAAAAGTATAATAAAAAGGAGGACATTGTGGTCTATATTAATCATATATTCCATAACCTACATATGTTGAAGCATGTGAGAATGTTTGGTGATTACATATGTAAGGCGACTTCACACCTCAGAACAGGACAAAGACTCTCAACCGCCAGTGAAGAACAAAGACCTTCCCAGACACTGCGGTGGAGACCGGAGGAGCTGCCCTCACCCCCCAGGGCCATGAGGAGGAGTACCAAGACAATGGGGGGATTAAGATAATGAGGGATGTCAGCTTTTGATATGCATGTCTTTTGTTATGTGCAAGTATAAGTTCATAGAGCCGAAGCTGTTCGGTCTCTTTTTCCTTCTTCTGCTGCTGCACTAGGATGAGACTTGTTAGAGGAGCTGATAATAAACTTTGGTTTATATATCACATCGCCTCGTTCTTCCAAGCTCTTCTACACTGGTGACCCTGACGCGAGGATGGACCTGAGGCGTTCCCCCGCGATCGACTCATCTGTGGCGACCCAGGCAGACGCCGGCGCCCATGCAGACAGGGGAACAGATGGACGACGTTCCCCCACGGCAGAAGTGATAGAGAGGGCTCAACCGAGCACCAGCGCCGCGGAGAGAGCCGAAGCAAGGCACTCTCACCCTGCGGACACATCAGTGACGGTCTACACAAACGCCGTCACCGTCAATCTGCCGGACTTCTGGCAGGAAGACCCCGCCTCGTGGTTTCAGCAAGCTGAAGCCCAGTTTGCACTTGCGGGCATCACGGCTGACGATACAAAGTTCTATCACATTGTCGCCAAACTCAACGCCGCCACTTTGAGATGTGCGTGGAGTATAATCCGGCGGCCGCCGGCCCGGGACAAATATGAAGAACTGAAAGCGACCATCATGGCAAATTACGTCCCCTCAGCCGAGGAGAGAGCCGAGAGGATCCTGGCGGTTTACGGCCACAGAGGATGCAGACCCAAGGCCCTCATGGAGGACTTGCTGCAACTTAAAGAAGAGGACAATGACAACTTCCTCTTCCATTTCAGTATTCCTCAGTACGCTGCCGCCACACCTGAAGAGGGACGCTGGCCAACATGCGATGCAGCACCCAGCAAGACTTCCGCACGCTAGCTCACGAAGCTCAACGGCTCGTCAACGCCTGCAAGGAGCAGACACCCACAGCAGCATCCGCAGATGTCTGGAGCCACGAGGAGCCACAAATCACTGAGCAGAGCCAGCCCGCGGTGACTGCGACACGGTCCAGGACGCAACAGACGAGCGACGTTTGTTATTACCACCACCCGCTTCGCCGAGAAGGCTTACAAATGCGTCCCCCCCTGCAAATTCACAATTTCCGGAAAACGCCGAAGCCGAGAGCCGTTAACAGCGGCGGTTTCTCGGCGAAAAAAAGCAAGCTTTTATATGTGACGGACGGACACACCGACAAGCGGTTTCCTTATTGACACGGAAGCTCAACTAAGTTTTGTCATGCCCTCCCAAGCAGACCGGGCCATGGGCCCCCGGGGGCCAATGGAGCGGTGGCAGCCAACGGCTCCAACTCGACACTTTTGGCGAAACGAGCCTGCACCTCTGCATCCACGGCCGCAACTACAGATGGACAATTGTTGTAGCGGCGTGAGTTTTAACTTGTTGGGCGCAGATTTTTTGTGATGCACATGGGTTATTAGTTGATCTAGCGAACAGGCGCTTGGTTAATGCACTGTCCTTTGCTTCTATTCCCTGCTCAGCCCGGCTTTCTCCACCACCTGTGCGGCTAGCGTCACCACAGCAGGAGGTAAGTTTGATCAACTCCTCACCCAATTTCCAGCACTCACAATTCCCAATTCTCAGCCACAGTGGCTAAACACGGGGTTGAACATTTTATTCCCACAACGGGGCCCACCCGTATTTGCCAAAGCACGCCGCTTAGACGCAGCCAAGCTCGCCATAGCTCGGGAAGAGTTGACCACCCTTGAAAAATTAGGCATTATTAGACGCTCGAAAAGGCCCCTGGGCCTCACCACTTCACATGTTCCGAAATCCGACGGTTTCTTGGAGGACCGTGCGGCGATTACCGCAGATTAAACAATGCGACAGCGCATGACCGCTACCCAATTCCTCACATCAGGATTTTTCACTGCATCTGGCGGGTGCGCGCATTTTTTCAAAATAGGACCGGTCCGCGGTTATCATCAGTCCCAGTTCGAGCAGAGGATATTCCGAAAACAGCTGTAATGACCCCTTTCGGCCTTTTTGAATTTTTGCGAATGCCTTTCGGCCTCAAAGGCGCGCTCAAACCTCTTCAGCGGATGATGGACGCAGTATTACGCGACCTCCCTTTTGTTTTCGTCTACCTCGACGATATGCTGGTAGCCAGCCCGTCTGAGGAAGAACACGAGCGGCATCTCACTATGGTTTTTCAGAGGCTAGAAGAGCACGGGTTAATAATCAATCCAGCCAAATGCAAATTCGGCGTGTCACAAATTGATTTTTTAGGACACAGAGTTTCTCCGAAGGGGGCAGTCCCACTTCCAGACAAAGTTCACGCGATAAAAAGTTTCCCACGGCCACAAACGGTCAAATCGCTGCAAGAATTTTAGGAATGGTTAATTTTTTACAACTGTTTCCTCCCCCACGCAGCTCAGCTCATGCAACCCCTATATGACGCCCTCAGAAAACAAAAAGCTTCCAACGCGGTCGAATGGACCCCGGGAGCGCGAACGCCGCCTTCGCGGAAGTTAAAGCGCCCTAGCTAATGCCACATTGTTTGGTTCACCCCGATCCCTCGGCCCGCAATTGCGCTAACCACAGATGCTTCGTACCTAGCTATAGGGGCAGTTGTAGAACAACATGTCAGCGGAATCTGGCAACCTTTGGAATTCTTCAGCAAATCGCTAAACCAAACCGAGCGTAAATACAGCACTTTTGACAGTGAGCTGCTAGCGCTTCATTTATCCATCCGCCACTTCCAGTTCTGGTTAGAAGGGCGGAGTTTTCACGGCTTTTGTAGACCCACAAACCGCTCACCTTTGCTATGGCTAAAATTTCCGAACCGTGGTCAGGCAGGCAACAAAGACAGCTGGCTGCGATTTCAGAGTTCACCACAGACATTCGACATGTGGCAGGCAAACTTAACATGGTAGAAGACTGCCTCTCTCGCGCTGTGACATCGTCAGAGCGCGAGGAGACAGATTTATACTACCTCAGTCGCGGAACTCTTCACCAACGCGGACATATACGCGGGCCCCAATCCCATGCAGGGATAGATTATGCAGCCATGCACAGGAACAAAGTAGTGACGCGGATGTTGCGCGCACTCTTGTCTGGACCAACAGGGTTAAGGCTGGAGGAAAGGGGTGTACGCGACGGCGTGCCCCCCCAATATGCGATATCTCAACCGGCCGACCGCGCCCGTTAGTCCAAGCTACATGGCGCCGCCGTATTTTCGACTCAATTCACTCCCTCGCGCACCAGGTGTGCACGCCTCGGTTAAAATGGTCGCCGAAAAGTTTGTGTGGCCTGGCCTGCGCAAAAACGTTAAAAGAATGGGCAAAAACTTCATTTCCTGTCAGCGCGCCAAAATACAACAAACACACAAAGCCCCTCTGGAGCCTTTTCCTATCCCTGCTAGAAGGTTCGACCACGTTCATGTCGACCTCGTGGGACCACTACCTTCCTCCAAGGTACACACACCTGTTAACAAGATTAGACCGCACCACGCGCTGGCAGATGGCAGGCTCTCTAGCGTCAACTACAGCGGAGGAAGTCGCTCGCGTTTTTTGACAAACTGGGTGCACGTTTCGGCGTCCCAGCGGACACTACGTCCGATAGGGGGCCTCAATTTGTCTCGGAGCTTTGGTCAGCCATGTCCAGCAGCTTAGGGGCAACAATTCACCGCACCACCGCTTATCACCCTCAGGCTAATGGTTATGCGAGCGTTTTCACAGATCTTTAAAGGCCGCCCTCAGAGCCTCACTAACGGATACAAATTGGGTAAATAAACTTCCCTGGGTTTTATTGGGGTTGCGTGCTGCGCCCAAAGAGGATCTAGACGCCTCTCCAGCAGAATTAGTTTTTGCACAACCTCTCAGGCTCCCAGTGAATTTTTACCAGAGAACCCAGAGCCTGGGCATCTTCCACCCTCGAGGTTTTTAGGCAGCAACGGACCGGACTCTCTCCCCGGACGGGCACATCACTCTTTTCCACGGGTTTTTGTCCCCCAAGCTTTAAAAAACGCTGAATTCGTTTTTGTTAGGCATGAAGCTTTAAAACCAACTTTCCACCCAGCATACGATGGGCCATTCAGAGTGCTGGAACCTGTGATAAGCATTTTGTGCTTGATTTTGGGGATAGAAAAGAAACAGTCAGCATTGACAGACTTAAACCTGCCTTCTTGTTGAGAGACGAACCTGCACAGTTGGCGAGAGCACCTCGCGGGGTAGACCCCCCAAGAGAAAAGACTCAGCCCCCCTGCAGGGAACAATTAATCACTCCTTCCCAAGCTGCAGATTCCTTACAGGAAGGTCCCAGCAGGACGCCCAAGCGGACCCACAGCAGATTCGGGAGAAGATTAAAACCCAGACAGCACAGGGACTGATGCAAACTACTCAACAGTTGTTCACTAATTGTGCTGTAACAGTTTAGACCGACTTGTGATTTTACTATGCTGTTATGATTACCACTGAACTCTCTTAGGAGCATGGCTGCTGGAAAGTTTCTTCTGTGGCAAGAGGTGTAGCAGTTAGTATGTCATAATAATTATCTTAAACTGTGAATTTTTCTATTGTCCTTTTCTTAGTCGTTTGGGGGGGGCAGTGGTCTATAATAATCATATATTCCATAACCTACATATGTTTGAAAGCATGTGAGAATGTTTTGGTGATTACATATGTAAGGCGACTTCACACCTCAGAACAGGACAAAGACTCTCAACCGCCAGTGAAGAACAAAGACCTTCCCAGACACTGCGGTGGAGGACCGGAGGAGCTGCCCTCACCCCCCAGGGCCATGAGGAGGAGTACGAAGACAATGGGGGGATTAAGATAATGAGGGATGTCAGCTTTTTTTTTTTTTTTTTTTTTAAGTTTTTGTAAAGGGTATACAGGTCGTTACAGCAATGCAGTGTTTACATTTTCATCACATGTTCCCTTATTTTCTGATATCTGACAACATTGGAAGATTATTCTTACAACACCCCTTTTTTTTTTTAAAGTGAAAGAAAAAGTGAAATTAAAGAGAAAAAAAAAACAAAAAACAAATAACAAAAAAAAACAAACAAACCAGTAAAAAACAAACAAAAAGAAAAAGTAAGTAAATAAAGCTAAAAGAGCATCTGAGTAGCGTTGGAACAAAGAGCGGAACCATTATTGAAATGGTATTTGTCAAAGATTAGATCTAATGGAAGACACATATGCGGTCCAGGGTTGCCAAAAGTTCATGAACCCATCCATGTCCTGTCTCAGTGCGAATGTCAACTTTTCCATCGAGTAAATGTCTTGGATCACGTTAGTCCAATCTTCAGGTGTAGGACAGTCCTTCAACATCCATTTTTTAGTTAGAGCTTTTTTGCTTGCCAATATTAAAACACTGAATAAGTATTTTTCTCCTCGACTTTCCAGTGAGTCCGGTAGTAAACCCAAATACAAAGTTACAAAAGAAAAGGGAACTGTAATTTTGAATATTTTCCCCAATTATTGTCTGTACATTGGTCCAATATTGGTGGATAACTGGGCATGACCAAAACACATGAAAATGATTTGCAGTCTTTTCACCACACAAGCGCCAACAGTTCAATCCCTTATGGGTAAATTTGTTTTGTGCAGGTGTTCTGAAAAATCTTGCCAAGTTTTTTCCATCCAAATTCTCTCCACTGCAGGGATGAGGTACTTTTCCATTGCTGTTTATTTAGCTTTTCCCATATTTCCAGTTGTAAAGTGAAATTCCCCTCTTTTTCCCATCTCTCTTTTATATAAGATTGTTTGTCTCCTTTTAAGTCTTGAAGACCTTGGTATATTTTAGAAATGTATCTGATCCCTGGATCCCTTTATATGCCATTAAGAAGACCTTCAGAACACCTGACTGGGCCCTTTCCAAAACCTCCTTTTTAAGTATATTGTTTATGTGGTGTCTAAGCTGGAAGAACCTGTAAAGGTCTTGATTTATTAGGCCTTGTTTTTTCAAATCTTCAAAACTTCTTAAGATTTGCCCTTTAAAAAAATCGTAATATTTTATCAGCCCCTTCTCCTTCCACTTTTTAAATCTGGTGTCTGTTTTATTAGGAGTAAAGTCCTGATCATAGGCGATCCATTGCAGAAGTCGATAGGGCTCTTTAGTTTGATTCTCTCTGGACTATCTTAAACCAAATTTTTAGCGGGGTCTCTATCACGGGTTAGTGTTATTCAAAAGCTTAGGTAAGGCATTGTTCCCTATTATCGCCTGTAGGGGGATGTCACTTGTTATTTGGCATTCGATCTCCTTCCATTGTGCAGTGTAGACTGGGTTACATATCTCTACTAAAGTTTTAATTTGTGCGGCTTTAAAGTAGTCCCTGATATTGGCAGCGCGAGCCCACCTTTGTCTTGTTTAGCTGTAGGGTTCTATATCTGATTCTAGGTCTCTTGCCCTGCCATATGAATCTTGAGATCCTTCTGTCCAGCTCCTGCCATGTTTTTTTGGGAGGTTCTACCGGTATTGTTTGGAAAAGGTATAGAAGACGTGGAAGTAAATTCATTTTGACTGCTTCAATTCTTTGTGCAGTACCCAAGAATGGTATCATATTCCATCTTGCTAGGTCAGATTTTATTTTTGTCACCAGTGGATCATAGTTAGTGATATAATTTTGTTGAGTTGTTTCGGGATATTGACCCCCAGATATTCATAGATTCCGACTCCCAGTTAGTTTTGAGTTTGCTTAGTGAATAATGATTTGGGGTCATAGTTGAATGTTAAAACTTGGGTTTTATGCATATTTAATTTGTCCCCCGATAAATCTCCATACTCTGAAAAAACTGAGGTTAGTTCTGGTAAAGAAGTGTCCGGCTGCCCTAGGTATATTAAAATGTCATCAGCAAAGAGTGCTATTTTATGTTCCTTCTGACCAAGTGTAATACCTTGAATTTTTGGTTTTGTCTTATCCATTGCTCAGAGGTTCTATGAAGATTGCAAAGAGCAGTGGAGACAGGGGGCAGCCCTGACGACATCCTCTTTCCAGTTCAAAAGATGATGATAAATTACCGTTAATCCTTATTTTAGCTGTTGGTTTTTTATATAATGCCTGTATAGTTCTAATGAAGTTGTATGAAAATTGAAACTGGGATAAGATTCTATATAGAAAAGACCAGTCAACCGAATCGAATGCTTTATCAGCATCTAATCCCAATATGACTGCATTAAGTTATATTTTTTTATATGATGAATTATGTGTAAAGTGCGTCGAATGTTGTCTTGTGTCTGTCTTTGTCTTATAAAACCTGTTTGGTCTAAATGAATTAGGTCTGTCAGTATATTTTCTAACCTTTTGGCAAGGATAATGGTAAAAAGCTTATAGTCCTGATTTAGTACACTGATTGGTCTGTAGTTGGAGCACTCTAGTTTATCCTTTTCAGGTTTTGGTTTAACTGCAATGACCACTTCTCTCCAGGAGGGGGGGATTTCCCCTGTGTGGAGGACATAATTAAATGTTTTCAGGAGAGAGGAGATAGTTGCTGTTAAAGGTTTTGTACCACTCTGCTGTATAGCCATCAGCTCCTGGGGATTTGTTAGCTTTAAGTTTCATAATTGCTTTTTCCAATTCTTTAGGATGGTATTTCTGACAGTAGTGTTTTATTTTGTGACTCCGTAAGTTGGGGAAGGTTTAATGTGTTTAGGAATGCCTCGAATGCGTTTTTATGTTTTTTGTGGGAGTAATAAGTTCTTATAGTAATTCTCGAAGTTTTTAAGAATATCCTGAATTCTGAATTTTATTTCCTTTGATACTGGGTCCTCTGATTTTGTAGATTGCTCTTTCTGTTTGATGTTTCCTCAATTTATAGGCTAGCAATTTTGCCGATTTACTGCCTGCTTCATAGTATTTTTGTTTCAGAAATGTAAGTTTCTTCTGGATTTCTATTGTGTAGATCTCATTTATTTGGTTTTTAATTTCCTTAATCTTGAGCGAGTCAGTAGAATGAGTGTTGCCTTTGTGTTCTTTTTCTAGGTTCCTAAGTTCTGACTCTAATGTGGATAGTTTTTTCTTGTCTTAGTTTCTTTTGGGTTGCCAGTTTTGCAATAATCTTTCCTCTTATTACAGCTTTACATGCATCCCACAGTATTAAAGGGGATACTTCTCCATTATCGTTATCTTCCAAATATCTGAGAATATCTGATTCCAATTCATCTTTCAATGGTCCTTTCAGGACATTTGAATTTAACCTCCAAGAAAATGTATTATTTGTGTATTTTTGGATATTTAAGTCCATGTAGATCGGACTGTGGTCGGAGAGATCCATCAGTCCTATTTTACATGTTTTTACTCTTCCAATGTCTCTATTAAACATAAAAAAAATAGTCAATCCTTGAGTAAGATGAATGTGGAGTTGAGTAAAATGTATAGTCTTTTACACTGGGGTTGAGTTCCCTCCACACGTCACAGATTCCCAATTCTTTTAGTAGCATCCGAGTCTTCCTGTTTTGGGTGTTATTTTGATGTGGGGAATTACCAGAAGCATCCCAGTATGGATTCAGTCTAAGATTGAAGTCCCCACCACATATCACTAAACCTTGAGCTTTAGTTATCATTAGGTCGAATACATTTTTATAAAATTTCCAGTTAGCCCCTGGGGGAGCATACACATTCAGCAGGGTGATATCTTCTCCCTCTAGCCGCCCAGTTACCAAACTGTATCTCCCTTCTTTATCTTTGTGTTCTGATTTTTTTTCAAATGTAATTTTGGTTGATATCAATGTCGCTACTCCCCTCCTCCTCCCTGATTTATATGAAGATGAAGAGATCATTTTAAACCCTTGTCTACTGAGTTTATTGTGTTCCACGTCTGTTAGGTGGGTTTCTTGTAAAAGTATTATTCCTGCTTTGTCTTTTTTCATTTTGCCTAGAATCTTGGATCTTTTAACTGGATTCAGGATTCCTTTTACATTATATGAAATTATTTTGGTTACACCCTGTTTCTCCATTGTGTTGTTTTGTTTAGTATAACTGTGTGGTGGCCCTCTTTTGTGCTACTCAGAAACTGAAAGAACATTAAAAACAAGAAAAACATTAAGAACATAGTGTAAAAAACTTTAAAACAAAAAGCTGTCATAAGAACTTCCTGAGCTGAGGTCTTTTTAAAGACCCTGTAAGAGCCTTGATGGAGTGAAGGCTCTGAGGGAAATTCCTCAAACTCTATTACGTGTTGAGGGCCCTCTCTTACCACTGAAAGTAGTCCCATGCTTTTAACGTGAGTTTCAGAACCCAATCCAAACTTGTAATAATTTTTATTTTTTTTTTTCCTTTTATGCCTAAACCCTGTGAAATTGTGTGCACCCTCCCACCCCCATCACATCAAACATTCACGCAAAAACAGTATTTGTTAGTATGAGGAGAACATGTGGATTATTGTCACATTTCTATTTTAACAAGTTTTTTTTTTTTTTTTTTATTACAAAGACTTATTTGTTTCAAATAATATGATTGTTCCATGAAATGTTTTACCACATGCTGAATATGCATCTCCTTTAATGTTTGTTACCTTGTATGAGGGGGGTTGGATGTGCGGATTGATTCAAGAGAAAAGAAAAAAAAAAAAAAAAAGGTCGCTATTCCAACCTGAAAACGGATAGTTTATCCACGACGCTCTGGTGCTGGGTTTCCCGCTGCTGGTCCGTGGATTTTGAGGGTCTTTGTGTTGTCCATGTTTGCGCTTTGATCTTCTCACTCGGGTCTGCTGCGGGTTTAAATACCGTTACCGGGAGCCCTCTTTTCGCCATGTCAGCTGTTGCTTCTTCCGCCGAATTATAGAGACACGTTTCATCGCCGTAGAAGACCCTTAACTTCGCAGGAAATGGTGTCTGAAAGCGCAATTTCTTCTCTCTTAACACCTTTTTCGCGTCATTGTATTCCCTGCGCTTTTTAAGGACCTCCGGGGCGTAATCGTGTTCCACGTAGACTTTTCTCTCCTGGTGCATAAATCCTTTTTTCTGCCAGGCCAGTCTCACAACCTCTTGTTTTATTTTGAAATTGGAAAATCTTACCAACACCGAACGTGGGGGCGCTTCCGCCGCCGGCCTAGCGGCTAATGAACGATGTGCCTTTTCTATCTTCAAGTCGGTGGTTTGTGGAATATCCAATTTCTCTCTTAGTAAGGATTCCACGCATTCTGCCATTGAGTTAAAACCATTTTCGGTTCCTTCTATCAGACCATGAATTCTTATGTTGTCTCTTCTTTGTTTTCCTTCTTGGTCGGTTAGCTTAGCCTCTATAGCTGCTTGTCTTTTGCGTAGGTCTAGCACAGAATCTTCGAGCACTTTTATTCGATCCTCTGTTTCCAAGATTCGGTTCTCGGCCTGGTCCACTCTGCTGTTTGTCCTTTTCAATTCTTCTCTGAATTCCCGAAATTCGGCCGTAACATCTCGGCGAAATAGTCGTAGCTCCTCAAATAGTGATTTCAGGCTAACCCTTTTGTTAGCTATCACCAGTTCCTCGTCTTCTGAACGGAGATCTTCCAGTTCAGATTCTCCGGCCGATACGTGTCCTGGCCTGGAGAATTTCAGTTTCTTCTGTTTTCCTTTAGACATGATGATTTTGTCTTTTGATTTTCACTCCTCCAAAAATCCGTTAAGTTTGATTTTCAAGGTGTTATCCTGGATTGGGTCTGAGAGCTTCAGTGTTAAGCTGCAGTCGCCATGGCGTCCAGACCGGAAGTCCGAGGGATGTCAGCTTTTGATATGCATGTCTTTTGTTATGTGCAAGTATAAGTTCATAGAGCCGAAGTTGTTTGGTCTCTTTTTCCTTCTTCTGCTGCTGCACTAGGATGAGACTTGTTAGAGGAGCTGATAATAAACTTTGGTTTATATATCACATCGCCTCGTTCTTCCAAGCTCTTCTACAGACATAAAACTATTGAAATGGGTTGAATTTGACAGCCAGTTTGAACCAGCAAAGCAAGATAGGGGATACAAAAATCTGGTGAACAAGGGAATCACAGCATGGGGCATTATGGGAAAAAAAGATTTCGAGAGTTTTGTAAACATGAGAAGAAAATTTAAACTAGAAAAATCTGAATTCTTCAGATATCTGCAGATGAGAGATTATTATTATTATTATTATTATCTTTCTGCTGCACATTCACCAACCATAATGCTCCGCACTGTGTCTATATATATATATATATATATTTATAGTAATATGTACATATGTTTACTAGATGTTCTTGTTTTTTCTTGCCTTCTGATTGTTGCTCTGAGTGTTGCTATCCCTGTGCTGTTGCAATCTTGGAATTTCCCCATTGTGGGACTAATAAAGGCTTATCTTATCTTATCTTATTATATGAGGATTAGGCATAACCTCCACACAGATGTGAGTGAGATTATACAATTCATTTTAAGCTTGTATGCAGGAAATAAAATAAGAATTATTTCAAAGCTATATCAGAACCTTATGGCAAACAAACATTCAAGTAACTATATAAAGGAGAAATGGGAGAAAGAGCTAAATTTAAACATAACAGAAGAAAACTGGCAAGAAATATGGAAAACACAACACACATCAACAAGTTCAAGGACATGGAGGGAATTTGGATGGAAAAACCTGATTCGCTATTTCATTACACCACAGATCCAAAGAAAATACACAAATACCAAATCTATGTGCTGGAGGGGCTGTGGGGCTCAAAATGCAGACCACTCGCATATGTTTTGGAAATGCAGCAAAATCTCATCATTCTGGAAATCTATTCATGTGACAATACAGAGGATATTAGGATATAATATACCAATGAACTGTAACTTGATGTATTTATGTGATCTTAAAAGTGACAATGTAATACAGGCTGAGGACAGATATCTAGTTAAAATCATGCTGATTGCATGTAAAAAAAACAGTCACAAGAAAATGGCAATCAGAAGTTCTTCCTGACCAAGAGCAATGGACAGGTATTGTTGAGAATATACGTCTAATGGAAAAACTAACATATCGACAGAGAATGCAAGAAGGACAATATGAAAAAAAAATGGTGGAAATGGACACACTACAAAGCGCAACAATGAGACAGAAATTGAAAGAATAACCAAAGACACTGGAAAAACCAGAAGAATTTAGAGATGGAAACTAAAAACTTGGATGCTCCAACATTTGTCCCCCCCCCCCCCACTTTTTTTTTGGTTTTTTGACTGTATGTTTAGCTCCTTTTTTAAATATAGAGACTGTGTTCTGAATGTAATATGTATGATGAAAAATGAATAAAAAACAAAGTTACAAAAAAAACTAAAAAAGAAATTTTATGATAATGGTAATAGTTTTTAAAATAATAAAAAATCATGACATTTGTAATTTACTGAGCTGTACCAGCACATAGTGCACACTATACAGTATGAAACTTATTAAACTACAAAAAATGCCATTGTCTATAGTAAAAAAAATGCATATGGTACAATAAATCATTGAGGAATATGATGTTCATGTTATTCAGTATATCAAAAACGGTAATTAACTTTTTGCATGTTGAAGATAGATAGACCGTATTATACTGAGGGAAATTCAGATTCTCAGGAAAATTGTCACTCATCAATGAATCGTTAATCGATCGATAAGATGAATCAATTAACAATTAATGAATTAATTGATAACTTGCATCCCTAATCCACATATTTGATTTGACAGAGATTTTTACACCGGATGCCCTTCCTGACACAACCCTCCCCCACTTACCCATCCTTGGGAACAGCACAAGGAGTACACTGGCTTGTGCTCTCCCATGGCT
The DNA here is from genome assembly GCA_020510985.1 of Pholidichthys leucotaenia. Classification (NCBI taxonomy): domain Eukaryota; kingdom Metazoa; phylum Chordata; class Actinopteri; order Cichliformes; family Pholidichthyidae; genus Pholidichthys; species Pholidichthys leucotaenia. The sequence goes on along the minus strand of CM035839.1, from coordinate 226,923,788 downwards.
GGGTAACCAACTTTCCTTTCCCCATTCTATTATGCTGAGCACCAAGCTAGAAGGCAGACAGTACCATTTTTACTTGGTCTTTGGTATTACCTAGCTGGAACTTGTATCGATTGGCTAGACAGAGAGATCGAGCTGGAAAAGATGTGCAGCAGGTTAGGCGGATTAAGGACAGAAATGGAAATGTACTAACAAATGACGAGAGTGTGTTGAGAAGGTGGAAGGAGTACTTTGAAGAGTTGATGAATAAAGAAAATGAGAGAGAGAGGAGGATGGATAAAGGAAATATGGTGAACAAGGAAGTCCTGAGGATTATCAAGGCAGAAGTGAGGGCAACTTTGAAGAGGATGAAGAATGGAAAGGCAGTTGGTCCAGATGACATACCTGTGGAGGTATGGCGATGTTTAGGAGAAATGGCAGTGGACTTTTTAACTAGATTGTTTAACACAATCTTTGAGAGTGACAAGATGCCTGAGGAGTGGAGAAGAAGTGTTTTGGTACCAATTTTCAAGAACAAAGGTGATGCTCAGCGCTGTAGTAACTACAGAGGCATTAAGTTGATCAGCCACATTATGAAGATATGGGAAAGAGTTGTTGAAGCCAGGTTAAGAGGAGAGGTGACAGTCAGTGAGCAGCAGTATGGTTTCAATGCAACAAAGAGTACTACAGATGCAATGTTACCTCTAAGAGTGCTGATGGAAAAGTATAGAGAAGGTCAGAAGGAGTTGCACTGTCTTTTTGTGGATCTAAAGCATATGATAGGGTGCCAAGAGAGGAAGCGTGGTACTGTATGAGAAAGTCAGGAGTGGCAGAGAAGTATGTGAGGGTGGTGCAGGACATGTATGAGGACAGCGAGACGGTGGTGAAGTGCGCTGTAGGAGTGATGGATGGATTCAAGGTGGGGGTGGGATTACATCAGGGATCAGCTCTGAGCCCCTTCTTGTTTGCCATGATGATGGACGATGGAGAATTGGAGAAGGATCGTCACTTCCTTGTGGTAACATATCATCACTTCCTGTTTTGCTGTCTGCCTGTGTGGTTTGCTCTCCAGCCATTAGCTATGGCTACTAGCTCTCCTTCCTCTCCTCCTCTGGTGTGCTCTCTCTGTCAGATGTTTAGCTACACCTCTGCCTCTTTTAGCGATAACGGTAAATGTAATAAATGTTGTCTTTGAGGCGCTCGAGGCAAGGTTGTCTGATTTGGAATCCCGGCTCCGCTGCATTGAAACACCGTCTGCACCAGTTAATCTTGACGGACGCCCATTAGCTGCAGCGGAGCTAGCTAGCTTAGACCCCCCTGTCAGCGGTTCCCCGGCTCTCCTCAGCAGCGAGGAGACTGGGTGGGTGACGGTGAGAAGGAAGCCTAGTCGCAAAGCCCCGGTACACCACCAACCTGTTCACGTTTCTAATCGTTTTTCCCCGCTCAGCGACACACCCGCTGAGGAAAAAACTCTGATCATTGGCGACTCTGTAGTCAGAAACGTGAACCTAGAGACTCCAGCGGCCATAGTCCAATGCATTCCTGGGGCCAGAGCAGGCGACATCGAGTCAAATTTGAAAATGCTGGCTAAAAGTAACTGTAAATATTCCACAATTGTTATTCACGCCGGCATTAATGACATCCGTCTCCGGCAGTCGGAAGTCACGAAACTTAATATAGAATCGGTGTGTGACTTTGCAAAAACGATGTCTGCCACTGTAGTATTCTCTGGGCCCCTCTCCAATCTGACCAGTGATGACATGTTTAGCCGCTCGTCATCCTTGAACCGCTGGCTGTCTGTGTGGTGTCCTAAAAATGACGTGGGCTACATTGACAATTGGAGCTCTTTTTGGGGAAAACCTGGTCTTATGAGACGAGACAGCATTCATCCCACTTTGGATGGTGCTTCTCATTTATCTAACAATCTGACATCTTTTTTATCCAAATTTCCAAAATCATGACTACTCAGAGTTGGGACCAGGAAGCAGAGTCGCAGTCTTACACGCCTCTCTGCAGCTCCTCTTCATCCGCCACCCATCAGCTTAGCCCCTGACTTCCCCATCAGAGAATCGTTGTCTGCTCCCTCCAAAGTAAATAAAAATATAATGTATAAGCATCCCAAAGTGATAAAGCAAAATATTGGTAAAACTCAAATTAAGCATAAAGCCTCTAAATTGAATGATTTGGCCTCTGTTCCTCCTCATAATTTAAAAATTAAATGTGGTTTATTAAATATTAGGTCTCTAACTCCCAAGTCTCTGTTAGTCCATGATTTGTTAATTGATCATCAGATTGATTTAATTTCCCTTACAGAGACTTGGTTAGGACAAGAGGATTATGTTGGTTTAAATGAATCAACTCCCTCTAGTTATTTAAACTGTCAAAATCCCAGAAGTTCTGGTCGTGGAGGAGGAGTAGCAACAATTTACCATTCCAAATTACTAGTTAATGTAAAGCAAAAAGCACGTTATAATTCCTTTGAGGGCCTGGTCCTCAGTAAGATAAGATAAGATAAGATAAGCCTTTATTAGTCCCACAACGGGGAAATTCCAGGATTGCAACAGCACAGGGATAGCAACACTCAGAGCAACAATCAGAAGGCAAGAAAAAAAACAAGCAAGCAAGAGCAGCTAATATACATATGTACATATTACTATAAAATATATATACACACACACACACACACACACACACAGACACACAGTGCAGAGCATTGTAGCTGGATGGAATAAATATATGAATATATGAACACACAGTGCAGAGCATTGTAGCTAGATGGAATAAATATGTAAATATATAAACACCCACAGTACGGAGCATTGCAGCTAGGTGGAATAAATATGCAAGTATATAAACACACACAATGCGGAGCAATGTAGCTAGATGGAATAATATGTAGATATATAAAAACACAGTGCGGAGCATTGTAGCTAGATGGAATAAATATATAGATATATAAATATAAACACACCCAGTGCTGAGCATTGTAGCTAGATGGAATAAATATATAGATATATAAATATAAACACACCCAGTGCGGAGCATTGTAGCTAGATGGAATAAATATGTAAATATATAAACACACACAGTGCAGAGCATTGTTGCTAGGTGGGATGAAACAGCATAACCGTCTATTTAGTTATCCTACATGGTATGATTATGTGCCCATACATATTCTCACCCTCCATAGCGACCGGTATGTTCCTAGTTGTATGCCGGAGAGGACCATTGTGTAAGTCTATTACATCTTTTGCATTCAAAAAACTATTAGTTTGTTACGTCTTTTTGCTATCTCTGCGAGCAGCCCTGCTTAGGTTGTACAGTCTGACAGCCGTTGGTAGGAAGGACCTACGAAACCTCTCGGTTGTGCACCTGGGATGATGTAGTCTGCTGCTAAATGAGCTCCTCAGTGCATCCAGTATGTCCTGCATAGGGTGGAACTCGGACTCCAGCAGAGATGACAGTTTAGCCACCGTCCTTCTCTCTCCTATCTCCTCCATCGGATCAAGGCGTTGCCCCAGGACAGAGCTAGCTTTCTTAATCAGTTTGTTCAGTCTCTTCCTATCGGCTGCAGTAATGCCACTGCCCCAGCAGACCACTCCAAAAGTGATGGCTGATGCCACCACCGTGTCATAGAATGACTTCAGCAGCGCCCCTTGTACACCAAAAGACCTGAGTCTCCTCAGCAGGAACAGCCTGCGCTGTCCCTTCTTGTAGAGTGCGTCAGTATTGTGTGACCAGTCTAGTTTATTGTTCAGATGAATACCCAGGTACTTGTAGGATGTCACCATCTCGATGTCTGTTCCCTGTATATTTACTGGTGCTGTGAGGGGCTGCCCATGCCAGTACTGGGCACTTTAGCAATTTTAGGTTAAACCCAATTTTATTTGCCATAGTTTATCGTCCCCCATCAACCTACTCAGAATTTTTATCCGAATTTGCTGATTTCTTAGCTGATTTAGTGCTGAAATCTGATAGAATAATTATAGTAGGGGACTTTAATATACATGTGGATGTAGATAGTGACTGCCTTAATGTGGCATTCAATTCAATATTAGACTCGATTGGGTTTTCTCAGAAAGTAGGAAATTCTACTCATTACCTCCACCATACGTTGGACCTTGTTTTGACATATGGCATAGAAATAGAAAATCTTGTATTGTCTCCTCATAACCCTGTACTGTCAGACCATTGTCTGTTAACCTTTGATTTTACTATTTCTGACTATTTGGCTCCTAAAGAAAAATATTATTACAGTAGATGCCTCTCAGATGATGCTGTTTCCAAATTTATGCAGATTGTTTCCTCTATGCCATGTGTCAACACAACGGAAATAAGCTATAGACAGCTTGCTCCTTCTGTAATTGATAACATGGTGGATAGTGTTTCAGCTTCTCTGCATCAGACTCTAGACTTGGTGGCCCCCTTAAAAAAGAAAAAGTCTAATCAGAGATTTCTAACTCCTTGGTTCAACGCAGAAACTCGTAGCTTAAAACAGAAGACTCGTCAATTAGAAAGAAAATGGCGCTCTACTAATTTAGATGAAATCTATTTAGCTTGGAGAAATCATCTTTTAATTTATAAAAAATCTCTTAGAAAAGCTAGAACGAGTTATTACTCTGCATTAATAGAAGAGAACAAGAATAATCCCAGGTTTCTTTTCAGTACTGTAGCCAGGTTGACAAAGAGTCAGGACTCTGTCAATCCTAGCATTCCCTTAGAGCTTACTAGTCAGGACTCTATGAACTTTTTCAATAATAAAATTTCATCCATCAGAGATAAAATCAATCAGATTCTTCCCACAGTTAACTTAAATACTGTAACTACTACAACTCCTTCTATTGATCTCTGTCTTGATGAGTTTACTCCAATCGACCTTTGTGAGTTAGACAAAATAGTTTCCTCATCCAAACCCTCAACTTGTCTTTTAGACCCTATTCCTACCAGGTTATTTAAAGAAGTCTTCCCACTTATTGGTAGCTTTATTCTTCATATAATCAATTCTTCATTAACTTTAGGCCATGTACCGCAGGCTTTTAAAACGGCTGTAATTAAACCCTTACTCAAAAAGCCAACGCTAGATCCAGGAGCTTTAGCTAACTATAGACCAATCTCTAATCTCCCTTTCAGTTCAAAAATCTTAGAAAGAGTTGTTGCTACGCAATTATTTGACCACCTGCAGGGAAATGGTTTACTTGAAGAGTTTCAATCTGGGTTTAGAATCCATCATAGTACTGAAACAGCCTTAGCGAAGGTCACTAACGACCTCCTCATTGCATCTGATAATGGACTAGTTTCTGTACTTGTCCTTTTAGACCTTAGTGCAGCTTTTGATACTATCGATCATAATATTCTACTTGATAGATTAGAACACTATGTTGGACTTAATGGAACTTCGTTGCAATGGTTTAGATCTTATCTATCTGATAGGTTCCAGTTTGTTCATGTAAATAATGAGTTTTCTTTCAACTCAAAGCTTAGTCATGGAGTTCCACAGGGATCTGTGCTAGGCCCTACTCTTTTTAGTTTATATATGCTTCCGTTAGGCAACATTATTAGAAAGCACTATATACATTTTCATTGTTATGCAGATGACACACAATTATACCTGTCAATGAAGCCAGATGATAGTAATCAATTAGCCAAGTTAGAAGCCTGTCTTAAGGAAATCAAAGCTTGGATGACTTGTAATTTCCTGCTATTAAATTCAGATAAGACTGAAGTCATTCTTGTTGGTCCAAAAAACTTTAGAAATTCCTTTCCAAATCAAACTTTCAGTTTGGATGCAGTTACTCTTTCTCTTAATAGCTCTGTGAGAAACCTTGGAGTTATTTTTGATCAGGATTTGTCCTTCAATTCACATATTAAATTTGTTTCTAAGACTGCCTTCTATCATTTGCGTAATATTGCCAAGATTAGGAGCATCTTGTCTCAGAGTGATGCTGAGAAGCTGATCCACGCTTTTGTTAGCTCGAGATTAGATTATTGTAATTCTTTATTATCAGGCTGTCCTAAAACATCTTTAAAAAGTCTTCAGCTGATCCAAAATGCTGCAGCAAGAGTTTTAACAGGTACTAGAAAGAGAGATCATATCTCTCCGATTCTGGCCTCCCTTCATTGGCTTCCCATAGAGTTTAGAATTAAGTTTAAAATCCTTCTTCTTGGACTTCCGGTTATGGCTGCCACGTAGGACGGACGTGTCTCGCTCTGCTCTGCTCCTGGAAAAAAAAAAATCGGCAAATAACTCTCTCATTTGGGACAGAACGTATCCCAGCATTTGGGCGAGGATATGTCGGCGAAGCCTAAGGCTGGAAAACCAGGAAAAGGAAAAAGCGAGCCGCCGAAACAGTCCAAATTAACGGACTTTCAGGTCTGTGACGCAGCAAACAAAACTCCATATATGGCGGAGGAGGCTGGCAACGCTGCGATTTCTGCGGGGAATGGCGCAGATGCGCTGATGGCTGCCATGAGTTCAATGAGAGCGGACTTTTCCTCTAGATTTGATGGGATTATGACAGCGTTGGAAGGAATAAGAAAGGAATTGGGTGACTGTGTAGAACGAACGGCGCAGATGGAGCTCCGTCTCGCTAGTGCTGAAGATGACGTCACCCGTCTTCAATTAAAGGTGCGCACTTTGGAAAAAAAAATAAATCTCTGGAAGATAATATTTTGGATTTGGAATCTCGGTCGAGACAGAATAATTTGAGGCTGGTGGGTCTTCCAGAGGAATCAGAAGGTCGGGACGTATGTTCCTTTCTGGAAAAGTGGATTCCGGAGGTGCTGGGCAGCGAGGAGTTGCAATCAGCAGTGGTTCTGGAAAAAGCACATCGTATTGGCCCACGGAGAGATAAGGGACCGCCGAGGACCTTAATTATGAAGTTTCTTAGCAACAGAGACAGGATGAAGATCTTCAACGCTGCACGTGCTAAAGGAGAGATTAAACACCAGGACCAGCAGGTGCGGTTCTACCCAGATTTGGCCACAGGAATCCAGCAATTGAGGAAGCAGTTTGATCCCGTACGTAAGGAGCTGCGCAACCTTGGGATTCGTCATGGTGTAATCTATCCTGCGAGACTGCTGACCACGTATGAGGGCAGAACCCACATCTTCAAGACCCCAGAGGAGGCGCAGGAGTTCATCAAGAAGATCAAAGAAGAAGAAGAGACTGGTGGGAGCTAAGCATGAACAAAATATAAGGTAGAATAATTAAGCATTTGCACAGGCATCTGACTGACTTGAAGTAAATAGTAAGTTTACAAAATATAGATTGTATTATATAATAAAAAAACAAAACAAAAACAAAACAAACAAAAAAAAAAAACTATGATGTACAAAGTTGTTAAAAATTTTGGAGTTAAGTTGGAAAACTACAGAGGAGAGTTAATGTTACGTCATTAAAAGCAGTAGAGTTAGGGTGATTGGGAGGATGAAGAAGGAGTGGCTTAGGCTGTTCCCCGTGGGTGTGGAACGGTCGATGGCTATATCGGGAGACAGAATTTTTCTTTTGATTTTGGGGGGTTTGCCACAAGGGGAAATTTGTTTGTGTGTAGTTTGTAGGATGAATGTTCAACCACTCATGTTTTTGCTTCTCTGTATGAGCATGTTTACACTGCAAGGTAATCCTAAACTCTCTATTGATCATGGACCAAAGTGTTAATCTTAATTTAACTTCATGGAATTGCAGAGGTCTACAAAATTTAAAAAAACTTAAACAAGTTATGAATAAAATAAAGGACATGGGTTCAAGAATTGTGTTTTTACAAGAAACTCATCTGATAGAGGAGGATGTTAAAAGAATTAGGAGTAGATGGCAGGGAAGTGTATTCACCTCTTCATTTTCATCCCGAGCCAGGGGAGTTATGACTCTCATACATAAATCAGTTCCTTTTCAAGTGAAAAATGTAATTGGAGACAAATTTGGAAGATATGTAATCATTCAAGGTTCTTTGCTATTAGAAAATATAAATCTTGTGAACTTATATGGTCCCAATATAGATGATCAGAAGTTCTTTGCTAATTTATTTCTCATCTTATCATCACTTACAGGGCAACATATAATAGCAGGGGATTTTAATTGTACATTGAATCCAGGTGTGGATAGATCAACAGGACTGGATTGTACGCACATTGGATGTAGGATGACTATTAATCATTTTATGAAAGAATTGAGATTGTTAGATATATGGAGAGAAATGAAACCACAAGTTAAAGCCTATTCTTGTTATTCCAGTACCTACAAGACATTCTCACGTATTGATTATTTTTTGATTTCCACAGAATTAAGGTCCAAGATTCAAAACTGCTTTTATGATAACATCGTGATCTCTGATCATGCACCCTGTTGTCTAATATATGTAGATAAAAAATTGACAAAGGAATCAGGTAGATGGCAATTTCAGCATAAATGGCTTCAGGATGAGGAATTTGTCAAGTATATAGAAAAACAGATAGACGAGTTCTTTGACATCAATACTACACCAACATCAGCATGTGTAAAGTGGGAGGCTTTCAAAGCTTTTATTAGGGGACATATTATTAGTTATACAGGATCAAAATCTAAGAAGACTCGAGAGGAGAGAGCTAAATTGGAACATAAAATAAAAAATCTTCAGGAAAAAGTGTATGCAGGAAGTGACCCAAGGTTGGAGAATGAATTACTGATTTTGAGAGCTGAATACGACAAAAAATCAGCGAATAGAGCTGCCTCGAGTCTTCTAAGATTGAAACAATCTTTTTATGAACAAGGTGAAAAATCAGGAAAATTATTAGCATGGCAGATTAAACAATTGGAAATTAAAACACCAATTACCAGTATTATAAGTAACGGACAGGTAGTTATAGATCCTTTAGAAATTAATAGAGCCTTTAGAGATTACTATGAAAAATTATATGATACCAAAAATGAACCTGATTTAACAAAACTAAATGGGTTTTTGAACGAACTATCTATACCGTGTATTCCAAATGAAAACAGGGAGATATTGGAGTCTAAAATTAGTCAAGAAGAAGTTGGGCTAGCCATTGATAATATGAAATCAGGAAAAAGTGCAGGACCAGATGGTCTTCCAGTTGACCTTTATAAAAAATTTAAGAATAAATTAATAAAACCTTTTTTGGAAATGGTTTTAGAAGCATTTCAAAATAATAATTTACCATCATACATAAATAATGCCTTAATTATACTGCTGCCAAAACCAGGTAAGCCCTCTAATAAATGTGAAAATATGAGACCAATAAGCCTATTAAACGCCGACCTTAAGATAATCTGTAAAATTTTAGCAAGACGAATACAAGAAATTTTACCAAATATTATTAATCGAGATCAGAATGGCTTTATAAAGGGTAGACAAGGCTTCCATAATGTAAGAAGACTATTTAATATTATCTATTTTAATAAAGAAGCACCGGATACAGCTCTCCTATCATTGGACGCCGAAAAGGCCTTTGATAGAGTTGAATGGCCCTTTCTTTTTGAAGTCCTACAAAGGTTTGGACTTGGAAATAATTTCATAAAATGGGTTCAAATAATATACAATAATGCTACAGCAGAAATCCTAACAAATAACAATATTTCAAAACCAATAAAAATCAATAGAGGATGTCGACAAGGCTGTCCACTTTCACCTTTACTGTTTACTATGGCAATTGAACCTTTAGCGATAGCGATACGTTTACATTCACAAATATATGGAATTAAAGTTGGACCAACAGAACATAAAATCTCCCTGTACGCCGATGATATAATTTTGTTTATGTCGAATCTAAAAAAATCAATTCCAACCTTGTTGAATTTAATAAAGAATTTTGGGGAAATATCAGGATATAAAATAAATAAAACTAAATCTTCAATATTAATGCTAAATGAGACCCAGAGAAATTACCCAGCCCCTGAGGTAAATCAATTCAATGTTGTAAATCAGTTTAAATATTTAGGAATCCAAATTATGCCTAAGCTAGAATCAGTCGCCAGTGTCAACTATGAAGCCTTAATGTCAGATATCAGTGAGTTAACTCAGAGATGGATGTCACTACCAATGTCGATGATCGGGAGAATCAATATACTTAAAAGTAATATTTTACCTAAAATACTTTATTTATTTCAATACATTCCCTTATCACCACCTTTAGATCTATTCTCAAGAATAAAAAAAAAGTTAGTGGAATTTATATGGAACAACAGGAGGGCTAGATTACGTTTGTCTTTATTATATTTACCATTTGATCGTGGAGGTCTGAAATGTCCAAATTTTATGTTGTATTATTGGTCGGCACAACTGAGGTCTATGACATATTATTTTTCATCAAATGATCTCCCTCACTGGACTGAAATGGAATCATACAATTTACCTTTACCTCTTCCCATATTCATATACTCAGATTCGGCAAAAAAATTACAAAAACAAGTTAAAAATCCATTTGTAAAGCATATGATCAAAATATGGTGTGAAGCTAAAAACTATTTAAAAGAACCACAGTTATTGTCACAATTTAGTCCAATATGGGGTAATCAATATTTTAAACCAGGGAGAGCGGACGCTGTATTTAAAGTATGGAATTTAAAAGGGATACAAAAGATTCAGGATTTATATTTGCCATGTGCAGACAACATAATGTCTTTTGAAGAGCTGAGGATCAAATTTAATCTCAATAGAACACATTTTTTTAAATATCTTCAACTTAGAAACTTTATTCGATCAAATCAAAATAAAGCTCTCACTCGACCTATTTATTCATCCTTGGAAAAAATGATGATGAAAGATAGTAAAAGAAAGGGTATTATTTCAGAGTTTTATAACTCATTGACACTATCTTCAAGTGAAAATTCACTGAAAAGATTAAACTACTGGAAAGAAGATCTGCAAATTGAAATTTCAGAGGAACAATGGGAATTGGCTTGTACAGAAGCTCAAACCAAATCAATAAATGCACGCCTTAAATTGATACATTTCAAATGGTTAATGCGGATGTATGTTACACCGGAGGAGTTAAATAGATATAACAAAAATATACCAGATACATGCACAAAATGCATGGAAAGTAAAGGAACCCTATTTCATTGTTTATGGGAATGTAGATTAATAAGAATGTTTTGGGAAGAGGTGAGGGTAACAATTGAAAAAATAATCTCAAAACAAATCATATTGAATCCTAAACTGTTTTTGTTGGGTCTGTACCCAGAAAAGCATAATTTTAATAAAAGTGAAAGAACATTCATAGACCTCAGTTTGCTTAATGCCAAAAAATGTATTGCACTATTATGGAAAAAGACTCATAGACCAGATGTGACTCAGTGGTTAAGACAGATGTTAACAAACCTTCCATTAGAAAGAATAACATATATACTAAAATCAAAGGAAATTGTGTTTGAGAATATATGGAGACCTTTTATTGATTATGTAAAAAATTTAAACATAACTCTTGAAGAAGAAGGTGAATGATGTGTGTGGACCTTGTAAATTCCAAACTGGTGAACATAATATGTATACTAATGTATTGGATTGTCTAGACTAAACAGAGGAGCATTGTTGAAGACTTGATTTTGTTGGTGGTTGTTGGTGTTTTTAGTGCATTTTTTTTTTTTTGTAGTACTTTAGTGTTAGTGTTTGATTGTTTGTATCATGTTTGTTAAAAAAAAAAAAAAGGTTCAATAAAGATATTGTGGAAAAAAAAAAATCCTTCTTCTTACTTACAAAGCTCTAAACAATCAGGCTCCTTTTTATTTAAAAGATCTGATTCTACCGTATTATCCTAACAGAGCATTACGCTCCCAAAATGCAGGATTACTTGTAATACCTAGAATCTCCAAAAGTACAATGGGAGGCAGAGCCTTCAGTTATCAAGCTCCTCTCCTGTGGAATCAGCTGCCAATCTGGATTCGGGAGTCAGACTCGATCTCTGTTTTTAAGAACAGGGCTAAAACCTACCTTTTTGATATAGCCTACAATTAGGGAGGGATCATGTGTTTCTGAACCCTCCCTTAGTTATGCTGCTAATAGGTTTAGTCAGCCGGGGGACCTCCAGTAATGCACTGGGCCTCACTCCTTTCCTCACTCTCTATGAAATATTTTTTTTTGCTGGTCATTAACATCTGTTTGTTCTCTCCCATAGATTGAGTCCCCATCGTGCTGTTTGCTCTCTACATGTCTGTTCTTTTCTTCTTCTCTATCCCCTCACCCCCCAGCCAGTCGCAGCAGATGACTGCCCCTCCCTGAGCCTGGTTCTGCTGGAGGTTTCTTCCTGTTAAAAGGGAGTTTTTCCTCTCCACCGTCGCCAAGTGCTTGCTCACAGGGGATCGCTTGATTGCTGGGGTCTTTCTGCAACTGTGGGGGTTCCCCCCTACAGTTGATAGTGCTATGAGATGACTGTTGTTGTGAAATGGCACTATATAAATAAAGCTGAATTGAATTGAATTGAATGGACAGGCTGACAGATGAGGTCAGGCATGAGTCTCCGTGGTCCATGATGTTTGCAGATGACATTGTGATCTGTAGTGAGAATAGGGAGCAGGTGGAAGAGAACCTGGAGAGGTGGAGGTATGCTCTGGAGAGAAGAGGAATGAAAGTCAGTAGAAGCAAGACAGAATACATGAGTGTGAATGAGAGGGAGGCAGGTGTAACGGTGAAGATGGAAAGAGTAGAGGTAGTGAAAGTAGATGAGTTTAAATACCTGGGGTCAACCATCCAAAGCAATGGAAAATGCACACAAGAGAGGTAAAGAAGAGAGTGCAGGCAGGGTGGAATGGGTGGAGACAAGTGTCAGGGGTGATTGGTGACAGAAGGGTAGCAGCAAGCGTGAAAGGGAAGATTTACAAGATGGTAGTGAGACCTGCTATGATGTATGGTTTGGAGACAGTGACACTGACAAAAAAACAGGAGATGGAGGTGGAAGAGTTGAAGATGCTAAGATTTTCATTGGGAGTGACTAGGAGGGACAAGATTAGAAATGAGCATATCAGAGGGACAGCTCAGGTTGAGTGGTCTGGAGAAAAAGTAAGAGAGGCAGGGCTGAGATGGTTTGGACATGTGCAGAGGAGGGATAGTGGATATACTGGACAAAGGATGTCGAAAATGGAGCTGCCAGGCAGGAGGAAAAGAGACCACAGACAAGATTCATGGATGTAGCGAAGAACGGCATGGAGAGGATTGGTGTTACACACGAAGCTGAAGGGATAGGATGAGATGGAGACAGATGATCCACTGTGGCGACCCCTAAAGGGAGCAGCCAAAAGAAGAAGAGAAGGTATTACCGAGCTGGAGTCTGAATCCACAACCCTAGATAGAGCTACTACCCATCTGTAGATACGTCATTTTTTGAGGTTCAGTGGGAAACATCCCTTCATCTTATCTGAAGAGAAAGCATGACAGACCAGATTTATGATGTGATAAGTCCCCGAAAACGAAATGCAAATCCTAGTTTTTGTGGGAGAATAGAACTCCTGTAGACAGATTTTTGGTTGTTTGACTTTCCAGACCATATAATGCCACAAAAATCCTACAAAATGCACTAAAATACCACAAAAAGCATGACAGAGTATCTTTAAAACAGAACAAACCTTTTCCAAGCGGCCAGTTGTGTAGATGTCAAGATCGAAGTACTTTGGAATCTGTAGCAAATTGGTCACCTTATCAATGTCAACACAGTACTGTAACAAGAAGAGAAAAATTGTTTCATTTCTAACCATTTCACTCAAATTAAGCATAAAATTGTTAAACTGAATCATAGTATAGAACACAAGTCTTCACCTTTGCCAATAACAGAGGCAATGCCACTGCAAACATCTCTGTGATCCGTGTTCGATCGTCAAGCTGTGTCTTCTTCTCCTTGGCAGTCAGAACCTTTTCCATGTACAAAATCCACACACACAGCATGAATTAATTGTATGATCACAGTTGTTCTTTTTTGTCAAACACGATAACGTGACACTCACCCTCTTCCCAGTGCCTCTGCCTACAGGAGGGTGGCATTCACAAGCCTGCCGAATGGCACAGAGCATGATTTCAACCAGAGCCGTCTCCTGACGATCAGTCAAGGCTGAAAAAACACAGACGTGAGAGAGTCAAAGACACCGTAATCAAAAGACACACATGCTGACTGAAGTACAGACCAGAAAAATAACTATAATAGACAGAAAGACATTCCAAAGGGGACTTTCTGACTTGGGACTAAGACTGAAGCAACAGCCCCTTACCCTCCTCCCCTGGCATTGGCTCATCAAGCAACAAGCTGATCATAGTCTCCCAGTCCTTCAGCAGCTCTGATGCACAGTCCCACAGGCTGTCAACCAAGTATGCTCCATGCTCATGCAGCTGCAAAACACCAAACAGAAAAACAAAACCATGAAGAAACACATCAGATTCAACAACTATTACAATCTTGCAGTTAAATCTATGTAAACTGGGGAGTGAAGATTACAGTACTCTACTTAAGACTGCAAAAGTGTGGTCACCTCACTCTCCAAGAAGAAGAAGACTGTTGTCTTGATCAGGCTGCCATTAATGCTCTGTCTGCCCCGCCTGGGTAATCCCTCCTCCTCAGGTCCACGATGGCTGAACAGCCTGTAATCAGCACAGAAAGTTTCTTTTAAAAATGAGTAGAAAGCACTAGTGGAACACATATGGGGGGGCTGAAAAATTCATAGGCTGACTATGATGCAGTGGTCAAATTTGCCCAAATGTGATTTATTTTTCAACATATTTTTTAACATTTCAACATCTACGTTGCAGCGCTTGGATCCCTGTGGTATAGAAGCTTTCTTCTATACCACATAGTCAGTGTGTGAATGTGTGCGTGAATGGGTGGATAGCAGGATCTGTAAAGCGCTTTGGTCATCAAGAGATGAGAATAAAAGCGCTATATAAGTGAATGCCATTTACCAATTCTTGATCCTAAAAGACATAACTCCTTCTTAGTCAGCCTATGACCTTTTCAACCCCCCCCCCCCTTGAACTTACAATGCTTGTACATTGAGAGTTGAGGCCAAAACCAAAGTGTTAGGCCACTGTACTGCTGTTAGCAGGAGTTAGTGGGATAGAGCTGCTGGGTATACAAGAGCATATACAGTGGTACCTCTACTTACCAACGTCTCTACATACGGAATTTTCAGGTTACGAGACGCCTCAACGGGAAAATATTGCCTCTAGTTACGAACGAAATTTCAGGATACGAAAGGCAAAAAAGTACGCGCTCCTCGCAGCTTCCGTAGTTTACCGAACGTAAACATACCTGTAGCTGCTCTGCCATTGGCTATCGCCTAGCATCTTCCTGGTATCCCATTGGCCACGAAGTTTTTTTTTTTCTCCAAAACTTTATGCGTGTGGTTGATCTCGCCAAAGAATATGGCCGTAATACATCAACGATCAGCACGGTATTAAAACAAAACGAAGCACTTACAAGCCGACAAAAGCAAACGTCCTTGGATCAGAACATGAACCGCCGAAGGCAAACGGTGACGACGTCGACGACGATAGCAGTTAAAGGGTAAATGAACATAATTTTTATTATTCTTTCCCTTTTATTATTCTCTTTTATTATTCTTTCTCTCATTTTAAACTCTCATTTTATGTTTATTGTGCAGTAATCTAATTGTAACATGTATTTGTTACATGTTTTGATGCGTTTTTACGATTTATAAAAAATTTATGCCCGAATTTTGGGGGCTTGGAATGGATTACGGCATTTACATGTAAAACGCGCCTCTACTTACGAATTTTTCACGTTACGAGAATTCTTCCGGAACGAATTAAATTCGTAAGTAGAGGTACCACTGTACAAGTAAACAGTGCCTTCTTTCAGGATATCACTCTGAGGGGCCAGTGCCTGATCAATTCTTCTGCATGGAGAAATAAATCACAGATAGCCCATCGGGCTGCAACAATTAGTTGATGTCATCAACGACGTCGATCATATAAATTTATTGATGCAGATTTTTATTGTCGACAATTTTTTTTTTTTTTTTTAAGTTTATATGCATGCCGCGGAAATGTCCAGTCAGTTGTAACTGTTCCAGTGAAGAAGGAGAGGAGCATATCATGGCGACACAGAAGAGAGAAAATCACAAAGAAGAGACCAAAGCTTTCCAAAGTATGGGAGCATTTTACCAAAAATAAACAAATGAAACAAGTTAAATGCAGATTCTGTAAAGCAGAGTTGTCACATCACAGCAGCACTACACAGACGAGTCCATCCGCCTCCCCCTCCTCCCTCTGCTCTGTCTCCCAGCTCGGCCACCTGTCAGCAGGCCGTTGCTGGGGACCATTAAAATGGATTAAAAAAAACACGTCTCTTCCAACATTAAAAAGTAAAACTGGACCATTGTCCGGATCAGCACGGGAAAAAAAACATCACAGGGTTTAACCGCTATCCATATGAACATTGCAAATTTACAAGAAAAAAGTAGCAAATTTATGAGGACAAAAATTGGTAGTTTTGAGAAAGCTTTTATTTTACAAGATAAAAGCTAATTTGAGAAAAAACAATGCAAGTTTATGAAAAAAGTTTCAACTCAGATTACTGACTTAAATAAATATAGTTGAACACTGATTAAGAAAATTAAGATACTATGATAATCCATATCCACACACACAGCAAAAATAGTTCTTTTGACATACCATGACAATGTACTTAAAAAAAAAAAAAACTAAACAAAACAAACAAAAAAAAAACTTATGACTGACTTGAGTAGACATCAATTATCCCCAGTTGGAGGAAGTCATTTGACACAGAGTGAGGAAATTCAAACTCTGAAAATATGCCATTATGCTGAACATAAACTACAAGAGATGGAGAATGATATTGATCCTGATAACCACTTTTTCAATAATATTCATAATCATGGTGAATATTACACTAAAAAGCAATTCAAAAGTCAAGTGCAACTAGATGGTAAACGATAAATAATACACTTCAACAGCAGAAGTCTTAACAAAAACTTTCCACAGATTCAGGACTATTTAAAACAGCTAGACAGAAAATTTACAGCTGTCGCAGTCTCTGAAACTTGGCTTAATGAAGAGCAGGCTCCCCTGATGGTAATAGAGGGATATCAGATGTTTCATATTAATAGATCTCAAAAAAAGGTAGTGGTGTTGCACTGTATATTGATGACCTGTATAAGTGTAAGCTTGTAAATGGAATGTCCTTTGCACTACCAGGGATTTTAGAATGTGTTACTGTTGAGACTGACCAAGATAAAACAAAAAAGCTAATTATAAGTTGTATATATAGAATGCTGGGAACTTGCATTGAGACATTCAGAGATAAATTAGTCAAGCTGTACAATAATATTACTAGTAAGAAAATGGCAGTAATTTGTGGAGATTTCAATATTGATTTACTAAATCCATATCAACAAAATGTAATCACAGAGTTCATGAATTCTATGTACAGTATGAGTCTATATCCCACAATAACACATCCCAGTAGAATCACAGTTCACACTGCTACACTTATTGACAACCTGTTTGCTAATATTATTGATAAGAAAATAGAAAGTGGATTATTGATAAATGATATAAGTGACCATTTGCCAACCTTTGCACTTACCCATGGCCACACGGGGGCCAATACAGAAAAAGTTTTAAAATCATTCAGATACAAATCACAAAATGCAATCAGTTCTTTTAAAGAAGACTTGCTGAAGCAGGACTGGACAAAAGTCTATGTATCAGATGTAAATGAAGCAAATGAAGCCTATGACACATTTATGAACACTGTAACCACTCTTTATAAAAAAAATTGTCCATTAGTAAAGAAAAAGCTTAAACATAAATTTGTCGATAAGCCATGGTTAACCAAAGGATTACAAAAGGCGTGTAAAAAGAAAAATTTATTATATAAAGCTTTTCTAAAGAAAAGGACAAAAGAAGCAGAGCAGTGGTATAAAACATACAAAAATAAGTTAACATATATAATGAGATGTAGTAAAAGAGACTATTACAGTAAAGAACTGGAGAAAAACAGAGACAATATTAAAAATACATGGACAATACCTAACAATATTCTTGGAAATAAAAACAGAAATACAAGCTACCCAACCAATTTTTCAAAAAATAATACAACGACTCAGAGTGTGAATGCAGCTTCACCTGCAGATGAATTTAATAACTTTTTTGTTAACATTGGTCCTAATTTGGCTCAAGAAATACCCATTACGGCACCTACGGGTGATACAATAAGCAAAAACATTGCTATAAAAGACTCCATTTTTATAAAGAACACAGACGAGAGAGAGTGCACTGAAATTGTTAAATCGTTTAAAAGTAAAACATCTACGGACTGTGATGGTATTGACATGCTCTTAGTCAAAACTATTATCGAATGCTTAGTGAAACCACTGACGTATATTTGTAACCTCTCTCTCCAAACAGGTATATTTTCAATATACAAGACGGGTGACAGAGGGGAACTTTCAAACTATAGACCAATTTTACTATTGCCACAATTTTCCAAGATACTTGAAAAAATATCCTGTGAGAGAATTGACAACTTCATAATGAAGAATAATTTATTGTGTGAGCAGCAATATGGGTTCAGACACAAGAGGACAACTGCATTTGCTCTAATGGAATTTATAGAAAAAATATCAACTGCCGCTGAAAATAAAGTGTATTCAGTTGGAGTACTCCTGGATCTAAAAGAAAGCATGTGATACAGTGGATCACAATTTATTATAAAAGAAACTACAAAATTGTAGTATTAGGGGGTAGCACTGTCCTGGTTAAGTAGTTACTTAAAGAATAGATATCAGTATGTATGTGTTGGTAACAAAAACTCACAGTTACTGAAGGTTACTTGTGGAGTCCCACAGGGTTCAGTTTTGGGGCCATTGTTTTTTTTTTTTCCACAATATCTTTATTGAACCTTTTTTTTTTTTTAACAAACATGATACAAACAATCAAACACTAACGCTAAAGTACTACAAAAAAAAAAAAAAATGCACTAAAAACACCAACAACCACCAACAAAATCAAGTCTTCAACAATGCTCCTCTGTTTAGTCTAGACAATCCAATACATAAGTATACATATTATGTTCACCAGTTTGGAATTTACAAGGTCCACACACATCATTCACCTTCTTCTTCAAGAGTTATGTTTAAATTTTTTACATAATCAATAAAAGGTCTCCATATATTCTCAAACACAATTTCCTTTGATTTCAGTATATATGTTATTCTTTCTAATGGAAGGTTTGTTAACATCTGTCTTAACCACTGAGTCACATCTGGTCTATGAGTCTTTTTCCATAATAGTGCAATACATTTTTTGGCATTAAGCAAACTGAGGTCTATGAATGTTCTTTCACTTTTATTAAAATTATGCTTTTCTGGGTACAGACCCAACAAAAACAGTTTAGGATTCAGTATGATTTGTTTTGAGATTATTTTTTCAATTGTTACCCTCACCTCTTCCCAAAACATTCTTATTAATCTACATTCCCATAAACAATGAAATAGGGTTCCTTTACTTTCCATGCATTTTGTGCATGTATCTGGTATATTTTTGTTATATCTATTTAACTCCTCCGGTGTAACATACATCCGCATTAACCATTTGAAATGTATCAATTTAAGGCGTGCATTTATTGATTTGGTTTGAGCTTCTGTACAAGCCAATTCCCATTGTTCCTCCGAAATTTCAATTTGCAGATCTTCTTTCCAGTAGTTTAATCTTTTCAGTGAATTTTCACTTGAAGATAGTGTCAATGAGTTATAAAACTCTGAAATAATACCCTTTCTTTTACTATCTTTCATCATCATTTTTTCCAAGGATGAATAAATAGGTCGAGTGAGAGCTTTATTTTGATTTGATCGAATAAAGTTTCTAAGTTGAAGATATTTAAAAAAATGTGTTCTATTGAGATTAAATTTGATCCTCAGCTCTTCAAAAGACATTATGTTGTCTGCACATGGCAAATATAAATCCTGAATCTTTTGTATCCCTTTTAAATTCCATACTTTAAATACAGCGTCCGCTCTCCCTGGTTTAAAATATTGATTACCCCATATTGGACTAAATTGTGACAATAACTGTGGTTCTTTTAAATAGTTTTTAGCTTCACACCATATTTTGATCATATGCTTTACAAATGGATTTTTAACTTGTTTTTGTAATTTTTTTGCCGAATCTGAGTATATGAATATGGGAAGAGGTAAAGGTAAATTGTATGATTCCATTTCAGTCCAGTGAGGGAGATCATTTGATGAAAAATAATATGTCATAGACCTCAGTTGTGCCGACCAATAATACAACATAAAATTTGGACATTTCAGACCTCCACGATCAAATGGTAAATATAATAAAGACAGACGTAATCTAGCCCTCCTGTTGTTCCATATAAATTCCACTAACTTTTTTTTTATTCTTGAGAATAGATCTAAAGGTGGTGATAAGGGAATGTATTGAAATAAATAAAGTATTTTAGGTAAAATATTACTTTTAAGTATATTGATTCTCCCGATCATCGACATTGGTAGTGACATCCATCTCTGAGTTAACTCATTGATATCTGACATTAAGGCTTCATAGTTGACGCTGGCGACTGATTCTAGCTTAGGCATAATTTGGATTCCTAAATATTTAAACTGATTTACAACATTGAATTGATTTGCCTCAGGGGCTGGGTAATTTCTCTGGGTCTCATTTAGCATTAATATTGAAGATTTAGTTTTATTTATTTTATATCCTGATATTTCCCCAAAATTCTTTATTAAATTCAACAAGGTTGGAATTGATTTTTTTAGATTCGACATAAACAAAATTATATCATCGGCGTACAGGGAGATTTTATGTTCTGTTGGTCCAACTTTAATTCCATATATTTGTGAATGTAAACGTATCGCTATCGCTAAAGGTTCAATTGCCATAGTAAACAGTAAAGGTGAAAGTGGACAGCCTTGTCGACATCCTCTATTGATTTTTATTGGTTTTGAAATATTGTTATTTGTTAGGATTTCTGCTGTAGCATTATTGTATATTATTTGAACCCATTTTATGAAATTATTTCCAAGTCCAAACCTTTGTAGGACTTCAAAAAGAAAGGGCCATTCAACTCTATCAAAGGCCTTTTCGGCGTCCAATGATAGGAGAGCTGTATCCGGTGCTTCTTTATTAAAATAAATAATATTAAATAGTCTTCTTACATTATGGAAGCCTTGTCTACCCTTTATAAAGCCATTCTGATCTCGATTAATAATATTTGGTAAAATTTCTTGTATTCGTCTTGCTAAAATTTTACAGATTATCTTAAGGTCGGCGTTTAATAGGCTTATTGGTCTCATATTTTCACATTTATTAGAGGGCTTACCTGGTTTTGGCAGCAGTATAATTAAGGCATTATTTATGTATGATGGTAAATTATTATTTTGAAATGCTTCTAAAACCATTTCCAAAAAAGGTTTTATTAATTTATTCTTAAATTTTTTATAAAGGTCAACTGGAAGACCATCTGGTCCTGCACTTTTTCCTGATTTCATATTATCAATGGCTAGCCCAACTTCTTCTTGACTAATTTTAGACTCCAATATCTCCCTGTTTTCATTTGGTATACACGGTATAGATAGTTCGTTCAAAAACCCATTTAGTTTTGTTAAATCAGGTTCATTTTTGGTATCATATAATTTTTCATAGTAATCTCTAAAGGCTCTATTAATTTCTAAAGGATCTATAACTACCTGTCCATTACTTATAATACTGGTAATTGGTGTTTTAATTTCCAATTGTTTAATCTGCCATGCTAATAATTTTCCTGATTTTTCACCTTGTTCATAAAAAGATTGTTTCAATCTTAGAAGACTCGAGGCAGCTCTATTCGCTGATTTTTTGTCGTATTCAGCTCTCAAAATCAGTAATTCATTCTCCAACCTTGGGTCACTTCCTGCATACACTTTTTCCTGAAGACTTTTTATTTTATGTTCCAATTTAGCTCTCTCCTCTCGAGTCTTCTTAGATTTTGATCCTGTATAACTAATAATATGTCCCCTAATAAAAGCTTTGAAAGCCTCCCACTTTACACATGCTGATGTTTGTGTAGTATTGATGTCAAAGAACTCGTCTATCTGTTTTTCTATATACTTGACAAATTCCTCATCCTGAAGCCATTTATGCTGAAATTGCCATCTACCTGATTCCTTTGTCAATTTTTTATCTACATATATTAGACAACAGGGTGCATGATCAGAGATCACGATGTTATCATAAAAGCAGTTTTGAATCTTGGACCTTAATTCTGTGGAAATCAAAAAATAATCAATACGTGAGAATGTCTTGTAGGTACTGGAATAACAAGAATAGGCTTTAACTTGTGGTTTCATTTCTCTCCATATATCTAACAATCTCAATTCTTTCATAAAATGATTAATAGTCATCCTACATCCAATGTGCGTACAATCCAGTCCTGTTGATCTATCCACACCTGGATTCAATGTACAATTAAAATCCCCTGCTATTATATGTTGCCCTGTAAGTGATGATAAGATGAGAAATAAATTAGCAAAGAACTTCTGATCATCTATATTGGGACCATATAAGTTCACAAGATTTATATTTTCTAATAGCAAAGAACCTTGAATGATTACATATCTTCCAAATTTGTCTCCAATTACATTTTTCACTTGAAAAGGAACTGATTTATGTATGAGAGTCATAACTCCCCTGGCTCGGGATGAAAATGAAGAGGTGAATACACTTCCCTGCCATCTACTCCTAATTCTTTTAACATCCTCCTCTATCAGATGAGTTTCTTGTAAAAACACAATTCTTGAACCCATGTCCTTTATTTTATTCATAACTTGTTTAAGTTTTTTTAAATTTTGTAGACCTCTGCAATTCCATGAAGTTAAATTAAGATTAACACTTTGGTCCATGATCAATAGAGAGTTTGGGATTACCTTGCAGTGTAAACATGCTCATACAGAGAAGCAAAAACATGAGTGGTTGAACATTCATCCTACAAACTACACACAAACAAATTTCCCCTTCCCACACTTGTGGCAAACCCCCCAAAATCAAAAGAAAAATTCTGTCTCCCGATATAGCCATCGACCGTTCCACACCCACGGGGAACAGCCTAAGCCACTCCTTCTTCATCCTCCCAATCACCCTAACTCTACTGCTTTTAATGACGTAACATTAACTCTCCTCTGTAGTTTTCCAACTTAACTCAAAAATTTTTAACAACTTTGTACATCATAGTTTTTTTTTTGTTTGTTTGTTTTGTTTTTGTTTTGTTTTTTTAATATATAATACAATCTATATTTTGTAAACTTACTATTTACTTCAAGTCAGTCAGATGCCTGTGCAAATGCTTAATTATTCTACCTTATATTTTGTTCATGCTTAGCTCCCACCAGTCTCTTCTTCTTCTTTGATCTTCTTGATGAACTCCTGCGCCTCCTCTGGGGTCTTGAAGATGTGGGTTCTGCCCTCATACGTGGTCAGCAGTCTCGCAGGATAGATTACACCATGACGAATCCCAAGGTTGCGCAGCTCCTTACGTACGGGATCAAACTGCTTCCTCAATTGCTGGATTCCTGTGGCCAAATCTGGGTAGAACCGCACCTGCTGGTCCTGGTGTTTAATCTCTCCTTTTTTAGCTCGTGCAGCGTTGAAGATCTTCATCCTGTCTCTGTTGCTAAGAAACTTCATAATTAAGGTCCTCGGCGGTCCCTTATCTCTCCGTGGGCCAATACGATGTGCTTTTTCCAGAACCACTGCTGATTGCAACTCCTCGCTGCCCAGCACCTCCGGAATCCACTTTTCCAGAAAGGAACATACGTCCCGACCTTCTGATTCCTCTGGAAGACCCACCAGCCTCAAATTATTTTGTCTCGACCGAGATTCCAAATCCAAAATATTATCTTCCAGAGATTTTTTTTTTTTTCCAAAGTGCGCACCTTTAATTGAAGACGGGTGACGTCATCTTCAGCACTAGCGAGACGGAGCTCCATCTGCGCCGTTCGTTCTACACAGTCACCCAATTCCTTTCTTATTCCTTCCAACGCTGTCATAATCCCATCAAATCTAGAGAAAAGTCCGCTCTCATTGAACTCATGGCAGCCATCAGCGCATCTGCGCCATTCCCCGCAGATATCGCAGCGTTGCCAGCCTCCTCCGCCATATATGGAGTTTTGTTTACTGCGTCACAGACCTGAAAGTCCGTTAATTTGGACTGTTTCGGCGGCTCGCTTTTTCCTTTTCCTGGTTTTCCAGCCTTAGGCTTCGCCGACATATCTTCGCCCAAATGCTGGGATACGTTCTGTCCCAAATGAGAGAGTTATTTGCCGATTTTTTTTTTTCCAGGAGCAGAGCAGAGCGAGACACGTCCGTCCTACGTGGCAGCCATAACCGGAAGTCAGTTTTGGGGCCATTGTTATTCAATATGTATATAAATGATATATGTAAAGTCTCGGGAAAAAATGGATTTAATATTGTTTGCCGATGACACTTAATCTATTATGCAGTGGAAGCAATTTGGAACAACTTTTGGATACACTCGGAAAGGAATTCTTAAACTGTGGTTTGATTCAAACAAATTAACGCTCAATTTAAGTGAGACAAAATTTATAGTTTTTAACAACCATCACAACAACTTAGTATCTAAACTCAGTGTAAATGGTGTAGAGATTGAAAGGGTATCTGAAACTAAATTTCTTGGAGTAATAATTGATAATAAACTGTGTTGGAAGTCACATATTAATTATATTAACCCCTTGACGCCTGAATTTATTTCCAATTGTGAACAATTTTTTTTTTTTTGGTATTTTTTTTTTTCATAATTGAAAATCATTGTGGTTTTTTTTTTTTGATTGATGCGAATTCGCGACAATAGCCGTCAAGGGGTAGGTAAAATATCTAAATCAATCGCAATACTACACAGAGCGAAACATTTGCTGAATCAACCCACATTATATACTTTGTATCATTCATTAACACTCCCATACATGACATATTGTACTGAGGTATGGGGAAATACATATAAAACAAACATATATCCAGTCTTTATGCTTCAGAAGAGAGCTATTAGAATAATAAACAAAGCTGCTTACAGGGAACCAACAAACCCACTTTTTCTTAAATTAAAAGCTCTCAAGTTGAAAGATCTGGTTGACTTTAAAACTGCAGTAATAATGTTTAAAGTGAAGAATCCATCACTGCCCGCAAATATCCAAAAGTTGTTCCAAATAAGGGAGAAACAATATCATTTCAGAGGAACATGTATATTTCAAAAACCTTCAGTGAGAAGTACTACCAAGCAACACTGTGTCTCAGTGCAAGGAGTCAGATTATGGAACGCTTTTGGACCTGAATTAAAATCATGTACAACGCTTGGACAATTTAAACAAAAACTAAAGGGAGAAATACTCCAAACATATATACAAGATGACATGTAAAATCACATAAGAATTGTCATATCCAGTCTGTGTTGTGTTGTTGCTTAGTTTGTTTTTTTTTTGTCACATTTTGTCTTAGCTTTGTTCCGAATTGTAATCGCTCTTGTTTTGTTTTTCTTTTCAATTCTTGGATGGAATATGGGTGGGCAATATAAGCTGCAGCTTCAGCCATCACCCATTTCGGATAACTTATGTTGAACTGTATAATCAGAGGAGTTATTGTTTAATTTGACCTTGTTGGATTTTTTCCCCTTTGTTATATTATTCTGTTTCTTTTTAATCTTTACTTTTAATCTATCCGAAATAAAGATTCATTCATTCATTCAGAAGTTGCAAGTTTACAAGAAAAAGTCACATTTGTGAAAAAATGTTGCAAATTAAAGAGAAACAAATTTGAAAGTGTGGGAAAAAAAAGTCCATTTGGGGAGACAAAAGCAGCAAATTTACAAGAAAGAAGTATCAAATTTCAGAGAATAAATTAATTTCACTAAGGTAGTAAAAATGAAAGGACATACAAAAGTACAACACTAAATCATGAGTGAAGAATAAAGTAATGCATTAAGTAAATGAGGTAAATAAATGTCAATTGTGTTCAAAGCCAAAATGTTATTATCAGACTGTGGTGCATTTTATTTTGTGAAATAAAAAACTAATGTGAAAACATTAATACATGTTTAATGCTTTGCATAGCCTTGAGAACGTAGGAATGCTGAAGCAATAACCCTCCTTGAATGGTACACAAAAACAACACATTACCAACATTTAGAAAAAAAATCAGCTTTTTAAGCTGTGCTGCCAAACTCCAGCCGTTATAAATATTACACATGACAATATGTAATGCTGACATTAATAATACATTTATTTCTAGGCACCTTCCAACCCTCAAGGTCACCTTACAAAGAGCATTAAAACATTAAAAACAGATTTAAAATGCAATAACAAAACTTAAGTAAAAAAACAAAAACAGTGAATTAAAGGTAGATTATCAAAAAGAGTAAGCTTGTTTAAACAAATAAGTTTTGATTCTGGATTTAAATAATGGAAGAGAGTCAATGTTGCGAATGGCTGGTGGGAGTGAGTTCCAGAGCCGGGGAGCAGAGTGACTGAAGGCTCTATACCCTATAGTGATAAGGCGGGCAGAAGGAATGATGAGGTGAAGGGAAGAGGAGGACCTGAGAGAGCGGTTAGGGGTGACGATGTGGAGGAGTTCAGACAAGTATGGCGGGGCCAGGTTATGAAGGACTTTGAAGATGAGGAGCAGTATCTTAAAGTTTATTCTGCCCTTTATTGGGAGCCAGTGAAGATGCTGAAGGACAGGGGTAATGTGTTCTATGGATAGAGTATGAGTGATGATCCGGGAAGCAGCATTCTGAAGGAGCTGTAGCTTGTGAAGGGATTTATTTAAGAGATCAAAGAGAAGTGAGCTGCAGTAGTCAATGTGGGAAGTGACAAGGCTATGGATAAGGATGGCAGCAGTGTGCGGAGTGAGGGAGGGACACAGTCGGTTAATGTTACAAATGTGAAAATAGGCGGAACAAGTAATATTTTTGATATGAGACTGGAATGATAAAGTGCTGTCGAGGATGACACCCAGGCTCTTAACCTAAGGGGAAGGGAAAGTGGGAGAGTTATTAATATCAATGGAGAAACTGGGGGATTTGGTTAAGATGGAGGGTGTACCAACAAGTAAAATTTCTGTTTTATTGCCATTGAGTTTGAGGAAATTAAAGGTAAACCATGATTTAATTTCAGAAAGACAATCAGGAAGAGAGGTAGGTGGCAGTGTGGAGTTGGGTTTAGAGGAGAGGTAGAGCTGGGTGTCATCCGCATAACAATGGAAATGAATATTGTATTTATGGAAAATGTAACCAAGTGGAAAAATGTAAATAATGAAGAGAAGGGGCCCCAGGACAGAGCCCTGGGGAACACCTGCAGATATGGGGAATGAACTCAAGGTGTGAGATTTGATTTGGATGAACTGAGTGCGGCCAGAGAGATATGAAGTGAACCAAGTGAAGGGAGTGTGGGTGATACCAATGGAAGCCAGTCTATTTAGGAGGGTGCTATGAGAAATTGTATCAAAGGCCGCAGTGAGATCTAGGAGAAGGAGTATGGTGAGTAAGCCAGAATCTGCAGCCATCAGCAGGTTGTTTATGATTTTGATCAATGCCGTTTCTGTACTATGGAGGGGGCGGAATCCGGACTGGAATTGTTCATAGAGCTTATTATTACTGAGGAGAGTGTGGAGCTGAGAGGCAACGACTTTTTCAAGAATCTTAGAGATGAAGGTGAGATTGGAGATTGGTCGGAAGTTATTAAAATCAGATGAGTCTACACCAGGTTTTTTTTTTTTTTGTAACTTAGATTTTTATTCATTTTTCATCATACATATTACATTCAGATCACAGTCTACATTTAAAAAAAAGGCGCTAGAGTAAGAAAGAAAAAAAGAAAGGGGGGGGACAAATGTTGGAGCATCAAGTTTTTAGTTTCCATCTCTTAATTCTTCTGGTTTTTCCAGTGTCTTTGGTTATTCTTTCAATTTCTGTCTCGTTGTTGCACTTTGTAGTGTGTCCATTTCCGCCACTTTTTTTCATATAGTCCTTCTTGTATTCTTTGTCGATATGTTAGTTTTTCCATCATACGTATATCCTCAACAATGTCAGTCCATTGATCTTGGTCAGGAAGAACTTCTGATCGCCATTTTTTTTGTGATTGTTTTTTTACATGCAATCAACAAGATTTTAACTAGATATCTGTCCTCAGCCTGTATTACATTGTCTCTTTTAAGATCACATAAGTACATCAGGTTACAGTTCATTGGTATATTATATCCTAATATCCTCTGTATTGTCACATGTATAGATTTCCAGAATGATGAGATTTTGCAGCATTTCCAAAACATATGTGAGTGGTCTGCATTTTGAGCCCCACAGCCTCTCCAGCATAAAGATTGGGTATTTGTATATTTTCTTTGAATCTGTGGTGTAATGAAAAAGCGAATCAGGTTTTTCCATCCAAATTCCCTCCATGTCCTTGAATTTGTTGATGTATGTTGTGTTTTCCATATTTCCTGCCAGCTTTCTTCTGTTATGTTTAAATTTAGCTCTTTCTCCCATTTCTCCTTTATATAATTACTTGAATGTTTGTTTGCCATAAGTTTCTGATATAGCTTTGAAATAATTCTTATTTTATTTCCTGCATATGAGCTTAAACCGCTGCACGGTGGCGCAGTGGTTAGCACTGCGGCAGCACAGTTTACCCTTGGCCGGGGGATTGTGGGGATCGTGGGATCGTGGGTTCGATCCCAGCCCCCGACCAACAGTGATCTGTGTGGAGTTTGCATGTTCTCCCCGTGTTGCGTGGGTTTACTCCGGGATTTCTCCGGTTTCCTCCCACATGCCAAAAACATGCATGTTAGGTTAATTGGCTGTTCTAAATTGTCCCTAGATATCTGTTTCCTATAGGCCCTTAGAATAGAGGGTTAGTATTAATGAAAGCGCTTTGAGTGGTCTTTGTGACTAGAAAAGCGCTATATAAGTGCAGGTTAGTTAGTTAGTTAGTTAGTTAAAATGAATTGTATAATCTCGCTCACATCTGTTTGGAGGTTATGCCTAATCTTCTTCATATAATAGTCTCTCATCTGCAGATATCTGAAGAATTCCGATTTTTCTAGTTTAAATTTTCTTCTGATGTTTACAAAGCTCCCGAGATCTTTTTTTCCGATATTGCCCCATGCTGTGATTCCCTTGTTCACCAGATTTTTGTATCCCCCATCTTGCTTTGCCGGTTCAAACTGACTGTCAAATGCTACCCATTTCAATAGTTTTATGTCTTCCTTTATATTATACTTTTGTACTATTTTGTACCACAGTTCCAAAGTAAATTTAGTGATTGGGTCTATTTGTTTGATTTGCTTATATGCATCTTTATCTCCTATTATGCTTTGTACTGGGAGTCCCTCAATTTCCTTTTCCATTTCTTTTCATTTTGCCTCATATCCTCCGTCGCACCAACATATGATATATCTTATTTGTGCTGAGTAGTAATATTCCCTTAGACTCGGTAGGCCCATGCCTCCTTTCTCTTTTGGTAACTGCAGAGTTTTATATTTCACTCTTGGTTTTTTACCTCCCCAAACAAATCTCGATATCATCCTGTCCCACTTTGAGAACTGGGCACCTGGAATCTCTGTTGGTAGAGCCTGGAAGAGGTAAAGTAATCTAGGTTGTATGCTGATTTTGACTGTCTCAATTTTTGAATTCAGATCCATATTTAAGATTGACCATCTATCAATATCTTTTTTTATTTCTTGTTCCAACCTATCATAGTTTGCTTTATAAATTTTGCTTAGATCTTTAGGTATGCTCACTCCAAGGTATTTTATTTCTTTTTGTTTCCAGTTTAGTTTGATCGTATCAGTTATCTGGTTTAGAGGGTTATAGTGGAATGTCAGTATTTGTGTTTTTGATATGTTTATCTTGTATCCTGATAATTTTCCAAAATTTTCTATCAAGTTCATCATTTCCATTATTGATTCATCTGGTTGTTCAAGGTAAACTATAATATCGTCTGCAAATAGCCCAATCTTGTGTTCCGCTCCTTTTATTGTTACACCTTTTAATTTCTTATTTTGTCGTATCGCTTGAGCCAGTGGCTCTATGAACAGAGCAAACAAGGTGCGCGATAGGCAGCATCCCTGCCTGGTTGATCTTTGTATATTTACTTTGTCTGTTAAGATACCGTTTATCTTGATTCTTGCCACAGGTTTTTGATACAGCGTCTTTATGCATTGTACTGATTTTTCGTTAAATCCAAAGCGTTCTAGCACACTATATAGGAATTTCCAGTTAACCCTATCAAATGCTTTTTCTGCGTCTAAACTCATTATTACTGCGTTTTCTTTTCTTTATGTATTTGATTAATTATATGTATTGTTCTCCTGATATTGTCATGTGTTTGGCTTCCCTCTATGAAACCAGTTTGATCATCTTCTATCAATTCCGTCAAGAATGTCTTTATTTGTTTACATATAATTGTTGTATATATTTTATAATCCACATTTAATAAAGAGATTGGCCTATAGTTTCCGCATTGTTCTCTATCTTTCCCTGGCTTTAAAATAACTGAAATAATGGCTTCGTTCCATGATGGAGGTATTTTGTTGTTGTTCAATGTCCAATTAAATGACTTTAGGAGCTGTGGCGTGAGTTCTTCTATAAACAGTTTATAAAACTCAGATGGGTACCCATCACTACCTGGTGATTTACCATTTTTAAGTGACTTAATCACATCTCTAATCTCTTGTGTTGTTATTTCTGCTGTTAGCTTTTCATTTTGTTGATTTCCTATTGATGGCAAGTCCAATGTGCATAGAATTTTTTTAATATCCTTAGTATTTGTTTCTTCAGGTTGCGAGTATAGTTCTTGATAGAAATTATGGAATATTTCTTCGATGTTTTCTGGGTTAACTGTGGTTTTATTTGTGATGGGGTCTTTAATCTTATATACATTATTCACTGTTTGTTGTTTTCTTAACCGTTTTGCCAGCAGTTTTGTGGCTTTTGGCCCCGTTTCATAATATTTTTGCGTTAGATATCTATTTTTCCTTTCAATTTCATCTATTTGTGCTTCTTTTATCTTTATTTTTTCTTCTTTAATTTCTTGGTATATTTTGGGGTCGTTTGTGCTTTGATGTTTACGTTCTAATTCCCTCAGTCTCTCACATCTTTGTTCATATGTTTCCAGTTTAGACTTATTTGCTTTTCCTGTTTCAACAATTAATTTACCTCTTAACACGGCTTTTAGTGCATCCCATAGTATTGTTGGGTCCACTTCTTCATTGTCATTCTCTTGGATATACTGTACTCGTTTATGTTTACTTTTATTCTTTCTTTCATTTTCTCATCATTTAACAGTCCTACATTAAGTTTCCATGTTGTTTGTCGTTTTCTATTGTTTAAATATATTTCCATGTATATAGGATTATGATCTGATATTTCTGCCCCTCCAATCCGACAATTTCTCACCCTGTGTCTGTCACCTTCATTCATAAGGAAGTAATCTATTCTAGAGTGTACTTTATGGACTGCTGAATAATGTGTATAGTCTTTTTCGAGTGGGTGCAGGTCCCTCCATATGTCTATCATACCCATTTCTGCCAGTGAGGTTCTTATGAACTTTGTTACATGTTTTTTTGTCTTCTTAACACTTGTTGTGTCAACTTCATGATCCATGACAGCATTTAAGTCTCCTCCACAAATTAGGACTCCTTCACTGTGTGTTGCTATGAGATCAAACAGATGTTGAAAAAAAACCTTTATGGCGCATATTTAAGGCGCATATATTGTATTCATATCCCCTGCATTCACCTAGTAGGAATGACGGTGCATATTCCAGAAGTTTCACGTCTTAAGGACCAAAGAGGACCTGACCCTGTGAGGACCTACGGGAGGTGTGAAGTTGGCCTTGCAGGAGATGTGAAGCTGGACAGAATGCCCCAGCAGGAGCCCCAGACGCTAGAGGGTCAGAGGACAATGGAGACACCAAGGAGCCTCGGGCGCTGGATGTTTACCTAAGACTGTGGGTTGGGGGTGTGTGATTTGATGTGGGGGGGTTTGTGTCTGGTGAGACTATAAGAGCTGTGTTGGATGATTGCTCTGCCTCTTTTCCTGAGATCCTGTTCTTGTTAGAGGATGTGACCTTGCAATAAACCAACCCTGAGAAATAAACTCAGTCTCGTTTGTGAAAGTCATCCTCTACACCTTGTCACTTTCTGGTGGGGCATAGATGTTCACTAATGTGATCTGCATACCATCTATTCTTCCCTTTATTATTACATACCTGCCTTCTTTATCCTGGATTTCTTGTTCACATTCAAATTGTATTTTATTTGAAATTAGTATCATAACCCCCCTTTTAGTTCCTCCCTTAAATGAACTGTAGTAGGAGTTCTTATAGCCAAATCTCTTTAGTTTCTCATGTTCTGTCTTGCTCAAATGTGTCTCTTGCATAAATATAATTTCGGCTTTTTCCTTCTTGAATTTTCTTATTATTCTTTCCCTTTTAACAGGCGAGTTCAGACCATTCACGTTTAGTGTCATTATCTTAAGATTTTTACCCATATTCATGTTTTTCCATTTTTTTAACTTGTGCTCCTAACCCCTTTAACAACAAAACTAACACATATTTATATAAAAACACATTAACAAATCTCGACCTCCGTACTTTGGGCCTTTCTTCTGCCCACTGGTTCCTGTTGGTGGGTGGAGGGAATGTCCTCATCGAGTGAAGGGCCCTCCCTAGACCTGTATTTGCTATCCAAGTAATAGTCATTAGTCTAGAAATGTCCAACAAAAATCACTTAAACCTCTCCTAGCCGTTTGTTTCTCTTTTACCTTGTCTTCTTGGCCTTCATTTCTTCTGTGCCTTTCTTAATCTTTGTTATGATCTAGTCTTTCAGTTGAAAGCCTTGCAGCTTTTCCTGGGCCCGCTGCGCCACGTCTCTCCCCCGTCTTCTGCCACTCACTTGTCTCCACTCCGGCTGTCATGATGCATTCAGTGTCGCCGCTGCTCCAGCTCCTTCCTCGGGTACGCTCACCACAAAGCCTCGCTCCGTCAAGTCCCGCGCTGCCTCTCTGGCCGTGTTGTACGTTTTTACGCCGTCATCCCAATGAATCCTCATCTTCATTAGCGGCGTTTGGAATCTAATTTTTTTCTCTTTCAGCGTTTTTTTAATGTTGGCATATTTCTTTCACTGCTGCACAATTTCTGCCGGGTAGTCATGATCAAAGAATATCTGTTTGTCGCCGATTCGTATCTTTTTTTTCCACGCTTGTGTCAGGATTCTTTCCTTTATGTCATATTTCAGAAAGTTCACCACAACTGACCTGGGTGTAGAGTTTGGATTCGGGTTCTGTGCCGAGGCTCTGTGCGCTCGTTGAATCTGCAGATCCGCTTCACCGGGCAGCTCCAGCTCTTTTTTTAAGAAATGATCCATGAATTTCGTCATCGAGTTGCCTTCAATGCCCTCCGGGATCCCGAAGATGCGTATATTGCTCCGTCTGGACCTGCTCTCCAGGTCGGTTATTTTTTCCTGCATCCTCTGTGTTTGCGTCGTCAGGGTCTGCAGCCGCTCGCTTGCCTCGGTCTTCCAGTCTTCCAACTCCGATATTCGGGACTGTGCTTCTGTCATACACGCCCGTTGAGAGCGCAGTTCCTCCATGTTTTCTGTTAGCTTGCGCTCCATTTCTCTTCGGAGGCCCATAATTTCCTCCTTCATCTCTTTTTTCAGCTCTTCCTTAAGAGCCGCTAAATCCTGTTGGAGTTGCCGCTTAAAGTCTTCCAAGTCTTTTTTTAATTCTTTACCTAAATTGGCGATGCCAGTGTTCATAGCCTCGAGTTTGGCGTCCTCCATTTTCTCTGCTGTAGTTGTCTCGTTTCCCTGGGCCTCGTGTACAGCGATTTCTCCTGCGTTGTTGAAGAGGGATTTCTCAGTTTTACCCTGCTTTTGTCTGTGTGTCCGGCTTCTTTGTGTTTTCATCCCTTGGTTTATTTATGTCGAGTTGGCCATTTACCAATGATTTTTAATCCGACTAGGGAGAGCTCTCTGTTTAAGCGTTATGTCTCCGCCATCTTCCCGGAAGTCCTACACCAGGTTTTTTAAGTAGAGGTGTAACAGCAGCTGTTTTGAGTGGTGGCAGAACAATTCCAGTATTGAGGAAGAGTGAATAATGGTGGTAAACAAAGGAGCCAGTGAAGGAAGGCAGGCTTTAACAAGGACAGTGGGGGGGGGGGGTGTCAAGCTGACAAGTCGATTATTTGGATTTGTGAATTAGCTGGGATATGTCTGTTAAGGAGGGGAGTGTAAAACTCAAGAAGGAATGAATAATGGAAGGAAAAGAAATTGGGGAATCCACTCCAGAAACTACAGCTCCATCAGACATAAGCTGTTGATGGATATTGGAGATTTTGGAAGTAAAGAATGACATGAGAGAGTTGCAGAAGATGGGTGAGTGCATATGCAAGGGGAGTGAGTCCGGGGGCCTTGTGGCATTGCTGAGGAGAGAAAAGAGTGTCTTTGAGCTGCCTTTATTGATGGAGATTAGATCAGAGTAGTATGTAGACTTAGCTGATGCAATGGAGTCTTCGTAGAGCAAGACATGATTATCATACATTTCTTTGTGAATGGTTAGTCCAGTTTTCTTGAAAAGGCATTCCAGTTGATGCCCTTTGGCCTTGAGTTCACAAAGGGAGGGAGTATACCAGGGTGCAGAGCGGGAGAAAGAAACATCTCTGTTTCAGTGGAGCAAAAGTGTCAAGGAGATTATGTAAATTCTTTTTGTAGTGGGAGACTAATTGATCAGGGGTGGAATGGCTATGTAAACTGGGGAGGCAATTTATTGCCTTTATTGTTGCATGAAGGGTGCTGTCTGGAAAACAGACCAATCGTATGGAAGACAGTCCTATTCAAAACGTTACCGCAACGTGCAATTATAGTTCTGGAGAGGTGCACATCAGGTCAGCATAAGCTATATACTCATTGCAGCCCAGCTGAGCTCTGAGAGGAATGGAGGTTTGTCAGCAGGTCCTTTATATTGCACTTGCAGTAGCATCAGGATTAAACACTGCATGCTGTATTTACTGGTTAATGCTGCTAGTAATACATCAGCACACACTAAAACAAAAGCATACCAAAGTTACATTATGATGGAATTAATTAATCTGCTAATATTTCATGTGTTTAATTTGCTTCATGATAGAGTGACTTTTAAAAAATATTCACAACTTTCTTATTCAAGCTGTCACTGCTGCTGTAAGCTACTTTACAAACCATTCTCAGAGTCAGTGTGTGGAGTGGAGCGGGGATTAAATATTCTATCGAGTCATCTTTGTTTTTTGTGTGGGAGCTGAACATAACTTAATTCAATCAGATTGGTCAGTCAAAGAAGGTTTTTTTTCCAAATGATAAGGTAATCTGTGATCATACGGGGGGGATGGGGGTGAAAAGTTCACAGACTGAAAAGTTCATCGTGGTTAAATTTGAAGTGTGTGGACTGAAGGGGAGACTATGTTAAAAAATAAACCACATTTGGTCAAATTTGACCACGATGAACTTTTCACCCCCCCCCGTACTTATCTACTGCAGTCAAGCCATATTACGTATTAAACATCATCTTTATATTTATCTATTTAAATCAGCAATTAATCACTTACTTCTTGAAGAGAAACTCTCCTGCTGAAACAGCGATGGGCCGATGTGCCGAGTAAACAAGATGATAAACACTCTCACAGTCTTCTGCCATCAGGACCTCATCACTACTCCTGGTAGATGAAATCCACAATTTTTTTATTATTAAACCAGCTCGTTAATGACCGAGTAGCTCATTGTGGCCTGACAAAATCACCCCAGAAGTGCTCAGATCTGCTGACTATTGACCTTGACTTTAAGCACAGCCTAGATGCAGTCCCATCTAGGATGTGCTTAAAGTCAAGACCAATGGCCCAGGAGGAGTATTATTTTTCATGAAATCATAAATACCCAGATCTCCTGACCTTTGACCTTGAGCACAACTTTGATGCAGAGCCACCTGAGGATCACTGTGAGTGAGTTTGGTGAGTATCGGGGCAAATGC
Organism: Pholidichthys leucotaenia; assembly: GCA_020510985.1. Lineage (NCBI taxonomy): Eukaryota > Metazoa > Chordata > Actinopteri > Cichliformes > Pholidichthyidae > Pholidichthys > Pholidichthys leucotaenia. The sequence continues at coordinate 226,887,791 of CM035839.1, read as the reverse complement.
CTAGGAGGAGTAGTGATTCCTGTGAAATGTGGACGGATGGATAGCTCGTCATTGCATTAGCTCCTTTCACCTTCACCAGAATGAGCTAAAAATCAGTTTAAGAAATGTGTGACTGGCAAAGAGATAATATAAACAGTTGAAACCAGATATTTACATACATTGTATAAAAAGACGATGTTTTTTCTCACTGTCTGACAAACTCAGACTAAACTTTTCCTATTTTTAGGTCAGTTAGGATTACCAAAATTATTTCTATATGCTAAATAATTTTTATATTTGATAAATATTTTTTTTTTTAGTTTTACTTTCTTCAAAGTCAAAAGTTTACGTACACTAAGATTGCTATGCCTTTCAACAGTTTGGGAAAGCCCAGATGATGATGATGTCATGGCTTTGGAAGCCAGCATTTGAGTTAACTGGAAGCACACCTGTGGATGTATCTTAAGGCACACCTCAAACACACTGCTTCCCTATGAGATATCATGGGAAATCTAAAGAAATCAGCCAAGATATCAGGAAGAGAATTGTGGACCTCCACAAGTCTGGTTCATCCTTGGGTATAATTTCCAGATGCCTGAAGGTACCACGTTCATCTGTTCAAACAGTTATACACAAGTATAAACACCATGGGAATGTCTAGTTGTCATCATCATCATCAGGAAGGAGACTGGTTCTGTGTCCCAGTAATGAACGTGTTTGTGTGAAATGTGGATATCAACCCCAGAGCAAACGCAAAAGACCTTGTGAAGACCATTCTGTAGAAATATTGAAGCACCATCTCAAAACATCAGCCAGGAAGTTAAAGCTTGGGAGCAAATGGGTCTTCCAGATGGACAATGACTCTAAACATACCACCAAATTAGTTATAAAGTGGCTTAAAGACAACAAACTCAATGTTTTAGAGTGGCCATCACAAAGCCCTGATCTCAATCCCATAGAAAATTTATGGTCAGAGCTGAGAAGACGTGTGCAAGTAAGGTGGCCTACAAACCTGACTCAATTCCATCAGTTCTGTCAAGAGGAATGGGCCAAAATTCCAGCAAACTATTGTGAGAAGCTTGTGTAAGGATATCCATAATGTTTGACCCAAGTCAGACAGTTTAAAGACAATGCTGCTAAATACTGAAGAAATGTATGTAAACGTCTGACTTTGAAGAATGTAATTAAAAATTCTCTAAACAGATATTTATCAAATATTAAAAAAAAAGGTTTAGCAAATAGAAATAATTTTAGTAATCCTAAATGACCTAAAACATGAAATGTTTAGACTGATTTAATGTCAGAAAGTGAGAAAATAAGGTTATGTGTCTTTTTATACAGTGTATGTAAACTTCTGGTTTCAACTGTACATTACAAGTTCCATTGTTCAGTTCTGACTTGTTGGCCCGACTGGTCATGAATTCAAGTTATTTTTAACAGGCAAACGTCAATGCATTTGTCCTCTGAGCACATCTATACACCTCTCCTTGTGTCCTCTGGATTAACAATTAAACCACATATTTGTGTGACCATTCATTAAGGCTTACAGTATATTTTTAAAGAATATAAAGACTTTAATTCTGCACATTTCTAAACATTTTGTTGATTTAAAAAGATATTTGCTTTCATGAAAATGCCATCCAGTACACGCTTACAGTTGAAATCAGAAGTCTGCATAGACTGTATAAAAAGACAAACTTTTTTTTTTTTATCATTTTTCCCCTCACATTAAATCAGATTAAACTTTTCCTGTTTTAGGCCAGTTAGGATTACCAAAATAATTTATATTTGCTAAATAATTGTTTTTAGAGAATTTTTTTAATTACTTTTCTTCAAAGTCAGAAGTTTACATGCATTTCCTTAGTATATGGTGGCATTGCCTTTAAACTGTATGACTTGAGATCAGGGCTTTGTGACTGTCACTCAAAACATTGACTTTGTTGTCATTAAGCCACTTTGTAACTAATATGGCGGTATGCTTAGGGTCATTGTCCATCTAGAAGACTCATTTGCACCCAAGCTTTAACTTCCTCGTTAATGTCTTGAGATGCTGCTTCAATATTTCCACATAATGTCCTTTTCTCATGATGCCATCCATTTTGTTAAGTGCACCAGTCCCTCCTACAGCAAAACACCTCCGCAAAATGATGGTGCCACCCCCGTACTTCACATCTGGAATGGTGTTCTCAGGCTTGCAAGCTTCTCCCTACTTTATCCAAATGCAATGATGGTCATTATGGCCAAACAGCTCAATTTTAGTTTCATCAGACCACAGTACATGTTTCCAAAAATGAAGGTCTCTGTCCCTGTGTACATTTGCAAACTGTAATCGGGCTTTTTTTTATGTTGCTTTTGGAGTAATGACTTCTTCCTCACACAGGACTCGTTTCACTGTGGATAATGACACTCTTTTACCAGCATCTTCACAAGGTCTTTTGCTTTTTTCTGGGGTTGACATGCACATTTCACACCAAAACACATTCATCTCTGGGACACAGAACACGTCTCCTTCCTCAGTGGTATGATGGCTGGACATTCCCATGGTGTTTATACTTGCATACAGTGTATACAGTGTATGCAAATTTTAAGTTTGTGTACAAGACCTACCTAAAATGAAAATTTGTGTGTCTACACAAGATGATTTTGATCTTGTATAAACTGCTGTTAAAGAATAAATTCAGAATGTCCTATTTAAGAAAGTGGGAGGTTACTCACTGTAAGACAAGCGTCAGAAGTTTAATCGCTTGAACTGCAACATCATACTCTTTATCCAAAGTCATAGAAACAATACGATCCTGTCAGACAGAGTAAATGTACAGTATGTTTCAGTTCTGATGAAGTAAAATTTCCAGAGAAGATAAGTTTTAATTTGCATGCAAAAAAAACCCCAAAAACCCATCAGATGAAGATCCTATTCTAGATGCTATTTTACCTTGAAGCGGCTTGTGAAGAGCTCCAGTCGAGTGCTGAGCTCTCTATTGTAGTACAGGCCCTGCAGTGCTGTTAGGCACTTCAGACGAACCTCACCTTGCTGCAGTCACAACAGAAATATAGTTATTAGAATATTACTGAAAAATATTAGTGACGCACCAGTATAGGCAAAGTCAGAGCATTTTACACTTGCAAATTTGCAAAAATACCACAAGGAAAACAAGTAACTATTACGCTGCTCATGTGCAGGAACTTGACACTGAAAAATTAAGAAAAAGGAAATGCAGGACATACAAAGTGTCAGGAGTACTAACTGAAGTACTTGTATCCAGGCTAAAACAAACAAACAAAAAGAAGCAGTTTTTTTTACCTTTACATTCATCAACTGTGCTGTTGGCAAATTTATTTTAAAATAAAAACAACTGTATACAAAAGTAATAATACATGAACGTTGTCAATTGAAAACTACACGTTATATGTAATACCTTGAACCTGTGGAAGGCAGAATAATTTTGTTTTCATTTAATAAATAAAACAATGGCATCTTATAGTAATTTGCAAAACAAGTGGTCTGACAGGACAACTAGACCACAGCATCTCCTGTAGGCTTTGTTCAGCCTGTAGGAAGTTTCACACCAATGCGGTTTCCCTGACCAATGACAGGTTTTATCAGCCAGAGGCTTTACTATGGACTGATCTACAAGAGCCAATATGCCTCACAGAAATGCAATTCAGATGAGGAGTGGTCTCAAATTTCTGCCTATTGTAGTTTTTAAAAAAAAAAAAAAAAAAAGTATTAAAGATCTTTTTAAAATAAAATAATTTTCTCAACAGAAGTTAATTGATGCTTTTTTGACCATTTTAACATCATTAATTTCTGGTACTGCCACATAGAGCTGTAATTAAGGCCCAGTGCATACAACATTTTCATTTAGAGCCAGAGGAAAAGATCTGTGCGTGCACAACACGTCACGGAGGCAACCACGTGTGCACACGGATCCACCGAAGGTTTGAAAACTGCTGTTGTAACTCATGGATGACAAGTAGAAGTTTTATTCAGAGGGACTCCAGTAAAGCTATAACTATAAACACCAGACTACCCCTCCAAGAAGTATATTATATTTTATATTATATATAAATAAACTGAAAGAATGAGGGAGTCATAAATAAATAAACAGGCTAAATAAATATATCTGTGTAATTGCGGGCAATAAAAAAAATCTGGCTTACTGAAAGCTGGTTTGAATATTTGATAAGAAGAATATTTGATAAGAAGTCATGACTTTTAGAAAAGAATTAGAAGTAAGACAAAAAGGTGACGTGATGCCGGTGGACTGAGGAGCTGTACAAAGCTGGATTTAAAACTGTTCAGGGTGCTCCACAATGATTTTTTTCATCATTCAGCAAAGGTAAACAACATTTTTGGGATGTATTTCAGTCTGTAAATCCTCCTTAATAATAAATTTGATGATTAATTTTATCTATAAAGCTGCATTCATTGTGTAAAAAAGGAGCAAAAAAGAATTTAACAGATACCATTAAGAGCCCTTTTCTATCTAATCCTAACTATAAACACACCAAGCTTAAAGGTTACTCAAGGAGCACATATTTCTGTGAGAAATACGTGCTCCTTGGTGTGTGAATTGACTGAAATCTATTGTAAACTGGGGCTGTAATGCCACCGTTACTGTTTTTATCTGTGCACATGGATGCGGAAAAACTGTGCCAATAAAACCTCTCCAGTCTGGAGAGTGGTTTCAAATCTTTACACTTTCAAACCTCCAAAACCTGGCGCTGTATGCACAGAAAGTGAAACCGTGAATGAACTTTGCCAGTTTGGGGTAAAAATGTTGTCGTGTGCATGGCTCTTAAGGGTTTATTTTACTGTCAGAAACCTGTCAAAAAATAAATTATTACCTTGTCATGCAGTGTCCAGCCAACATACTTCAGGTAACTGTCATTGAGGAAGGCGTCGCTGTACAACTTCATCCACACCCCAATCTCCTCAATACAAATAGCTCGGACTTCAGCAATCGCATCACTGGCAAACACAACAGAATTAATTCAATCTAAAATTTTATGGGATCACGTATGCACTGACACTCATTCCACAGTAGAGGGGGCCACAATGCCATAAATGAACAATGAAGGTATGCTTCTTCTGTACATTATATGCCCGTTAATAGCCATTATCGGTAGTGCATAAGTAACACACCTTCAACCAAAAAAAACTGATTACAAATTCAAGAGTCAATATACTGTACAGCAGTAATTAAAGAACCATAGTGAGCAAGCTCACATACCCCACACATCTGCATATCAGTAGCCCCTAAACAGAACTGTGATCAGCATAGAATGTACTGGAAAAAATAAATCCCCCTCCCCAAAAGTGGAATCCCTCATTTAAGACAGTTTCTGTATAAACAGACAGTAAATCCAATCAGAAATGTAGATGCTATAGTGGAGACGACATAAAAGGATCCCTCCTCAAAATACACAGAACCCCTCAGAGGTTTGTGAAAATCAAATGAGTCCCAGGTACTGATGAGTTAAAGCTTCTTTTTAAATTTTAAGTGAATCCAAGTGGCAACAACATTTTATCAAACAAATGAATGGACAGAAAAATGGGCTGGTGAGTCAAAAATATCATACCCCACACAATGTTGCATGAGGTATTATAATAAGCATGTAATTGCAAGGAGTTTAAGCAAAGCAAACAATCTACAATTCAAAGTGGAACAAATTTCAAGAAAATATCAGAAAACTGTTTAATCCCCTACAATATGCACATCTTCAATACATGTACAAACACTGTATGAAATGAAAAAGTCCTAGTTTGAAAACTGTGGGATGAGTTTGCCAGACAAACTAGTACAGATGGACGGAAGGATGGACAGACATCATCATACCATAATACATCCCATCTTTGTAGACAGGCGTATAAAAAAACTCTTTAGTCATGTAAATCAGTGAAGGGCCACATACCGATATCTGTGAACAAACACTCCTTTGAAAATTGCATTCATCATGTTTTCAATTTCATCCTGATTCTCTTGAAGCTGAAAGATAAACACAAAAAATGCATTTATTTACATGCACTATTGCTAAAAACAAACCAAAATATCCCAGTGAGTTTTCATAGCTAACCCCAAAGCCCAGAAGATACTAAAAACCAAAAGTATATAAACAAAACATAATAATCAGTGAAATAAACATTACAGCTACTTTAGACTATTGGTACATGTCTACTGGATCCATCGTCTTTTCCCTTCCTATTCATTATGTAAGTTAAACGCAATGCAAAGCATTTGGCTCTGGCGAGGTGAGATTTGGGCTGCGTTGTGTCGAGGTTCCATTTGCATAAAGTTGAATTTTTTAAACTTTATGTAAATGAGGTCCGGCATCCAACATGCGTCAGCTGCAGTTTAAACCAGTGGATTTTTTGTGTCAAATAACGATGGTTCTTTTTCTAACTTCGCTCGGTGTTTCACTATGGGAACTGCCTCGAGCGTGACCAACTACGGAAGCTCCAATGACACCACGTCTGTCAGTGACAGACAGGTCGTGCTGTGTTTCTGTCCTGTCCAAATCATTCTTGCTTTCTTCCCATGTGGACCTACAAGCTCTTTCAGCATATCCAGGCTGATTTGGTTAGCCGTTTAACTGTTCACAGATGGACCCTAACGGAGTACATCACCGAACGCAGTTTTCCGTTGTCGGTCTGGTTGTGCTGAGAACTTCACACAAAGGGCAGTGTCCGTGCCAAGGTGAGCTGCTCTCACAACTAACTGGTTTTTGCTAACTAGTTAATGTGTGCGCTTGTGTGATTCAAGCTATCGCATTGTGGCAAGCTTGTTTGCAGTTTGGCTAGCATTTGCTTGTTGGCTGACCGTGTAGCTTAATTGGTGTTCAGTTAGCACTAGCTTGCTCACTGAAACCGATAACAGAGTACAGCTAACGTGTTATGACGAGCTGACTCGCAGGGCTTTCACAGCTGAGCTCGACTTAAAACTCGCAGCTACTGCTAGTGACGGCCAGACTAACGTGTCACGACGAGCCTTTTTTATAAGAAAAATCCCCCTTTCCCTTGGCTATGGCTGCTAACCCCACCGAAGTGTTAGACCCGAAGGCCAAAGAGGCTGTATCCCGCCCGTGCCCCGCATCATGCGACGTCTCCATTTCAGGTAGGGACCCTCATCCTATGTGCATAGTCTGCATGGGTGCTGAACACACTCAGGCATCGCTAGCAGACCCTCAGGGGTGTCCCCATTGTGCTTCTATGCCAGAAAAAGTTTTGGAAAGGAGGCTTAGAGTAGCAGTAGCTAGCAATCAAGACCCCTGCCTAGCTAGCGCTACGAGTGACATCCATCAGCCATGAGACTCCGCGAGCTGGGTGGACATGATGGAGGCCGAGTCCCCGATCGACCCTCCGCTCCTGGAGGACATCCTGGAGAGTGGTCTGGGTGAACCGGGCGGCAAGGATGACAACACACAATCCGACCTCCTCGACGTAACTGATATGGAGGAAAAGGGAGATGACTCCTTTTTTCCTTCTCAGCAGTCTAGACCCCCCAGTGGGGCCGGTGCCGTTTCCCCAGTGGACAGCAACCTCTATGAGATCTGCAGGTGAGCCGCGGCGAAACTCAACATCCCGTGGCTGGCAGCTCAGGATGCGGAAGGGACAGAGCGCGACCTGTATGACAGAAAGAGGCTATCACTTGCTTCACCACAAGCAAAGCAACTCTTACCAGCGGTCCCTGCCTGCATGAAAGAAATGAGTCGCTACTGGTCGAGCCCATTCAAAAGCAAGCTTCCCACCAAGGGTTGCTCTAAGATGGAGATCCACAGTATGGGTGAGATGGGATTAAACAAACCCCCAGAGGTGAAGTCTTCAGTGGCTTATCGCCTTCATCCTAATCGCAGATCAGTCTCAGCTTCTACAACCATCTCTCTGCCTAGTAAGTCAGATCGCCTCACAGCATTGATTTACCAACAAATGTACAAATATGCAGCACAGTCAGTCTGCTCCCTTAATGCAGTCACTCTACTGTCAGCATATCAGGCAGAACTACTGGAGGAAATGGGCAGGCAGTTGGACCCTGGGTCCCCAAACCCTGTCCTATGGGATGAAATCTGTGTGGTCAATGATCTGGTCCTGCGCTCTTCCAGAGGGGCAGTCCAGGGGTCCGGGCGTGTCATGGGTCTTGCCGTCACTGGTGAAAGAGTCTTGTGGCTGAATCTGTCAGGACTGAGTGACACACAAAAGGGTGAGGTCGCGGATGCACCATATGACCCCACCAAGGGTCTCTTTGGTCCTGCCTTGGAGAAAATGAGAGAGACTAGCACCCAGAGGAAGCAGGAGGGTGAAGCCTTTAACCTCTGTCTACACCGCAAGGTGAACACCCAACCTCCCCAGGTGCCTGGCTTTGCACCAGCCGCTGCGGCAGTGAGAAGGAAATATGGTGGTGCTAGACCTCATACGCAAGGAACAACTCTGCAGGCTCCCCAGACCAGAGTTGAAAACCCGAGACCAAGGGGTAAGCATTCCTTTGCAGCTGTGGCTGCCAATAATCACTTGTCCCACCCTGGGGATGGGAAGAAGAAACGTGCGACCTAGCACTATCCCGCCCCCCCTCCCTCGAAGAAACGAAGAGCGACAGGTGTGGAGACAAACCACTTCACTGTTCAGAGTTCAGTAGCTCCAGTGGTTACCAGTTCTACAGGAGCCCTCTCTCAGTTTCCCTCTTTTCCTGTTCAGAAGAGACAGATTCAAAATCAGCTGGCAAAGTATCACCAAGCACGTCCTCAGTGTCACCGAGTGGATTTAAAAATCCTTTCAGTGTCCCCAAGCACTGCTCAAGTTCACAAACAAGTTACTTGTTCCCCTGTGAAAAAAGAATTAAAATGTGCATCTCTGCAGCCAGGCAGTTTGCCAAGGGCAGAATGCAAAATGTACTTCTGCCGCCTGCGGGAGGGAAGCTCACGCTCTTCCCAAGTGAGGTTGCTCCCTTCTCACGGAGGGAGTGATGTCACTCAGGCGCGCAGCCTTCAGCCCACTCTCCTCCCAGGTGGTTCCATCATTTGTCACAGTTACAGACTGCAATTTGCCATGAAGTCCCCGAAATTCAAAGGTATGCTGATTTCAGGGGCAAGTGGCAACTCTGCTCAAGTTTTAAAGGAAGAAATTATGTCTCTTTTAAACAAAGGCGCGATCAGAGAGGTGCCAAGCAGAGAGGCACAGCAGGGCTTTTACTCCCATTATTTTCTCATTCCAAAGAAGAGCAGCTCAATCCTCCGCCCTATTTTGGATTTGCGAGCACTTAACAAACACTTAAAGTACAGGTTCAGAATACTCATGCACAAAGCACTATGTCGCTCAATCCAGCTGGGCGATTGGTTTGTGACAATTGATCTGTCCCACGCATATTTTCATATTGCCATTTATCCTCCTCACAGGAAATTTCTCAGGTTCGCTTATCAGAGCACAGCGTACGAGTTTCAAACTATCCCTTTCGGACAATCACTAGCTCCGAAAGTGTTCAGCATATGTGTGGAGGCAGCGTTGTCTCCATTAAGGAACAGCGGCATCAGAATATTCTCGTACATAGACGACTATTTAATCTGCTCCCAATCCCAGGAGCAAGTGATCTGGGATTCACATGCGGTGGTAAATCACCTCACGAAGCTCGGATTCAAAATCAACTGGGAAAAGAGCCATTTTCCCCTGCTCCTTGCTCACCTCCACCCCCTGGTGGGACCAGCGATGGATCCACTCCAGTTCGCCTACTAGCATGGCATTGGGGTGGAGGATGCAGTGATCTTCCTCCTTCACCGTTCTCTGTCCCACCTGGAGAAGCCCGGGAATGCGGTGAGGATCATGTTCTTTGACTTCTCCAGTGCTTTCAACACCATCCAACCGATGATCCTGAAGGACAAGCTGCTGTGCGCAGGGGTGGACCAGCACCTGTCAACATGGATCCTGGACTACCTCACTAACAGGCCACAGTTTGTGAGAACCCGGGACTGTGTGTCCGACACGATCATCGGTAGCACGGGGGCCCCCCAGGGAATGGTTTTGGCTCCCTTCCTGTTCACCCTTTATACTGCGGACTTCTCACACAACACAACACACTGCCATCTACAGAAGTTCTCTGACGACTCTGCGATTGTCGGCCTCATCTACAACGGAGATGAAGCTGAGTACAGAGGACTTATCCAGGATTTCGTGGACTGGTGCCATGGGAACTGCCTCCAGATCAACGTGAGGAAAACTAAGGAGCTGGTGGTGGACTGCCGCAGGCAAGGACAACCCCTCACAGCACCAGTAAACATACAGGGAACAGACATTGAGATGGTGACATCCTACAAGTACCTGGGTGTTCATCTGAACAATAAACTAGACTGGTCACACAATACCGACGCACTCTACAAGAAGGGACAGCGCAGGCTGTTCCTACTGAGGAGACTCAGGTCTTTTGGTGTACAAGGGGCGCTGCTGAAGACATTCTACGACACGGTGGTGGCATCAGCCATCACTTTTGGAGTGGTCTGCTGGGGCAGTGGAATTACAGCAGCTGATAGGAAAAGACTGAACAAACTGATCAAGAAAGCTAGCTCTGTCCTGGGGCAGCGCCTTGACCCAGTGGAGGAGATAGGAGAGAGAAGAATGGTGGCTAAACTGTCATCTCTGCTGGAGTCCGAGTCCCACCTTATGCAGGACGTACTGAACGCACTGAGGAGCTCATTTAGCAGCAGACTACATCATCCTAGGTGCGCAACCGAGAGGTTTCGCAGGTCCTTCCTACCTACGGCTGTCAGACTGTATAACCTAAGCAGGGCTGCTCGCGGAGATAGCAAAAAAACGTGACGACCTAATAGTATTGAATGCAAAAGACGCAACAGACTTACACAATGGTCCCCTCCAGTATACAACTAGGACAATATCGGTCGCTATGGAGGGTGACAATATGTATGGGTACATATTCATACTATGTAGGATAACTAAGTATACGGTTATGCTGTTTATTCCATCTAGCTACAATGCTCCACACTGTGTGTATATATATTTATATATTTATTCCATCTAGCTACAATGCTCCGCACTGTGTGTTTATATATTTATATGTACATACACTACCGTTCAAAAGTTTGGGGTCACCCAGACAATTATTTTGTGTTTTCCATGAAAAGTCACACTTATTTACCACGAGTTGTAAAATGAATAGAAAATATAGTCAAGACATTGACAAGGTTAGAAATAATGATTTGTATTTGAAATAATAATTTTTTCCTTCAAACTTTGCTTTCGTCAAAGAATCCTCCATTTGCAGCAATTACAGCATTGCAGACCTAAAATGATTGCACAAGGGTTTTCTAGTCATCCATTAGCCTTCTGACGCAATGAGCAAACACATTGTACCATTAGAACACTGGAGTGATAGTTGCTGGAAATGGGCCTCTATACGCCTATGTAGATATTGCACCAAAAACCAGACATTTGCAGCTAGAATAGTCATTTACCACATTAGCAATGTATAGAGTGTATTTCTGATTAGTTTAAAGTTATCTTCATTGAAAACAAGTGCTTTTCTTTCAAAAATAAGGAAATTTCTAAGTGACCCCAAACTTTTGAACGGTAGTGTATGTATATTCACTGCTCTTGTTTTTCTTGTCTTCTTGATTGTTGCTCTGAGTGTTGCTATCCCTGTGCTGTTGCAATCCTGGAATTTCCCCATTGTGGGACTAACAAAGGCTTATCTTTGCACAGCGCACAGAGTATTTGGAGCTAAGAATAAACTCCCTCACTTATCGTGTAACACTGTTAGAGCAGAGAATCGTCTCGTTCACGCAGTGTCTCGCCCAGTTTCAGCAAGGGAAAGTCGTGTCACTCCATCTTTGCCTCCACCTTCTAGGCCTCATGGCTTCGGTCATATCAGTGGTTCAATTGGGACTCATCATGATGAGGGATTTTCAGCAATGGGTAGTGAACCTGCATTTATGCCCCACCGTCATCTCCACCGCAGGGTGAATATAACGCAGCGGTGTATTATAGCACTCCAGCCTTGGAGAAATCCAGCAACCCTCACTGCAGGGATGGCACTGGGAATGGTGTTATCCAGAGTCACTCTGACCACAGATGTGTCCCTGGTAGGATGGGGTGCAACTATGATGGGCAGAGCAGTGAATGGCCTGTGGCCTCAAAGCCAAGCCCAGGTTCACATAAACTTGTTGGAATTGCAGGCAGTGCTTTTAGCCTTAAAGCACTTCCTCCCCTACCTTCAGGGACAACATGTTTTGGTCAAAACAGACAATTCAACAGCGGTAGCCTATATCAACCGTCAGGGTGGCACCCAGTCGCTTCAGCTTCACAGCTTGGCCAAGAAGATAACTGTGTGGAGCAGCACAAGGTTCCTCTCTCTTCGGGCTACTTATGTGCCAGGGATCCTGAACAGGGGGGCAGATCTGTTATCCAGAGGAAACCCACTGTTCGGGGAGTGGAGACTCCACCCTCAGGTGGTGAAGCAGATCTGGCAGAGGTTCGGCCAAGCTGCTGTAGATCTGTTTGCCTCGTGGAAAAACGCACATTGCCTGCTGTTTTACTCCCTGTCAGATGCAGAGGCACCTCTGGGCATGGACACTCTGGTACACCCATGGCCAGATGTCCTGCTATATGCATTCCCACCTCTCAGCCTGATCTCTCCAACGTTATCCAGAGTGAGAGAACAGGGACTGTCATTGATTCTGATAGCCCCTTAGTGGCCATCCAAGCCTTGGATAGCAGAAATAATTCAGCCATTAGCAGGCGAACCGTGGCCTCTTCCCATACGCAGGGACCTCCTGTCTCAAGCTCATAGGGAGATTTATCATCCTCATCCAGATTGTGTGGCCCTTTGGGCCTGGCCCCTGAAAGGTGGACTTTAACCACAGCTGGACTGCCTCCAGGGGTTATTGACACATTCAGAATGCTAGAGCCACCTCCACCCGCTCCCTTTACGGTGGTAAATGGAGGGTTTTTGAGAGGTGGTGTGATGAGAGGTAGGCTATCCCTTACCAGTGTTCTGTAGTGGATGTGCTCTGTTTCTTACAGGATCCGCTCGAAGGTGGAAAGGCTTTTTCAACAATGAGAGTCTACCTAGTGGCAATTTCAGCGTGCCATGTGGGGTTTGGAGACAAACCAGTGAGGCAGCACCCTCTGGTTTGTCAGTTCATGAACGAAGCTTGCCACAAGCTCCCGGTTTCCCTCCTGGTTCCATTATGGGATTTATCGTTAGTCCTAGATGGCCTCTCTCACCACCCTTTTAAGTCAACTGAGGTGACGGGATTGAAGTTTCCATCCATCCATCCATCTTCTTCCACTTAACCCTTTTCGGGTCGCGGAGGGGCTGGAGCCTATCCCAGCATCTTTAGGTGAGAGGCAGGGTACACCCTGGACAAATCGCCAGTCCATCTCTCTATTAAAACGGCTCTGCTGTTGGCTCTAACCACAGCCAAGCGGGTGAGCTATTTGCAGGCTTTGTCTATCCACCCTTCAAGTTTGCAATTGGCCCCTGGGCACACTAAGATGTGCTTGCGGCCTAATCCTGCCTTTGTGCCTGAAGTTATGGAGTCAGCATACAGATGTCCCACTGTAGAGCTCCTGGCTTTTCACCCTCCTCCTTTCTCCTCAGAAGAGGAACAAAGGCTTAACACATTATGTCCTGTGCGGGCCCTGGGTGTATACTTAGAGAGAACGGCAGATTTTAGAAAATCTGAGCAGCTGTTTGTCTCCTGGGCAAGCCCCTGTCTCATCAGAGACTATCCCACTGGATTGTGGAGGCTATATCTCTGGCTTACAGATTTAAGGGCTCTCAGCCCCAACTAGGCATGCAAGCTCACTCCACCAGAGACATGGCTACATCCTGGGCCTTGTTCAGGGGAGTGTCTGTTAAGAACATTTGCACGGCAGCCAGCTGGGCCAAACCACACACGTTTGTGAGGTACTATAGGCTGGATGTTTCGCGGCAGTCATTGACCCAGGCTGTGCTGGAAGCAGGTTCTGCTTCTACAGCATTACCTGTGGCTGTGTGGGACATGGCTTCAGGATCTTTGCTGCAATACGGGAGTGGGCTATATCTCCCATAGTGAAACACTGAACGATATTAGAAAAAGAACCAACGATTACTTAACGTAATTCCTGGTTCTTTGATAACAGAGTGAGGTGTTTCACCAACACTTCCCTCTTTGCAGGGTCACGGAAAGAAACCTGCCTAGAATGATTTGGACGGGTTGGGTCGGCCGTGGTATTATCGGGGGCGGGGCCATGAACACGGCGCAACCTATCTGTCACTGACAGACGTGGTGTCACTGGAGCTTTTGTAGTTGGTCACACCCGAGGTGATTCCCATAGTGAAACACCTCACTCTGTTATCAAAGAACCAGGAATTACGTTAAGTAATCCAACGATTCATCAACTGCACCCATTTATTATATCTCACATGAAGTGATGTTAGAAAAACTTTTCACTGGTTTGTTTTAGAGATATTGAGACTCATAATCTGCCATGTTGTCTGGAAGCTTCAGTCCATGGAAGACCGCCCACAGCCAGATCTGTTGACCAGTCAGTTGCAGCCCGTGTGTTCTCAGCAGCAGGACAACTGAGTGTGTTTCCCCCGGGACAAAGCTCTTTGACTATTAGTTTTCCACAATGTCAATTATTTCCTGTCTCTCCACCTGGTTACGCCTATCCCCGCTCTGCAAGACATCCAAGGTGCAATACCTTCTGACCAAAAAAAAAAAAAATGGACCAGTGGACACATACCATAAATCCAAACTCAAATGTGATTAAAAAAACATTTATGGAGGAAATATGTTATTAATGTGTATAATATTCTTGTAGCTTTTAGTGGGAGTTTCACCGTTTAATAAAAGAATTATCATGATGGTGAAGGGCCTCATGCAAAGCTAAAAAAAAGTCGGGATCAAAACCAGAAGTCCCTTAATCAGAAAACAGTCAGCATATATGAGCGTATACGAGAGCCTCCTGTTCTTAAGCAGCTGTCTGATACACACTCAAGTTTTTGAAAGAATAAAAAATAAAATCACACAGCACATGTCCACACTAAACTGCTATCAAAAATTACATTTACAAGATGACAAAGAGTTAAATATTTCACAATTTACACAAGTCGACCACCTTGAAATGAAGGGAGAGTTTGCAGCAGTGTGACAGTGAGAAATGAAGAGGAAAAAAATTAATTTGAGGTGAGCGTCTCTCCTATCTTTCTGAAGCAATGTGTTCATGACTAACAAGGAGACATTCAGAGGGCAATGACTGTCACTGAGCTAACAGATGACAAGATCAGTGACTTTAGACTGCCTGCATAAAGATCATACAGCAGCTGTTCTAGTGGGTCTTCTCACAGCTACTAATCTGTGGTTGTGGGAAAATACACTGATCTATTAAGATAAGATAAGATAAGATAAGCCTTTATTAGTCCCACAATGGGGAAATTCCAGGATTGCAACAGCACAGGGATAGCAACACTCAGAGCAACAATCAGAAGGCAAGAAAAAACAAGGGCAGCGAGTATACATATGTACATATAAACATAAATATATAGACACACAGTGCGGAGCATTGTAGCTAGATGGAATAAATATATGAATATATAAACACACACAGTGTGGAGCATTGTAGCTAGATGGAATAAATATGTGAATATATAAACACACATACAGTGTGGAGCGTTGAAGCTAGATGGAATAAATATATGAATATATAAACACACACAGTGCAGAGCATTGTAGCTAGATGGAATAAATATGTAAATATATAAACACACAGTGTGGAGCACTGTCGCTAGATGGAATGAAACAGCATAACCGTCTATTTAGTTATCCTACATGGTATGATTATGTACCCATACATATCGTCACCCTCCGTAGCTACCGGTCTTTTCCTAGATGTATACCGGAGGGGACCATTGTGTAGGTCTGTTGCGTCTTTTGCATTCAATACTATTAGGTTGTCACATCTTTTTGCTATCTCTGCGAGCAGCCCTGCTTAGGTTGTACAGTCTGACAGCCGTAGGTAGGAAGGACCTGCAAAACCTCTCGGTTGTGCACCTAGGATGATGTAGTCTGCTGCTAAATGAGCTCCTTAGTACATTCAGTGCGTCCTGCATAGGGTGGAACTCGGACTCCAGCAGAGATGACAGTTTAGCCACAATCCTTCTCTCTCCCATCTCCTCCACTGGGTCAAGGCGCTGCCCCAGGACAGAGCTAGCTTTCTTGATCAGTTTGTTCAGTCTCTTCCTATCGGCTGCTGTAATGCCACTGCCCCAGCAGACCACTCCAAAAGTGATGGCTGATGCCACCACCGTGTCGTAGAATGTCTTCAGCAGCGCCCCTTGTACACCAAAAGACCTGAGTCTCCTCAGTAGGAACAGCCTGCGCTGTCCCTTCTTGTAGAGTGCGTCATTATTGTGTGACCAGTCCAGTTTATTGTTCAGATGAACACCCAAGTACTTGTAGGATGTCACCATCTCAATGTCTGTTCCCTGTATATTTACTGGTGCTGTGAGGGGGTGTCCTTGCCTGCGGCAGTCCACCACCAGCTCCTTAGTTTTCCTCGCTGGAGGAAAACTAAGGAGCTGGAGGCAGTTCCGATGGCACCAGTCCACAAAGTCCTGGATAAGTCCTCTGTACTCAGCTTCATCTCCGTTGGAGATGAGGCTGACAATCGCAGAGTCGTCAGAGAACTTCTGTAGATGGCAGTGTGTTGTGTTGTGTGAGAAGTCCGCAGTATAAAGGGTGAACAGGAAGGGAGCCAAAACTGTTCCCTGGGGGGCCCCCGTGCTACCGATGATCGTGTCGGACACATAGTCCCAGGTTCTCACAAACTGTAGCCGGTTTGTGAGGTAGTCCAGGATCCATGATGACAGGTGCTGGTCCACCCCTGCGCACAGCAGCTTGTCCTTCAGGATCATCGGTTGGATAGTGTTGAAAGCACTGGAGAAGTCAAAGAACATGATCCTCACTGCATTCCCGGGCTTCTCCAGGTGGAACAGAGAATGGTGAAGGAGGAAGATGACCGCATCCTCCACCCCAATGCCATGCTGGTAGGCGAACTGGAGTGGATCCATCGCTGGTCCCACCAGGGGGCGGAGGTGAGCAAGGAGCAGTCTCTCCAGGGTCTTCATCATGTGGGACGTCAGGGCCACTGGTCTGTAGCAGTTCAGATCTTTGGGGTGGGAAGTCTTTGGTACAGGTACCACACAAGATATTATTGAGCTATACAACACCATCAAGGAATATACAGATAATAAATGCATGGTTTACCAAAGCAGAGGAGTGAAATAACTGCAGCTGCTGGTACTTAAAAATTTCTATGGACTTGTTATTATCTGAATATCTAATTGGTCAGGCAAATTTAATTAAAAATCATAAAATTCTTCCATTGTTTCAATTGGAGGAATAAGGAGGAAGCATGCAAGCCTGAAAACATCATCCCAACTGTGAAGTACGGGGGTGGCAGCATCATGTTGTGGGGGTCTTTTGCTGCAGGAAGGACTGATGTACTTCACACAAGAGCACTCTGTGGCGAGTGCAATATCCCCCACTAAAGTTAAAACACATTTACTAGCTACCTGGATAAAAAAATGATTCAAAAATGAGTTTTGATCTCCAAAAGGAATTTGAGGGACTGGCTCATGTCTCAGTCACAGCAGACATTTGGACTGTGGATAATGGACATTTTCTTTGGATCACTGCACATCAGATTAAATCCATATCATAAAGGTAAGATAAACATGGACAGCTTTATGCAGTGTTGCCATCTCTTATGCCAAAATCAGGAAATTACTGGCAATATCATGTTGATTTTCTTCAGATTTTTCCTACAATAAGAGTTCTTAAGGCAGGATAAAGCAGACTGAACAGGTTCTAAAAGCTCTGTCTGAAACAGTCTGTTTTCAGACTGACATTAATAAGCCCCTAATGTAATCTACTGATTAAAATGTCTTGCTATGTGTGCAAGATTGTTTAAGTGTGCATTTAAAAGTAACATGAAAGCTACTTTTTCCAAGTAACTAGTTACTTTAATCATGCAGTAATTGGTAAAGTAACTCAATTACTTTTGAAAAGAAGTAACTGGTAAATGTAATTTAGTTACTGTTTTTTTAATAACTTGCCCAACACTAGTAATAAGGCATAAGGAATGTTAACCTTGACCTTTGACCCCAAACCCATAGTTAGAGGTCAGGATCCCTAGGTGAACCTGTGTAGCAAGTTTGGTGACCCTAGCTTTCTTTGTTGTTGAGATATAGTTTATAAGCCATTTTCATGTTGACCTTTGACCTTGTGATCCCAAAACCATCGTCACACTTCAGGATCACAGGGTGAACCTGTGTACCAAGTTTGGTGACCATAACTTTACTTGTTGTACAGTAATTAAGGCACAGGGAATGTTAACAAGTCTTCATTTTAGGCTCTCCAACACAATATTAAAATTCAAACACTTTAAAGCTCGTGGGAACCCCGAGTTTAAAGGCAATGCTACCAGTTACTTTTATTATAAGGACATGTATGTAAACTTTTGACTTTGAAGAAAGTAATAAAAAAAATTCTCTAAAAAATTATTTAGCAAATATAAAAATTATTTGGCAAATAGAAATAATTTTGGTAATTGTAGCTGACCTAAAACAGGAAAAGTTTAATCTGATTTAATGCCACACAGTGAGGGAAAAAGGCTATGTGTGTTTTTATACAGTGCATGTTAACTTCTGGTTTCAACTCTATTTATTGAAACTAGACTGCATTTGGTCTAAACCAGATTTCTGCAACCTGTGGTTCTTATACAAATGATGTGTTTTGAAATCAGCTTTGAAAAATTTTGCAATTTCATAAGAAATCTGAAGGAAAACGTGTTTGCCAACATAAATAATTAACGGTAACCTATTTTCCTCTGTTTCCCCCATCATCCGTGGCTCTCCGTGGCATGGGACTGACAGAGAAGCTACTTTTCTCACTCCTGTGGCGTGAACATGCATGTAGCAATAGTGATGATCCGCCTGTGATTTTTTTTTCCAAACACATTTTTGTTCAGCTTCAGCCACTTCAGGATATTTTCAGTTGATTGTGAAGCAGTTTGGGCATGCTAGCCCCAAGCGTTTGACATTCCAGCCATTAACATTACAACGTGTTTAAAGTTGACTATGACATTAGCAATTACATCTGACTGCTTTAAAGCGTACCTGTGGTGGTCGTCTAAACGCATTCAACTTGAAAACATTAGGCAAAGTATTCGTTATTTGGTTAAATAATTATTGCCAGCCATATACCACCAGAGAAATATGCAAATACGACCGCAGGCATGGCCAGCCAATGAAAACTCTGCGCGCAGCCATGACACATGCGGATGTGACGTCACTTCGTTGCTACTGAACAGTCAATGCTCCGCCTGTATGAGAGACTAGGGTGCTGTTGTGAGTGTTTTTATTCTATTATGGCTGAATTGTCGGACTCTGAGGAAGAATTCGTCCAACATGGCTACAGGTTTGAGCCAGAAAGGTCTTCTGAGGGTTAAAGTGACGAAGTGGTCCTCACACACAACGCAATTTCGTCTGAAAGGATTCGTCTGTGCCCTGTTCCGAGATTGCGCAGTCACTTTTCCGCTATGATCTTCTGACAAGGTGAGCTGGGTTTGGGTACACAAAAGAAGTGTTTATCTTTGTTTTTTCGCTTATTATTGAGACATCCAAAGGCTTTACATTCTGCCATGTTGCGATATCCATATCGCATTGTATGTTTTTGTTGTAACAAGAGCGCCGAGTGTCTGCCGCTCTGTATAGCGGCGAGGGAGGAGCCGAATCATCTGCCGTCTGGCGGCCGTTACGACCTCAGATCAGACGAGACGACCCGCTGAATTTAAGCATTTATTTATTTATTTTCTACTCGTTTTAGTTCAGCATTTAATATGAACCCTGAGTTTGAAATAAACGTTTGAATTTGAATATCCCGAAAGCCACTGCTCATCCGGGCACTCCAGGCTCAGCCAATATTGATCCAGATCGCGGTGCCAACGATATTACGTCACAGGAAGCGTCCTGGCAGGCCATGTAGCCGCTAGTATGGCTGCACCCATGTTTTGCTGACATAGCTGAACCAGCACATCAGCAATGGATTTATATCAAATTGCTTTGAACATGAATTTCAACTTAAACTTGAACTAGAACGTGAGACAGGGGCTCAATATAATATCTTTTTTTTCACGACCACCACAGGTACCCTTTAATGTGAAGATTACAATGTTTGAGATGGATTCCAGGAAGAGTAGCTGTTGCTTTGGTTACAGCTAATGGAGATCTGAATATATGAAATGAAATCTTAGCTGATGTGGCTAACATTACTGATTACAATCATTACTGAGGGCTGCAACAACACTGTGATTCAAATGTGCAATATACTGTCTGAGTACATATTCATATTCTGCAGGGTAACTTAACAAACCGTAATGCTGTTATTCCATCTAGCTGCAATGCTCCTGCACTGTGTATGTACCTGTGTACATATGTATATTCAGCAACTGCTTTAGCTAACCAGTTCTTATTATCTTATTAACTACTGCTCTGAGTGCTGCTATCCCTTTGCAGTTGTAATCCTGGAATTTCCCCATTGTGTGACTAATAAAGGCTCATCTTATCTTATTAACTCCTTTCTGTGCCAACAAACATTTCCAAGCAAACAACTACTGTACATACCATCATCAAAGCAAAGCTTCTTGCTGACCTTGAGCCACATGTTGTCTTGAAAAGTGGTGGGATTTTGTTTTGTTTTTTTTACACAAAGGTTGATTTTTATACAATTAAAACATTTTTTCACTCACACTTCTGCAGAAGTGCATACGTATTGATAAGGACCCTCTCAATCTGTTCAAATTTCATGTTTGTTTTTTTTAAAGACAAAAATCCTCAATTGGTTTGAAAGAGCCTAAACGTATTGTCTGACCAACTATTCCATCAGAAACATAACACGGCATAAATTAAGGTATTTTTATACTGTTCCATACTCTCGACCAACAAAAGAGTATGAACATGTATGTCACCCTCAGCAGGTAGACTGGGTCTGTAGTTCACGTAATGAACACATTGGTCATTGAGTATGAACACATGTATGTCCAGTTTCCACTATAGGAACTAATTTTATAGGAACTTCCCCCATGGTGTGTGTGTCTCTACTAGAGGCGCCTCCCCAAAAGGGAAGCTTTCACAAACTCATAGTAGCCTAAATAAAGCCAGACATGAGACATTTGAGTGATTTCACTCTTGATATATCTTGTAAGTCATAAAAAAACATGCTACAGACATGTTAACAAGAAAAAAAAAAAAAAACCTAGATTTTTGGCAGAGTGTCACTTTAAAATTTAATACTGCCATGGCTGTAAAGAGGCAGCCATTATACAGTCATGTGAAAAAATTAGGACACCCTATGAAAGCCCATGTAGTGGTGTTTTTACATATTTGGACATATGGATATTTAATATCAATTTTAATAATACTGGGAGATTCAAGTAATATAACAAAACTGAAGAAGAGACTTTTTAAAATTTTCTGTAAAATGTAATTCTAAAAACACACAATTTCTGGTGAGGAATAAATTAGGACACCCCCACATTTATTCCCACTTAAAATGGCTAAAACCACAAACATGTATCACATCAGGCGCACATGATTAGAACATCATTACTCAGCATTTTGAAGGAGGCTTGTCCTATTTAAACCTCAGCTATTTAGTCTGGTATGCTCCTAACTGTTGAAGTGAGAGTGAACACCATGGTGAGATTGAAAGAGCTGTCTGAGGCCTTCAGAAAGAAGACTGTAGCAGCTTATGAGTCTGGTACGGGATTTAAAAAGATCTTAAAAGAATTTGAAATCAGCCATTCCACTGTCCGGAAAATAGTCTACAAGTGGAGGACATTCAAAACCACTGCCAACATGCCCAGGTCTGGCCGTCCAAGCAAGTTCACCCCGAGAGCAGACCACAAGTAGGGGTGGGAAAAAAGACTGATTCAGTGATGGATCGCGATACTTGACACTGGCGACAATACATCAGTCCATAAGCACATGGTTCGATCTTTTATTTAAAAGAAATGCGCACACATATACTTTTGGGTTATCAGTTAATCAAAGGTGTTTTCAGTTCACTAGATGGCGTAAAGCAAACACCCAGTCAAGTGAAGTCATAGCTTGTCTAGGTGATTTGCAGCCAGCTTTGAAAGTTAGGAAGCAGTCAGCTCAAAGTTAGCTCAAATGTCGGGCCTTTCTTGGCTTTTATAACAAAGATGAAAGGAAAGACCTTGACATGACACACAACTTGCAAGAAGCACTGCATGAAAAAAAGAAAAAACACTCGTAATACGGTGGGCCACACACATCTCGGAGCAACATTGGCAACAGCTAAACTAAAGAGACACCGGCATGGAGCTTTTTCTCCAAGCGTCAAGTAAGTAAAGTTTATTTATGAAGCGCTTTTCAGAGACATATACAGCCATGTGAAAAAATTAGGACACCCTGTAAAAGTCTGTGTGTTTATTTTTAACATATTTGGACATATGGATATTTAATATCAATGTTAAAAATACTGGGAGATTCATGTAATACAACTAAACAATTACAAATGAATTAAAGACTTCTTCAAATTTTCTGTAAAATGTAATTCTAAACAAATAGCAAGGAAAAAATCAGAACACCCCCCATCTTTTTTTAGGACACCCCACATTCATTCCCACTTACAATGGCTAAAATAAATGTTAAAAAATGCAAATGAAAACAAAAATGTGGTTAGACACAGAAACAGAACATTTCTTAATAAAGAACTGAATATTTAAAGGGGTGTCCAAATTTTTTTCACATGACTGTATTCACAAAGCACTGCCCAATAAAATGGAATAAAAGGAAGTTGATAGATAAAAATCATTTTAAGAATACAAAAACAAGTTAAAACACAAGATTAAAATAATTTAAAAATATCAGACCTACCATTAAAAAGCAGTTGAAACGCAACAAAAATCCTCGTTAGACAAAAACGTTTTCAGCTGCTTTTTAAAAGAGTCCACAGAGTCAGATAAACTTATCTGGAGTGGGAATTAATTCCAAACACCACCGTCCACCACCCTCCCTGTGTGCAAAGACGTGTCTCCGGAAAATGAAGCCCTAAGAATACTTTATCATAATATAATATGAAAGAGATGTCAACAGTTCTACTTTGGGACATAATTTGAGGTTGAATAAGATGAAAACATTTTAAATATATGGGATTGTGATACTCGATTATTGCAATATCGTGATTATTGTTGAATCGTGATAGGATCAAATCGTGACCCAAGAATTGCAATCAGAATCGAATCGCGAGCTTCCTTGTGATTCCCACCCCTAACAACAATATGCTAAAAGAAGTCTCCAAAAACCGTAAAATGTCATCAGGGGACCTACAGCAGGCTCTTGCTACTGTTGATGTGAAAGAGCATGCCTCTACAATTAGAAAGAGACTGCACAAGTTTAACTTGCATGGGAGGCATGCAAGGAGGAAACCTTTGCTCTCTAAGAAAAACATGAAGGCCAGACTGAAGTTTGCCAGAGAGAACGTAGACAAAGACTAGGACTTCTGGAATAATGTTCTTTGGACAGATGAGTCTAAAACTGAATTATTTGGACACCAGAACACAGAACATGTTTGGCGTAGACCAAATACAGCATTCCAGGAACAGAACCACATACAAACTGTGAAGCATGTTGGTGGAAGTGTCATGGTTTGGGGATGTTTTGCTGCAGCAGGACCTGGCCAGCTCACCATCATAGAATCCACCATGAATTCAACCATGTATCAGAGGGTGCTTGAGGACCACGTGAGACTGTCTGTAAAAAAACTAAAGCTGAAGCGAAAATGGAGCCTACAACATGATAATGACCCAAATGGAGAAATGGAGAGTCCTGGAATGGCTGAGTCAAAGCCCAGATCTTAAACCCATTGAGTTGCTGTGGGGTGACTTGAAACGGGCTGTACATGCAAGAACCCCCTCAAACATCTCACAGCTGAAGGAATTCTGTGTTGAGGAATGGAGCTAACTTTTCTCACACCGATGTTGGAGACTGGTAGATGGCTACAAGAAGCATCTCACTGAAGATATTTCAGCCAAATTGGGTAACACTAGCTACTAGGCGTTAGGGTGTCCTAACTTTTTCCTCAGTTAGAATATGCATTTTAGTTGGTCTTTTGTTTAACGAGTAAAACAAGGTAATTTTTTTTGTCATTTACCTGTAATTAAATCACTTTATTTTCCAGAGATAAATAAAAGCAAGATTAGACATCAATATGTGAACATTTCTTTATAAAGAACTGAATATTTAATGGGGTGTCCTACTTTTTTCACATGACTGTATATCATATGTGGCCACACATGCATTCGGGTAGCACGAACACAGTGGAGAGACACGGTCGGCAGCTTGGGCTGTTTGTATCCAGAGAACGGATGCACACGGTTGGTCACCTGGGGACAGAGAACCTGCTGGTGCTGCTTGTGTGGTTACAATCCGTTCCTTTCCGCAATTATAAAACAACATTGGCAAGTTGGTCCCATACACTCCACTTTACAATCATTCTGTGCACAATCATTTCTGTATTATTTCAACATATTTTAAATGTATTTTTCTTTGCCGTGCTGCACTGGGGTTGAAACTGTCAAACAATTACATCACAAACAAATCCCCCACAGAGCGATGGTTTCAATCGCCCTAAATGGAGACGCAATGGGGAGAGGGCCAGATATACAGTGTATCTGGAAAGTATTCACAGCGCTTCAACTTGTTCCACATTTTGTTATGTTACAGCCTTATTCCAAAATGGATTAAATTCATTTTTCCCCTCAATATTCTACACACAATACCCTATAATGACAACATGAAAAAAGTTTTGAGATTTTTGCAAATTTATTAAAAATCAAAAACTAAGAAATCACATGTACAGTACATAAGTATTCACAGCCTTTGCTCAATACTTTGTTGATGCACCTTTGGCAGCAATTACAGCCTCAAGTCTTTTTGAATATGATGCCACAAGCTTGGCACACCTATCTTTGGGCAGTTTGGTCCATTCCTCTTTGCAGCACCTCTCAAACTCCATCAGGTTGGATGGGAAGCGTTGGTGCACAGCCATTTTCAGATCTCTCCAGAGATATTCAATTGGATTCAAGTCTGGGCTCTGGCTGGGTGACTCAAGGACATTCACAGAGTTGGCCTGAAGTCACTCCTTTGACATCTTGGCTGTGTGTTTAGGGTCGTTGTCCTGCTGAAAGATGA
The DNA here is from genome assembly GCA_020510985.1 of Pholidichthys leucotaenia. Lineage (NCBI taxonomy): Eukaryota > Metazoa > Chordata > Actinopteri > Cichliformes > Pholidichthyidae > Pholidichthys > Pholidichthys leucotaenia. Next base: position 226,862,550 of record CM035839.1, on the reverse strand, counting down.
AAAGTCACCCCAGTCTGAGGCCAAGAGTGCTCTGGAGCAGTTTTTTTTTTTCATCCAGGATGTCTCTGTATATTGCTGCATTCTACTTTCCCTCTATCCTGACTAGTCTCCCAGTTCTTGCCGCTGAAAACATCCCCACAACATGATGCTGCCACCACCATGCTTCACTGTAAGGATAGTAATGGCCTGGTGATGAGAGGTGTCTGGTTTTCTCCAAACATGACACCTGGCGTTCACACCAGAGTTCAATCTTTGTCTCATCAGACCAGAGAATTTTGTTTTTCATGGTCTGAGAGTCTTTAAGGTGCCTTTTGGCAAACTCCAGGTGGGCTGCCATGTTCCTTTTATTCAGGAGTGGCTTCCATCTGACCACTCTACCATACAGGCCTGATTGGTGGATTGCTGCAGAGATTGTTGTCCTTCTGGAAGGTTCTCTCTCCACAGAGGAACACTGGAGCTCTGACAGAGTGATCATTGGGTTCTTGGTCACCTCCCTGATTAAGGCCCATCTCCCCCGATCGCTCAGTTTAGACTGCTGGCCAGCTCTAGGAAGACTCCTGGTGGTTCTGAACTTCTTCTATTTATGGATGATGGAGGCCACTGTGCTCATTGGGACCTTCAAAGCAGCAGAAGTCTTTCTGTACCCTTCCCCAGATTTGTGCCTTGAGACAATCCTGTCTTGGAGGTCTACAGACAATTCCTTTTGACTTCATGCTTGGTTTGTGCTCTGACATGCACCGTCAACTGTGGGACCTTATATAGACAGGTGTGTGCCTTTCCAAATCATGTCCAATCAACTGAATTTACCACAGGTGGACTCCAGTTAAGCTGTAGAAACATCTCAAGGATGATCAGTGGAAACAGGATGCACCTGAGCTCAATTTTGAGCTTCATGGCAAAGATTGTGAATACTTATGTACATGTGATTTCTTAAGTTTTTTATTTTTAATAAATTTGCAAAAATTTCAACACACTTTTCATGTCATTATGGGGTACTGTGTGTAGAATTTTGAGGAAAAAATTGAATTTAATCCATTTTGGAATAAGGCTGTAACATAACGTGGAAAAAGTTAAGCGCTGTGAATACTTTCCAGATGCACTGTAAGGCTAGCCTTTATCAAGTTTCTGTCCCCTAAAAGTGGGCTTTGAAAACAGGGCTTTGCTTGTTTAGGATAAAAATTTCACAAATTTATAAGGAAAAAATAGCAGAATAACATGAACAACTAGAATATTTACACATTAAAGAGAAAAGCTGCATATGGACGAGGAAAAATCTTGCCTTTTCCAAATGTTGAAAACTATTCTTAACAGCTAAGCTCTTTTATCTTCATTCTATGGCTCAAATGTGTTATGTGGCTCCAGACAGATTTTGTTGGCCTGAAATTGCTCAAAATGACTTCCTGTTGAAGAGGTTGCTAATGTCCATTCTAAACACACATGTTAATCTTACATTGTGTCAGAATCAAAGTCTAGTTCCAAGTATGACAACTTGTTTTTGTTCTCACCTCTTTGCGCTTCTGTAACAGCAGTTCCAACCTATCATTGGCCCTTTTCGCTATAACTTTGTTCCTTTCCGCCTCATACTGTCTCTGTGTGTTGTCCATATTGATGCTCAGGTTCAGGGCAACGTTCACTAAGGCTGTCATCAACTTCATGGCTGATGGGATGAAAAATAAAAAGTTAAAATGCACGCATGAAAGAAACAGCAGCTTATGAAAAGCAATCTTTGATCAGACAGGCACATTAAAACTGACCTGCTAGTGTGCTCGTATGTCTAAAAGCTCTGACTTGAGAGTCAGACAGGCCGGTGAGTAATGAGATTACTGTGTCCATCATGTACTCATCGTAAATGATGCTGTACTGACACTGTCGCACCAGGACTGCAATGAAGTCACAAAAGCTCGTCCTGAATTTCTTCCACTGTGGTCCTGAGAGGGTTAATGGATAGTCGCCACTGTCCTGTTTAATGAGATAATACGAAACAGGTGAGGATTATTCAGTTTGTCCTGTACTAACGTCTTTCAAAAAAAACAAAAAAACAAAACATCTCCCATACTGCTCTGTACCAACAGCACATACAGTTTTTATAGCTTATTGAAAGTGAAGTTTTATAGCTTCTCCTGTATCACCTCATCAAACTCCTCTGTCATTTTTCGGATGATTTCGGAATTCTGCATGTGCCTGAACATCTCTCCGCTCACGGCACCTATGAGAAGAGTCGCACATGACGGCAAAATTCAGTATATTTATTCTATAGAGTATTTTTTGGTATTCTGGTTATATATTAGCTTGGTACCTTTACAGCCAGAGCACTGAATAAAGAAGTTGATTAAGTCCAGGAGGGCAACATCTCTATCATGTTTGTATGCTTCGATCCAGTCGTCAACAACAGACTACGAAAGGAAAAAAAAAAGATACCATTACCCAATTTTGTATAAGGTAATCACACTATCCCTAAATCACTGCTATCAGATTGAACCCATTATAATTAACTTTTTTTTTGGGGGGGGGGGGTTAACAAAACAAGACAGAAGACCCACCTGTGTGGCACTCCTTCCTGATTTAACCACCTCAAACAGGGTCATATTCTCCATCCCGTTCTCCTGATGATGACCGTTCACCCAGCCAAGACCAGGGACCTTCCCCGCTCCCCCGCCTTTGGGCTTGTCTCCGAGCACCTTCTTCCCTTTCTTGGGCACCTATTAAAGAGAAAGATGAAAGTGATACTGTGTCATCACAGTAACTGAGAACTGCATGTCTAGACTTCGCATCTTACGGAAAATTAAACATTTAAAGCTAAATCATATTACAGGCATTTGATGCAGCGTGGTGCAGCATTAACTTGATTTCTGAACATAAAGATGTACAGTCTGTAATTTGTTATACCGGGCTACGTGTATAACAAACTATACGTAAGGCATTTGACAATCACACCCACAGTTACTACATTCATTGATACCGCAACTCCCTCTCGTGCAATATTGCTTAATTAATCTCTAATTTATACACCCGGCCAAGACACCTAACTCATCAAATCTGCTGTCAGTCAATGATTTTCTTTAGTTCCTCCATGCACCCAGATGGACACGTTTTTATGCCTTGGTGAAAACGGGAGGTATACGGTAATCACTCAGTGCGTCTGTGTGTGGTTGTGTCTATCTCTCTGCCTGTCTGTTTCATCTCACCCGGTCAAAATTAAGTGGAACAAAAGGTTTGTATCATTGTATCGCCATATTTTCTCAACTTTTAATTTGCCAGAATGTCGAGATAAGGCTTTGTTTTCACAATAAACACAAATTTAACTCACCATTGCTGTGTAATGGAGCCGCAGAAAAAGGTATTGAAATAAGTATGCCGGGCCACTAGAGGCTGCAGTGCAACTTTTTTTTTTTTTTTTTTTTTTTTTTTTTTACAGCCCATGGACGACTTCCTAAACATGGCGCACCACAACGGACAGCTGAGGAAAGCAAAAAACCCTTTAAAAGTAAGTTTTGTGCTTAAATTATGCAGCAATTTCAATATTAAAACACTAATAACTCCTACAACTGCAACATTTAACTTTTCAAAGCTTATGTTCCGTCACATTATTTTTCTCATCGGTAAAAATTACAAGGCCCACTCCCCTCTAAAACATGCCGGTGTAACAGGCTAAATTAACCCCGGCCCAGATTAAATCTAGGGCAGGGGTCACCAACGCGGTGCCCGCGGGCACCATGTTGCCCGTAGGGACCACATGAGTCGCGCGCAGGCCTGTTCTAAAAATAGCACAACTCGCAAGTGAGCTGCATCTAAGATGTAATTTTTTCTGCCGCTATTTTTTAAAATCACACTTGCATTTATATAGATTTTAAAATGACAATGTCTTAAAAATAAAAAAAATGAAAATATGTTTATTATACGTAAAGTTAAGGTGAACTCTGACCTAGTTCAAAGGTCAGTATTGTGCGCATGACAAAACCTTCGCGCTGGAGCGTAAGCTAGCGGGCAGTGAAGATGGTGAACGCAGTGCTGTTTCCTAGCCCCCCAAAAAAGACAGAAAATTTATCATTTTCAAAGTGAGCGGGAGGAAGAGTTCATTTTTACTACCGTGAAAGGAAGCTGCGTGTGTTTCATTTGCGAGGCGATGGCGAAGCGGCACTTCAACGCGTCATGAAACTGCTGCCCACTCTTTTTTTTTTGTATACGTAGGTAGATTTGTTCTGCAGTCCGGTGACAAGCCACCAGCTGCCGGTCGCAAGCGCCCCTTAACTCCCTAACCTGCATGTTTTTGGCATCTGGGAGGAAACCCACGCAAACACGGGGAGAACATGCAAACTCCACGCAGATCACTGTTGACCGGGGGCAGGGATCGAACCCACGATCCCTGCGATCCCCCGGCCGAGGGTAAACTGTGCTGCCGTGGTGCTAACCACTGCGCCACCGTGCATATAAGCATCTCAGTGCTTGTTTAGCTTCTTCTCATGAAAGGACAGCGCTGGTTATTACTCCAGCATGATTCTTGGCAAGAACTGTATGGATATAATTCCAGTGAAGAAGATCACACAAAAGTGTGTTTATTAAATGTAACAGATTTTGAGCAGAATTGCAGCAGATTTGTTCAGTTAAAAATGTGATAAGATTTATTTAATATGAAAGTTGATTTTTCTTAAATGTTGCATAACTTTTTCAAACATGGTTCAACATAGTTTATGAATTAAAAGGGTTTAGTTTTTTATGGTTAAAAGGGACTGGTGAAAACTGGACATTTTTTTAATGAAATGTAGAAGTGATCGTCTGAACAATTGCTGAGATTAATAAAAATAAAGTGTTGAATATTGATCTTGTCTGTTACCCACTCTTAAGTTATTGATAATTATTTATTTGTGTGTGTGTGTGTGTGTGTGTGTATATATACTGTATATATATATATACTGTATATATACTGTATATATATATATACACACACACACACACACAATTTGTTATTTTAGAGGAGTGTGTCAAGCTGGTGCCCTTCACATGACTCGATACCCATGAAGTAGCTCTTGGTTTCAAAAAGGTTGGTGACCCCTGATCTAGGGGATAAACCAGCCTAGGCCAAACTATACCCGGTGGTGTAAAAGAGCCTAAGCCAGACTATACCCCTCCAGCACAGAATACACCCCTCTTGTGTAAAGAAGTTTTGATGGCATTTACACAGTATATTTACAACACGTCACCACATCATGATGTCACTGCCGTCATTTGTCATTGTACAGCTGTGCTGTACTACTGTATAATGACAAAAAAGCCTATTCTATTCTGCGTTACTTTACGTTATCAGCTGATCTGACAACTTTTTTCCGTTTTGTAAAATGACATCTATATTGAAATAAATGACACGCCTGTCCATCCCACTTTCCCGCACAGGTACATATTTTTCTACTATAATATTAAAACCTTATCTCAGTGTTTACAACTTTACATCGTCTGTCAACATCAAACAAACAGTGTTTAGAATCCGCCCAGTTTCACTTTCTGTTTTTAAAGTTTTTTGCTGCCCCAAACATACACCAAATGTGATGAAAATATTCTGAAAAACACAATGGAAATTGTTTATCATAACTCTGGTTTTACATGCCTTATCAGCACAATTTAAAAACAGAGAGAGTTTCTAATCTGCACTTTCAACACAAGTTGAAATGGTGATGCTGCGAGGCTGTGTCTTGCTTCTACCTTGTCCTAAAACAGTCATGTGATTTGGATGCGTGGTGGGACTTTTCACAACCATAGAAGACCAACTGTATGACCACCTTTTGACATTCTACACCGCAACACAAAAGTACCCCCTGTGGATCTACATTCTACCTCCCTTTGGGACCGGTGAGGGATAAAAAAAATTAAGTAATTCTTGTGTATATCACTCAACACTACTGATATCATGGGGGGTATAAATTGGCCTAGGGGGTATGAATTGCTGGTTGCATTAAGTATGCCTCAGTGCAAAGCAGCGCAGGCATACCATAATCACTACAGATGTCTGTGTGTGTATCTGTCTGTTACCACCTTTTCAGCTTGCCTGGTCAAAATCAAATGGAACTAAAGGCTTGTATCATTTTATCGTCATATTTTATCAAATTTTTATTTGCCAAAATTTCCACATATGGCTTTGTGATCAAAATAAACACTAATTTAACTCACCTTTACCATCACTGCAGCTGGGAAAAAAGGTACTGTAATAACTATGCCAGGCCAGTACAGGTGGAAGTGCACCTTCTTTACAGGCCCCCCCATGCCTCCATGCCACAGGCACCGAGGCATCAGCACCTTGGTGCTTTCATTTTAACTTGCACACTCTTGGTTATTCAATTAAAAAAAACAAAAACTTTGTTTCTCCTCAGAAGGGGACTTCACACAGACGTAGACAGATAGACGTACTTTATTGATCCCAAACTGGGAAATTACAGTGTAACAGCAGCATGACACCTACCAGCACTACCACCTACTAGCCTGACATGCACACTACAGTGGTTTCTACAGCTTTTGTTGATCTGTGTGAATGAGTAATTTTTCACAGACACTGGCATGTAAACACTGATTTTTTTTCCCCCGTTTTCAAGAAACTGTTGTCATGTAAATAAGGCCTCATTTTACACAGTGATGCTGACAGATTACATCTGTTTGCATTCCATGCTGTGGTTATTCATGTGATTGCAGGAGGTCTATAATCAATGGATTCAAGATATGGTGAAAAAACAAGTGAACTGAGAAACATACCATGCCCTTTCCTGTCTTTGCATTTTTACCATCAGGATCCTCAAAGTCAGTATCTGAAGACAACTGAGATTCTGCCTCTCTGTACAAAACACATCAAATCATGGCAGTCAACAGTTACTCTATCTAAAATCACACATATCCACACAAAACTTTTCCTTGAATGCAAAAATGCAATCACAATGAAAGAAATAGGGCAGTGCAGTGACAGTATTCAGAAGCTGTACTCATCCATCAGTCATTAACATTGGAACATTGCACATTTCTTGCCAAGAATGGTCACCATCTTGGCTATGTTGTAGAAAATTTTCCTCTGGGATTAATAAAGTATACAAAAAAAGCAACAACACAATTTCCAAGGGACACTTTTTTCTTTCCATTAGTGCTATACCATGGCAATAGCACACTGACCACTAGGTAACTAATAGCAACAGATTTGTTTTTCCGGGCAGTGGAACTATCTGCATTATTGCTAGAGATGGTCATGATTTTAGAACATCAAATTACCATGAAACTGACATGAAATTATTCTAAACATAAGGTCTGACTCCACTAAACAAACAAACAAAAAAAGAAACATTGGACTAATAACACCTTTTATGACCTAAGAATTTAGATGTTTCTATAAACAAACAGGAGAAAATGCAAGAGCTTAAGACGGTAACAACTTTGAGAAGTTATGAAAAATATACAAAACTAAGTCCAATGGAAACCCGGACAGATGAAGGCAGAATTTTACTGCTGTACTGTTTGATTTTCTGATTAGGCTGAGTGGCTGTGGAAGTCCGTAAAGAACAGTCAATAAAAAATTGAAATGACTTTTTGCTTGAACTGACCACAACCATCTCTAGTTGAATTGTTTTTTTTGTTTATCTGGCATATCAAATTGTCATCTTCACTGAAGAAGAACATGGAGCTACGTCAGGTCAAAAGTTCAAGTTGCACATATTTTAAAAAAGTCTAACAAATATTGTTAAGTAACAGTGTGCCTGACACTTCTGGAAAAAACACAATTTGCTGGGTTCAATTCAGCAACCAAATCAATGTTGCAACAGGGATGACAGAAACAATAGAAATTCACTTACTGAGGAAACTGAAACTCTGTATGCAAATCCTGCGCTGCTATCATTGCGCTAACATTTTCTGGATCTGATGTAGTGATGTAGTGCATCTACTGCTCTGGAGTCCAAGCAAGGTGTTTGTCAGCAGCACCTGCCAAAGAGGACAAATCAGATACAGTATATTAATGACAAACATCTCTTACTGCTGCAGCAAATCAAAGAATAATAATAATTTTGAAAAATTCTATGTAGGGCATCATTCCATTCCATATATAGCTGCAAGAAAATATTGAAATACTGTCTCAAAGCCGTTTAACCTATTCAATAATACAGAGTTACCATGATTAAACAGCCTTTTTCCAATATACCAAAGCATGATAAGCATCAAAATACTGGCAAAGGCCAGTGGTACCCCTCCCCTGCTGGCAGAATTTCCATGTGAAGTCGCATGAAATGGAAACTGTCCGAGATTTTTCATTGATGTTCTCCCCGTGTCTGCGTGGGTTTACTCCGGGATTTCTCCGGTTTCCTCCCACAAGCCAAAAACATGCAAGCTAGGTTAACTGGCATCAAACTGGGGATTCTAAATTGTCCTTAGGTATGACTGTGAGAGTGAATGGTTGTCTGTCTCTCTGTGTTGGCCCTGCGATGGACTGGCGATCTGTCCAGGGTGTACCCTGCCTCTCGCCCAAAGACGCTGGGATAGGCTCCAGCCCCCCCGCAACCTGAAAAGGATTAAGCGGAAGAAGATGGATGGATGAAACTATGGGTTCAATATGAAAAGTCTACGCTATTTCATTCAAAAGTTATCACATTTACAAGGTTTGAGAGTTGACCACTGACCAAGGTCACCAAAGACAGAACTATGATGACCTTGACCTTAGATAAACGTCGCCAAAGACAGAAATATGGTATCAATGTTAAACATGTACAGTTGGGTCATATATATTTGGACACTGACTCAAATTGTGTTATTTTAACTGTTTACCGAAACATATTCAACATACAGTTATATACAGTGGTGTGAAAAAGTGTTTGCCCCGTACCTGATTTCTCTTTTTTTTTGGTATGTTTGTCACAATTAAATGTTTCAGATCATCAAACAAATAATAGACAAAGATAACACAAGTAAACACAAAATGCAGTTTTTAAATGAAGGTGTTTATTATTAAGGGAAAAATTCCAAACCTACATGGCCCTGTGTGAAAAAGTGATTGCCCCCAAAACCTAATAACTGGCTGGGCCACCCGTAGCAGCAACAACTGCAATCAAGTGTTTGCAATAATTGGCAATGAGTATTTTACAGTCCTGTGGAGGAATTTTGGCCCACTCATCTTTGCGGAATTGCTGTAATTCAGCCACACTGGAAGGTTTTTCAGGATGAACCACCTTTTTAAGGTCATGCCACAGCATCTCAATCGGATTCAGGTCAGGACTTTGACTAGGCCACTCCAAAGTCTTCATTTTGGTTTTCTTAAGCCATTCAGAGGTGGACTTGCTGGTGTGTTTTGGATCACTGTCCTGCTGCAGAACCCAAGTGCACTTCAGCTTGAGGTCACAAACAGATGGCTGGGCATTCTCCTTCAGCATTTTTTGGTAGACAACAGAATTCATGGTTCCATTTACCACAGCAAGTCTTCCAGGTCCTGAAGCAGCAAAATAGCCCCAGACCATCACACTACCACCACCATATTTTACTGTTGGTATATTGTTCCTTTTCTGAAAAGCTGTTACTTTTACGCCAGATGTAATGGGACACACACCTTCCAAAAAGTTCAACTTTTGTCTCGTCAGTCCACAGAGTATTTTCCCAAAAGTCTCGGGGATCATCACGATGTTTTCTGGCAAAACTAAGATAAGCCTTTAAGTTCTTTTTGCTCAGGAGTGGTTTTTGTCTTGGAACTCTGCCATGCAGGCCATTTTTACCCAGTATCTTTCTTATGGCGAAGCCATGAACACTGACCTTAACTGAGGCAAGTGAGGCCTGAAGTTCTTTGGATGTTGTTGTGGGGCCTTTTGTGACCTCCTGGATGAGTCGTCACTGCGCTCTTGGGGTAACTTTGGTTGGCCGGCCACTCCTGGGAAGGTTCATCACTGTTCCCATGATTTTTGCCATTTGTGGATAATGGCTCTCACTGTGGTTTGCTGGAGTCCCTAAGCTTTAGAAATGGCTTTATAACCTTTTCCAGACTGAGATCTCAATTACTGTTTCTCATTTGTTCCTGAATTTCTTTGGATTGCAGCACGATGTCTAGCTGTTAAGGACCTTTTTTTTCTACTTCACTTTGTCAGGCAGGTCCTATTTAAGTGATTTCTTGATTGAGAACAGGTGTGGCAGTAATCAGGCCTGGGTGTGGCCGGAGAAATTGAACTCAGCTTTCCAAAGATGTGATAAACCACAGTTAATTTATTTTGTGTACAGTGACAATAAAGATTATATTCTATTAATTTATGTTTAACGGGGGGAGCAATCACTTTTTCACACAGGGTCATGTAGGTTTGGATTTTTTTACCCTTAATAATAAACACCCTCATTTAAAAACTGCATTTTGTGTTTACTTGTGTTATCTTTGTCTAATATTTAAATCTGTTTGATGATCTGAAACATTTAAGTGTGACATACAAAAAAAATGAGAAATCAGGAAGGGGGCAAACACTTTTTCACACCACTGTAATCATATGGGCTTAAAGTGAAGACTCCGCTTTAATTTGAGGGTATTCACATCCAAAGTGGTGTTACAATTTAGGAATTGCAACCTTTTTTATGAACATCATATTTATTATAACGTTAATTTGTTCCATTACTTTTTGGTCCCTGAAATGAGATTTTGTATAAAAATGCTTGAAACTCCTAAACCGTAACGCCAATTTGGATGTGAATGCCCTCCGATTAAAGATGAGAACCTGCACCAGGGTTTCCTCTGGTAACATTTCTGTGTGATGGGCCACCATCCTTGGATTTATGCTGCCACGCTAAGGAAATATGAATTTAAGAAAAAAAATATGCAGGAATGACCCTGCGCAAGCACGCATGACCGTCATCCATGCAGAGTTTGGAAGCACGCCGCCCGTGTCTGTTCCAGTCAGCAGGCAGAGTGTCTCTCTAGTGCGGGGCTCCTCAAATGGCGGACCCCGGTCCGGATCTGAACCCAAATGTGTGTCACATTATGTGCATTTCTTACCAACTTTGCTGTGCTGCCCGAGTGTTGCATACGTGCACTGCGCAACACCGTTGCACAGAACGCGCCTATCCTTGTGTGCGTGCGCACATTCGGCCCACTTCCAAACATAGCAAGGTTGCCAAACAGTACTACCAGCTTGCTGAGACCTGCGTGAAGTTGGTTCCCCTTCTTGCAGAGCTGCCATCACTTGTGTGTGATGCTCACTGCTCGTATGTGAATGCACTCGTTTGTAGTGTATGTGCGCCCATCAATGCCGGTACAATTACATCCAGTAATGTTCTGTGACTGCCACCGTGATGTAGCTAATACCAAACGGCATGTCGCTTTCAAAGTTGGCACTAGCAAAAAAAAAAAAAAAGGAAGGAAGGAAGGACGATCAGAAAAACTGAGAATTCAAAGAGGAATTGACAGAAAAATATGTGTTCCTTCTGCCAGAGTCCAACATACATGTAAAACCAATGTGCCTGATTTGCAGCAACACTGTTGTTGAATACTGAGGTGAGGTCAGACAAACTTGCTCAGCTGAAATCTTCATATTAAGCTACAGGCTGTCAGATCTATGACCCAGCAAGAAAGAGCAGCTGAGGCCTCACTCAGAGTGGCCTGGGTCTTGCAAACCAGCTAACTGGTGATATTAAGAATGCACAGTGCATTTCATTAGTTGTGGACGAATCAACAGACTGTGCAGACAATGCACAGTTATGTATGTGTCTTTGTCAGATATTACAGTGAAGCAAAGGGGGAATTTTGTGAAGACATTTTAGGTATCAAACCCCTCCATAGCTAGACAAGAAGTGAGGATATTTATGAAGGCATCATGCAGATGCTGAAAGAAAGAGAAATTGACCTCAAAATGGTGGTGTTCACTGCAACTGATGGAGCTCCAGCCATGAATGGAAGAGAGAAGGGAGCTTTCCAGCGCATGAAAAAGCATCATCCAGACCTGCTGTCATATCACTGCATCATTCACCAGACAGTGCTGCGCGACAGTCGTAGAAAAGAATATTCAGAAGTGATGGAAACTATCATGAAACTTGTGAACTACCTGAGATCCTCTTCAGCACCGCCTTTTACATGCATTTCTGAATGAGATGAGTGAACCAGTTACCATGTTTTATAGGTGCATCTCATTAAATTAGGATAACATAATTTAGTAAAAAATATATCATTAAAATTAAATCCAAAAAGGCTTGAAATATTTCCATGTTCATGTAATCAATATTAAATATGAAAGCTTCCTTTTGAATTATATTGTAAAAAAAAAAAATAAAAAAAAAGTTAACTTTTTCACAATATTCCAATTTACTGAAATGCACCTCTATTGTAATCTGGTCAGGTTTATGTTAAATAAACATGGGCCTTATGTAAAAACATTTGCCTACCCTTGACTTATAGTGTCCCCTTAACATTTACTTAGAAGAAAATTTTCTGTTTATTGTCCCTCCCAACATCAAAATGAAATATTCACTGACGCACCATGTTAGCACTGCTCCAGACCGCCGACCCACTGGAAAAAAATACAGTATATGCGGACCCCTGGCAAAAACATTTGAGCACCCCTGCTCAACCATCACTGTCTTAGAGAAGCATGAACTTATTAAAGTACTTCAAAAGTGGGAAAAAAAATCAGAAGAGGTATGCAAGCAGTGAAGGCATTTATTGGTGGTTTTAACCCGCTGGTAACGGGAACAATAATGAAGAGCCACTTAGCTAACAGGTGAGGCTAGGCTTCATATGCAGGGAAAGGCAAGAGTGACTGATGAAATGCTGAGGATTTACTTCACCAGTCACTGCAATATTAATTAACTGTTCATTATTATGTACGTGGCAAGTTAAAATGACCAAAATTCACCAAGTCAATGACTTTAATCCATCAGAATCAGAATCAGAATGAGATTTATTGCCATTGTTCATGTAGTACACAAACTAGGAATTTGTCTCGGTGCAATGCTGCAACATTAAACATGGGGTAGCACTAAAGATAAAAAACTATGCATGCAATAAAAGGTAGAATATGAATAAGTAATACTAATCAGCAGCCTTCAGACAAACTAAACATGCCAACATTTGGATTTCAAAATAAGGGAGGTTTTTCCTGCTGTCTGGTTGGTGAGGAGAGTTCAAAAAACTATAAATATATAGAAATATTACAACAGAAATAACTGCCTCTTTGGTCATTTAAGTCCATTTATTTAATTAAATCCAATTTTAATAATATTTTTCTTTGAAATCAGAGTTAAATTATTGCTCTATTCTGGCTTTGCAAAATTATGGTCAAAAATGTAAACTGTTATATGGAAAAAGTAAAAATAAAAAATTACCACAGTCTGTTTCAAATTTATTTAAAAAAAAAAAAACCAAACAGTAATTTTATTTTAAAAAAAATACACAAAAATTGGCCATAAAATAATCCACAAATTTATAATAAAGTCTTAAATGTACAAGAAAAGTCATAATTTTACAAGAGGAAATTACAAATTTGAGGACAATGGGTTCAAATTTAGATAAATTTACAGAGAAAAGTAGAAAACTATAAGAAAATTGTTATACATTTTGGAGAAAAACCTCAAACCTTCAAGATTGAAGTCATTACTCAAGTTTTTAAGTGGGTGCTCTTTGTACCCTTAACTCAACTAGAAATTTTTGGTTGTCTACTTTTAATTATTAATTTCACAGCAGTGCTTTTACATGAGCAGAATTTCTGGCTACAATACCCACCTCTGATCATGTAATTTAAAGGAAACCAGTACCGGTCATAACAACATTAATCCTGCTTAAGGTATTTATAAACCAAAAATGCATTTATTCAGTAAAAATAACCCCCTTGAGTCAGTATATTGAATAACTTTATTCCATGAAAACCGCTCGGTCAAAACCAATGAGGAGCAGCCATTGCCGGCCAGAAGCGTTGTACACTTATTGATTCCGGGTTTACCGTGGATAAGTAAACATGTTCAGCAGATGTTCAGTGGGTCGAGATCCGAGTTGAAAACAGCACAAAATCTGCATGAATATATACTACACAAACCATCCTTGGAAATGGCCTTCACTGATGGCATGATCAGCAGGTACCTCCAGGAACCAGCACCTGAAGGGGACCTGACGAACAGGCAAGTTCCCAGTCAAGTGACTTCAGAACACACTGAATAAATCTTGATATATGAGAATTTTATTTCATTAAATTATATGCGGGTAGGTTTGCTTGTACATGGTTGTAAAAAAATTACTAAAATTCTGATGTTAAAACTTTGTTGACTGCTTAACTGCACCCACTCAATCATCACAAAGCAACGACTGTGTGTCATTACCGGTCCTGATATCGCTCATGGAGGAGTGCAAGATATCCTTGACCAGATTGACTGACAAGAGCGGTTGACTTGAAACTTGCCCATATTTGAGAAGGAATCTTAGATTTTCTCATCCTCTTGTTGATGTGTTTAGTTCAGTTTGGGTTTTTTTAGTTCCTGTTTTTATGTGTTCTTAGTTCTTTTTGTACCTTTTTAATTTTGGCTTTTAAACAAATCGTTTAACATTATTGAAGTAGTCATTTATGTTCCATTGTTTTACATTCTTCTTAGCTCCATTTGCGTTTAGATTTTCTTATTTTGATGTGTTCTTAGCTCAGTTTCTAAGTATGGGTCTTTAGTTCCCTTTGCTCTTTGTCTTCTTAGTTTTATTTTGTATTTATGCGTTTTAGCTCCAGTGTTTCCTCAGGATGATTGCTCCTTCACGTGGTGCCTCGGTGCCGAGCAATATCTCCTTTATTTTATGTGTGTGTAATGAGAAGTAGGGGGTGATGTATGTGCCTGTGTATGTTGTGTTTGTGGGTATGTTTACGGGAGGGTTGGAAGGGGTGGGGTGTATCATGTAAAATATGTAATTAAATGTAGTCTAATTGTTTTTATCTATGTAAAGCACTTTGCACCAGCATCTAATGTTTTAAAAGTGCTATACATATAAAGTTTGATGTTGATTTGATGACCAAAATTTACCGGACGGAACCACTAGTATCATATTTGATCCTCTAAAATAGCTATGGATTAAAATTCACTACAGGTACCCTTTAAGTATCGCATGAGTAATTATTATTATGAATGTTTTTTCCCCTTCCCTACTCGTTCTCAATGGAAAAAAAGAAACACTAGAATAAAAATACAAAAAAAAAAAAACCCACACATTTTTGCCATTTATGTAAACCATGACAAAAAAAATCCTGCAGGACAAAACATGACACTTGATATTTTCTAACCTGTTTGTTTACCACCATAGACAGAGAGAGAACCTAATTAGACAGAGGTCAGAGAGGGAAAGATGAGACAGAAGAGAGGAGCCAAGGAGAGGAAAGTGTTCAGGCAGAGGGTCCAGGAGAGGTAAGAGCAGAGGAAGGAGAGAAAGATGACACCAGTAAAAAGTCCAAACACAGGACTGGCCCAATATTCTAACATTCAAGCCTTGGTTGTACAATACTTCAAATGGTAAGTTCCATATGCAAAGTTACTGTGCAAATTAAAAAAAAATAAATAAATAGTAGAAAATAACATATTCTGGTTACAATAGTGTCATGTGTTTTCTGCCCCCCCCCCCCTCAAAAAAAAAAAAAAATGTTGCCCACCCCCCGTCAAAGGTCTTTAAGCCAGAGAAAGCACTGCTTCTTCACCGAGATTTTTTCTTCCTGGTCAGTGGTGGTTTCGGCTACAGTGCCCCAAACAAGCAGTTGTTGCAAATGCATGATGTTGTCCAGGCTGTTTAGTCCGCTGCAATATGAATGCAAACCAAACCAAACAAAGGTGTGAAAATTCTCGGCATTTCCCGCCCAGTCGAACAGAGACCCCAGACTATCCTGGTCTGAATGCAGCCTAAACTTCCCAAGGACTCACGCAACTTAAGACAACAGCAACACAATGAAAATCATGTGACCACAATCACATGGATGATATGTTCTACATATACTTTAAAGGGTTATATATTTTTTATTATTTTTGCTCTAACACAAGCAGACCCTCTAATGGTTCATCAGTCTGGGGTGCCAGTCAGACCAAGGTTCAACTCCGACAAATTAAGGTTTAAAAAAATACACGTAAAACTTCACTAATCAATGAACACAACCAGCATAAAATTTGAAAAAAATTCAAACAATACTCATCCAATTCAAGTCAAAGCAACAAGCATGACTGAGCTAACAAGAAACAAAGGAGCCATTTAGTGTGGCTGTATTCAAAAACGAAATGGCAACGTATCAGTTTTACATGCAATAACACTGGTCAACACCAAATTTATTGTCTAAATTTTTTTTAGCTGATTTAGGACAGTTTTGATGTGTTGAATCCAAAATTCACATTGGTTTTGCTCAATCAGGTCAACTTTTTGAATTATGGCCACATTTTTAATGCGTTTTTGTTTACATGTACGGATATTTTCGCTTTATATGATGCAAACTTCTTTATGACTTGAAAATTCTCTGAATGTTGAACAATGATGATGTAACATTCAATTTACATGTACTTGCCTTTATATAAAGGTAAGTACATGCACAGTACTAAATTAGTACTAAGTAAGTACAGGCTTTTATTTAGCACCTGATTGAGAGAAACGGATGTCATTTTCGGATTCAGCAGTGCAACATTGTCTTAAATCAGCTGAAAAAACACAGATAACTTACAAAAAAATTATTTTTGTAACCCTGTGTTATCTTCTTTGTATATGGATTTTCATAAAAGCACATCTATTTTAGTGTATGATGATATCACAAATCCTCTTTGCAAATATAAACCTTTTCTACACATGCACCAAACCTGAATTCAAACGATTTATGCTGTAGGGTTTAAAAAATGTTATTTCAAACTATAACACTGGAATTACTTGAATACTAATTTACGACTTCAAAATATTTGACACTGTGACTTCCGGTCTGGACGCCATGGCGGACTGCAGCTTAAACACTGAAACTCTCAGACCCAATCCAGGATAACACCTTGAAAATCAAACTTAACGGATTTTAGGAGGAGTGAAAATCAAAAGACAAAAATCATCATGTCTAAAGGAAAACAGAAGAAACTGAAATTCTCCAGGCCAGGGACACGTATCGGCCGGAGAATCTGGAACTGGAAGATCTCCGTTCAGAAGACGAGGAACTGGTGACAGCTAACAAAAGGGGTTAGCCTGAAATCACTATTTGAGGAGCTACGACGATTTCGCCGAGAAGTTACGGCCGAATTTCGGGAATCTCAGAAGAAGAATTGAAAAGGAAAACAGCAGAGTGGGACCAGGCCGAGAACCGAATCTTGGAAACAGAGGATCGAATAAAAGCTGCTCGAAGATTCCTGTGCTAGACCTACGCCAAAAGACAAGCAGCTATAGAGGCTAGCTAACCGACCAAGAAGGAAAACAAAAGAAGAGACAACATAAGAATCATGGTCTGATAGAAGGAACCGAAAAATGGGTTTTAACTCAATGGCAGAATGCAAGGAATCCTTACTAAGAGAGAAATTTGGAATTCCACAAACCACCGAACTCTGACGATAGAAAAGGCACATCGTTCATTAGCCGCTAGGGCCGGCGGCGGAAAGCGCCCCCACGTTCGGTGTTGGTAAGATTTTCCCAATTTCAAAATAAAACAAGAGGATTGTACGACTGGCCTGGCAGAAAAAAAGGATTTATGCACCCAGGAGAGAAAAGTCTACGTGGAACACGATTACGCCCCCGGTGGTCCTTAAAAAGCGCAGGGAATACAATGACGCGGAAAAAGGTTGTTAAGAGAGAAGAAATTGCACTTTCAGACTCCATTTCCTGCGAAGTTAAGGGTCTTTACGGCGATGAACCGTTTGTCTCTATAATTCGGCGGAAGAAGCAACAGTGACATGGCGAAAAGAGGGCTCCCGGTACCGGTATTTAAACCGCCAGCAGACCGAGTGAGAAGATCAAAGCGCAAACATGGACACACAAAGACCCTCAAAATCCACGGACCAGCAGCGGGAAACCCCAGCGCCAGAGCGTCGCGGATAAACTATCCGTTTTCAGGATGGAATAGCGACCTCATTTTTTGTTTATTTTTTTTCTCCTTTCTCTTGAATCCAATACGCACATCCAACCCCCCCTCATACAAGGTAACAAACATTAAAGGAGATGCCTATATTCAGCACGTGGTAAAAGCATTTCATGGAACAATCATATTATTTGAAACCAAATAAGTCTTTGTAATAAAAAAAAAACCAAAAAAAAACAACTTGTTAAAATAGAAATGTGACAATAATCACATGTTCTCCTCATACTAACAAATACTGTTTTTGCGTGAATGTTTGATGTGCTGGGGGTGGGAGGGTGACACAATTTCACAGGGTTTAGGCAATAAAAGGAAAAAAAAAAAATCATTACAAGTTTGGATTGGGTTCTGAAACTCACGTTAAAAGCATGGAATACTATCAGTGGTAAGAGAGGGCCCTCAACACGTAACAGAGTTTGAGGAATTTCCCTCAGGGCCTTCACTCCATCAAGGCTCTTCCAGGGTCTTTTTAAAGACCCTGAGCCTCAGGAAGTTCTTTAGTGCAGCTTTTTGTTTTAAAGTTTTTTACACTATGTTCTTAATGTTTTTTCTTGTTTTTCATGTTCTTTCAGTTTCTGAGTAGCACAAATGAGGGCCACCACACAGTTATACTAAACAAAACAACACAATGGAGAAACAGGGTGTAACCAAAATAATTTCTCATAATGTAAAAGAATCCTGAATCCAGTTTAAAAGATCCAAGACTCTAGGCAAAATGAAAAAAGACAAAGCAGGAAATATATTTTTTACAAGAAACCACCTAACAGACGTGGAACACAATAAACTCAGTAGACAAGGGTTTAAAATGATCTCTTCATCTTCATATAAATCAGGGAGGAGGAGGGAAGTAGCGACATTGATATCAACCCAAAATTACATTTGAAAAAAAATCAGAACACAAAGATAAAGAAGGGAGATACAGTTTGGTAACTGGGCGGCTTAGAGGGAGAAGATATCACCCTGCTGAATGTGTATGCTCCCCCAGGGGCTAACTGGAATTTTATAAAAATGTATTCGACCTAATGATAACTAAAGCTCAAGTTTAGTGATATGTGGTGGGGACTTCAATCTTAGACTGAATCCATACTGGGATGCTTCTGGTAATTCCCCACATCAAAATAACACCCACAAACAGGAAGACTCGGATGCTACTAAAAGAAATGGGAATCTGTGACGTGTGGAGGGAACTCAACCCCCAGTGTAAAAGGACTATACATTTTACTCAACTCCACATTCATCTTACTCAAGGATTGACTATTTTTTTATGTTTAATAGAGACATTGGAAGAGTAAAAAACATGTAAAATAGGATGATGGATCTCTCGACCACAGTCCGATCTACATGACCTTAAATATCCAAAATACACAAATAATACATTTTCTGGAGGTTAAATTCAAATGTCCTGAAAGGACCATGAAAGATGAATTGGAATCAGATATTCTCAGATATTTGGAAGAAAACGATAATGGAGAGTATCCCTTTTAATACTGTGGGATGCATGCAAAGCTGTAATAAGCGGAAAGATTATTGCAAAACTGGCAACCCAAAAGAAACTAAGACAAGAAAAAACTTCCACAATTAGAGTCAGAACTTAGGAACCTAGAAAAAGAACACAAAGGCAACACTCATTCTACTGACTCGCTCAAGATTAAGGAAATAAAAACCAAATAAATGAGATCTACACAATAGAAATCCAGAAGAAACTTACATTTCTGAAACAAAAATACTATGAAGCAGGCAGTAAATCGGCAAAATTGCTAGCCTATAAATTGAGGAAACATCAAACAGAAAGAGCAATCTACAAAATCAGAGACCCAGTATCAAAGGAAATAAAATTCAGAATTCAGGATATTCTTAAAGCTTCGAGAATTACTATAAGAACTTATACTCCCACAAAAAACATAAAAACGCATCCGAGGCATTCCCTAAACACATTAAACCTTCCCCAACTTACGGAGTCACAAAATAAAACACTACTGTCAGAAATACATCCTAAAGAATTGGAAAAAAGCAATTATGAAACTTAAGCTAACAAATCCCCAGGAGCTGATGGCTATACAGCAGAGTGGTACAAAACCTTTAAACAGCAACTATCTCCTCTCCTCCTGAAAACATTTAATTATGTCCTCCACACAGGGGAAATCCCCCCTCCTGGAGAGAAGGGGTCATTGCAGTTATACCTAAACCTGAAAAGGATAAACTAGAGTGCTCCAACTACAGACCAATCAGTGTACTAAATCAGGACTATAAGCTTTTTACCATTATCCTTGCCAAAAGGTTAGAAAATATACTGACAGACCTAATTCATTTAGACCAAACAGGTTTTATAAGACAAAGACAGACACAAGACAACATTCGACGCACTTTACACATAATTCATCATATAAAAAAATATAACTTAAATGCAGTCATATTGGGATTAGATGCTGAAAAAGCATTCGATTCGGTTTGACTGGTCTTTTCTATATAGAATCTTATCCAGTTTCAATTTTCATAACAACTTCATTAGAACTATACAGGCATTATATAAAAAACCAACAGCTAAAATAAGGATTAACGGTAATTTATCATCATCTTTTGAACTGGAAAGAGGATGTCGTCAGGGCTGCCCCCTGTCTCCACTGCTCTTTGCAATCTTCATAGAACCTCTGAGCCATTGGATAAGACAAAACCAAAAAATTCAAGGTATTACACTTGGTCAGAAGGAACATAAAATAGCACTCTTTGCTGATGACATTTTAATATACCTAGGGCAGCCTAACACTTCTAAGATAAGATAAGATAAGATAAGCCTTTATTAGTCCCACAACGGGGAAATTCCAGGATTGCAACAGCACAGGGATAGCAACACTCAGAGCAACAATCAGAAGGCAAGAAAAAAAAAACAAGCAAGCAAGAGCAGCTAATATACATATGTACATATTACTATAAAATATATATATACACACACACACACACAGACACACAGTGCAGAGCATTGTAGCTGGATGGAATAAATATATGAATATATGAACACACAGTGCAGAGCATTGTAGCTAGATGGAATAAATATGTAAATATATAAACACCCACAGTACGGAGCATTGCAGCTAGGTGGAATAAATATGCAAGTATATAAACACACACAGTGCGGAGCAATGTAGCTAGATGGAATAATATGTAGATATATAAAAACACAGTGCGGAGCATTGTAGCTAGATGGAATAAATATATAGATATATAAATATAAACACACCCAGTGCTGAGCATTGTAGCTAGATGGAATAAATATATAGATATATAAATATAAACACACCCAGTGCAGAGCATTGTAGCTAGATGGAATAAATATGTAAATATATAAACACACACAGTGCAGAGCATTTAGTTCTTTACCAGAACTAACCTCAGTTTTTTCAGAGTATGGAGATTTATCGGGGTACAAATTAAACATGCATAAAACCCAAGTTTTAACATTCAACTATGACCCAAATCATTATTCACTAAGCAAACTCAAAACTAACTGGGAGTCAGAATCTATGAAATATCTGGGGGTCAATATCCCGAAACAACTTTTCACAACTGTGAAAAGCTAAATAAACAGCAATGGAAAAGTACCTCATCCCTGCAGTGGAGAGAATTTGGATGGAAAAACTTGGCAAGATTTTTCAGAACACCTGCACAAAACAAATTTACCCATAAGGGATTGAACTGTTGGCGCTTGTGTGGTGAAAAGACTGCAAATCATTTTCATGTGTTTTGGTCATGCCCAGTTATCCACCAATATTGGACCAAGGTACAGACAATATTGGGGAAAATATTCAAAATTACAGTTCCCTTTTCTTTTGTAACTTTGTATTTGGGTTTACTACCGGACTCACTGGAAAGACGAGGAGAAAAATACTTATTCAATGTTTTAATATTGGCAAGCAAAAAAGCTCTAACTAAAAAATGGATGTTGAAGGACTGTCCTACACCTGAAGATTGGACTAACGTGATCCAAGACATTTACTCGATGGAAAAGTTGACATTCGCACTGAGACAGGACATGGATGGGTTCATGAACTTTTGGCAACCCTGGACCGCATATGTGTCTTCCATTAGATCTAATCTTTGACAAATACCATTTCAATAATGGTTCCGCTCTTTGTTCCAACGCTACTCAGATGCTCTTTTATCTTTATTTACTTACTTTTTCTTTTTGTTTGTTTTTTACTGGTTTGTTTGTTTTTTTGTTATTTGTTTTTTGTTTTTTTTCTCTTTAATTTCACTTTTTCTTTCACTTAAAAAAAAAAAAAAAAGGGGTGTTGTAAGAATTAATCTTCCAATGTTGTCAGATATCAGAAAATAAGGGAACATGTGATGAAAATGTAAACAATGCATTGCTGTAACGACCTGTATACCCTTTACAAAAACTTAAATAAAAAAAAAAAAAAAATATTTGACACTGTACTGCCAGGCAGGGGTTGGAATCGCGAAGGAACTTGTGATTCGATTTGCATTGCGATACTTGGGTCACAATACGATCCTAACACGATTCAACGATAATAACGATATTGCGATATCAAGCATCACAATCCCATAGATTTCAATTTTTTTCACCTTATTTTTTCACCTTATTCTTTTTGTATTTTTACTTCAACTCGTGTCCCAAAGTAAAACTATTGACATCTCTTTCATATAATAAAGTATACTTGGGGCTTCATTTTCCGCAGAGACACATCTCTGCACACAGGGAGGACAGTGGACTGCAGTTTGGAACTGACTCCCACTCCAGCTACATTTAGCTGACTCTGTGGACTCTTAAAAGCAGCTGAAAACTTGTTTAATGAGGGTTTCCTAGTGTTTCAATTCAACTGCTTTATTTTTTAATGTTAAGTCTGATATTTTTAAATTAGTTTAATCTTGTCTTTAAACTTGTTTTTGTATTTTTAAAGTTATTTTTACCTTCACCAAGGGAGGACGAAGGTAATGTTTTCGGTAGCGTTCGTTGGTTTGTTGGTTCGTTTGGCCATTACCAGCATAACTCAAAAAGTCATGAATGGATTCTGATGAAATTTTCAGGAAAGGTATGTAATGACATGGGGAACAGATGATTAGATTTCGGTGGTGATTCAGATCCTGATGTGAATGCAGGAATTTTTTGAATATTATTTTATATATTTGCCGCTTTTCATGTATTGCCCCTTTAAGACATGTCCACTCAGTTATGTCTGTGGTCATGCCATAGAGCCACACGCCTCTGCAACCAGGAGGCAAAACACTGCAGAAAAAGTATTAGGAGGCGTGTCCACTACACCCGTTTTTCCTGCTGTGGGCGACTATTTTCCATTCATTTTCTATGTAGCCCAGTGTTTACAGCACTGAGTACCCTCGGTGCTGAAATGCTTTGAGCAGTGGCCGCCTTTTGTCACGGTGCTCGGGGCTGAAAAAAGTTCAATTTGTCAGACTACTGTACATTTGCATTTGTCAATGTCAGACCTTTCTAAGCAGCCAGTCAAAATTAAGGAAGGGCAAGACATAGGACGCCGGTACAGGAAGACGACAACGGTAGGTTATGGTGGAGGCTGAACTTTGCTGCATCAAACAATGTGAATTTGTAGTTGAGAAGTGCAAAAAAAAATGGTATGATACCACACTGTTGTGTAATATTGCTTAATAATTATGAACCTTCTCAGTAAACTGTAATGGAGAACAGAGGAGGGGAAAAAAATGAAAACTGACCTTAAAGATTCAATAAACCATGATGTTGATTTAAGGTGGAATTGCCAGACCCAATGTATGGTCAATACAATTAAGACAGTCTTGTTATTATTATTATTATTCTTACACAATGGTCCCCTCCGGCATACAACCAGGAACATACCGGTCGCTATGGAGGGTGAGAATATGTATGGGCACATAATCATACCATGTAGGATAACTAGTAGACGGTTATGCTGTTTCATTCCATCTAGCAACAATGCTCTGCACTGTGTGTGTTTATATATTTACATATTTATTCCATCTAGCTACAATGCTCAGCACTGGGTGTGTTTATATTTATATATCTATATATTTATTCCATCTAGCTACAATGCTCCGCACTGTGTTTTTATATATCTACATATTATTCTATCTAGCTACATTGCTCTGCACTGTGTGTGTTTATATACTTGCATATTTATTCCACCTAGCTGCAATGCTCCGTACTGTGGGTGTTTATATATTTACATATTTATTCCATCTAGCTACAATGCTCTGCCCTGTGTGTTTATATATTCATATATTTATTCCATCCAGCTACAATGCTCTGCACTGTGTGTTCATATATTCATATATTTATTCCATCCAGCTACAATGCTCTGCACTGTGTGTCTGTGTGTGTGTATATATATATTTTATAGTAATATGTACATATGTATATTAGCTGCTCTTGCTTGCTTGTTTTTTTCTTGCCTTCTGATTGTTGCTCTGAGTGTTGCTATCCCTGTGCTGTTGCAATCCTGGAATTTCCCCGTTGTGGGACTAATAAAGGCTTATCTTATCTTATCTTATTATTATTATTATGTAGTCATATAATGTAATGATATTCTTTTTGCTGTTGTTTCTCTGTTGTTAATAATAATAATAATAATAATGATGGCTTGCATTTATATAGTGCCTTTCATTCAAATTTTCAGGAAAAGTGTGCAGTGACACACTGAATACATGATTAGATTTTGGTGATGATCTCCAAATGCATATCTCCGCCAAGGCTCTTATCTTCTCACTGAGTGTTAACAACGATACTCCCAAAACTACTGGATGGATTTGGATGAAATTTTCACCAGATGTGGCGCTTGGCCCAAAGATGAACTCATTACATGTTGGAGGTGATCTGTGAGTGCATACGTCCACCAAGGCCCTATCTCGCAATGTACAGATGGATGGCGATATGGACGGACAAGGGGACAGAGGGGAGGACAAAGGGAGGGAGGGACGGAGCCTTGGCAGAGGTATGTGTTCTCTGAGTGCTCTCTAGTTTATCGATCTACAGTTGTACTGTACTACTGTACAATGACAATAAAGCGTATTCTATTCTATCAACTTCCTTTTATTCCATTTAAGTGTACAGCAGTTTGTGACTATGTCTGTGAAAAAAGCTTCATAAATAAACTTTACTTTCTTGGCGCTCAGATAAAAAGCAAGCTCCATGCTGGTGTCTCTTTAGCTTAGCCATTGCTAGTGCTGGCCTGCGTGTTCAGAGTGGGGGGGGGGGTTTTCGTGCGGCACTTCTTGCGGGTTGTGTGTCAAATCAAGGTCTTTCCTGCCTTTCCGGCTTTGTTATAAAATCCAAAAAAGGCCTGACATTTGAGCTAACTGCTTCCTAACTTTCAAAGCTGGCTGCAAATCTCACGAGACAAGATATGACTTCACTTGACTGGGTGCTTGCTTCGCACCATCTAATGGACTGAAAAGGCAACTGGTTGAATACCCAAGAGAGTATGCAATGTTTACATGAATAAATACTGTATATAATTAATAAAAGATCAATCCATGCGTTTCGGGATCGGTGCATCATTGGTAGTGTCAAGTATTGTGATCTAGGGCTGTCATGGTGGAGGAAATTCCCTTGCGGTGACGGTGGATAGCTCAACAGCGTGATATGTGGTATTATTGCAAATGTTTTTAGGGTCCTGTGGTCTCGTAATTTAGACAAGGTTCATAACTTATGTGGCAAATGACGGAGGCTATGTTGAGAAACTCACTGCAGCTCCGCTCTCAACTTATGTGCGCGTGTGACAATTGTGCAGAGCTCAGGTCTTCCTACAGGCATGAACTGCTGATTCTGTTAAAGAAAAAAAAAAAAAAAACTTTGATCATTTTCATAAAGCAATGGTGGTAACTCCAGCATTTCAACTACAGGGTGTGTGGACTGTTTGGAGACTGCGGCATTCAGCTTATTTAAACAGGGCAGAAACTGTGCAGGACCCCGCGTGGATCTTGTCTCCGTGTCTCTCCATAGTGATTTTTGGACAATGCTGCTGTCTGAAAAATCACGTTCACACAGCAAACAAGCAATGTACTATGCAGTCGCTCTCAAGAGCTTAATCATCAGGATCATAACACTCCGCTCAGAAGGAGCCCATCCAGCCATTATTTGATTAAATTTAGGATATTTTCTCACCCCCACCCCCCCATCTGCCACAAGCGATCTGATCTCACCAAAAGTAGTACAAATAACATAATTTATGGCCTGCAAACATGCTGCTGACAATAAAAATAAACTTAACATTTAACAATTTCTTTAATATTCAAAAAAGTGAACAACAAGATTTAGCCATACACAAAAAGTGAACACTGCGGTTGTTGTGGTTGCTCATTATCCTCCACAGTAGGCTTGTCCATAGTGCGGTACTACATAATTAGATAGATAATAATTACATATTAATAATATAATAATAACATAATTAGATTACATAATTAGACAGATAGATAGATGTACTTTATTGATCCCAAACTGGGAAATTACGGTTATCACGACGGCCTTATCGTGATCCATCACTGAATCGATCTTTTGTCTCACCCCTACTGTGGGGCTCCTCAAATGGTGGCTTCTGATCTGCATCCTGACCCAAAGGGTCTTCCGTTTGGACCCAGAGGCCTTCTGATGCCATTTGACGAAAAAAGAAAACATGACAGAACAGAAAAAATCCAAACTGGGAAATTTCGGTTATCACAACAGCCCTATCGTGATCCATCACTGAATCGATCTTTTGTCCCACCCCTACCTGCGGGGCTCCTCAAATGGCAGACACTGATTCGCATCCTGATCCAAAGGGTCTTCCGTTTGGACCCCGAAGCCTTCTGATGCCATTTGACAAAAAAGAAAACATGACAGAACAAAAAAACAAACAGAACTCCGTGTAATGGCTGCCAGCCTAACAGTTTATGGCGTAAGGCCTCATCAAACTAGGATGAAATGCTCAGTAAAGTTAGGCAAGCATGAGAAATCACACCATGCTCCCCACCCCAAGGAGAGAAAGAAAACAGTCATGCCCACCGCTGGTGTTCATATTGATGTCTAATCTTGTTTATTTATCTCTTGGAAAAAAGGTAATTTAAATACAGATAAATAACAAAAATTAACCTTTTTTACTCATTAAACAAAAGATAGGGATGTGATTTGGGGTTGGGGAAATTATCTGAAAATTTAGCAGGGGGTCTGGGGGACACAGTCCCCCAGTGGGGTCCGTGGCAGAGCCCCGGTGGGGGGGCAAGGAGGGCGAAGCCCCTGGAAGCTCCTGGGTTTTTATGATTTTTAAGTACCAGAACTGTGCTTAAATGACATAAAACAAACAGCTGAATGTCACTTATTACTGTATAATATTGACTTATGTTCCAAGAAGATAGCATTCCTAAAATATTCCAACAAGCATTATCCATCATGTGTGGCGTTAAAAATATTTTTTAAATAAAGTCCAAAACATCTTCAGCAGGCAAGATGAAGAAAAGTGAAACGTGAACTCCTGTGGCAGATATAAAGGTCTACATTTAACCATGAGAAACTCCAGGTTAGCTGAGCAGTGTCTCCCAACAGTGACAGAGTTCGTGCACCAAGCCTTGTTAATATAAATGCATACTCCCCCACCTCTGGTCTTACTGGAGTCATCAGCTGCTCTGTCTGCCCGGAGAGTGTGCCGTCCGGCCAGCTCGACAGCACCGTCAAGTAATTCAATTCAATTCAGCTTTATTTATAATGCGCCACATCACAACAAAAGCCGTCTCGTGGCGCCACACAAGTACTCCACTATGTAGCCATGTTTCCGTGAAAATCATATTGCAGTTCATAAGTTTCTTATTGTTGGTGATCCGAAGCCGTAGCTCATCCATTCTGTTCGCCACTGACCGTACATTAGCGAGGAAAATGCTGGGTAGAGAAAGCCAGTGCGGTGTTAGCTTTAGCTTAGCTCTTAGCCCTCCGCGCTTCCCCCGCCTTTGTTTACGGTCTCTATGCCGCCTGCGAGCACTTCCGGTCGGCCGGGTAGCTTACCTAGCGTCAGGTGTTCTCCAGAGCTCAGGGATGTAACGTAGGTTGCTGATAAAAAGGTCGTTATTTTGTAATCCAATGTCCAAAAGTTCATTTCGGGTGTACGATGTAAAAGCGAAGCTGTTCTGAACAGACCCGAAATGAGCAGAAATATCGCTGCTAATCCACAAAATCTGAAGAGACGCTAAGCCTTGCGTTGTGCACGCTCCGCCATCTGGTCTGAAAATTTTTGGAAGATAAAAAAAGCGGAATTCCGCGAATTAGTGGAAAAATCACATCCCTAAAAAGATATCTACAAAAATGCATATTTTAACTGAGGAAAAAGTTAGGACACCCTACAGCCTAATAGCTAGTGTTACCCTCTTTGGCTGAAATGACTTCAGCAAGATGCTTCTTGCAGCCATCTACCAGTCTCTAAAATTGGTCTGAGGAAAGTTTGCCCCATGCTTCACAGTTGGTATGAGGTTCTTTTCCTGGAATGCTGTATTTGGTCTACGCCAAACACGTCCTCTGTTCTGGTGTCCAGATAATTCAGTTTTAGACTCATCTGTCCAAAGAACATTATTCCAGAAGTCCTAGTCTTTGTCTG
This sequence comes from Pholidichthys leucotaenia, assembly GCA_020510985.1. NCBI lineage: Eukaryota > Metazoa > Chordata > Actinopteri > Cichliformes > Pholidichthyidae > Pholidichthys > Pholidichthys leucotaenia. The sequence goes on along the minus strand of CM035839.1, from coordinate 226,833,956 downwards.
TGTTCTCTCTGGCAAACTTCAGTTGGGTCTTCATGTTTGTCTTAGACAGCAAAGGTTTCCTCCTTGCATGCCTCCCATGCAAGTAAAACTTGTGCAGTCTTCTTCTGATTGTAGAGGCATGCACTTTCACATCAACAGTAGCAAGAGCCGGACTTCCGGTTATGGCTGCCACGTAGGACGGACGTGTCTCGCTCTGCTCTGCTCCTGGAGAAAAAAAATCGGCAAATAACTCTCTCATTTGGGACAGAACGTATCCCAGCGTTTGGGCGAGGATATGTCGGCGAAGCCTAAGGCTGGAAAACCAGGAAAAGGAAAAAGCGAGCCGCCGAAACAGTCCAAATTAACGGACTTTCAGGTCTGTGACGCAGCAAACAGGGCTCCATATATGGCGGAGGAGGCTGGCAACGCTGCGATTTCTGCGGGGAATGGCGCAGATGCGCTGATGGCTGCCATGAGTTCAATGAGAGCGGACTTTTCCTCTAGATTTGATGGGATTATGACAGCGTTGGAAGGAATAAGAAAGGAATTGGGTGACTGTGTAGAACGAACGGCGCAGATGGAGCTCCGTCTCGCTAGTGCTGAAGATGACGTCACCCGTCTTCAATTAAAGGTGCGCACTTTGGAAAAAAAAAAAAAATCTCTGGAAGATAATATTTTGGATTTGGAATCTCGGTCGAGACAGAATAATTTGAGGCTGGTGGGTCTTCCAGAGGAATCAGAAGGTCGGGACGTATGTTCCTTTCTGGAAAAGTGGATTCCGGAGGTGCTGGGCAGCGAGGAGTTGCAATCAGCAGTGGTTCTGGAAAAAGCACATCGCATTGGCCCACGGAGAGATAAGGGACCGCCGAGGACCTTAATTATGAAGTTTCTTAACAACAGAGACAGGATGAAGATCTTCAACGCTGCACGAGCTAAAAAAGGAGAGATTAAACACCAGGACCAGCAGGTGCGGTTCTACCCAGATTTGGCCACAGGAATCCAGCAATTGAGGAAGCAGTTTGATCCCGTACGTAAGGAGCTGCGCAACCTTGGGATTCGTCATGGTGTAATCTATCCTGCGAGACTGCTGACCACGTATGAGGGCAGAACCCACATCTTCAAGACCCCAGAGGAGGCGCAGGAGTTCATCAAGAAGATCAAAGAAGAAGAAGAGACTGGTGGGAGCTAAGCATGAACAAAATATAAGGTAGAATAATTAAGCATTTGCACAGGCATCTGACTGACTTGAAGTAAATAGTAAGTTTACAAAATATAGATTGTATTATATATTAAAAAAAAAAAAAACAAAAACAAAACAAACAAAAAAAAAAAACTATGATGTACAAAGTTGTTAAAAATTTTGGAGTTAAGTTGGAAAACTACAGAGGAGAGTTAATGTTACGTCATTAAAAGCAGTAGAGTTAGGGTGATTGGGAGGATGAAGAAGGAGTGGCTTAGGCTGTTCCCCGTGGGTGTGGAACGGTCGATGGCTATATCGGGAGACAGAATTTTTCTTTTGATTTTGGGGGGTTTGCCACAAGTGTGGGAAGGGGAAATTTGTTTGTGTGTAGTTTGTAGGATGAATGTTCAACCACTCATGTTTTTGCTTCTCTGTATGAGCATGTTTACACTGCAAGGTAATCCCAAACTCTCTATTGATCATGGACCAAAGTGTTAATCTTAATTTAACTTCATGGAATTGCAGAGGTCTACAAAATTTAAAAAAACTTAAACAAGTTATGAATAAAATAAAGGACATGGGTTCAAGAATTGTGTTTTTACAAGAAACTCATTTGATAGAGGAGGATGTTAAAAGAATTAGGAGTAGATGGCAGGGAAGTGTATTCACCTCTTCATTTTCATCCCGAGCCAGGGGAGTTATGACTCTCATACATAAATCAGTTCCTTTTCAAGTGAAAAATGTAATTGGAGACAAATTTGGAAGATATGTAATCATTCAAGGTTCTTTGCTATTAGAAAATATAAATCTTGTGAACTTATATGGTCCCAATATAGATGATCAGAAGTTCTTTGCTAATTTATTTCTCATCTTATCATCACTTACAGGGCAACATATAATAGCAGGGGATTTTAATTGTACATTGAATCCAGGTGTGGATAGATCAACAGGACTGGATTGTACGCACATTGGATGTAGGATGACTATTAATCATTTTATGAAAGAATTGAGATTGTTAGATATATGGAGAGAAATGAAACCACAAGTTAAAGCCTATTCTTGTTATTCCAGTACCTACAAGACATTCTCACGTATTGATTATTTTTTGATTTCCACAGAATTAAGGTCCAAGATTCAAAACTGCTTTTATGATAACATCGTGATCTCTGATCATGCACCCTGTTGTCTAATATATGTAGATAAAAAATTGACAAAGGAATCAGGTAGATGGCAATTTCAGCATAAATGGCTTCAGGATGAGGAATTTGTCAAGTATATAGAAAAACAGATAGACGAGTTCTTTGACATCAATACTACACAAACATCAGCATGTGTAAAGTGGGAGGCTTTCAAAGCTTTTATTAGGGGGCATATTATTAGTTATACAGGATCAAAATCTAAGAAGACTCGAGAGGAGAGAGCTAAATTGGAACATAAAATAAAAAATCTTCAGGAAAAAGTGTATGCAGGAAGTGACCCAAGGTTGGAGAATGAATTACTGATTTTGAGAGCTGAATACGACAAAAAATCAGCGAATAGAGCTGCCTCGAGTCTTCTAAGATTGAAACAATCTTTTTATGAACAAGGTGAAAAATCAGGAAAATTATTAGCATGGCAGATTAAACAATTGGAAATTAAAACACCAATTACCAGTATTATAAGTAACGGACAGGTAGTTATAGATCCTTTAGAAATTAATAGAGCCTTTAGAGATTACTATGAAAAATTATATGATACCAAAAATGAACCTGATTTAACAAAACTAAATGGGTTTTTGAACGAACTATCTATACCGTGTATTCCAAATGAAAACAGGGAGATATTGGAGTCTAAAATTAGTCAAGAAGAAGTTGGGCTAGCCATTGATAATATGAAATCAGGAAAAAGTGCAGGACCAGATGGTCTTCCAGTTGACCTTTATAAAAAATTTAAGAATAAATTAATAAAACCTTTTTTGGAAATGGTTTTAGAAGCATTTCAAAATAATAATTTACCATCATACATAAATAATGCCTTAATTATACTGCTGCCAAAACCAGGTAAGCCCTCTAATAAATGTGAAAATATGAGACCAATAAGCCTATTAAACGCCGACCTTAAGATAATCTGTAAAATTTTAGCAAGACGAATACAAGAAATTTTACCAAATATTATTAATCGAGATCAGAATGGCTTTATAAAGGGAAGACAAGGCTTCCATAATGTAAGAAGACTATTTAATATTATCTATTTTAATAAAGAAGCACCGGATACAGCTCTCCTATCATTGGACGCCGAAAAGGCCTTTGATAGAGTTGAATGGCCCTTTCTTTTTGAAGTCCTACAAAGGTTTGGACTTGGAAATAATTTCATAAAATGGGTTCAAATAATATACAATAATGCTACAGCAGAAATCCTAACAAATAACAATATTTCAAAACCAATAAAAATCAATAGAGGATGTCGACAAGGCTGTCCACTCTCACCTTTACTGTTTACTATGGCAATTGAACCTTTAGCGATAGCGATACGTTTACATTCACAAATATATGGAATTAAAGTTGGACCAACAGAACATAAAATCTCCCTGTACGCCGATGATATAATTTTGTTTATGTCGAATCTAAAAAAATCAATTCCAACCTTGTTGAATTTAATAAAGAATTTTGGGGAAATATCAGGATATAAAATAAATAAAACTAAATCTTCAATATTAATGCTAAATGAGACCCAGAGAAATTACCCAGCCCCTGAGGTAAATCAATTCAATGTTGTAAATCAGTTTAAATATTTAGGAATCCAAATTATGCCTAAGCTAGAATCAGTCGCCAGTGTCAACTATGAAGCCTTAATGTCAGATATCAGTGAGTTAACTCAGAGATGGATGTCACTACCAATGTCGATGATCGGGAGAATCAATATACTTAAAAGTAATATTTTACCTAAAATACTTTATTTATTTCAATACATTCCCTTATCACCACCTTTAGATCTATTCTCAAGAATAAAAAAAAAGTTAGTGGAATTTATATGGAACAACAGGAGGGCTAGATTACGTCTGTCTTTATTATATTTACCATTTGATCGTGGAGGTCTGAAATGTCCAAATTTTATGTTGTATTATTGGTCGGCACAACTGAGGTCTATGACATATTATTTTTCATCAAATGATCTCCCTCACTGGACTGAAATGGAATCATACAATTTACCTTTACCTCTTCCCATATTCATATACTCAGATTCGGCAAAAAAATTACAAAAACAAGTTAAAAATCCATTTGTAAAGCATATGATCAAAATATGGTGTGAAGCTAAAAACTATTTAAAAGAACCACAGTTATTGTCACAATTTAGTCCAATATGGGGTAATCAATATTTTAAACCAGGGAGAGCGGACGCTGTATTTAAAGTATGGAATTTAAAAGGGATACAAAAGATTCAGGATTTATATTTGCCATGTGCAGACAACATAATGTCTTTTGAAGAGCTGAGGATCAAATTTAATCTCAATAGAACACATTTTTTTAAATATCTTCAACTTAGAAACTTTATTCGATCAAATCAAAATAAAGCTCTCACTCGACCTATTTATTCATCCTTGGAAAAAATGATGATGAAAGATAGTAAAAGAAAGGGTATTATTTCAGAGTTTTATAACTCATTGACACTATCTTCAAGTGAAAATTCACTGAAAAGATTAAACTACTGGAAAGAAGATCTGCAAATTGAAATTTCAGAGGAACAATGGGAATTGGCTTGTACAGAAGCTCAAACCAAATCAATAAATGCACGCCTTAAATTGATACATTTCAAATGGTTAATGCGGATGTATGTTACACCGGAGGAGTTAAATAGATATAACAAAAATATACCAGATACATGCACAAAATGCATGGAAAGTAAAGGAACCCTATTTCATTGTTTATGGGAATGTAGATTAATAAGAATGTTTTGGGAAGAGGTGAGGGTAACAATTGAAAAAATAATCTCAAAACAAATCATATTGAATCCTAAACTGGTTTTGTTGGGTCTGTACCCAGAAAAGCATAATTTCAATAAAAGTGAAAGAACATTCATAGACCTCAGTTTGCTTAATGCCAAAAAATGTATTGCACTATTATGGAAAAAGACTCATAGACCAGATGTGACTCAGTGGTTAAGACAGATGTTAACAAACCTTCCATTAGAAAGAATAACATATATACTGAAATCAAAGGAAATTGTGTTTGAGAATATATGGAGACCTTTTATTGATTATGTAAAAAATTTAAACATAACTCTTGAAGAAGAAGGTGAATGATGTGTGTGGACCTTGTAAATTCCAAACTGGTGAACATAATATGTATACTTATGTATTGGATTGTCTAGACTAAACAGAGGAGCATTGTTGAAGACTTGATTTTGTTGGTGGTTGTTGGTGTTTTTAGTGCATTTTTTTTTTTTTGTAGTACTTTAGTGTTAGTGTTTGATTGTTTGTATCATGTTTGTTAAAAAAAAAAAAAGGTTCAATAAAGATATTGTGGAAAAAAAAAAACAGTAGCAAGAGCCTGCTGTAGGTCCCGTGATGACATTTTAGGGTTTTTGGAGACTTCTTTTAGCATCTTCCGGTCTGCTCCCACGGTGAACCTCCTTGGACAGCCAGACCTGGGCATGTTGGAAGTTGTTTTGAATGTCCTCCACTTGCAGACTATTTTCCGGACAGTAGAATGGCTGATTTCAAATTCTTTTGAGATCTTTTTAAATCCTGTACCAGACTCATAAGCTGCTACAATCTTCGGCCTCAGATAGTTCTTTCGATCTCACCATGGTGTTCACTCTCACTTCAACAGTCAGGAGCACACCAAACTAAATGTCTGAGGTTTAAATGGGACAAGCCTCCTTCAAAATGCTAAGTGATGATGTTCTAATCATGTGCACCTGATGTGATACACATGTTTGTGATTTTAGCCATTTTAAGTGGGAATAAATGTGTGGGGGGGTGTCCTAATTTATTCCTCACCAGAAATTGCATGTTTTTAAAATTACATTTGACAGAAAATTTTAAAAAATCTTTTCTTCAGTTTTAATTATTGAGTTATATTACTTGAATCTCCCAGTGTTGTTAAAATTGACATTAAACATCCATATGTCCAAATATGTTAAAAAACAGGCTTTCATAGGGTATCCTAATTTTTTCACATGACTGTATTTGCTTCTCTGTGCTTATCAATTTTGCTGCGCTGCCTGTGTGACTGAATCAGTGTTGTGTACGCGCATTTTGTGACACCTGTGCTCATGAGCACTCCGTTCCAACTGTCTGGCCACTACCACAAACTTGGCCTTGCCGGCACCAAAGCTCGAACAACATGCTCGCTGCTCGTGTGTGAGCACGCCCATCACCAGTGCAATTACTGAATCGAATAGGCTTTACTGTCATTGTACAGTAGTACAGTACACCGAACTTGTGGGTGCTCCACCTGGCTACTGCACAATAAAGTAAGGGAGAAGGATTAGATAAAACACGGTTACAAAGCACACGATTAAGCACACGACTGAAATAAAAATAAAAGAAAATAAAAATAACAATAAAAATGGCCCAGGAGTATGGAAATATACACAGGTATAGTCGTGGCTATGTGGGTGGAACAATGTACATAAGAGTGCGAGTGCAGACACACAATTGAGTAAAATGGCCCAAGGATTATGGAAAATATGCATAATAGTGGTTTCACTGATGAGTCAATATACATGAAAGTGAGGAGTGCAAAGACAGGTGTGTTATTGTGATAATTAAAAGCTCCTCAGCTCCAAGCATGTAAGCAATCGGAGGGAGGGGGGTGGGGGCTCTGACTGTTTGCAGTTCGGATGGCCCAGGGGAAGAAACTGTTTGTCAGTCTGGAGGTGTGGGACCTGATCGATCTGAACGGTCGTCCAGAGAGAAGCAGGTCAAACAGGTGGTGGGCGGGATGTGAAGGGTCTCCTGTGATTGCCTTGATCCTTCTGAGACAGAAGAATCTGGAGGTTTCCTCCAGGGAGGGCAGAGGGCCACCAATAATTTTTGGGGCGGTGTTGATGACCCTCTGCACAGTCTTTCTGTTCTCAGCCATGGAGGTGGCGTACCACACACCCAGACAGTAGGTAAGCACGTTCTCCACTGAGCAGTGACAGAAGGCCAGCAGCAGCTTCTGGTACAGATTGTTCTTCCTCAGGACACGGAGGAAGTGCAGCCACTGCTGGGCTTTTTTTCACCAGGGCCTTGGTGTTGACAGTCCAGGAGAGGTCAGAGGAGATGTGGGTGCCCAGGAACCTGAAGGCAGGGATGTCTTCCATGCGGTCACTACTTATGATGGGGGGGGGGGGGGGGGGTCCTGTCTGTTCTTCCTGAAGTCCAGTACGAGTTCTTTGGGTTTTTTGGACATTCAGTTTCAGGTTGTTTGCTTGGCACCACAGCAGCACACTCTCTACCTCCGCCCTGTATGCCTTTTCATAGTCATCGGTTATGAGCCCAACCAATGTGGTATAGTCCGCGTTTTTTACAATGTCGGTGGTTGGGTGGGTTGGAATACAGTCAAAGGTGTAGAGGGAGTACAGTAGAGAGCTTAGCACGCAGCCCTGGGGGGAGCCAGTGCTAAGAGACAGTGTGGAGGAGTGGTGGGGGCCGAGTCTGACTGGGCGGTTGGTGAGAAAGTTTTTCATCCAGGAGCAGGTGGGGGGCGGGGTGTCTGCAGGAGATGCAGTTTGTTGATCAGGATGTCTGGGATGATGGTGTTGAAAGCTGACCTGTAGTCCACAAAGGGCAACCTCACGTAGTTCGTTGGGTTCTCCAGGTGGCTCAGTGCTCTGTGGAGAGTGGTGGTGATGGCGTCTTCTGTGGACCAGTTCTCCCTGTAAGCAAACTGGTGGGGGTCGAAGGAGGGAGGAAGATAAAACACTTCGCTCAAAACACTTCATGACTACAGACATGAGTGCTATGGGTCTGTAGTCGTTCAGGCTATCAATTGTCGACTTTTTGGGGATGGGGATGATGGTGGTGCCCTTGAGGCAGGAGGGGACGGTGGTGTGCATCAGGGAGAGGTTGAACAGCTTGGTGAGGATCCCTGCCAGCTGGTGTGCACCTGCTTTGACCACCGCTTCTAGGATGCCGTCTGGACCAGCAGCTCTGCGGGGGTTCTCTGCTTTCAGCTGCCTCTTCACCTCATGGACATGTAGACAGAGGGGGGACAAGGGGGAAGACGGGGAGGGGGGAGAGTCTGGGGGGCGGTGTGCTCAAACCCAGCAAAGAAGCTATTAAGCACCTCTGCCAGAGTGAAGCTACTGTCTGATGTTAGGGGGCCCTGGCCCCTGAAATTGGTGAGGGCCTGGACACCTCTCCACATCTGTCAGGGGTGAGGGTGAGGAAGCCCTCCACTTTCCTCCGATAGGCGTTCTTTGCAAGTTTTATGCCTCTCCTCAGGTTGACTCTGGAAGTGCTGTACAGAGAGCTGTCCCTCTGTCTGAAGGTTGAGTGGCGGGCTCTAATCAGAGCCTGGACTTCACTGGTCATCCAGGGTTTGCAATTTGGAAAGACCTGGATGTGTTTGGTGACTGTCACATTTTCTACACAGCATTTGATGTAGAAAAGGACAGACTTGTTGTAGGAGTCCAGGTCCTGCTGTTCAAAGATGCTCAAATCAGTACAGGCAAAGCAGTCTTGTAACTGGAAGAGAGCATTTTCAGGCCAAGTTTTAAATATTTGTTTGGTTGGGGGTGATCGCTTCCTGAGGTGGGTGTAAGCAGCTATTAGAAGCAGAGAGAGATGGTCTCATTGTCCAAGGTGGGGGAAGGGGTGGCTCTGTTGGCGTGCTTAATGTTGCTGTAAACATGATCCAGTGTTCTTTCCCCTCTTGTGGGACACTTAACATGTTGGTGGAATTGGCGAGTACAGTCTTTAATCATGCTTTCTTAAAATACCCTGCAATAATGTGGACTGTGTCGGGGTGATCCCTATGCTGCCTGCTGACAATGTGCTGGAGGTGATTGAGTGCTAAGCTAACGTTAGCGTCTGGAGGAACGTAAATGGCTGTTACAATCACTGCATTTAGCTCGCAGGGAAGGTAAAAAGGCCTACACTGGAAGGACACGGCCTCTAATTCCAGAGAACAGTGGCTGTGAATTTTTCTCAGGGTTTACAGCAAAAAAAAAAAATAAATAAATAAAAAAAATCCTGAGCCTGAACTTTTTCGGGGAGCAGGGTCACAGGGGTGGAGACACACGTGCGCACACATATCCATTTTACACACACACAATTCACAAAACGTTAGGGATATTTGACTTTTGGATGAAATTTATGGAAAATGTAAAAAGTTCACGCTACAGTCATATTATACCATGAAAGTAGGGCATTTAAGTAGAAGCATGCAATGGTGATTTCCTCATCTCAAACAATTTATTGAAACAAAAGCCAACAACAGTGGTGGGTCATCATCATCATCATCATAGCAGTCTGTCAGTATACCACAACAAAAAATGTCAATGTCTAAATAACTTGTCATGTGCCCTCGATCATCAAATACAGCTTGACAACGACATCTCATGCTGTTCACCAGTTGACTTACTGTCTGCTAAGGCATGGTATTCCACTCTTCTTTAAGGGCAGCCCTCAGGTCATTGAGGTTCTGGAGAAAGTGCAGGCCACTCCATCTGAGGTACCCCAGCCTCCAGCAGCCGTTCCCTAACGATGCGACCTCGATGAGCTGGAGCATTGTCATTCATGAAGATGAAATTAGGCCTGTGTTGTTCATGCAGGGGCACGATGACTGGATTAATGATGTTATTCAGGTAGTATCGGCTTGTCACGGTACCATTCACAAGGTGTAGGGCAGTTCTGTATTGACTAGACACACCTGCCCAGACTGTAACACCACCACCACCACCACCAAAGGCTCGTCTGGTGACAACAGTGGCTGATGCATAGCGCTCTTCTTGACATCAACATCGTTGACGGTCATCATTTCTGCTCAACATGAATTGACTTTCATCAGAGAACAGCACTGAGGCCCACTGGTCCCTTCATTCATCTTCTTCCGCTTAATCCTTTTCGGGTCACGGGGGGCTGGAGCCTATCCTAGCATCTTTGGGCGAGAGGCAGGGTACACCCTGGACAGATCACCAGTCCATCGCAGGGCCAACACAGAGAGACAGACAACCATTCACTCTCACAGTCATACCTCAGGACAATTTAGAATCCCCAGTTTTTGATGCCTTGTCCAGTGTAAATGCTCGCTGGCCCATGCAAGACAATGACACGTGCCTAGTGGTGTGGCCAGGTACCCTTGAAGGTCGTCTAGCATGCAGACCACGTTGCTGTACAGTCATGTGAGAAAATTAGGACACCCCATTATATATTCAGTTTTTTATTAATGAGAAGAAGAAAGAGATTAATAAATGTTCACATATCTATGTCTAACCTTGTTTTTGTTTTATTTGCATTTTTTAACATTTATTTTAGCAATTTTAAGCGGGAATGAATGTGGGGGTGTCCTAAAAAAGATGGGGGGGTGGGGGCTCACCATTTGTTTAGATTTTTACAGAAAATTTGTAAAAAGTCCTTAATTCATTTTTAAATGTTTAGTTGTATTACATGAATCTCCCAGTATTTTTAACATCACTCTTATTAAAGCAAGAAATCTGTGTGTGTCTGTCACGTTTATAGGACATCATAGGACGGCCTATGATCTCTGCCTGATAATCATAGGACGTCCTATGAACTCAGGCATCACAGGACTTGCAATGCCGTCATAAAGATATTCGCGATGCCGTCATAAAGATATGATGTCTATATGACGGCACATAGACAAATGTGTCTTTATGATGTCATATAGACCATCACTCACGATGCCTAGACTAATAAGTTACAGGGCCAGTCTATACAGCACATTCATGTTTTCTGCACAACAGATTTCTGCAGCCATGGCCAATTCTACGTTGCCGCGAGCAGAGTTGCCAGAGCAAGCAGTCTTCATATTGTTGCTCAAGATGAAGAAACTAAGCGAAAGCATCGCTTTCTCAGCAATGTCGTTTTTAAAGAGGTGCTGACACAGTAAAAATGTGCAACCTTGAAGAACGCCAGTCAACACTATAAATGTGTAAAATGCCAAGCAAAGCGCTAATTTGCTCTGGGTGCTCCAGTTTCTTGGTTTCTACGGGCATGCACGGGCCTTCCTGAACAGGGTCGAAAGCCACTTTTTGCTCAGATCTATTTTCATGATCCTGCCCATGAACTAGAATTATGACACACCTATCCCTCAACCAGTGGTCTGAACGAAGAAGATCCACCAGATGGAAAGCAATAGAATGAGGAGAACTGCTGCATGTTAGAAAAGAACATGAAACACCTCAGGTTCCAGCAGTACGCCGCAGGCATGACTGAACAACACAGCCGTCTGAGACAGGAGGAGACCCTTCAGCAACGTGCATGCAGAAATACTAAATATTTTGATATAAATATTTTGATATTAAATATCCATATTTCCAAATATGTTTAAAAAAAAACAGGGTTATTTATACAGGGTGTTCTAAATTTTCATATGACTGCAAACCGTTTCAAATGGTCTGACATGACACTTGGGTGCCTCTCATCTCCCTTAAGTGTGCCTGGAGTTGAGTGGCATTCGTTATCCAGTTCTGCAGGGCACTGTTCCAAAATGAAGCGGTCATCAGCGTGGGATGTGGCCAAAGGACGTCCACTTCTATGCCTTTCTGTGACTCTTCCAGTTTCTCGCTATCTCTGTTGCAACCTGCTGATGACACGCTAAGCTCAGTGGCCACTTCCCTCTGAGAACATCCTGTTTGAAGCCTCACACTGGCGGGGTACTGTTGATCAATTATTAGGTGTCGTCTTGGTCTCATGATGTCAAAATGTGAACAGCATGATGAAGAGGACTGTTTAAATACCAACTGTAATTGAACCAGAAAATTCATTGGTGGATTCATGGATCAAACACCTGTTGTGAATTTTGCCATTAAGCACCTTGTTAGAGAACAGTAAATTATGCAAAAAGTACTGAAACACTGAACAGTTGGACATGTGCATTCAAAAGGTTAAAGAAGGTCAAATTAAGTTCACCTGTAAAGGTTCTAGTGCATTTTAGGTGCATCCTGAAATTTCACCAGAAAGCCGACTATCCCTAACTTTTTTGTGAGTAGTGTGTGTGAAAATGATTTTCCTTGAAACCAGCTAATAACATATTTGCCATACCCACTGATAAATTCAGATTAGATTATGGTGGACTGTTATTAACAGCAATACCAAGGAAGGTCAGGGTGGCAATCTAACGTTTAGGATGCTGTTGCCATCAAGTTATATAATTATATACAGAATGACCTACAATCTACCACATGAAATTTATGAATAAGGGTATGTGAAACTCAATCAAGTGAACCAATTCACTGGTCGAATAAGATTTGATTAGCAACCATTCAGTAAAGGGTATATGGAAAAGGCCACTGATTTACTATTTTGTAATGAAATGTGCAACATTTGCACCATGTATTTTTAATAAATTGTCAGCATCAACAGTGAACTGTATACAATACTCTAATGGCATTATTTCAAGCACAACATGCAGAAACAAGCTCCTGGTTCTCTAATTCTTTTTACACCAGCTACCAAAAGGCTATCCATCTCTGCCCATTTCTTCGATCCACACCCAGCGCTATTTGATTTTAAGTCCTTTGTCAATTAGGACATCTTCCCCAGGCCTCAAAATCTTACTCTCCATCCTACAGAATGTATGAAAGGTTTTCTGTAGGCTGAGGGATGAAACAATCGCGTTTCCAGTGATTCACTCTCGCTGTCACTACGATTAGAAGCGTGCCACTTATATCTATAGAAAAACTAGATGGATCATTGGCTGCTAGAAGTGAAGTCACTGGGCCGCCATATTAGTACTAACAAAAGGCTTTAGTAGCAAACAGTGCCACTTTTACCTCAATAAGACCAATAAGCATTCTTCCGGCCATTTCCAAAATTGCAGAAAAATGGGTGGCAGAGCAGATTGTCCATTATTTAAACAGTAGTTCCCCCTCTCTCCACGCCATGCAGTTTGGTTTCAGATCCAAGCATTCCACTGAAATGGCTACATGCCTCTTCATTGAGAAAATAAAATCTTTTCTTGATAAGGGTGGAGTTGTAGGGGCGGTGTTTTTGGACCTCAGGAAAGCATTCGATACAGTAAATCACTCTGTTCTTCTTACCAAGCTCTTTAAATTTAACTTTTCTCACAATGCTGTTAGCTGGATTGAATCATATCTGCATGATCGAACACAATCTGTATCAGTTAACAACTGCAGATCTGATTCTCTTAGGCTAACTTCTGGAGTCCCTCAGGGATCAATATTAGGCCCCCTTTTATTTAGTCTTTATATTAATGATTTGCCCACTGTTTGTCCTGAAGCTGAATGCTTAATGTATGCAGACAACACGGGTTTTTTTGTTCATGGTCGCTCCAAAGACACTGTTGCTGCTAAACTTAGTAAAACAATGTCCTGTGTCACAACTTGGTTGCAGGAGTGCTGTCTACAGTTAAATGTTTCTAAAACTGTAGGCATGTATTTCACTAAAATAAATAGTGTGTCACCTGACCCTGACATACATGTTAATGGAGGAAAAATAAAAATTGTTAGCCAATATAAATATCTTGGGTTAATAATAGATCCACAGCTTTCCTTTAAAGCCCATATTGCTAAATTGTGTAAAAAAATCAAGTTAAATCTTGCAAATTTTCGTGCAATTCAAAATGAAATGTCAACTGAAGCCGCAAAAATATACTTGCATTCAATGATTCTCAGTCACTTCAACTATTGCCTAACTAGCTGGTCCCAGGAGGGTTTGAGTGCAAAAAAAACCATTGGAAGTTTTGTACAAACAAGCAGTTAAAGTTATGGATAAAAAACCTAGGCATTATCATCATTGTGCAATTTTAAAAAAATACAGTCTTTTAAACTGGGATAGTCTTCATACATTTGCAAATTTAAATTTGATTTATAAAGTACTGCATGATTTGGCTCCAGATCCTCTGGCAGAGTTCATCAGCCAAAGAAACAGCTCTGAGCGTGTCACTTGAGGCTCTGTCAGAGGTGACTGTTTCATTCCTCTGCGCAGGAGTACTTTCAGTAAGTCGGCCTGGTCAGTGAGGAGCGCTAGTGAGTGGAACTCAGTACCTGAGGAGGTTAAACTGCTTACAACATACAAGGCCTTCACAAAAAAATTGAAAATGTGGCTTATAAACACCTACAGCTGCCAACACTAAAAGATAAGTCTGTTGTGATGTTTGATGTTGTGATTAAATGTACGGTTTGTTATGTATATGTTATTTGTTACATTAGTGCCCTCTTAAATGTCTAACCATGTTTTTTTCTTGTAGATGCATTTTACTGCTTTTTTACATCTTGGCCAGGGGACTACAGATGAAAACTAGCCTTTTGGCTAATTCTGGCTTTTTTAACCATGTGTAATCATGTGTTTTATGAAATTGGATTGTCCCTTTTCAAATAAACTAAACGAAATAACTTGCCAAAAAATAGCAGATTTTGAACTTCTTGGCATGGAGACAATTTCTAATCTTGCGCAACCGGTGAACTATGAATGAATGAATTTTTATTTATTTGAATGAATGAATGAATGAATGAATGAATGAATTTTATTTATTTCGGATAATACAGTACAGGTTAAAGAAACTGTATAATATAACAACAAGGTCAAATTAGACAAAGACTCCTTCTACTAAACAATTCCACGTGAGTTATCCGAAATGGGTGATGGCTGAAGCCGCAGCTTATATTGCCCACCCATATTCCATCCAAGAACTATAGAAATCGACAGCCACTAAACATAATGTCAACTTGATTCCCTCCCTAATATGGCGGCCAGGTGGCTTCACTTGGCTCTGTACTCACTAATGAGGCGTGAGCTATGGTGGAGATCAGTGGAGCGTGCAAGTTTAATACGTTCTGCCATCCCAAATACTATATTCACTGCTCTAAATATCTTAAAAGAACTCCAAACTATGCAAAACAGACTGTTTATTTTGAGCATTATTCATCCACCACTGTAGATAGGTTGGACAAAACGTGTTTCTGCATACAGAAATAGGAAGTAAATTTCCTCACAGCCAAAAAAAAAAAAAAAAAAAAAAGTAGTACATGCCGGAAATCCGGCATGTACTACTGCCCGAAAACTTTAAGCCCCGTGTTCTGTTGTTATTACACCAAGTCTGAAGCACATAAACACAGAGCCCTCCACCCCTTCCCTTACCAGAATCAGCGTTGCGGTTGAAACGGTGTGTAGTTCGGCCAAGTAATTCCACAGTGGCGGCAGGAATGCGTTCATTCAGCCATGATTCAGTCACAATCAGAATACAACAGTCCTGGACGTAGAAACTGTAGGTGATCTCTGATCGCAGCTCATTCATTTTATTGGCAAAGGATCTGGCGTTGGTCAGAAAAATTGAAGGTAATGGTGGTTTGGTGCGTAGTTTGCACAGCTGGGCATGGAGGCCAGCCCTGCAGCCTCGTTTCAGCTTTCTCTACCATTGTCTACGCCAATTGCGGGGCATAACAAACCATGGAGTGACCAGGGGTCTGGCAATCTCCTCAGGGATGTGGTGGAAATTACTGGAATGAGCGCTGGAGATGTCGGAGTTAAGTTGGCGACCGATGCCTATAAGTTCCTGATGACTGTAGGCAAATTAGTCCGTCACAAAAGGAGCATAGAAAAAGGAAGAAAAGACAAAAACGAATACAGTAGTCCAGAGTGTCTAGCTGCTGCATGTAAACGTTCTGTCATCTTGACAACAATTATGTGCACTAATGTTCCGCTAACTGCCGCTGAAAGTCGCCGCATTCACCCAGCTGCTCCCACAGCAGGGCAGCCTGGTGATATGGACGTAAATCAAGGGGATCCAGGGGATGACTATTTTTTTTCTTTAAAATCTGCAGCCTTTCTCATAAATTTGTACCTTTTTCTCATTAATTTACTACAATTAATTGTAAGTGTAAAACTTTTTTGTGTAAATTTGTCACTTTTTCTTCATAAATCTGATGTCTTTGCATCTTAAATCAGCAATTTTTTTTTCTTGTAAATCTGTAACCTTTCTCTAGTACACTGGTGTCAAAGTGTTTGCCCCTTCCTGATTTCTCATTTTTTTGTATGTTTGTCACACTTAAATGTTTCAGATTGTGGGCTATATTAATCATATATTCCATAACCTAAATATGTTGAAGCATGTGGAAATGTTTGGTAATTACATATGTAAAGCAACTTCACACCTCTGAAAAGACAAAGGCTCTCAACCGCCAAGTGAAGAACAAAGACGTTCCCAGACACTGCGGTGGAGACCGGAGGAGCTACCCTCACCCCCTGGGCGAGGAGAGGAAATACCAAGACAATGGGGGGATTAAGATAATGAGGGATGTCAGCCTTTGTGATGCATGTCTTTTGTTATGTGCAAGTATAAAGTCAGTGAGCCGGAGATATTCGGTCTCTTTTCCTTCTGCTACCTCTGCACTAGAATGAGACTTGTTAGGAGAGCTGATAAATAAACTTTGGTTTATATATCAAATTGCCTCATCATTTCAAGCTCTTCTACACTGGTGACCCCTGACGCGAGTATGGACCTGAGGCATTCCCCCGCAATCGACTCATCCGTGGCGACCCAGGCAGACGCCAGCGCCCACGCAGACAGGGGAACAGATGGACGTCTTTCCCCCCCGGCAGAAGGGATTGAGAGGGCTCAACCGAGCACCAGCCCCGCTGTGAGAGCCGAAGCAAGGCACTCTCACCCTGCGGACACAGCAGTGATGGTATACACGAATGCCGTCGCTGTCAAGCTGCCAGACTTCTGGCAAGAAGACCCCGCCTCGTGGTTTCAGCAAGCTGAAGCCCAGTTTACACTGGCGGGCATCACGGCTGACGATACCAAATTCTATCATAACGTCTCCAAACTCGACGCCGCCACTTCGAGGTGTGTGCGGAGCATGATCCGGCAGCCGCCGGCCCAAGACAAATATGAAACACTGAAAGCAACCATCGTGGCAAATTATGTCCCCTCAGCGGAAGAGAGAGCCGAGAAGATCCTGGCGGTCTACGGCCACAGAGGGTACAAACCTAAAGCCCTCATGGACGATTTGCTGCAGCTTAAAGAAGAAGACAATGACAACTTCCTCTTCCAATTCATATTCCTCAGCACGCTGCCGCCACACGAGAGGGACACTCGCCAACATGAGATGCAGCACCCAGCAAGACTTCCGCGTGCTCGCCAACGAAGCTCAACGGCTCGTCAACGCCTGCAAGGAGCAGACACCCACAGCAGCATCCGCAGACCTCAACGCTGATGCCCAGAACCACGAAGAGCCACAACCCACTGAGCAGATCCAGCCCGCAGTGACAGCGATACGGCCAAAACGTAACAGACGGAGCGACGTCTGTTATTATCACCACCGTTTCGCCGAGAAGGCTCACAAATGTGTTCCCCCCTGCAAATTTAAACGCCAAAGCCGAGAGCCGTTAACGGCAGCGGTTCTCGGCGAGAAGAATAAGCTGTTGTATGTGACGGATGGACACACCGGCAAGCAGTTCCTCATCGACACAGGAGCTCAGCTGAGTTTCGTCACGCCCTCCCACGCAGATCGAGCCATGGGCACCCGGGGCAACGGAGCGGTGGCAGCCAACGGCTCTAACATCGACACTTTCGGCGAAAAGAGCCTGCACCTCCACATCCACGGCCGCAACTACAGATGGACATTTGTTGTAGCGGCGGTGAGGTTTAACTTGTTAGGCGCAGAAGTTTTATGTGCACATGGGTTATTAGTGGATCTAGCAAATAGGCGCTTGGTTAATGCACTGTCCTTTGCTTCTATTCCATGCTCAGCTCGAGTTTCTCCACCACCTGTGCAGGCTAACGTCACCACGGCAGGAGGTAAGTTTGAGCAACTCCTCACCCAATTTCCAGCACTCACAATTCCCAAATTCTCAGCCACTGTGGCTAAACACGGGGTTGAACACTTTATTCCCACAACGGGCCCACCCGTATTTGCCAAAGCTCGCCGCTTAGACGCGGCCAAGCTCAACATAGCACGGGACGAGTTTACGATCCTTGAAAAATTGGGCATTGTTAGACGCTCGAAGAGCCCTTGGGCCTCACCACTTCACATGGTTCCGAAATCCGACGGTTCTTGGAGACCGTGCGGAGATTACCACAGATTAAACAATGCTACAGCGCATGTCCGCTACCCAATTCCTCACATTCAAGATTTTTCACTACATCTGGCGGGTGCGCGCATTTTTTCAAAAATAGACTTAGTCCGCGGTTATCATCAAGTCCCAGTCCGAGCGGAGGACATTCCTAAAACAGCTGTAATAACCCCTTTCGGCCTTTTTGAATTTCTGCGAATGCCTTTCGGCCTCAAAGGCGCTGCTCAAACTTTTCAACGAATGATGGACGCGGTCTTACGCGACCTTCCTTTTGTCTTCGTCTACCTCGACGACATGCTGGTAGCCAGCTCGTCTGAGGAAGAACACGAGCAGCACCTCACTACGGTTTTTCAGAGACTAGAAGAGCACGGGCTAATAATCAATCCAGCCAAATGCAAATTCGGCGTGTCACAAATTGATTTTTTAGGACACAAAGTCTCTCCGAAGGGGGCAGTTCCACTTCCAGACAAAGTTCACGCGATAAAAAGTTTCCCACGGCCACAGACGGTCAAATCGCTACAAGAATTTTTAGGGATGGTTAATTTTTACAACCGCTTCCTCCCCCACGCAGCTCAGCTCATGCAGCCCCTATATGACGCGCTCAAAAAAAAAGAAAGCTTCCAACGCGGTCGAATAGACCCCGGAGCGCGAACACGCCTTTGCGGAAGTAAAGAGCGCTCTAGCTAACGCCACATTGTTAGTTCACCCAGATCCCTTGGCCCGCATCGCGCTAACCACAGACGCTTCGGACCTGGCTATAGGGGCAGTTGTAGAACAACATGTCAGCGGGATCTGGCAACCTTTAGCATTCTTTAGCAAATCGCTAAACCAAACCGAGCGTAAATACAGCACTTTTGACAGGGAGCTGCTAGCGCTTCATTTATCCATCCGTCACTTCCAGTTCTGGTTAGAAGGGCGGAGTTTCACGGCTTTTGTAGACCATAAACCGCTCACCTTTGCTATGGCTAAAATTTCAGAACCATGGTCAGGCAGGCAACAAAGACAGCTGGCTGCAATTTCAGAGTTCACCACAGACATTCGACACGTGGCAGGCAAACTTAACGTAGTAGCAGACTGCCTCTCTCGCGCTGTGACATCACCAGAGCGCGAGGAGACAGATTATACTGCCTCAGCAGCAGAACTCTTCACTAACACAGACACATACGCAGCACCTATCCATGCAGGGATAGATTATGCAGCCATGGCAGAGGAACAAAGCAGTGACGCGGACGTGCGCACACTCCTGTCTGGACCAACAGGGTTAAGGCTGGAGAAAAAGGGTTTACGCGACGGCGTACCCCCCCTAATATGCGATGTTTCAACCGGCCGACCTCACCCGTTAGTACCAGCTACATGGCGCCGCCGTATTTTCGACGCAATTCACTCCCTCGCCTCGGTTAAAATGGTCGCCGAAAAGTTTGTGTGGCCTGGCCTGCGCAAAAACGTAAAAGAATGGGCAAAAACTTGCATTTCTTGTCAGCGCGCCAAAATAGACACACAAAAGCCCCTCTGGAGCCTTTTCCAATCCCTGCTAGAAGGTTCGACCACGTTCATGTCGACCTCGTGGGGCCACTACCTTCCTCCCAAGGGTTCACACACCTGTTAACAATGATAGACCGCACCACACGCTGGCCGGAGGCAGTCCCTCTAGCGGCAACCACAGCGGAGGAAGTCACTCGCGTCTTTTTGACAAACTGGGTAGCACGTTTCGGCGTCCCATCGGACATCACGTCCGATAGGGGGCCTCAATTTGTCTCAGAGCTTTGGTCAGCCATGTCCAGCAGCTTAGGGGCAACAATTCACCGCACCACCGCTTATCACCCTCAGGCTAATGGGTTATGCCAGCGTTTTCACAGGTCTTTAAAGGCTGCCCTAAGAGCCTCACTAACGGATACAAATTGGGTAAATAAACTTCCCTGGGTTTTATTGGGGTTGCGTGCTGCGCCTAAAGAGGATCTAGACGCCTCTCCAGCAGAATTAGTTTTTGCACAACCTCTCAGGCTCCCAGGTGAATTTTTACCAGAGAACCCAGAGCCAGGGCATCTTCCAGTCCCAAGGTTTTTAGGCAGCAACGGACCGGACCTCTCCCCGGTCCAGCTCATCACTCCTTTCCACGGGTTTTTGTCCCTCAAGCTTTAAAAAACGCTGAGTTCGTTTTTGTTAGGCATGAAGCTTTAAAACCAACTTTCCGCCCAGCATACGATGGGCCATTCAGAGTGCTGGAACATGGTGATAAACACTTTGTGCTTGATTTTGGGGATAGAAAAGAAACAGTCAGCATTGACAGACTTAAACCTGCCTTCTTGTTGAAAGACGAGCCTGCACAGTTGGCGAGAGCACCTCAGCGGGGTAGACCCCCCAAGAGAAAAGACTCAGCCCCCCTGCAGGGAACAATTAACCACTCTCCTTCCCACGCTGCAGATTCCTCACAAGAAGGTCCCAGCAGGACGCCTAAACGAACCCACAGCAGTTTTGGGAGAAGATTAAAACCCAGACAGCACAGGGACTGATGCAAACTACTCCACAATTGTTCACTAATTGTGCTGCAACAGTTTAGGACTGACTTATGATTTTACTATGCTGTTATGATTACCACTGAACTCTCTTAGGGGCATGGCTGCTGGAAAGTTTCTTCTGTGGCAAGAGACGTAACACTTAGTATGTCATAGTAATTATCTTAGACTGTGAACCTTTCTATTGTCCTTTCTTAGTCGCTTGGGGGGGCTGTGGGCTACATTAATCATATATTCCATAACCTACATATGTTGAAGCATGTGAAAATGTTTGGTAATTACATATGTAAAGCAACTTCACACCTCTGAAAGGACAAAGGCTCTCAACCGCCAAGTGAAGAACAAAGACGTTCCCAGATACTGCGGTGGAGACCGGAGGAGCTACCCTCACCCCCTGGGCGAGGAGAGGAAATACCAAGACAATGGGGGGATTAAGATAATGAGGGATGTCAGCCTTTGTGATGCATGTCTTTTGTTATGTGCAAGTATAAAGTCAGTGAGCCGGAGATATTCGGTCTCTTTTCCTTCTGCTACCTCTGCACTAGAATGAGACTTGTTAGGAGAGCTGATAAATAAACTTTGGTTTATATATCAAATCGCCTCATCATTTCAAGCTCTTCTACACAGATCATCAAATAAATTTAAATAAGATAAGCCTTTATTAGTCCCACAATGGGGAAATTCCAAATATTAGACAAAGATAACAGAAGTAAACACAAAATACAGTTTTTAAATGAAGATGTTTATTATTAAGGGTAAAAAAAATCCAAATCTTCATGGCCCTGTGTGAAAAAGTGACCCCCCACCCCCCATTAAAACATATATTAACTGTGGTTTATCACATCTTTGGAAAGCTGAGTTCAAATTCTCTAGCCATACCTAAGCCCGATTACTGCCACACCTGTTCTCAATCAAGAAATCACTTACCGTATTTTTGGGACTACAAGGCGCACCAGATTATAAGGCGCAATATCAATGAACGGTCTTTTTGATGGTCTATTTTCATACATAAGGCGCACCGAATTATAAGGCGCATTAAATCGTTTGAATGGAATAAATCATTTAGACATGCGCACGTCGACATTTCGACATTCCAAAAATAGTAGAAGAAGAAGCAACTTCCGGTGTTAGCAAGCCCCGCTTCGTGTTGAAATGGACCTGTATTGTGTTATTCAGACTGTACTTTTGCTTCTGCTGGTCTCCGTAATGAAGCTACAAGTACATACTTCTGCATATGACGAACAGAGGGAGACAGCAGGACGATACAGACCAGTTTTGTTTTACTCCCGCTGTCTTCCGCTAGCTGCTGCTAAGGCGGAAATACGTCACGTTGACGTGCGGCTGGTGTACAGACATACGCAGTAAACATTTTCTGCCCTACGTTCGGAATAAGTGTTTTCATGCACACCATTCAGATTAACAATCGGCATAACCCACCCCTCTCAATCGGAATGAAATTTTGATCCGAATGAGCGTGATCGGATTAGAATATTCAGACTGCCATGTTTACATGAAGCATTTTTATTCCGATCAGGCTTTTAATCCGGTTACTTGTGTCCATGTAAACATAGCTGAGTTTAACAGTTGGGCGATTTCGGCATCAAGCATGCCCGGATCCCTCTTGTCATTATCTGAGTCAGTCTCGTTGCTGTTATTTAGCTGCTCAGTGATGATTCCGGCCTTCGTGAAAGCTCGGACGACACTTGAGACTGATACCTTAGCCCAGGCATCCACGATCCATTGGCAGATAGTGGCGTAACTCGCTTGCAATTTAACTTTGAACGACCTGTTGACATCAATATCTAGCAGTTGGAGTTCTTTGGTTAATCCACCCAGAATGATGGCAAGCTCCAAATTAGGTTGCTTCACTTGGGTTTTGGCAGTATCGGAGAGATAGGCGCGCATGGAGTCGCAGATCAATAGGGACGGAGATTTGTGGAAAAAGCCATCTGGCCATTATGTTGAAGCACATATTACTCCGCGAGGCTGCTGACTACGGTAGCTGACTACGGTAGCCGTAATGCTCCGACAATCCATCAAGCGGTGCGGCTTCGTAGCTTACCAAAGTCGTATTAAAACATTTTGACAGATTTTTGAGCGCCGTGTACCACATAAAATCGGTTCGAGGTCAGTAAGCACAACCAGAATTAATACATAAGGCGCACTGGATTATAAGGCGCACTGTCGATTTTTGAGAAAATTAAAGGATTTTAAGTGCGCCTTATAGTCCGAAAAATACGGTATATGGGACCTGCCTGACAAAGTGAAGTAGACCAAAAGATCCTCATAAGCTAGACATCATGCTGTGATCCAAAGAAATTCAGGAACAAATGAGAAACAAAGTAATTGAGATCTCCGTCTGAAAAAGGCTATAAAGCCATTTCTAAAACTTTGGGACTTCAGCAAACCACAGTGAGTCCCATTATCCACAAATGGCGAAAACATGGGAACAGTGGTGAACCTCCCCAGGAGTGGCCGGCCGACCAAAATTACCCCAAGAGCGCAGCAACGACTCATCCAAGAGGTCACAAAAGACCCCACAACAACATCCAAAGAACTGCAGGCCTCACTTGCCTCAGGGTCAGTTTTCATGACTCCACCATAAGAAAGAGACTGGGTAAAAATGGCCTGCATGGCAGAGTTCCAAGACAAAAACCACTGCTGAGCAAAAAGAACATAAAGATTTGTCTCAGTTTTGCCAGAAAACATCTTGATGATCCCCGAGACTTTTGGGAAAATACTCTGTGGACTGACACGACAAAAGTTGAACTTTTTGGAAGGTGTGTGTCCCATTACATCCAGCCTAAAAGTAACACAGCATTTCAGAAAAAGCACATCATATCAACAGTAAAATATGGTGGTGGTAGTGTGATGATCTGGGGCTGTTTTGCTGCTTCAGGACCTGGAAGACTTGCTGTGGTAAATGGAACCATGAATTCTGCTGTCTACCAAAAAGCCCTGAAGAAGAGTGTCCGGCCATCTGTTCATGACCTCAAGCTGAAGTGCACTTGGGTTCTGCAGCAGGACAATGATCCAAAACACACCAGCAAGTCCACCTCTGAATGGCTTAAGAAAACCAAAATGAAGACTTTGGAGTGGCCTAGTCAAAGTCCTGATCTGAATCCGATTGAGATGCTGTGGCATGACCTTAAAAAGGCGGTTCATGCTCAAAAACCCTCCAATGTGGATGAATTACAACAATTCCGCAAAGATGAGTGGGCCAAAATTCCTCCACAGCGCTGTAAAAGACTCATTGCCAGTTATCGCAAATGCTTGATTGCAGTTGTTGCTGCTAAGGGTGGCCCAACCAGTTATTAGGTTTCGGGGGCAATCACTTTTTCACACAGGGCTATATAGGTGTGGATTTCATTTTCCATTAATAATAAACACCTTCATTTAAAAACTGCATTTTCTTTGTATAATATTTAAATTTGTTTAATGATCTGAACTATTTAACTGTGACAAACATACAAAAAAATTAGAACTCAGGAAGGGGCAAACACTTATTCACACTACTATAGATAGATAGATAGATAGATAGATAGATAGATAGATAGATCTTTATTGTCACTATACTGTATAAAATAACAGTGAAATGCAGTTTAGCAACTATCCAGTAGCAGTAGTATAAATAAAATAAAAAACAATAAAACAGAACGATGCAGACAGTAATTGTTGAAAGGCAATTGTGGAGGGGAGGGGGAGGTTGGGGGAGAATGCATCAATCCTGTGGGAATGGGATGGAGGTGGGGTGATACTTTTCACAGCCTGGGGAAAGAAGCTGTGTTTCAGTCTGGTTGTTTTTGCGTTGTCTGGTATCTCTTCCGGTATTGTTTGGTAAGTTTCCCCCTCCCTGGAGGGGGCTCCTGGCCTTCTTTTGAAGTCTGCCAGAATAAATGTGTTTGAGAGGGAGTAGTGTGGTGCCAATAATTTTCCCTGCCGCCCTCACCACCCGCTGCAAGTCCTTCCTGTCCTCTGCGGTGCAGCTTCTAAACCACACTGTACAGCAGTTGGTCAGGAGGCTCTCAATGGCTGCTCAATAGAAATTCAGCAGCAGGTGATGAGAGAGGTGAGCTTGCCTTAACTTCCTGAGGAAGTGAAGTCTCTGTTGTGCCTTCCTCAACAGATAAGAGAGGTTAATGGACCAGGTGAGGTCGCCCTAGATGTGAACACCAAGAAACTTAAAGCTCCCCACTCTCTCTACTACCTCTCCATTAATGCAGAGGGCTCTACAGAGAACTATCTCAACTTAATCTGAAAATAAATATGTGTTATGTGTTTTCAGACAAATGTGAGGGGAGGGAGGCTCTGTAACTAAACTGAGCGATCGGGGGAGATGGGCCTTAGTCAGGGAGGTGACCAAGAACCTGATGGTCACTCTGTTAGAGCTCCAGCATTCCTCTGTGGAGAGAGGAGAACCTTTCAGAAGGACAACCATCTTTGCAGCAATCCACCAATCAGGGCTGTATGGTAGAGTGGCCAGATGAAAGCCACTCCTGAGTAAAAGGCACATGGCAGCCCACCTGGAGTTTGCCAAAAGGCACCTGAAGGCCCAAACTGTATCCAGTTTGGGATCAATAAAGTACATCTATCTATCTATCTATCTCTTTATAATATTAGAATATACAGTACACAGTCCAGTATGAATCCTTGTATTACGCACTTAACATGTTGGTCAAAACCGGGTCTGCGGCTTGTCAAGGGCTGCCAGCACAATAGTCAGGTGCTAAATTAGCATATGAAGTGAATGAAGTGAATGAAGGGAAGGAATGAATGTGTTTGTTTATAATGAGTGACGAAGGGAGGGAGGCCTGAAATAGGCAAATGTGAATCAGGTTGTTATATTTGTGTATTTATAATATTTATAATTGTGTATTTATAATCTTTTTGCATTGATGTATGTGGTTATTGTGTATTTTCTTTTTTTTTTTTTTACTTGATTCTCTTTTCTAAAGCCCATCCAGGGACAAGAGTTGCAAATTAGCTAATAGCTATACACTCTATGTGCAACACATCAGATTGATTGTCATTGATTAATTGTCTATGTTTACTGCACTGTCCCTGTCAAATAAACTAATCTATCTATCTATATGAACCGCTGTTACCACAGTAACAGAAAACTCCTGTGGCAGACAGAAAGGTAGCTGCCAGCAGCTACAGGTCCGCTAAGCATTACTTATTGTTGACCACAGAGTTTGTAAACAAGCTCTTATTCACATATATGCAAAAACCACTTCCACTGCTCTTACTAGAGTTCTCTGTTCTGTCACTTATGTGTAGTTAGCAGCACACTAGCTCAACTGCAGTGTCCATGATCTTGGGGTGCAGCCAGCGTGATGATG
Source organism: Pholidichthys leucotaenia (assembly GCA_020510985.1). NCBI lineage: Eukaryota > Metazoa > Chordata > Actinopteri > Cichliformes > Pholidichthyidae > Pholidichthys > Pholidichthys leucotaenia. The sequence goes on along the minus strand of CM035839.1, from coordinate 226,807,754 downwards.
ATCATCACAGAGCTATCTCCTGTGATTGGTCGGGTTACAGATCCAGTTTTAATTCATCAATCTTGTTTCCAAGGGACCAGGCACTTACAACAAAAAGGCTAGGCAGCGTCAGTCTGTTCGGAGCCCCGTTAGCCGAGCCATGTCGCCATACTGTACATAAACGTACATAACGCCTGTGCTGTTATCAGAACTTGGAATATTCTCACTATGTGCTATAGAAAATGTTTGATATACTTCAACATCACTTAACCACAAAAAGTAATACAAATAACTGCACGCAGCATTGTTTGAAGGAGTACGGAGCTACAGCATGCAAGGTATGTGGGGGCAGCCATGTTAGTTGATACGCTCACCTGACATAATGACGTCAGTCCCTCACACTGAGGGAAAAGCGTAACAGCACCAGCAGAGCGTCACTCGAGACTGTCTAATATTCTATCAGCTATACAGTGCATCCGGAAAGTACTCACAGCGCTTTACTATCACATTTTATGTTACAGCCTTATTCCAAAGTGAATTAAATTCATTTTTTTTCTCAAAATTCTACACACAACACCCCATAATGACAATAAGAAAAAAAAAAGTTGGGGTTTTTTTTTGAGATTTTTGCAAATTTATCAGAAATAAAACACTAAGAAAGCACATGTACATAAGTATTCACAGCCTTTGCTCAATACTTTGTTGATGCATCTTTGGCAGCAATTACAGCCTCAAGTCTTTCTGAATATGATGCCACAAGCTTGGCACACCTATCTCTGGACAGTTTCGCCCATTCCTCTTTGCAGCACCTCTTAAGCGCCATCAGGTTGGATGGGAAGCGTTGGTGCACAGCCATTTTGAGATCTCTCCAGAGATGTTCAATTGGATTCAAGTCTGGGCTCTGGCTGGGCCACTCAAGGAAATTCACAGAGTTGTCCTGAAGCCACTCCTCTGATATTTTGGCTGTGTGCTTAGGGTTGTTGTCCTGTTGAAAGATGAACCGTTGCCCCAGTCTGAGGTCAAGAGCACTCTGGAGCAGGTTTTCTTCCAGGATGTCTCTGTACACTGCTGCATTCATTTTTCCCTCTATCCTGAATAGTCTCCAAGTTCCTGCTGCTGAAAAACATCCCCACTGCATGATGCTACCACCACCATGTAGGGATGGTATTGGCCTGGTGATGCACGGTGCCTGGTTTCTTCCAAACATGACGCCTGGCATTCACACAAAAGAGTTCAATCTTTGTCTCATCAGACCACAGAATTTTGTTTCTCATGGTCTGAGAGTCCTTCAGGTGCCTTTTGGCAAACTCCAGGTGGGCTGCCATGTGCCTTTTACTCAGGAGTGGCTTTCATCTGGCCACTCTACCATACAGGCCTGATTGGTGGATTGCTGCAGAGATGGTTGTCCTTCTGGAAGGTTCTCCTCTCTCCACAGAGGAATGCTGAAGCTCTAACAGAGTGACCATTGGGTTCTTGGTCACCTCCCTGACTAAGGCCCATCTCCCCCGATCGCTCAGTTTAGACTGCCGGCCAGCTCTGGGAAGAGTCCTGGTGGTTCCCAACTTCTTCCATTTACGGATGATGGAGGCCACTGTGCTCACTGGAACCTTCAAAGCAGCAGAAGTCTTTCTGTATCCTTCCCCAGATTTGTGCCTTGAGACAATCCTGTCTCTGAGGTCTACAGACAATTCCTTTGACTTCATGCTTGGTTTGTGTTCTGACATGCACTGTCAACTGTGGGACCTTATATAGACAGGTGTGTGCCTTTCCAAATCATGTCCAATCAACTGAATTTACCACAGGTGGACTCCATTTAAGCTGTAGAAACAAGTCAAGGATGATCAGTGGAAACAGGATGCACCCGAGCTCAATCTTGAGCTTCATGGCAAAGGCTGTGAATACTTATGTACATGTGATTTCTTAAGTTTTTTATTTTTAATAAATTTACAAAAATCTGAAAAAAAAAACTTTTTTCACATTGTCATTATGGGGTATTGTGTCTCCAATTTTGAGGAAAAAAATGAATTTAATCCATTTTGGAAAAAGGATGTAACATAAAATGTGGAAAAAGTGAAGCGCTGTGAATACTTTCAGGATGCACTATAAATATTTGCCAATAGTCAATAAATAATTTTCATTGCTTTTTTGGCCAATACGATAGCATGCCGATATACAGTATATATATTGTGTAGTGCATCCCTAGTTCAAGCTGATAAACTTTTTTTTTTTTGCCAATATTCACTCATTTTGAAGTTGAACACTTCAACATGTTTCAAAAAAAGCTGGGACAGGGCCATGTTTACCACTGCAGTGTTTCCTCTGGCTTAAAGACCTTGGTGCGGTGGCAACATATTTTTCCTCGGGAAGGGGGGAGGCAGTAAACAAACTGGAATATGTTAATTTTATTCTATTTATTTCTTTTTAAAGTTTTACATAGTAACACTGCATATGGAACTTACCATTAGAAGTATTGTACAACCGAGGCTCGAATATTGGGCCAGTTGGGGTCCCACCCAGACATCCTGTGTTTAGACTTTTTAGTGGTGTTATCCTTCTCTCCTTCCTATCTGAACACTTTCCTCTCCTTGGCTCCTCTCTTCTGTCTCATCTTGCCCTCTCTGAGCTCTGTCTAATTCAGCTTCTCTCTCTGTCTATGGTGGTATACAAACAGGTTAGAAAATATCAAGTGTCATGTTTTGCCCTGTAGGATTTTTTTGTCATGGTTTACATAAATGACAAAAAATATGTGTATTTTTATTCTAGTGTTTCTTTTTTTCCATTGAGAGAGTAAGGAAGGGAAAGAAACATTCATAATAGTAATGTACTCATGCATACTTAAATTATATGATCAGGTGGGTATAGTAACCAGAAATTCTACTCATGTAAAAGGAGTGCTTTGAAATTAATAATTAAAAGTAGACAACCAAAAATTTCTCGCAGAGTTAAGGGTACAAAGAGCACCCACTTAAAAACTTGAGTTATGACTTCAGTCTTGAAGGTTTGAGGTTTTTCCTCAAAATTTACAACAATTTTCTTATAGTTTTCTACTTTTCTCTATAAATCTAAAGTTGAAACAATATTCCTCAAATTTGTAATTTCCTCTTGTAAAATTGACTTTTCTTGTACATTTGAAACTTTATTATAAATCTGTAGATTATTTTATGACTAATTTTTGTCTGTTTTTTTTTAAATAAAATGATTTTTTTAGATAAATTTGAAACAGACAATTTACATTTTTGACCATAAGTTTGCAGTCAGAACAGAACAATAATTTAACTCTGATTACAAAGAAAAAATATTAATAAAATTGTATTTAATGAAATAAATTAACTTAAATGACCAAGGATGCCGTTATTTCTGTTATAATATTTCTTTATATTCATAGTTGGGGTTTTTGGGTTGTTTTTTTTTTAGAAATCTCCTCACCACCCAGACAGCAGGAAAAACCTCCCTTATTTTTATTTTGAAATCAAATGTTGGCACGTTTAGTTTGTCTGAAGGCTGCTGACGGATTAAAGTCATTGACTTGGTGAATTTCGGTCATCTTAACCTGCCAGGTACATAATAGGGAACTGTAGCAGACTCTAAAGACACAATTCACCACAATATGTGTTCATGTACAGAATGATCTGTTTAGACAGTTATAGTTGTGCTCTCAGGCTTTCTCATCAGGCACCTCTCTAGGCAGCCGCTGAAGGACCTCAGTTTAGAGTGAAAAGAGAGCTAGCGTTTTTAGCTGTTGCTTTTAGTCACTGCCACTGGAGAATAAAAACAGCACGCCTGCTCGTGCGAGAAAAGAGAGAAATTGCCAGTCTCTTCATTCCTGCAATTCCTACAGAACATAACTTAATATTGTAGTGGCTGGTGAAATATATCCTCAGCAATTCATCAGTCCCCCTTGCCTTTCCCTTCATATGAAGCCGGCTGCATATGAATTCTAAATACATCTCTTAGCTAAGCAACTCTTCCATTATTGCTCCTGTTTCCAGCGGGTTAAAACCATGATAAATGCCTCCAGTGCTTACATACCTCTTGTGATTTTTTTCCGCGTTTAAAGTACATTAATAAACTCATGTCTCTGTCGGACAGTCACGCTTAGCGAGACACTGCCTGCTGACTGATTGGAAAACTTGTGTGAGCAGGGTGCTTCTAAACTCCGCGCAGATGACGGCCATGCGCCTTGTTCATGTGCGCGCTTGCGGAAAGTCATTGCTGCATATATTTTTCCAAATAAATTCATATCTCCTTGGTGAGGCGGTAAAATTTCTGGCGAGGTGGCCCACCACCGAGAAATGTTACCAGAGGAAACCCTGCACTGTGTTACATCACCTTTCCTTTTAACAGCACTGAAGCATTTAGGTGCTGAAGACACTAATTGTTGAAGCTTCGTAGATGGAATTCTTTCCCATTCTTGCTTGATGTACGACTTCAGTTGCTCGACAGTGCGAGGCCTCCGTTGGCATACTTTGCACTTCATAATGCGCACCATATTTTCAATGGGAAACAGGTCTGGACTGCAGGCAGGCCAGTCTAGTACCAGCACTCTTTTACTGCAAAGCCACGCTGTTGTAACATGCAGAATGTGGCTTGGCATTGTCTTGCTGAAATAAGCAAAGATGTAAAGGAAAAAGACGTTGCTTGGATGGCAGCATATGTTGCTCCAAAACCTGTATGTACCTTTCAGCATTAATGGTGCCTTCAGATGTGGAAGTGAAGCTGGATTCATGCTGCATATCCACTTTGGTCCGCTGAGATGCGTGTCTGCTCTGGATGAGGCCGGCGTGCACGCAGCTGTGTATATGCTTCACTTTTTTCATCTACCAGGTCGAGCGGTTGATGCATGTGCACAACCGTCATTTGGAATTTCACCCCAGTCCTATGGGTAGTGCAAATGTGCTAATACACCAGTTTGTTCACCAGCTATCTAAAAGTGAAGAAACGCGAGATCAATGCACATTTTTTTTTATAGCAACAACAAGGCCCAGGCGCAGCTACCATGCCTAGGCAACATGGTCACAAAATTTGGGCTGCACACGGACATCCACAGAAGGGCTCTGCGTAAGGTAGTGGATTGGAAACGATGACGTATTTTTCATAACACAAGACTCGTGGTCGAGCGGACATGGACAGCGGAGGTGCAGCATGAATCCAGTTTTACCCATGCCATGGGCACTAACACACCCCCATACTATCACAGATGCTGGCTTTTGAACTCTGCACTGATAACAATCTGGATGGTCCTTTTCCTCTTTAGCCTAGAAGACATGATATCCATGACTTCCAAAAACAATGTGAAATGTGGACTTGTCAGACCACAGCACACTTTTCCACTTAGTTGAGCTCGGGCCCAGAGCAACCAGCAGCATTTCTGGGTGCTTGTTGATATATGGCTTTCTTTCGCTTTGCATGATAGAGTTTTAACTCGCACTTGCTGATATAGAGACGAATTGTGTTAACTGACAATGGTTTTCCAAAGTGTTCCTGAGCCATGTGGTAGCATCCTTTACAGAATGATCTTGGTTTTTAAAGCAGTGCTGCCTGAGGGATTAAAGATCACAGGCATTTAATGTTGGTTTTTGACCTTGCCGCTTAGGTGCAGAAATTTCTCCCAATTCTTTGAATCTTTGGATGACATTATGGACTGTAGATGATGAAATCCCTAAATTGCTTGAAATTGTACATTGAGAAACGCTGTTTTTAAACTTTTGGACTATTTGCCCACGCAGCTGTTCCCAAAGTGGTAAACCTCGCCCTATCCTTGCTTGTGAATGACTGAGCCTTTTGGGCATGGTCCTTTTATACTCATTCATAACACCCCCTGTTTCCAATTAAACTGGTCACTTGTGGAATGTTCCAAAATGGTGTTTTCTGAGCATTCTTCGACTTTCCCAGTCTTTTGTTGCCCTTATCCCATCTTTTTGGAATGTGTTGCAGGCATCAAATTTAAAATGAGTCAATATTGGCAAAATAATAATAAAGTTTAGCAGTTTGAACATTAAATATCTTGTCTTTGTAGTGTATTCAATTGAACATACGTAGGATGAAGAGGATTGGTAAATCACTGTATTGTTTTTTAGTTACGTTTTACACAATGTCCCAACTTCATTGGAATGTACTTTGATGTAAAACAATTTGATCAAACCATAACCTTGAGAGGTGCAGTTGCTGTACACTTCCTTAACAAAAACAGCCCCAGATCATGCAGAGGTGGGTAGAAACAAGTTTCCTTTACTCAGCTACATGTACTCAAGCAACAGACAAAATTGTAGCTTATCGGGCTGTTTTATTGCAACCTACCTTTTACCTTGACTTGAGTACATTTGTGAAGAAACTGTCATTTCACTCACCTACATTTGTTTGTATTTTTTAAATGTTTATAAATCGTGTTTATACTGTAATAACTTGACATTACCAGAAATTCTGCATCACAATTCATTTATGAATTAATTATTTATGGTGTCGAAATCATTGTTCTATTTCGGCTCGTGAAATATTTGATTTATTATCGTTTCTTTATATGATATCAATTATATGAAAGAGTTATGTCCAACTCTGTCCAACTTTACATGTAAAAAAATGCATACATTTTCTAGGAGAAATATAAGCAAAAAGTATTTAATTTATGGGGAAAGGTAAAACATACAGTATATGTGGGGGGACGCCCCAATTAATTACAAAACACAAAGTGACCAGAGTAAAGTAGGTTACTTTTTTTTTTTAGCACAATTCTTTCTTGGGCTTAATCGGGCAGTTGTTTTGGTGGCTCTGCTTACTTATACATGAGTAAATAATAACCGAAGGCGCTGCTAATTTTGCTTAAAACACAATTTCTGACTACTCTACCGCCTCTGTCCAGATAGATGTTTGGAGGCGGCTGGTTCCTCATCTCCTACCTACACCCAGCCGCGGCAACCACGGCCAAGCAGCTTTCTGGCTAATGCGGGCTAATCTTACTGATATGTAGTGTTAACCTGGGGCATTACCTCTCTAGCCAGTTATCCGCCGTCGACTTTTACCTTGACTAATTCATGAAAGCTGAGCAATGACAGTTATCTGTCCATCGACTCCAGACACGTTTACCATCACAGTAGTTGTTATTTGGCTAACATTAGCGTTAGCATAGAAAGCTAACAACCGCTTGAATCCACACGGGTCGAAGCTTTTGATCATTTTCTTTTAAAATATCGCGATAAACTAGCATTGGCATTCCGCTGGCTATCGATGACAGTATTTATTAAAGTGTAGCAAACCAGTAAAGCAGCACCAAACTCCCTGGATGCTAACGTTAGCTATCCGCCATTTTACAACTCACCTCGCTTTAATTCAAAGACGGACTGAAACCAAGTATTCCAAACGACGTGGAGTCTAAACAGGTGATGCCAACATCAATTCCCTGCACAAACTGTCATTTTTGAGAGTTAGAAAATTGCGTTAACTTGTTTTATGTTAAGAAGCCCTTTGGTGGCTAATATAGCAAAAGTACACTCTGTATTTTCCTTGTTATTCGTGTAGCACATCCGCCACCTGTCGGTGACACCATACGCTACAACTGCAGTTCACTGTGTCACCGACAGGTGACGGATGCTGTTTATCAAAGTAAGTGATCAGAACCCCAAAGCGGCTCACTCAAGGGTCTGCAACCTGTGGTTCCGGAGCCACCTGTTGCTTCCCTACCCCAAATCAGTGGTCCCCCTTGACGTTTGACAAAAAACTGAAACCATTTACCAGATATGAACAGAGAAGCCAGAAATTGCACTTAAGGCAGAATTACCTTGGGATATTGACAGGCCCATTGCAAAAGAGTGTTGTTATGGATTTTTAATCTTATGAAATATGTACATGGATCAGACTTTAAAACATCTAAATCCTCACTTTACAAGGAAATATACACTGTTGTAGAAGAGCTTGGAAGAACGAAGCGGTGTGATATATAAACCAAAGTTTATTATCAGCTCCTCTAACAAGTCTCATCTAAGTGCAGAAGCAAGAAAAGAGACCGAATACCTCCGCCTCTGTGAACTTATACTTGCACATAACAAAAGACATGCATATCAAAGGCTGACATCCCTCATTATCTTAATCCCCCCATTGTCTCCGTACTCCTCCTCATGGCCCTGGGGGGTGAGGGCAGCTCCTCCGGTCTCCACCGCAGTGTCTGGGGACGTCTTTGTTCGTCACTGGCGGTTGAGAGCCTTTGTCCTTTCTGAGGTGTGAAGTCGCCTTACATATGTAATCACCAAACATTCCCACATGCTTCAACATATGTAGGTTATGGAATATATGATTAATATAGCCCACAGCCCCCCCCCCAAACGACTAAGAAAAGGACAATAGAAAAATTCACAGTTTAAGATAATTACTATGACATACTAACTGCTATACCTCTTGCCACAGAAGAAACTTTCCAGCAGCCATGCTCCTAAGAGAGTTCAGTGGTAATCATAACAGCATAGTAAAATCACAAGTCAGTCCTAAACTGTTACAGCACAATTAGTGAACAACTGTTGAGTAGTTTGCATCAGTCCCTGTGCCGTCTGGGTTTTAATCTTCTCCCGAATCTGCTGTGGGTCCGCTTAGGCGTCCTGCTGGGACCTTCCTGTAAGGACTCTGCAGCTTGGGGAGGAGAGTGATTACAGTGATCCCTCACTTATCGCGGTTAATGGGTTCCAGAACCGACCGCGAAAAGTGAAAAACCGCGAAGTAGCGTCACCCCTAATGACGTCACCCATAAATAATACGTACGTTCATTCTCTCACTCTCTCTCTCATATGATACGTGTGTGTGTGTGTGTGTACGTGTACATACATACGTAGATGTAAATAAAGTGTACATAAATATGTTTTTAGAACTCTTTTATTCTTATAACAAGATACGTAACTCAAGATGAAGATGATTTACTGCACAGGTTAATGGGAGCTTTACTGCTCCTCAGATGACGCCTCATCGTCAGGTGCTAGAGGCGCAGGATCGTCGAGGGCAGCTTCCGATAGAGCTGGAGAAGCTGCAGGAGGCGGCGTAGTGGCTCGACGGGAAGACTATTTCGCACAAAATGGCACAAGAGAACAGCAAAAAGTTCCACACGGCGAGACTAAGCAACACGAGCGATAAAGAGCAATGAATGCGGTCTTCCTTCGTTGCATGGGCGCTCGGCAGGGAGAGGAGGTGGGTGAAACGTCTCGGCCAATCAGCTTGCGAGATTTCCGAGCCGAGCTAACACGAGAACAGCGAACAGAGAGGTGGATTTTTTGAGTTGTGCGGCTCTCCGTGTTGATACCTGATGGTCTAATGTAGTCTCCCTGCCTTCTGCTAGCGTCCGCCCATTATTTCTCAATTTTGAATTTTTGATGAATATTTTTGAAAAATCCGCGATGCACTGAGGGCGCGAAAGGTGAAGCGCGAAGTAGCGAGGGATCATTGTATTTGTTCCCTGCAGGGGGGCTGAGTCTTTTCTCTTGGGGGGTCTACCCCGCCGAGGTGCTCTCGCCAACTGTGCAGGCTCGTCTCTCAACAAGAAGGCAGGTTTAAGTCTGTCAATGCTGACTGTTTCTTTTCTATCCCCAAAATCAAGCACAAAGTGTTTATCACCAGGTTCCAGCACTCTGAATGGCCCATCGTATGCTGGGCGGAAAGTTGGTTTTAAAGCTTCATGCCTAACAAAAACGAATTCAGCGTTTTTTAAAGCTTGGGGGACAAAAACCCGTGGAAAAGAGTGATGTGCCGGTCCGGAGAGAGAGTCCGGCCCGTTGCTGCCTAAAAACCTCGAGGCTGGAAGACGCCCTGGCTCTGGGTTCTCTGGTAAAAATTCACCCGGGAGCCTGAGAGGTTGTGCAAAAACTAATTCTGCTGGAGAGGCGTCTAGATCCTCTTTGGGCGCAGCACGCAACCCCAATAAAACCCAGGGAAGTTTATTTACCCAATTTGTATCCGTTAGTGAGGCTCTGAGGGCGGCTTTTAAAGACCTGTGAAAACGCTTGCATAACCCATTAGCCTGAGGGTGATAAGCGGTGGTGCAGTGAATTGTTGCCCCTAAGCTGCTGGACATGGCTGACCAAAGCTCCGAGACAAATTGAGGTCCTCTATCGGACATGATGTCCGATGGGACGCCGAAACGTGCCACCCAGTTTGTCAAAAAAACGCGAGCGACTTCCTCCGCTGTAGTTGACGCCAGAGGGACTGCCTCTGGCCAGCGCGTGGTGCGGTCTATCATTGTTAACAGGTGTGTGAAACCTTGGGAGGAAGGTAGTGGCCCCACGAGGTCGACATGAACGTGGTCGAACCTTCTAGCAGGGATTGGAAAAGGCTCCAGAGGGGCTTTTGTGTGTTTGTGTATTTTGGCGCGCTGACAAGAATTGCAAGTTTTTGCCCATTCTTTTACGTTTTTGCGCAGGCCCGGACACACAAACTTTTCGGCGACCAGTTTAACCGAGGCGCGCACACCTGGGTGCACGAGGGAGTGAATTGAGTTGAAAATACGGCAGCGCCATGTGGCTGGGACTAACGGGCGAGGTCAACCGGTTGAAATATCGCATATTAGGGGGGGCACGCCGTCGCGTAAACCCCTTTCCTCCAGCCTTAACCCTGTTGGTCCAGACAGGAGTGCGCGCACGTCCGCGTCACTGCTTTGTTCCTCTGCCATGGCTGCATAATCTATCCCTGCATGGATAGGTGCTGCGTATGTGTCCGCGTTAGTAAAGAGTTCTGCGGCTGAGGCAGTATAATCTGTCTCCTCGTGCTCTGGCGATGTCACAGCGCGAGAGAGGCAGTCTGCTACCACGTTAAGTTTGCCTGCCAAATGTCGAATGTCTGTGGTGAACTCTGAAATCGCAGCCAGCTGTCTTTGTTGCCTGCCTGACCATGGTTCTGAAAGTTTAGCCATCGCAAAGGTGAGCGGTTTGTGGTCTACAAAAGCTGTGAAACTCCGCCCTTCTAACCAGAACTGGAAGTGGCGGATGGATAAATGAAGCGCTAGCAGCTCCCTGTCAAAAGTGCTGTACTTACGCTCAGTTTGGTTTAGCGTTTTGCTGAAGAATGCCAAAGGTTGCCAGATCCCGCTGACATGTTGTTCTACAACTGCCCCTATAGCTAGGTCCGAAGCGTCTGTGGTTAGTGCAATGCGGGCCGAGGGATCGGGGTGAACTAACAATGTGGCATTAGCTAGAGCGCTCTTTACTTCCGCGAAGGCGCGTTCGCGCTCCGGGGTCCATTCGACCGCGTTGGAAGCTTTCTGTTTTCTGAGCGCGTCATATAAGGGCTGCATGAGCTGAGCTGCGTGGGGGAGGAAACGGTTGTAAAAATTAACCATTCCTAAAAATTCTTGCAGCGATTTGACCGTTTGTGGCCATGGGAAACTTTTTATCGCGTGAACTTTGTCTGGAAGTGGAACTGCCCCTTTCGGAGAAACTCTGTGTCCTAAAAAATCAATTTGCGACACGCCGAATTTGCATTTGGCTGGATTGATTATTAACCCGTGTTCTTCTAGTCTCTGAAAAACCGTAGTGAGGTGCTGCTCGTGTTCTTCCTCAGACGAGCTGGCTACCAGCATGTCGTCGAGGTAGACGAAAACAAAAGGAAGGTCGCGTAATACTGCGTCCATCATCCGCTGAAAAGTTTGAGCAGCGCCTTTGAGGCCGAAAGGCATCCGCAAAAATTCAAAAAGGCCGAAAGGGGTTATTACCGCTGTTTTAGGAATGTCCTCTGCTCGAACTGGGACTTGATGATAACCGCGGACCAGGTCTATTTTTGAAAAAATGCGCGCACCCGCCAGATGCAGTGAAAAATCCTGAATGTGAGGAATTGGGTAGCGGTCATGCGCTGTCGCATTGTTTAATCTGCGGTAATCTCCGCACGGTCTCCAAGAACCGTCGGATTTCGGAACCATGTGAAGTGGCGAGGCCCAGGGGCTCTTTGAGCGTCTAACAATGCCTAATTTTTCAAGGGTAGTAAACTCGTCCCAAGCTATGGTGAGTTTGGCCGCGTCTAAGCGGCGAGCTTTGGCAAATACGGGTGGGCCCGTTGTGGGAATAAAGTGTTCAACCCCGTGTTTAGCCACAGTGGCTGAGAATTTGGGAATTGTGAGTGCTGGAAATTGGGTGAGGAGTTGCTCAAACTTACCTCCTGCCGTGGTGATGCTAGCCTGCACAGGTGGTGGAGAAACTCGGGCTGAGCAGGGAATAGAAGCAAAGGACAGTGCATTAACCAAGCGTCTATTCGCTAGATCAACTAATAACCCGTGTGCACACAAAAAGTCTGCGCCCAACAAGTTAAAACTCACCGCCGCTACAACAAATGTCCATCTGTAGTTGCGGCCGTGGATGTGGAGGTGCAGGCTCTTTTCGCCGAAAGTGTCAGTGCTGGAGCCATTGGCTGCCACCGCTCCGTTGCCCCGGGTGCCCATGGCTCGATCTGCTTGGGAGGGCATGACGAAACTCAGTTGAGCTCCTGTGTCAATAAGGAACTGCTTGCCGGTGTGTCCGTCCGTCACATATAACAGCTTACTCTTCTCGCCGAGAACCGCTGCCGTTAACGGCTCTCGGCTTTGGCGTTTAAATTTGCAGGGGGGAACACATTTGTGAGCCTTCTCGGTGAAGCGGTGGTGGTAATAACAAACATCGCTCCGTCTGTTACGTTTTGGCCGTGTCGCTGTCACCGCGGGCTGGATCTGCTCCGTGGGTTGAGGCTCGCCGTGGCTCTGGGCATCAGCATTGAGGTCTGCGGATGCTGCTGTGGGTGTCTGTTCCCTGCAGGCGTTGACGAGTCGTTGAGCTTCGTTGGCCAACACGCGGAAGTCTTGCTGGGTGTTGCATCGCATGTTGGCGAGCGTCCCTCTCATGTGTGGCGGCAGCGTGCTGAGGAATACGAATTGGAAGAGGAAGTTGTCATTGTCCTCCTCTTTAAGCTGCAGCAAGTCCTCTGAGGGCTTTAGGTCTGCGTCCTCTGTGGCCGTAGACCGCCAGGATCCTCTCGGCTCTCTCTTCGGCTGAGGGGACGTAATTTGCCACGATGGTTGCTTTCAGTATTTCATATTTGTCTTGGGCCGGTGGCCGCCGGATTATGCTCCGCACACACCTCGAAGTGGCGGCGTCGAGCTTGGCGACGATGTGATAGAACTTCGTATCGTCGGCCGTGATGCCTGCCAGTGTAAACTGGGCTTCAGCTTGTTGAAACCACGAGGCGGGGTCTTCCTGCCAGAAGTCCGGCAGCTTGACAGCGACGGCATTTGTGTAGACCATCACTGCTGTGTCCGCAGGGTGAGAATGCCTTGCCTCGGCTCTCTCAGCGGCGCTGGTGCTCGGTTGAGCCCTCTCTATCACTTCTGCCGGGGGGGAACGTCGTCCATCTGTTCCCCTGTCTGCGTGGGCGCCGGTGTCTGCCTGGGTCGCCACAGATGAGTCGATCGCGGGGGAACGCCTCAAGTCCATACTCGCGTCAGGGGTCACCAGTGTAGAAGAGCTTGGAAGAACGAGGCGGTGTGATATATAAACCAAAGTTTATTATCAGCTCCTCTAACAAGTCTCATCTAAGTGCAGAAGCAAGAAAAGAGACCGAATACCTCCGGCTCTGTGAACTTATACTTGCACATAACAAAAGACATGCATATCAAAGGCTGACATCCCTCATTATCTTAATCCCCCCATTGTCTCCGGTCTCCTCCTCATGGCCCTGGGGGGTGAGGGCAGCTCCTCCGGTCTCCACCGCAGTGTCTGGGAACGTCTTTGTTCTTCACTGGCGGTTGAGAGTCTTTGTCCTTTCTGAGGTGTGAAGTCGCCTTACATATGTAATCACCAAACATTCCCACATGCTTCAACATATGTAGGTTATGGAATATATGATTAATATAGCCCACAACTGTATTATTTAGCTAAAATTTTAAAGCAACATTATGTAAGATTTTTATCTTAAAGATGGACTGTGGTGGATATGCAGGCATCCATCCATCCATCCATCTTCTACCGCTTTTCCGGAGGTCCGGGTCGCGGAGGCAGCAGTTCAAGCAGAGAAGCCCAGACTTCCCTCTCCCCAGCCACCTGCTCCACCTCTTCAGAGGGGATACCAAGGCGTTCCCAGACCAGCTGGGAGACATAGTCTCTCCACCGAGTCCTGGGTCTGCCCTGGGGTCTCCTCCCAGTGGGACGTACCTGAAACACCTCAAGTGGGAGGCGTCCGGGAGGCATCCTAATCAGATGCCCATACCACCTCAACTGACTCCTTTCAATGTGGAGGAGCAGCGGTTCTACTCTGAGCCTCTCCCGGATGACTGAGCTCCTCACCCTATCTCTGAGGGTGAGTCCAGCAATCCTACGGAGAAAGCTCATTTCAGCCGCTTGTATCCGCGATCTCGTTCTTTCGGTCATTACCCAAAGCTCGTGACCATAGGTGAGAGTAGGAATGTAGATTGACTGGTAAATCGACAGCTTTGCCTTAGAACTAAGCTCCCTCTTCACCACAACAGACCGGTACAATGTCCGCATCACTGCAGAAGCTGCTCCAATCCGTCTGTCGATCTCTCGCTCCATTTTCCCCTCACTCGTGAACAAGACCCCAAGATACTTAAACTCCTCCACTTGGGGCAGGAGCCTGTCCCCAACCCGGAGAGGACAATCCACCTTTTTCCGGCTGAGGACCATGGACTCAGACTTGGAGGTGCTGATTCTCATCCCAGCCGCTTCACACTCAGCGGCAAACCGTCCAAGCAAGAGTTGTAGGTCATTGCTGGATGAAGCCAACAGGACAACATCATCTGCAAACAACAGAGATGAGATCCTGTGGTCACCAAGCATGACACCCTCCATTCCCTGGCTGCGCCTAGAAATCCTGTTCATAAAAATTATGAACAGGATCGGTGACAAAGGGCAACCCTGGCGGAGTCCAACTCTCACTGGGAATGACTCCGACCGAGTGTTGGCAATACGAACCAAACTCTCACAATGGTCGTACAGAGACCGAATAGCTCGTAACAACAAGCCCGATACCCCATACTCCCGAAGCACCCCCCACAAAAATCCACGAGGGACGCGGTCAAATGCCTTCTCCAAGTCCACAAAACACATGTAAACTGGTTGGGCAAACTCCCACGAACCCTCAAGAATTCTCGAGAGGGTAAAGAGCTGGTCCGATGTGCCACGGCCAAGACGAAAACCACATTGCTCCTCCTGAATCCAAGGTTCGACCAACGGCCGGACTCTCCTCTCCAGTACCTTGGCATAGACCTTCCCAGGGAGGCTGAGGAGTGTGATCCCTCTAAAGTTGGAGCACACCCTCCGGTCCCCTTTTTTGAAGAGAGGAACCACCACCCCGGTTTGCCATGCCAAAGGCACTGCCCCCAACCTCCACGCAATGTTGCAGAGGCGTGTCAACCATGACAACCCAACAACATCCAGGGCCTTGAGGTACTCAGGGCGAATCTCGTCCACCCCCGGGGCCCGGCCACCAAGGAGATTTTTAACCACCTTGGCGACCTCAGCCCCTGTGATAGGCGAGTCATCCCCCTCGTCCCCAAACCCTGCTTCCTCTGTGGAAGGCGTATCAGTGGGATTGAGGAGATCCTCGAAGTATTCCTTCCACCGCCCGACGATATCCCCAGTTGAAGTCAACAGTGTCCCATCCGCACCATACACGGTGTGGATGGGGAGCTGCTTTCCCCTCCTGAGCCGCCGAACAGTTTGCCAGAATCTCTTTGAGGCCGACCGAAAGTCTTGTTCCATGGCCTCACCGAACTCCTCCCATACCCGGGTTTTTGCTTCAGCAACCACCCGAGCTGCACTCCGCTTGGCCTGCCGGTACACCTCAGCTGCTTCGGGAGTCCCACAAGCCAACCAAGCTTGATAGGACTCCTTCTTCAGCTTAATGGCCCCCCTCACCACTGGTGTCCACCACTTGGTTCGGGGGTTGCCACCACAAGATGCACCGACCACCTTGCGGCCGCAGCTCTGGGCCGCCGCTTCAACAACAGAGGTGGAGAACATGGCCCATTCAGACTCCATGTCTCCAGACTCCCTCGGAATGTGGTTGAAGTTCTTCCGGAGGTGGGAGTTGAAGACCTCCCGGACAGGGGCCTCAGCCAGACGCTCCCAGCACACCCTCACTATACGTTTGGGTCTACCAGGTCTGAATGGCTTCCTCCCCTGCCATCGGATCCAACTCACCACCAGGTGGTGATCAGTTGACAGCTCTGCACCTCTCTTTACTCGGGTGTCCAAGACATACGGTCGCAGGTCTGATGATACGATAACAAAATCGATCATCGACCTGCGACCTAGGGTGTCCTGGTGCCAGGTGCACATATGGACACCCTTATGCTTGAACATGGTGTTCGTTATGGACAGACTGTGGTTAGCACAGAAGTCCAATAACTGAACACCACTCGGGTTCAGATCGAGCAGGCCGTTCCTCCCAATCACCCCCCTCCAGGTTTCACTGTCGTTGCCCACGTGTGCATTGAAGTCCCCCAGTAGGACAATGGAGTCTCCAGGAGGAGTACCCTCCAGCACCCCAGTCACAGACTCCAAAAAGGGTGGGTACTCTGAAACATCATTTGGTGCATAGGCACAAATGATGGTCAGGACCCATTTCCCAACCCGAAGGCGCAGGGAAGCAACCCTTTCGTCCACCGGGGAAAACTCCAATATAGAGGCAGCAAGGTGGGGCGATACAAGAATACCCACCCCTGCTCGTCGCCTCTCACCCGGGGCAACTCCAGAAAAGGCCAAGCTCCAGCCCCTCTCCAGGAGACTGGTTCCGGAACCGGAGCTGTGTGTTGAGGTGAGGCCGACTATATCTAGCCGGTATCGCTCAACCTCGTACACCAGCTCAGGCTCCTTCCCCACCAGAAAGGTGACATTCCACGTACCAAAAGCCAGTTTAGAAAGCTTGGGATCAGTCCGCCAAGGTCTCCGCCTTTGACCGCCACCTAATCCACATAGCACCGGCCCCCCATGATCCCTCCTGCAGGTGGTGAACCCACTGGAGGGCGGACCCATGTAACTCCTTCGGGCTGAGCCCGGCCGGGTCCCATGGGTGGAAACCCGGCCACCAGACGCTAGCCTTCAAGCCCCTCCCCCAGGCCTGGCTCCAGGGTGGGGTCCCGGTAACCCCATACCGGGCGGGGTACACTGAATCCTTGATATACAATTTATCATGAGAGTCTGTTGGATCGTTCTTAGTCTGGCCCTTCACCCAGGACCAGTTTGTCTTGGGAGACCCTATCAGAGGCAAATTGCCCCCGGACAACATAGCTCCTGGGATCACTGGGGCACGCAAACCCCCCCACCACGATAAGGTGACGATCCAATAAATCAGAATGTCATCAAAAAGTTGATTTAGTTCAGTAATTCAATTTAAAAAATGAAATTCATTATGTAGAATCATTACACACACAGTAATATCTCAAGTGTTTATTTCTTTTGATTTCAATGGTTGTGGTTTAAAGCTAATGAAAACCACAAATTCAGCGTCTCAAAAATTAGAATATTAATAAATTAGTTTAAAAAAAATGATTTTTTTGGCCGACTGAAAAGTATGGCCATGTAAGCACTCAGCAGTTGGTCGTGGCTCCTTTTGCATGAGTTACTGCATCAATATGGAGTAGCATGAAGGCGATCAGCCTGTGGTATTGCTGAGGTGTTATGGAGGCACAGATCGCATTGATAGCGGCCCTCAGCTCGTCTGCATTATTTGGTCTGGTGTCTTTCATCTTCCTCTTGACAATACCCTATAGATTCTTTATGGGGTTTAGGTTAGGAGAGTTTGCTTGCCAATAAAGCACAGTGATACCATGGCCATTAAACCAGGTTTTGGTATTTTTGGCAGTATGGGCAGGTGTCAAGTCCTCCCGGAAAATGAAATCAGCATCTCCATAAAGCTTGTCAGCAGAGGGAAGCATTAAGTGCTCTAAACGTGTTCTCGTAGATGACTGCGCAACTTTGGACTTGATAAGACATAGTGGACCAACACTAGCAGATGACGTGGCTCCCTAAATTAGATGCCAAATCATTTAATTTGGAAATCGAGGTCCCAGAGTCCAGAGGAAGTGTGGAGAGGCAAAGAATCCAAGATGCTTGAGGTCCAGTTTGAAGTTTCCACAGTCAGCGATGATTTGGGGAGCCAAATCATGGTCTTAAGGAGAGAAATGTGGAAGGACAGATGGTTGTGGATTTTGCTAAGAGGATGGAAATGGCTGTGGTGAGCACATATTTTTTTTTGTAACTTAGATTTTTATTCATTTTTCATCATATATAATTTATATAAAAACACATTAAAAAATCTCGACCTCCGTACTTTGGGCCTTTCTTCTGCCCACTGGTCCCTGTTGGTGGGTGGGGGGTTTGTCTTCACAGAGTGAAGGGCCCTCCCTAGACTTCTAATTACTATCAAAGTAATAGTCATAAGTCTAGAAATGTCCAACAAATATCACTTAAACCTCTCCTAGCCGTCTGTTTCTCTTTTACCTTGTCTTCTTGGCCTTCATTTCTTCTGTGCCTTTCTTAATCTTTGTTATGATCTAGGCTTTCAGTTGAAAGCCTTGTAGCTTGTCCTGGGCCCGCTGCTCTACGTCTCTCCCCTTTCTTCCGCCGCACGCTCGTCTCCACTCCGTCTGCCGTGGTGCGTTCAGGGCCGCCGCTGCTCCAGCCGTCTCCTTCGGCACGCTCACCTCAAGGCCCCGCTCCATCATATCCTGCGCTGCCTCTTCGGCCGTGTTGTAGGTTCTTGTGCCTTCCTCCCAATGAATCCTCATTTTCGTTAGCGGCGTTTGGAATCTAATTTTTTTCTCTTTCAGCGTTTTTTTAATGTTGGCATATTTCTTCCGCTGCTGCACGATTTCTGTCGGGTAGTCATGGTCAAAAAATACCTGTTTGTCGCCGATTCGTATCTTTTTTTTCCATGCTTGCGTCAGGATTCTTTCCTTTATGTCATATTTCACAAAGTTTACCACAACTGACCTGGGTGTAGCGTTTGTTTTCGGGTTCTGTGCCGGTGTTCTGTGCGCCCGTTGAATCTGCAGATCCGTTTCTCCGGGTATTTCCAGTTCTTTTTTTAAGAACTGATCCATGAATTTTGTCATCGAGTTGCCTTCAATGCCCTCCGGAATTCCAAAGATGCGCATATTGCTTCGTCTGGATCTGCTCTCCAAGTCGTTTATTTTCTCCTGCATCCTCTGCGTTTGCGTCGTCAGGGTCTGTAGTTGTTCGTTTGCCTCGCTTTTCCAATCTTCTAGTTCCGAAATTCGGGTCTGTGCTTCTGTCATACACGCCCGCTGGGAGCGCAGCTCCTCCATGTTTTCCGTTAATTTACGCTCCATTTCTCTTCGGAGGTCCATGATTTCCTCCTTAATTTCTTTTTTCAGTTCCTCCTTAAGAGCCGCTAAATCCTGTTGTAGCTGTCGCTTGAATTCTCTTAACTCTTCACCCAAACTGGCGATGCCAGTGTTCATGTTGTCGAGTCTGGTGTCCTCCATTTTCTCTGCTGTGGACATCTCGTTTTTTTGGGCTTTGCGTACAGCGGTTTTTCCTGCGTTGTTGGAGAGGAATTCTTCAATTTTACCCTGTTTTTGTCCTTGTGCCCGGTTCCTTCGTGTTTTCATCCCTTAGTTTATTGATCCGTTTATGTCGAGTTGGCCATTTACCGATGATTTTTAATCCGGCTAGGGAGAGCTCTTTGTTTAAGTGTTATGTCTCTCCGCCATCTTCCCGGAAGTCAATATCGTGAGCACATATTTTAAGGAGAGGAACATAGGGTGACTTACAAGAGTGGAGGAAGGTGCACACAAGTGGACTACATCTTATGCAGAAGGAGAAATCTGTAAGAGATAGGAGACTGCAAGGTGGTGGCAGGGGAGAATGTAGCTAGACAGCATCGGATGGTAGTCTGTAGGATGACTTTGGAAAGCAAGAAGAGGAGAATGAAGGTAGAGTCAAAGATTAAGTGGGGGAAGTTACAGAAGGAAGAAGGTCTCACAGGGTTCAGGAAGTTGGTGGGTGGTAGGGAAGAATTACCAGATGATTGGGAAAGTACAGCAAAGGTATTGAGGGAAACGGGTAGAAAGGCCTGTGGTGTATCCTCTGGACAGAGGAAAGAAGACAAGGAGACTTCGTGGTGAAATGAGGAAGTTTATTTATTTAGCGAATGCAAAGTCCTTAAGCCAAGCAGTTGCCTCCTGGTTTGCTGTATGGAGGGTGTGTAATCCTCCTTCCAGTCTTTGGAGCGGGCAAGCCTCTATGATGTGTTCCATAGTTTGCTCCTCTCCACATGCGCACAGTGGGCTAGGGCTACTGCCCCATCTGTGAAGGCTGGCCAAGCAGGGGCCATGTCCAGTCCTGAAGCGATTGAGTGTAGACCACTGTCTCCTTGGGAGGTTGGTGCCCGGGACCTGTTGGTTGGGGTTTATCACCAGCTGTTTGTTTGGGACCTCCTTGGTCTCCCATTCCTCTTGCCAAGCTGTCTGGATGGTAAAGTCAGCTGGGGGAGGGTTTTTCCAAATCGGCCGTCTGGATGAAAGTCGGGCAGTGGGTGGGGTGTAGATATCTGCATGGATTGGTAAGTGAGGAAAATCTTTAACTTTTTGGAGCATCCTTTGAGTTAATGCTGCTCGCCGGATGTGTGGAGGGGCTATGTTTGACAGTACAGAGAGCCAGGGGAGTGGTGTTGAGCGGATTGTTCCAGTTATAGTTCTCATGGTTGAATTGAGCTGGGTGTCTACATGGTGTGTGTAAGATGACCTGGACCAGACAGGGGCACAATATTCTGCTACAGAGTATGAAAGGGCCAGTGCTGAGGTGCGCAGGGTGGAGACTGCCGCCCCCCATTTTGCACCAGCGAGCTTGCAGAGCAGGTTGTTTCGTACTTTCACCTTAGCAGCCGTCCACTTTAGATGTTCCTTGAAGGATAAGGTCCTATCAAGGGTCACTCCAAGATAAGTTGGATTTGGGGCATGCTTAAGCTTGAGTCCGCTCAGGTGGATGTTTAGTTCTCTGGCAGCTTTTGCATTGTGGAGATGAAATACACTGGAGACGGTTTTTGCTGGGCTTGGTTTTAGGCGCCAGATTTTGCAGAACTGGTCCAGTTTAGCAAGATCTTCCGTGAGCACCCGTTCCAGTGGTTCAAAGTCTGGTGCTTGGAATGCCAAACAGATGTCGTCTGCATAGATGAATTTGCGGGATTTTGTAGTAGGCAGGTCGTTTATGTAGAGGTTGAACAGAGTTGGAGCTAGAACTGAGCCTTGTGGGAGTCCGTTTTTCTGCATTCTCCATGCACTTGTGTTCTGACTGAGGTGGACTCTGAACCTTCGGTTGGTCAGCAGCGTTTTTATAATTGCTGTTGCCCAAGCAGGGATCGCCTTTATAAGTTTCAGGAGGAGGAAGTACAGGAAAGTAATCAAAGGAAGAGGTTAGCAAAGAAAAAGTTGGATAGTCAAGGAGATGAAGAAAGTAGACAGGAGTATTGGAAATCTAGGCACATGGCAAAGAGAAAGGGCATAAAGTGAGTTGTATGAGAGGCTGGACACTAAGGAAGGAGAAAAAGACTTGTATCAATTGGCTAGACAGACAGGGCTGGAAAGGATGTGCAGCAAATTAAGTTGATTAAGGACAGAGATGATAATGTACTAACAAGTGACGAGAGTGTGTTGAGAAGGTGGAAGGAGTACTTTGAGGAGCTCATAAATGAAGAAAGTGAGAGAGAGAGGAAGATGGATGACGGAAAGATGGTGAACAAAGAAGTACTGATGATTAGCAAGGCGAAAGTGAGGGCAACTTTGAAGAGGATGAAGAATGGAAAGGCAGTTGGTCCAGATGACATACCTGTGGAGGTATGGAGATGTTTAGGAGAGATGGCACTGGACTTTTTTTTTTAAATTAATTTTCTTTGCAACAAAAAAAAAAACAAAAAAAACAGACAAAAGGTAAACACTAGATACACAAGCCACAAATCAGAAATAAATAAGAAAAGACCCCAACGATTGAACAGTCCCCTATGAGCAAGCACTTGGTGACAGTGGGAAGGAAAAACTCCTTTATAGGAAGAAACCTCCAGCAGAACCAGGCTCAGGGAGGGTCAGTCTTCTGCCATGACTGGTTGGGGTGAGGGGAGAGAGGAAAAAAAATATAAAAGAAGTGGCATATTATTCATACAGAAAGCAACATAAAAGTAGAACAACATTTGTACAGATACGACATATGCAGTGTTGCGTCAAGGCTAGGTTAGCCTAGGATTACCACACACGTGCGCACACATACACACACACATACATATTAACATACAGTATATGTACATACCCACTCATATATAGATATAGCTAGAACTGTTCAAAGACATACACATAAATTACAATGATAAGAAGATGACACTTGGAAGGAAGAGAGTAATAAGACTTTGAACAGACCAAATCAACAAATTAAGATTTGCAAGAATGAACAAAAAAGGGGAGGATGCTATTCAGAATGCAGATAGAGGGAAAGGATTCACTTATGATTGTACAGATAATGATAGTTAGATAGCAACATGGGTTAATTTATGAACGACTGATGACCAGGCATTGTCAAACTCCGCACTTTTCTTTTTTAAAAGATGCCAATATTTTTTTCCAGGGATATATAATCTATCAATACATTCTTCCACTGCATGACATTATTGGTTTTGGATTTCCAGTTTAAAAGGATGGTTTTCTTGACGATAGTTAGGGCTGTGAAGAGAGCACAAACAGAAGGATCTTCCAAATGTATAGCTGATAAGTCGCCTAAGATGCATAGCTGTGGGGAAAGTGGGATGCAGCAGCCCAATAAATATGAGAGGTGGTCTGTGATCTGCTTCAAAATTGTGTGACTGGAGTGCAGTGCCAAATAGCATGCAGGTTGTAGGGAGCTTGAAATAAGGAAGCGAAGTGATTTTATAAATCAAGTTTTATTGTCGGCTTCCAGTCCCTAACATGTCTCATCTCGATGCAGAAGCAGAAGAGCGTGAACGCAGTCAGACCTTCATACTTATACCTCACACAACAAAAGACATTGCATAACAAAGCCGACATCACACATCCGCGTTATCTCCTTCTATTGTCCTCTCTCTCCTCCACCTGACCCTGGGGGGTCAGGAAGTCCATTCAGGTCTCCACCGCTGTGTCTCCGTCTGCTCGTTGCTCTTCGCCGGTGGTCGAGACCTGTTGTCCTGCTCTGAGACGTGAGGTCATTCCACATATGCAATCTCTAAACATTCCTCTATTGTCTATACATATGTAGGTATGGATATATGAATAATATAAGCCACAGCCCCCCCAAACGTCTAAGAAAAGGACAATAAAATTAAGTTTACAGCTTAAGGTAACATCCATGACATATTATACCGTTATTCACATCAACAGGAAAAAGGAAAAATATCTTCAGCAGCCATGCCAACCTTCAAGCTATACAGCATGCTCATGTTAAAAATTCAGTGGTAATCAACAACAGTATAGTCTATGTCATATGTCAGCCCTAAAACTGCAACGGCACAATTCAACAGCATAGCTTACAACTCCTTGTTAATTTTACATCAGTCTATGTGTCGTCTGGGTTTCAATCTTCTCCCAAATCTGCTGTAGGCCCGCTTTGGTGTCTTGGCGGGGTCGTCCTGTAAGGCATCTGCAGCTTGGGGAGTAGAGTGGTTATTTGGTCCCTGCGGGGGGGTTGAGGTGTGTCTCTTGGGGGGTCTACCCCGTCGAGGTGCTCTCGCCACCCGTGCAGGTTCGTCGCTCAACATGAAAGCAGGCTTAAGTCTGTCAGTGTTGACTGTTTCTTTTCTGTCCCCTAAATCAAGCACAAAATGCTTATCACCAGGTTCCAGCACTCTAAATGGTCCATCATATGGTGGGCGGAGGGTTGGTTTTAAAGCTTCGTGCCTAACAAAAACGAACTCGGCGTTTTTCAAAGCTTGGGGAACAAAAACCCGCGGAAAAGAGTGATGTACGGGTCCGGGGAGCGTGTCCGGTCCCGTGCTGCTTAGGGGCCTTAGAGCTGGGAGGCGCCCGGGCTCTGGATGTTCTGGTAAGAACTCACCCGGGAGCCTGAGAGGTTGTGCGAACACTAATTCTGCCGGGGAGGCGTCTAGATCCTCCTTAGGCGCCGAACGCAACCCTAATAAAACCCAGGGAAGTTTATTTACACAATCTGTATCCGTCAGTGAGGCCCTGAGGGCGGCCTTTAAAGACCTATGAAAACGCTCGCATAACCCGTTAGCCTGAGGGTGATACGCGGTAGTGCGATGAATTGTCGCCCCTAAGCTGCTGGCCATGGCTGACCACAGCTCTGAGACAAATTGAGGTCCCCTATCGGACGTGATGTCTGATGGGACGCCGAAACGCACCACCCAGGATGTTAAAAAAACGCGAGCGACTTCCGCGGCTGTGGTTGACGCCAGCGGGACCGCTTCTGGCCAGCGTGTGGTACGGTCTACCATTGTTAAAAGGTGTGTGAACCCCTGCGACGACGGCAGTGGGCCCACGAGGTCGACGTGTACATGGTCAAACCTCCTGGCCGGGATTCGGAAGGGTTCTAGAGGAGCTTTTGTGTGTTTGTGAATTTTGGCGCGTTGGCAAGACATGCAAGTCCTCACCCACTCCTTTACATTTTTACGCAGGCCTGGCCAAACAAACTTCTCCGCGACCATTTTCACCGAGGTGCGCACCCCTGGGTGCGCGAGGGAGTGAACTGAGTCAAAAATGTGGCGGCGCCACGCGGCTGGGACTACCAGGCGAGGTCGACCGGTTGACACGTTGCAGATTAGAGGGGCGCAGACCGATGGCCCTCATGGAAGACATGCTGCAGCTGAGGGAGGCAGACAATGACAACTTCCTCTTTCAACACATCTTCCTCAGCACTCTGCCGACGCACATGAGAGGGATCCTGGCCAACATGCGGTGTAAGACCCAGCAGGACTTCCGCGCGCTCGCCCGAGAAGCGCAGTGGCTCATCAACTCCTGCGGCGAGCAGATGGCCACAGCAGCATCGGCAGATCTCGGCGTGGAAGCCCAGAGCATCGGAGAGTCACAGACGACGGAGCAGAGCCCGCCCACCATGGCAGCGACATGACCAAGGCGCAGCAAACGGGATGACCTCTGTTATTACCATCGACGTTTCGCCGAGAGGGCATACAAATGCGTGCCCCCCTGCAATTTCAAGAGCTCGGGAAACTTCAAAGCCGGGAACCGTTAGCAGCTACGGCTCTCGGCGAGACAAATAAGCTGCTCTACGTGACTGACGGACGCTCCGGGAGACAGTTCCTCATCGACACCGGAGCTCAGATGAGCTTCATCACCCCGTCCTACGCAGACCGGGCAACAGGACCCTGTGGAAATGGAGCGATGGCAGCTAACGGCTCGATCATCGACACCTTTGGTGAAAGAAACCTGCCTCTGTCCATTCACAGGTAAGTTTTGTGAAGAGTGTGCACATTTATTCAGCTTATTGAATCCCATTTTATGTATTCTGTCACCAGTATCATGTGCTCTGTAAATAATTTTATATTGTATAAGTTGTAAATTTGAGTTTTTGAGATAATTAAAAGTATTGTTACATATTTGTGTCCAGAAGTCAGTATTGGTATGTATCGATAAGTCTTTTTCCCATTTTAAGACTGTGAGAGATATTGAGGTTTCTGTATTATTAAGAATGCTATAAATATTTGATGTTATTCTTCTAGGACCTTTAAGTTTTAGAATATGTTCTACTGTAATGGAATAATTAAATACGATGGGAGTTTGTTTAATTTTGGATGATATTATAATTGCTTTTAATTGTAAGAAATCCATAAAATTGAGAGCTACAAATGCTAAATTTCTTAGTTACCTGTTGAAAATTAATGAAAATGTTATTTTGAAATAAATGATGAAGGTGTGTTATTACTTTGCTTTCATTTTGTTGAATGTAGTTTTATCAATGAAAGCACCAAAGTTCTGATGCCTCTGTGCTTGTGGCATGGGGGGGGGCTGTAAAAAAGGTGCACTGCTACCTCTACTGGCCTGGCATAGTACAATACCTTTTTTCCCAGCTGCAGTGACAGTAAAGGTGAGTTAAATTAGTGTATTTTGATAACAAAGCCATATGGAAATTTTGACTGGGACACAAACTGAAAGGGTTTTTAAACTGTTTACTTATGATTTGGGCCTCTTCTTTACAAGCAGGCTGAGGATGAGTGTTATGCTAGAAATAACTAACAAAACATTAAAGGAAGTTCTTTTTCCCAAATCTATCCACCTTATTCCTCGGGGTGCCGCTGTAGGAACGATTATGAGTGGAACTTCTGGTTTCGGCTGAAGTTGTGTTCAATCAGTCAGCAAGAGTGGAGTAGTGGGGCATTTAAAATAGTGTTTTTAAAAGTTTTTCAAATTCATTTTAATGTATAGTCCACATACGCATTTTGCACTCAAGTGGCAGCTAATTTCAGCATTTGTAGTTTTTGTATTTTTTGAATGTTTTGGTGTAGTTCAGGTACTTGTTGCTGGTGTTCGTGGTTGTGCCATAGACTGTATAAATGGAGGCTTCTCACCAGCAATGCGTAGATCATGCACTGAAAATGAAAAAGGACTGTTGGTGTGATTGGTGGTACAGACACAGGACAGACACAAGAGCACCAGGTATGTTTTCACTTATATGAATGTCATAGATCTGACGTTTATGTGTTATATACGTCACCAGAATGAAGGCTGCATTAAGTAAAATAAATAAAAAATAGCAACAGTTTGCTTCCAAAGGCTTATGATTTAAGAAAGATGTCAAATAGTTTTTTGGGGTTTTCTGCATTCGTTGCACTGCCTTGGAGCGATATAGACTAGCAGCTTCAGCATGCATTAATTTTTAAATTATCACAAAATATACATAAATAAAATTTTGAACAATTGTCAGAAAAGGTCTGTACATGTTAAATAACAAGCATTCAGGACATGACAGCAGCATGAGCATTTTAATTTCCCCGAAATGTGTCAGCTGATGCAGCGGGCTGGCAATGGTGGCGAAATCCGTCACAGAACTCCTATAATAGGAGGCCAGTCCGAGAAAACTCTGTAACTCTCCCCCGTCCCGTGGCACCGGCCAGTTTTTCACCGCTGCCACCTTCTCTGGATCCGTGGCAACTCCCGCAGCGCTGACGACGTGGCCCAGGAAGGTGGTTTGTCACTGAAATAAGTGGCATTTCCGCGGGTGCAGCCACAGCCCGGCCTGTCGGATGGTGTCTAGTACTTCCCGGAGGTTGGACAGGGCACCATCAAAGTCAGCTGCGTGAACCAGCAGGTCATCCATATAAACAATGCAGGGGCTCCGGGGCACGTGAGCCAACACTCGCTCCATCAGATGTTCAAAGGTGGCTGGGGTGTTGCAAAGTCCAAACGGCATCACCTTGAACTGCCACAGTCCCTGCCCAATGGAGAAGGCTGTTTTCTGGCTGGCCTTCGGTGACAGCTCTACCTGCCAATAGCTGCTGTGGAGGTCCAGCGAGCTGAACCAGTTGGAGCCAGTGATGTAATCCAGTGCGTCATCAATGCGGGGCAGAGGGTTGGAATCCTTGCGGGTGACGTCATTCAGGTGTTGGTAATCCACACAGAACCACCACGAACCATCCTTCTTCTTAACCAGAACCACCGGCGCCGCCCAGGGGCTGCTGGAGGGCTCAATAACATCCGCCTCCAGCATTTCCCGTATTTTTTGTTCTGCTGCCGCCCGCCTTGAAAAAGGCAGATGGCGGGGGCAGAGCCAGATCGGCCTGGTCTCACCGGTGTTGATCTGGTGCTGCACCAAGCTGGTTCAGGTGCACTCCTCATCCTTGGCAGCGAAGACGTCAATGTAGCAGTCCAGCAGCAGCTGGCGTCTCTGTCCCAATTCTAGTCTGCTGCAGCTCCGCTGGAACAATTCCTCGACCTCCTGCTGTGTTTCTGCTGACACATTGACCCGCTCCGCTGTCGTCCCCCCCCCCCCCCCGCTGTCTCTGTCAGCAATTGCGCTCCCTCTGCTCGTGCTGGTGGCGCTGCTGTGTTCAGTTCTGGTGGTGACCCGCCCAGTTCAGTCCATTCTGGCAGCCCCTCGACCACGCGGGCCCCCGGGTTCCTCCTCTGGGTCCCGCTGCAGAGCATGATGGTCCTAGGTCCCAGTAGGAGAGATGATCTGGCGGTGTCAGTCATTGTGCCCCATGCTGCGAGGAGATCAAGTCCAATAATGCAGGGATCTTGGATGTCAGCCAGCCAGAACTGGTGGTTTGTATTCTGTCCGGCCACCCCCACCACAAGAACTCTGCACCCTCCCAGTCTGGCACGCTCACTGGTGGCTGATGATGCAGCGCCTGGTGGGTTCTCACCCCTGCGGTTCTGCCTCGTCTGTACCAGGCAGCACTCCAGGTTGGACCACGGAGATGGTAGAACCAGCGTCGATCAGGGCCTGGATTGGCGTGATGTCCAAGCTGCACTGCAGGTACATGCCTGTACTGCAGGTACATCCCTAGTGAGTGTCCAATTTGGCCCAAGTGTGGTGACAATTCATTGGGGAAAATGTCTGTGGGAGGCAGCAGGTCCCCGTCCATACCACCTCACTCTAGTTTAAAGCCGGCGAGGGGGCGGTTTGTTGCGGGGTGGGTGCCGGGAAGTACCGCGCGATGTGTCCTGGCTCCCTGCAGCGGGAGCATCCTTCCTCACACTGCCATTGTCATCTCCTCACTGGCCACACCGCTGTAGTCCGGCACAGTTCCTCCTCTTCCTCCTTGTTCTCAGCTGTGGCCTAGAAAGCTCTCTGCCTTGGCGATGACACATCAGCTGCATAGTCCATCATCGGTCCCACCCCCTCTGCTTCTGCCACAACCGTCTCCCAGCTGCTCATGGCGTGAATCTGATGTGGTCCTGGAGCCGGGCAAGCTGGAGCCCCCGGATGAAGTGCTGGAGGGTGAGCTTCCCTGCCGCCCCCGGCTTGAAATCCGGGTAGCCACGCTGCGTCAGCAGCCGTATGTCTGCTGTGTAGGCTCCCAGGCTCTCTTGGCTGCCTTGTCGGTGGTTGGCCAGCTGTTCCTGGGCGTGCTCAGCGTTGTTTGCTCTCCCAAACTGCCTCTGGAATGCTCCTTGTAACGCTGGCCAGCTGTGACATTCCTCAGGCCGGAGGTCAGACAGCGTGCAGAGAGCCCTGCCCTTCAGGGCCAGCGCAGTCTGTACAGCGGTCTCTTCGGGTGTCCAGCCGTTCAGCACAGCAGCCAGCTCGAGCTGGACCAGATAGTCATCCAGCAGGGTTTCGCTTCCAAAACAGGGGAGTTTGGCCCGTTGGCGGATTGGTGGGACGATCGCTTCTTGGTCAATCACCACCCCTGGTCGCAGTGGAATCACCGGCCTGTCCTGCCCTGAAAAGGGCGGGAAGCGGGGCCGGTTTGCTCTGTTTGGTCTGCCCTGTCTTGAAAAAGGCAGAAGGCAGGGTATGCTGGCCCTGTCGGGTCCGCTGTTTAATTCATCACGGCGAGCAGCTCCAGGGGTCGGTGTGTTGGCTCTGTCATCCATCTCCAGCTGAGTGATGAGCCACTCAAGCTGCTGAATCCTGATTCTTGCTTCCATCTTCTCCATTATCCCACCTCTGACACCAGTGTGATGTTGCAAGGGTTCACTCAATAAGGAGAGATGGCTGTGACGAAACAGGCTTTATTTATACATACACTCTCACAACACAGAACGGAGGGGAGGCCATTTACACAGGCCCTCATTTCGCTCATGGTGACACAGACACATGATTTGGCACATATAGGGAAACAACGCTATCACAACTGTTCTTATTACACAGTTATAATGGCACAGTAGAACACATGAATAACACTTAGAACGCACAGATACAGTATTTGAATCCTCCGCGGCGCAAGCATGCCGGGAAAACTCCTGCCCCCTTATCACAGCCCCGACGTTACAATATATTTGAGCTGGTTTGCAAGGCAATATAATTCAAAGTTAGGGGCTTCTAATCCTCCTTGAGATTTTGGTTTTTGTAGCGTTAAAAGTTTGATACTAGGGGATTTGTTTTTCCAATAAAATTTTGAGTGGAATTAAAGGATTTAAACCAGATACAGGTAGGAGATACTGGAATCTGTAATTGATTTTAGGTAGTGTTATGTGCAGATTTGGTCCTTGAGGCTTGCCATAGCCGACGCCAGGCAGCCGACGTGGTGACGTCAGGCGGGCTACAGCCAGTGTGTATATTGAGGCAAACTCTCAATAAAGTTCTGTTCGTTGCTTGGCATGGCATGGCTCACATTTCACTTTGTAAAGACATAACAGGTCGGACTGACATTTTTATGATGGCAATCCATTCAAAAAGGTAGACAGAGAGTTTAGACAATCTTGTATTGTTTTGAGTAATGGAGTGTGTTTAAGGGAGAATAACTCTGACAGCTTGGAGGAAAGGTTGATGTTGTAGAGGCTGGGTTAATCATCTCAGACGGGATGCAGAGGGTAAACAGAGAAGGACAATAGGTATGGAGATTATGGTGAGGTAGCAGGAAGAAGGAGTTGGGAGAGAAGGGATGAATGTATTGTGATGTGAGATGTCATGCAGATGTGAGATGGGCGGTTGATATAAAAGGAGAGACCCTGGTGTATTGAGACATGCTTTTTCTGTGTATGACTGATGTGAGAGTGAATGAAGTCATCTGTTGCATAAATCTGCCTCCGTTATTTACACTCTCCACACTGGTGACCCTTTGACGAATTATGGAACACGAGGCAAGAACCCCGGACTTGGCCCGGATGGGAAGCCCCACCAACGCGGCAAGCATCCCAGAGACAGCCCGGACGGGAACCCACAGCAACGCGTGCGCTGTTTCGGTCAGACTTCCGGACTTTTGGCTGCATGACCCGCGGTCTTGGTTCCACCACACCGAGGCTCAGTTTGCCCTCCGGGGAATAACGGCAGATGACACCAGATATTACTATGTGGTCGCAGCGTTGGACGCTCGCACATCTCAGCAAGTAGCGAGCCTGCTCCAACAGCCTCCAGCCCAGGACAAATACGGGGCTCTCAAGGCTGCGCTGACCCGGCGCTACACGCTCTCAGACTGTGAGAGAGCAGAGAGGCTCCTGAGGCGCTCCGAGTTAGGAGATGGGTCGGCGGTCGAACTGATGGAGAAGATGTTGGTGTTGATGGGCACGGACGACGGGCATTTTCTGTTTGCCCACCTTTTCCTCCGGAACCTCCCAACAGTGGCCAGAGCGGTCCTGGCCAATTTGCCGTTGCTGGCCGCGCGTGACTACCATGCGCTAGCCCAGGAGGCAGATCGGATCATCCTCACCACCAGAGCCCTCCCAGTGAACGCGGCAGCGTCGGAACCCAGCGAGACGACCAGCGGAGGCGAGGAGCCGCCGACGGTAGCGGCAGCGGGGGCCAGGGAGCACCAGAGAGACACGCTCTGCTTCTACCACCGCTGCTTTGGAGAGAACGCACGCAGATGTGTGCCACCGTGCCAATTCAAGCGTTCGGGAAACGCCAAGGCCGGCAGTCGGTAGCAGCTGTGACCGCTGGTGAAGAGAACAAGCTGCTCTACGTGACGGACTCGCGCTCGGGGAGACGGTTCCTCGTAGACACCGGCGCCCAGAAGAGCATCATCCTGCCGTCCTATGCCGATCGGCTAGCGGGAGCTAGTGGCCACAGGCTGGTAGCAGTAAACGACTTGGACATTAAGACTTTTGGTGAGAGAACACTGACTTTATCCCCACATGGCCGTATGTATGAATGGACTTTTGTCATAGCGGCATTGAGTTTCCAAATCCTGGGAGCTGATTTTCTGTGTGCACACGGGTTGCTAGTCGATGTTGCTAACAGACAGTTGGTTAATGCACTGTCTTTTGATTCTCTCCCCTGTACAGCTCGAGGGGCTGGGCCAATAACACAAGCCAACGTCACAGCTCCAGGCGGTAAGTTCCACACACTGCTCACTCAGTTCCCAGCACTCATAGTCCCGACGTTTTCGGCGGCCATCGCTAAACACGGGGTGGAACACTTTATCACCACCACCGGGCCGCCCGTTTTTGCACGACCTCGGCGCTTGGACGCAGCTAAACTGGGCATAGCGTGCGAGGAGTTTGCCAACTTGGAAAGGTTGGGCATCATCAGGCGCTCAAACAGCCCATGGGCATCCCCGCTACACATGGTCCCTAAGGCCGAGGGATCGTGGCGACCGTGCAGAGATTTCTGCAGGTTGAATAACGCCACAGCGCACAACCGCTACCCGATTTCTCATATTCAGGACTTTTCCATTCACCTCGCCGGGGCACGCATTTTTTCTAAAATAGACCTGGTCCGTGGTTACCACCAGGTCCCAGTGCACGTGGAGGACATACCCAAAACAGTGGTAATAACTCCGTTTGGCTTGTTTGAGTTTTTACGCATGCCCTTCGGATTAAAAGGAGCGGCACAGTCATTCCAACGCATGATGGATGTGGTGTTGCGCAATCTGCCGTTTGTGTTTGTCTACCTGGATGACATCCTGGTGGCCAGTGCGTCCGAAGACGAACACGTAACCCACCTCAGGACGGTTTTCCGGAGGTTGGAGGAGCATGGGTTAATAATCAACCCGGCGAAATGCCAGTTTGGCGTGACGGGGATTGATTTTGTGGGACACCACGTCTCACCGGAGGGAGTGATACCCTTGCCCAACAAAGTGCGCGCCGTGGCGAATTTTCCCCGGCCTCAGATGGTCAGGGTGCTGCAAGAATTTTTGAGGATGGTTAACTTTTATAACTGGTTCCTCCCCCGCGCAGCTCAACTCATGCAGTCATTGTACGCCGCGCTCAAGAAACGGAAACCCGCGGACAGAGTCAAATGGACTCCGGAGCGGGAGCAGGCATTCTCTGAGGTTAAAACAGCCCTGGCAAACGCCGCACTGTTGGCGCACCCGGACCCGGCGGCCAGGATAGCGCTCACTACCGACGCCTTGGACGTGGCCATAGGGGCCATCGTGGAGCAACGTGTCGCCGGTTCTTGGCAGCCGCTCGCTTTTTTCAGCAGGGCTTTGCGCGACAGTGAGCGTAAATACAGCACGTTCGACAGAGAGTTGCTGGCTCTCCACCTGGTCGTACGCCACTTCCAGTTCTGGCTGGAAGGGTGCAGCTTCACCGCGTTCATGGACCACAAGCCGCTAACGTTCGCGATGGCCAGGGTTTCGGAACCATGGTCGGGCCGGCAGCAGAAACAGCTGGCCGCGATCTCGGAGTTTACGACCGATATTCAGCATGTGTCGGGTAAACTGAATGTGGTGGCAGACTGCCTCTCGTGCGCAGTAGTGGCCCCGGTCTGTGTGGGGATAGATTATACAGCCATGACTGCAGAGCAGATTGGCGATACGGACGTGTGCGCGCTCCAGTCTAGACCAACAGGGTTAAGGCTGGAGAGCAGAGTACTGCAAGACGGCAAGCCCCTCAATCTGCGACATCTCCACGGGACGCCCGCGCCCGGTCATCCCAGTTGCTTGGTGCCGCCGCGTGTTTGAGTCAGTTTGTGCTCTGGCGCACCCAGGAGTGCACGCGTCAGTCAAAATGGTGGGAACAAAGTTCGTGTGGCCAGGCCTGCGCAAACAAGTGAAAGAGTGGGCTGCAGCCTGCGTAGCGTGCCAACGAGCCAAAGTACACAGACATACGAAGGCTCCTTTGGAGCCATTTCGTATACCGGTGAAGAGGTTTGACCATGTTCACGTGGACCTCGTGGGCCCCCTCCCGCCATCGCAGGGGTGCACGCACCTTCTGACAGTGGTGGACCGCACCACACGCTGGCCAGAAGCAGTCCCGCTGGTGGCAACCACATCCGTGGACGTGGTTCAGGTTACTTTATTTGTACCCGTAGGTAGATTTGTTGCACGCTTTTTTGACGACATGGGTGGCACATTTTGGAATTCCGTCGGACATCACGTCTGATAGGGGCCCTCAGTTTGTTTCCGACCTCTGGTCCGTGATGGCCCGTAGCCTGGGTGTTGCAATTCATTGCACAACCACGTACAACCCACAGGCCAATGGGTTATGCGAGCGTTTTCATAGGTCACTGAAAGCAGCGCTCAGGGCTTCGCTGACGGATGCAAATTGGGTAGACCGGTTGCCGTGGGTTTTATTGGGGTTGCGTTCCGCACCAAAAGAGGATTTGGAGGCTTCCCCGGCGGAGCTCATTTTTTTCTCAGCCACCGCGGCTGCCCGGGGAATTTTTGCCAGATAATCCTGCGCCAGACAACTGCCCGTCTCAGCGTTTGCAGCATAGCGCAGACACAGGCACACTGCCCGGCCCGGCCCACCACTGTTTTCCACACGCTTTTGTGCCAAAAAGTTTGAAGAACGCGGCGTTCGTGTTTGTCAGGCACAATGCCCACTGCCCTCCATTGCGCCCACCCTACAATGGCCCGTTCAGAGTGCTGGAAACAGGGGACAAACATTTTTTGTTAGACTTGGGGGGTCGTCGGGAGAAAATATGCATAGACAGACTTAAGCCCGCCTTTGTGGTGGCAGACGAGCAAGTGCTGTTGGCTCGGGCCCCTCGGCGTGGAAGACCCCCACTGAGAACTCCCCAGGTAAACAATTCATCAGAGCAGCCACACGGGCAAGTTGAAGGTTTTCCCCCCCTCGCCATGGCCCACCCACAGACAGACACACCCCCAGGAGCCCCCTGCCGGCACAGCAGCGCCATGGAGGCGGTAAACCCCCGTTAGAGCAGATATGGGAGGAGACTGAAGCCAAAAGGATGTGAGGACTGAAACTCGGTCTGAGATTCTGGGGGGGGGGGGGGGGGTAGAGGCTGGGTTAATCATCTCAGATGGGATGCAGAGGGTGAACAGAGAAGGACAATAGGTATGGAGATTATGATGAGGTAGCAGGAAGAAGGAGTTGGGGGAGAAGGGATGAATGTATTGTGATGCGAGATGTCATGCAGATGTGAGATGGGCGGTTGATATAAAAGGAGAACCCCTGGTGTATTAAGACATGCTTTTTCTGTGTATGACTGATGTGAGAGTGAATAAAGTCGTCTGTTGCATAAATCTGCCTCCGTTATTTACACTCTCCACAATGTCGACATATTTAATATTACCTGTATGAATGTGAAAACATGATACAAGGGCTGCTGCATCCTGCTCCTCCATACAAAGTGGTAAAGCTGTGGATTTAGACCAGTTCACCGAATAATTAGATATTTTTGGAAAAAAAGTAATAACTGAAAAGAATTCTGGTAAGGACAGTTATGGGTTTTGCATGAGTAATAAAACATTGTCTGCATAGAAAATGGTTTTGTGTTCTATTGTGAGCTGTCAACTGATCACCACCTGGTGGTGAGTTGGATCCGATGGCAGGGAAGGATGCCATTCAGACCTGGGAGACCTAAACATATAGTGAGGATGTGCTGAGACCATCTGGCTGAGGCCCCTGTCCGGGAGGTCTTCAACTCTCACCTCCGGAAGAACTTAACCACATTCCGAGGGAGTCTGGAGATATAGAGTCTTAATGGGCCATGTTCTCCACCTCCATTGTTGGTGGCAACCCCTGAACCAAGTGTTGGACACCTGTGGTGAGGGGGGCCATTAAGCTGAAGAAGGAGTCCTATCAAGCTTGGTTGGCTTGTGGGACTCCCGAAGCAGCTGAGGTGTACTGGCAGGCCAAGTGGAGTGCAGCTTAGGTGGTTGCTGAAGCAAAAACTCAGGTATGGGAGGAGTTCGGTGAGGCCATGGAACAAGACTTTTGCTCGGTCTCGAAGAGATTCTGGCAAACTGTTCAATGACTCAGGAGGGGGAAGCAGCTCCCTGTCCATGCTGCGTATGTGCAGATGGGGCACTGTGGACTTCAACTGTGGACGTTGCGCGGTGGAAGGAATACTTCAAGGATCTCCTCAATCCCACTGACACGCCTTCCACAGAGGAAAGAGGGCTTGTGGACAAGGGGGACATCTCACCCATCACAGGGGCTGAGGTCGTCGAAGTGGTTAAAAAACTCTTAGGTGGCTGGGCCCTGGGGGTGGACGAGATTCGCCCTGAGTACCTCAAGGCCCTGGATGTTGTAGGGCTGTCATGGTTGAAATGCCTCTGCAATGCTGCATGGAGGTCGGGGGCAGTACCTTTGGCATGGCAAACTGGGGTGGTGGTTCTTCTCTTCAAGAAGGGGGACCAGAGGGTGTGTTCCAACTTTGGATGGATCGCACTCATCAGCCTCCCTGGGAAGGTTTATGCCAAGGTACTGGAGAGGAGAGTTTGGCCGTTGGTCAAACCTTTGATTCAGGAGGAGCAATGTGGTTTTCGGCCTGGCCGTGGCGCATCGGACCAGCTCTTTACCCGCTCGAGGATCCTTGAGGGTTGATGGGAGTTTGCCCAACTAGTTTACATGTGTTTTGTGGACTTGGAGAAAATATTCAACCGCATCCCTCGTGGTTTTTTGTGGGGGGTGCTTCGGGAGTATGGGGCATCAGGCTTGTTGTTACAAGCTATCCAGTCTCTATATGACCATTGTGAGAGTTTGGTTCGTATTGCCAACACTCAGTCAGACTCATTCCCAGTGAGAGTTGGACTCCACCAAGGCTGTCCTTTGTCACCGATCCTGTTAATAGCTTTTATAGACAGGATTTCTAGGTGCAGCCAGGGAGTGGAGTGTGTCATGCTTGGTGACCACAGGAT
The DNA here is from genome assembly GCA_020510985.1 of Pholidichthys leucotaenia. Classification (NCBI taxonomy): domain Eukaryota; kingdom Metazoa; phylum Chordata; class Actinopteri; order Cichliformes; family Pholidichthyidae; genus Pholidichthys; species Pholidichthys leucotaenia. Next base: position 226,771,178 of record CM035839.1, on the reverse strand, counting down.
CTCATCTCTGTTGTTTGCAGATGATGTTGTCTTCATCCAGCAGTGACCTACAGGTCTTACTGGGACAGTTTGCTGCTGAGTGTGAAGCGGCTGGTATGAGAATCAGCACCTCCAAGTCCGAGTTCATGGTCCTCAGCTGGAAAAAGGTGGATTGTCCTCTCCGGGTTGGGGACAAGCTCCTGCCCAAAGTGGAGGAGTTTAAGCATCTCGGGGTCTTATTCACGAATGAGGGGAGAATGGAGTGAGAGATTGACAGACGGCTCAGAGCAGCATCTGCAGCGATGTGAATGTTGGGCTGAGCTCTAAGGCAAAGCTGTCGATTTACTGGTCAGTCTACGTTCCTACTCTCACCTATGGTCATGAGCTTTGGGTAATAACCGATAGAACGAGATCATGGATGCAAGTGGCTGAAATGAGCTTTCCGTAGGATTGCTGGACTTATCCTTGGAGATAGGGTGAGGAGCTCAGTCATCTGGGAGAGGTTCAGAGTAGAACCGCTGCTCCTCCACATCGAAAGGAGGCAGTTGAGGTGGTTTGGGCATCTGATCAGGATGTCTCCTAGACACTTCCCACTTGAGGTGTTTTGGGCACGTCCCACTGGGAGGAGACCCCGGGGCAGACCCAGGACACACTGGAGAGACTACGTCTCCCAGCTGGTTTGGGAATGTCTTGGTATCCTCTCTGAAGAGATGGACCAGGTGGCTGGGGAGAGGGAAGTCTGGGCTTCTCTGCTTGAGTTGCTGCCTGTTGGGTTGGTTGGAATACAGTCAAAGGTATACAGGGAGTACATTAATGGGCTTAGCACGCAGCACTGGGGAGAGCCGGTACTGAGACACAGTGTGGAGGAGTGGTGGGGGCCAAGTCTGACTGTTTGTGGACAGTTGGTGAGAAAGTTTTTTTTATCCAGGAGCAGGTGTGTGTGTGTGTGGGGGGGGGGGGGGAGGTGCAGTTTATTGATCAGAATGTTTGGGATGATGGTGTTGAAAGCTGACCTGTAGTCCACAAAAAGCATCCTCACATACTGTAGCTCCTTGGGTTCTCCAGGGGGCTCAGCACTCTGTGGAGTGTGGTGGTGTTGGCATCTTCTGTGGACCGGTTCTTCCAGTAGGTGAATTGATGGGGGTTGAAGGAGGGGGGAAGACAGTCCCTGATGTGCTGGGACACCAGTCACTCAAAACACTTGACTACAGATGTGAGTGCTATGGGTCTGTAGTCATTCAGGCTGTCTATTGCAGACTTTTTGGGGACTTTTTAATTCACTTATTGGTCTAACCAAAAGGTGAATTATGGCACTATGGTTTTTTTACACTTTTTCACAGCAAAAATGTTGCCTTGATTTGTACAACACTGTGCAAAAATTGCAATCAGCTGTTTTATTACTCACCTCACAAGACTAAATTTTATAACATTTTTTGTAAAAATAAATAATTAATAGTGAAGTTACTTGTTAAGTAGTAATTTGTGTGTGTGTGTGTGTGTGTGTGTGTGTGTGTGTGTGTGGCGGGGGGGGGTGGTAATTGTCTCAGAATTGCACCAAAGTCTGCTTACAGACAGGTGCAACATTTTAAACATAAAACGGCGTGGTGGAGCAGTGGTTAGCACTGCGGCAGCACAGCAACTCACCCTTGGCCAGGGGATCCTGGGTTCGATCCCAGCCCCCGACCAACAGTGTTCTGTGTGGAGTTTGCATGTTCTCCCCGTGTGTGGGTGGGTTTACTCCGGGATTTCTCCGGTTTCCTCCCACATGCCAAAAACATGCAAGTTAGGTTAATTGGCATCAAACTGGGGATTCTAAATTGTTCTTAGGTATGACTGTGAGAGTGAATGGTTGTCTGTCTCTCTGTGTTGGCCCTGCGATGGACTGGTGATCTGTCCAGGGTGTACCCTGCCTCTCGCCCAAGGATGCTGGGATAGGCTCCAGCCCCACCCCCACCCCCCGCTTAAGCGGAAGAAGATGAATGAATGAACTTGTTTTATGCTATGTTCTTATCCTTCTATTATAAAAACACAGTTTTTCTTGTTTGTAGCACAAAACCATCTCTTACAGTAATAAAGGAATGAAATATCAGTTTGAGATGTGTTCGGTCAAAAATGAAGTGATTAAGATTGAATCAATAATCAATAAGCGGACTTCCGGTTATGGCTGCCACGTAGGACGGACGTGTCTCGCTCTGCTCTGCTCCTGGAGAAAAAAAATCGGCAAATAACTCTCTCATTTGGGACAGAATGTATCCCAGCATTTGGGCGAGGATATGTCGGCGAAGCCTAAGGCTGGAAAACCAGGAAAAGGAAAAAGCGAGCCGCCGAAACAGTCCAAATTAACGGACTTTCAGGTCTGTGACGCAGCAAACAAAACTCCATATATGGCGGAGGAGGCTGGCAACGGTGCGATGTCTGCGGGGGGAGGCGCAGATGCGCTGATGGCTGCCATGAGTTCAATGAGAGCGGACTTTTCCTCTAGATTTGATGGGATTATGACAGCGTTGGAAGGAATAAGAAAGGAATTGGGTGACTGTGTAGAACGAACGGCGCAGATGGAGCTCCGTCTCGCTAGTGCTGAAGATGACGTCACCCGTCTTCAATTAAAGGTGCGCACTTTGGAAAAAAAAAATAAATCTCTGGAAGATAATATTTTGGATTTGGAATCTCGGTCGAGACAGAATAATTTGAGGCTGGTGGGTCTTCCAGAGGAATCAGAAGGTCGGGACGTATGTTCCTTTCTGGAAAAGTGGATTCCGGAGGTGCTGGGCAGCGAGGAGTTGCAATCAGCAGTGGTTCTGGAAAAAGCACATCGTATTGGCCCACGGAGAGATAAGGGACCGCCGAGGACCTTAATTATGAAGTTTCTTAGCAACAGAGACAGGATGAAGATCTTCAACGCTGCACGTGCTAAAGGAGAGATTAAACACCAGGACCAGCAGGTGCGGTTCTACCCAGATTTGGCCACAGGAATACAGCAATTGAGGAAGCAGTTTGATCCCGTACGTAAGGAGCTGCGCAACCTTGGGATTCGTCATGGTGTAATCTATCCTGCGAGACTGCTGACCACGTATGAGGGCAGAACCCACATCTTCAAGACCCCAGAGGAGGCGCAGGAGTTCATCAAGAAGATCAAAGAAGAAGAAGAGACTGGTGGGAGCTAAGCATGAACAAAATATAAGGTAGAATAATTAAGCATTTGCACAGGCATCTGACTGACTTGAAGTAAATAGTAAGTTTACAAAATATAGATTGTATTATATATTAAAAAAACAAAACAAAAACAAAACAAACAAACAAAAAAAAAACTATGATGTACAAAGTTGTTAAAAATTTTGGAGTTAAGTTGGAAAACTACAGAGGAGAGTTAATGTTACGTCATTAAAAGCAGTAGAGTTAGGGTGATTGGGAGGATGAAGAAGGAGTGGCTTAGGCTGTTCCCCGTGGGTGTGGAACGGTCGATGGCTATATCGGGAGACAGAATTTTTCTTTTGATTTTGGGGGGTTTGCCACAAGTGTGGGAAGGGGAAATTTGTTTGTGTGTAGTTTGTAGGATGAATGTTCAACCACTCATGTTTTTGCTTCTCTGTATGAGCATGTTTACACTGCAAGGTAATCCCAAACTCTCTATTGATCATGGACCAAAGTGTTAATCTTAATTTAACTTCATGGAATTGCAGAGGTCTACAAAATTTAAAAAAACTTAAACAAGTTATGAATAAAATAAAGGACATGGGTTCAAGAATTGTGTTTTTACAAGAAACTCATCTGATAGAGGAGGATGTTAAAAGAATTAGGAGTAGATGGCAGGGAAGTGTATTCACCTCTTCATTTTCATCCCGAGCCAGGGGAGTTATGACTCTCATACATAAATCAGTTCCTTTTCAAGTGAAAAATGTAATTGGAGACAAATTTGGAAGATATGTAATCATTCAAGGTTCTTTGCTATTAGAAAATATAAATCTTGTGAACTTATATGGTCCCAATATAGATGATCAGAAGTTCTTTGCTAATTTATTTCTCATCTTATCATCACTTACAGGGCAACATATAATAGCAGGGGATTTTAATTGTACATTGAATCCAGGTGTGGATAGATCAACAGGACTGGATTGTACGCACATTGGATGTAGGATGACTATTAATCATTTTATGAAAGAATTGAGATTGTTAGATATATGGAGAGAAATGAAACCACAAGTTAAAGCCTATTCTTGTTATTCCAGTACCTACAAGACATTCTCACGTATTGATTATTTTTTGATTTCCACAGAATTAAGGTCCAAGATTCAAAACTGCTTTTATGATAACATCGTGATCTCTGATCATGCACCCTGTTGTCTAATATATGTAGATAAAAAATTGACAAAGGAATCAGGTAGATGGCAATTTCAGCATAAATGGCTTCAGGATGAGGAATGTGTCAAGTATATAGAAAAACAGATAGATGAGTTCTTTGACATCAATACTACACAAACATCAGCATGTGTAAAGTGGGAGGCTTTCAAAGCTTTTATTAGGGGACATATTATTAGTTATACAGGATCAAAATCTAAGAAGACTCGAGAGGAGAGAGCTAAATTGGAACATAAAATAAAAAGTCTTCAGGAAAAAGTGTATGCAGGAAGTGACCCAAGGTTGGAGAATGAATTACTGATTTTGAGAGCTGAATACGACAAAAAATCAGCGAATAGAGCTGCCTCGAGTCTTCTAAGATTGAAACAATCTTTTTATGAACAAGGTGAAAAATCAGGAAAATTATTAGCATGGCAGATTAAACAATTGGAAATTAAAACACCAATTACCAGTATTATAAGTAATGGACAGGTAGTTATAGATCCTTTAGAAATTAATAGAGCCTTTAGAGATTACTATGAAAAATTATATGATACCAAAAATGAACCTGATTTAACAAAACTAAATGGGTTTTTGAACGAACTATCTATACCGTGTATTCCAAATGAAAACAGGGAGATATTGGAGTCTAAAATTAGTTAAGAAGAAGTTGGGCTAGCCATTGATAATATGAAATCAGGAAAAAGTGCAGGACCAGATGGTCTTCCAGTTGACCTTTATAAAAAATTTAAGAATAAATTAATAAAACCTTTTTTGGAAATGGTTTTAGAAGCATTTCAAAATAATAATTTACCATCATACATAAATAATGCCTTAATTATACTGCTGCCAAAACCAGGTAAGCCCTCTAATAAATGTGAAAATATGAGACCAATAAGCCTATTAAACGCCGACCTTAAGATAATCTGTAAAATTTTAGCAAGACGAATACAAGAAATTTTACCAAATATTATTAATCGAGATCAGAATGGCTTTATAAAGGGTAGACAAGGCTTCCATAATGTAAGAAGACTATTTAATATTATTTATTTTAATAAAGAAGCACCGGATACAGCTCTCCTATCATTGGACGCCGAAAAGGCCTTTGATAGAGTTGAATGGCCCTTTCTTTTTGAAGTCCTACAAAGGTTTGGACTTGGAAATAATTTCATAAAATGGGTTCAAATAATATACAATAATGCTACAGCAGAAATCCTAACAAATAACAATATTTCAAAACCAATAAAAATCAATAGAGGATGTCGACAAGGCTGTCCACTTTCACCTTTACTGTTTACTATGGCAATTGAACCTTTAGCGATAGCGATACGTTTACATTCACAATTATATAGAATTAAAGTTGGACCAACAGAACATAAAATCTCCCTGTACGCCGATGATATAATTTTGTTTATGTCGAATCTAAAAAAATCAATTCCAACCTTGTTGAATTTAATAAAGAATTTTGGGGAAATATCAGGATATAAAATAAATAAAACTAAATCTTCAATATTAATGCTAAATGAGACCCAGAGAAATTGCCCAGCCCCTGAGGTAAATCAATTCAATGTTGTAAATCAGTTTAAATATTTAGGAATCCATATTATGCCTAAGCTAGAATCAGTCGCCAGTGTCAACTATGAAGCCTTAATGTCAGATATCAATGAGTTAACTCAGAGATGGATGTCACTACCAATGTCGATGATCGGGAGAATCAATATACTTAAAAGTAATATTTTACCTAAAATACTTTATTTATTTCAATACATTCCCTTATCACCACCTTTAGATCTATTCTCAAGAATAAAAAAAAAGTTAGTGGAATTTATATGGAACAACAGGAGGGCTAGATTACGTTTGTCTTTATTATATTTACCATTTGATCGTGGAGGTCTGAAATGTCCAAATTTTATGTTGTATTATTGGTCGGCACAACTGAGGTCTATGACATATTATTTTTCATCAAATGATCTCCCTCACTGGACTGAAATGGAATCATACAATTTACCTTTACCTCTTCCCATATTCATATACTCAGATTCGGCAAAAAAAATTACAAAAACAAGTTAAAAATCCATTTGTAAAGCATATGATCAAAATATGGTGTGAAGCTAAAAACTATTTAAAAGAACCACAGTTATTGTCACAATTTAGTCCAATATGGGGTAATCAATATTTTAAACCAGGGAGAGCGGACGCTGTATTTAAAGTATGGAATTTAAAAGGGATACAAAAGATTCAGGATTTATATTTGCCATGTGCAGACAACATAATGTCTTTTGAAGAGCTGAGGATCAAATTTAATCTCAATAGAACACATTTTTTTAAATATCTTCAACTTAGAAACTTTATTCGATCAAATCAAAATAAAGCTCTCACTCGACCTATTTATTCATCCTTGGAAAAAATGATGATGAAAGATAGTAAAAGAAAGGGTATTATTTCAGAGTTTTATAACTCATTGACACTATCTTCAAGTGAAAATTCACTGAAAAGATTAAACTACTGGAAAGAAGATCTGCAAATTGAAATTTCAGAGGAACAATGGGAATTGGCTTGTACAGAAGCTCAAACCAAATCAATAAATGCACGCCTTAAATTGATACATTTCAAATGGTTAATGCGGATGTATGTTACACCGGAGGAGTTAAATAGATATAACAAAAATATACCAGATACATGCACAAAATGCATGGAAAGTAAAGGAACCCTATTTCATTGTTTATGGGAATGTAGATTAATAAGAATGTTTTGGGAAGAGGTGAGGGTAACAATTGAAAAAATAATCTCAAAACAAATCATATTGAATCCTAAACTGTTTTTGTTGGGTCTGTACCCAGAAAAGCATAATTTTAATAAAAGTGAAAGAACATTCATAGACCTCAGTTTGCTTAATGCCAAAAAATGTATTGCACTATTATGGAAAAAGACTCATAGACCAGATGTGACTCAGTGGTTAAGACAGATGTTAACAAACCTTCCATTAGAAAGAATAACATATATACTGAAATCAAAGGAAATTGTGTTTGAGAATATATGGAGACCTTTTATTGATTATGTAAAAAATTTAAACATAACTCTTGAAGAAGAAGGTGAATGATGTGTGTGGACCTTGTAAATTCCAAACTGGTGAACATAATATGTATACTTATGTATTGGATTGTCTAGACTAAACAGAGGAGCATTGTTGAAGACTTGATTTTGTTGGTGGTTGTTGGTGTTTTTAGTGCATTTTTTTTTTGTAGTACTTTAGTGTTAGTGTTTGATTGTTTGTATCATGTTTGTTAAAAAAAAAAAGGTTTCAATAAAGATATTGTGGAAAAAAAATAATCAATAAGCGGTTTCCAAGTTCTGAGCCATTTATTCTCTTTCTGATCAGAAAGGAGGCAATTAGTCACAGCAAGACGTGTCTCAGAGCCTGTTCACACCAGCGTCCTAACATGCATTACAAAGGTGGGGCTTCTTATACCCCAGGAAAAAAACAAACCTTGAGTCTATCACTAGCCTGAAGACAGCTGGAGCCATCTCCCCCCAGACTGCTCCAATCTATGGACAGCACTGAACATTCTGCTTTGATCTTTACATGACCTGGTCAACCTAAGTCATCCTAACTTCGGGCTTCCTGAACGGAACAGCTTGGTAAGATAAAACAATAAAACCTTTGTCATTATTTACAACCTTGCTCAGCCTAATCTCACAGTCAGAAACAGACATTCTTTTCAGGCTCTGAGGCAATGGAAAATCACAGAGAATCAGACATTGGCTCATTATATGCACCAGATACAATTATAATATAAAATAGAACAGTACAGCGTTAAAATCATAAAGAATAATCAATGAAACATGAAAATATCCTATCAGTATGTATTCATACAAATATGTGACCAGCCATGGAAAAATCAGTAACAAGTCTCCTGAAGGATATTTTGAGTTATTTACAGATTCTAACAGTGTGGAATCTAAGCTTTCCAATGATGTCTAACACATGGAAATCCAAAAAGATTTAAAGATGTGGCCATTTGAATGTTAGCACCTCTCAAACTACTGTGACGTTTGCGGGATTCACACAAAGAAAGAGGAGCAAGATGGCTGTGATGAACAGGCTTTATTTACACACCACCGACCCCCAACCTGGTTCTGAGCACAGAGAGGAGGGGAGGTCATTCTCCCAGACCCCTGTTTGAATCATGGTTACACACACGATACATCTTGCCCTAATCCTGCTAAACACTGCTGGGTCATTATAACGCAGTTATAATGACACAGCAGTATAACTCAGTAATAACACATTTAATACACACACACAGTAACGTTTTCAAACTGGCAAAGCATGCTGGGAAATCCCTGCCCCCCTTAACATGGCCCCGACGTTACACTGCCCTCCCCTGGACTGCTTTCTGTCCCCAGAAAATTCAAAGTCCACTTTCAGAAATCCAACGCGAGTCAGCCCGGTGCCGGGGCGGCATGCACGGGCCATCCATCTGGGCCATCCGAGTCTCGGTCGGAGTATCTGGTTGGGGTAGGGTTCCGGTTTGGCCACCAGCGGGCGGATGGACACATCTGACAGCCTCTGTAGGACCACGCACAGTCCCTTCCCTGGCAGCGGGAGTCCCATGCCCGCTCCGGTCGACTCCCACCGCTGCCAGGTCTCCCAGGCGGCCGCTGGCCCGCGTCCATGCGTCCAGCCCTTGCCGCGCCTGGAAAAATGGCCGGATCTCCGTCCTGCTCGCTCCGCTGCGTCGCTGCTGCGCCGAGGGCCTCCGTGACGTCACCGAAAGGGAAAGCATCTGCGGGTGGCAGTAGGACACGCACAGTTCCTCCTCTGGCAGTGGGAGTCCCATGACTCCCACCGCTGCCAGGACCTCCCAGGCGGCCACTGGCCTGCGTCCAGGCGTCCAGGCGTCCAGCCCCTGCCGAGCCCGGGAAAAGACCGGATCTGTCCTGCTCGCTCCGCTGCTGCTGCGCTCCAAAGGCCTCTGTGACGTCACCGCCGGGGGAAGCATCTGCAGGAGGCAGCTTTTTCTCCGTCCATGCCACCTCGCTCTAATTTAACGTTGGCGAGGGGCCAGTCTGTCGTGCGCTGTGTGCGGGGCAGTACCATGCGATGTGCCCTGGCTCTGCGCAGCGGAAGCCCCCCTTCCTCGTGTCGCCGACGCTGTCTCCTTCATGCACACGCTGCTGTGATCTGCCGTAGCTCCTCCTCCCACTCGCTCTCAGCACGGTGGTTTCCTCCGATGACCTGTCGTTCAGCACGGCAGCCAACTCGACCTGGGCCCGGTGGTCATCCAACAGGTTCTTGCCGTTGTAGCGGGGAATCTTGGCCCGCTGCTGGACGGATGGGACGGTCATCTCCCGGTCAATCGCTGCTCCTAATTGCTCTGGAATCGCCAGCCCGTCCTGCCCTGAAAAGGGCGGGAAATGGGGTTGGTTTGCTCTGCTCAGTCCCGTCCGGTCCGCTGCTCCGTCCATCGCGGCGATCCACTCCGGGGGTGCCGGCGTCTCAGCTCTACACTCCGTTCCCAGCCGAGCGATGAACCGCTCCAGCCATTGGACCTCCGCCTGGATCCTCATCTTGCTCCATCCCCACTCCTGACACCAGGGTGACGTTTGCGGGATTCACACAAAGAAAGAGGAGCAAGATGGTTGTGATGAACAGGCTTTATTTACACACCACCAACCCCAACTTGGTTCTGAGCACAGAGAGGAGGGGAGGTCATTCTCCCAGACCCCTGTTTGAATCATGGTTACACACACACATGATACATCTTGCCCTAATCCTGCTAAACACTGTTGGGTCATTATAACGCAGTTATAATGACACAGCAGTATAACTCAGTAATAACACATTTAATACACACACACAGTAACGTTTTCAAACTGGCAAAGCATGCTGGGAAATCCCTGCCCCCCTTAACATGGCCCCGACGTTACACTACTTTTCTGAGAAAATCAGGTTCAAAGTTTCCAAGAACTGTACCTTCCAGGGGAGCCAGGTGTGGGAGGGTAACAAAAGCTGGTCATTTGCACAACTTAACATGAACCCAACCCCCTTACAGTGCTTATCAAAGGGAGCTCTGGAAACCCTCCTTGAGGAGGGACCTGAATGTGCTGCTGAATGGCTGAAATGAATAAAGACATTTGAATCGCCAAACAAATCGGATATGTAAATCAGCTGTGGTATCCACGCTCCCGAAACTAGGAAGCGGTCTCGCTGATATTTACCTCCGCCAAGGAGGTTATGTGATCATTGGCGTTGGTTTGTCTGTCTGTTTGTTTGTTTGTTAGCAAGATAACTCAAAAAGTCATGGATGGATTTTCATGAAATTTTCACAGATTGTCAGAAATGGGGTATCCTACAGATGATTACATTTTGGTGGTGATCCGGTTCACCGTCCAGAAGAAAACCGCCATTACGAAAAATGCCATTTTCGTCAATAACTACTGAACCACTAATCCTATCATTGTGAATCCAATTGCTAGTCATATGTTTTCATGGTCAAGGAATCTGAAAACGTACACACAAACACTGTATGGGGGGAACTGTGGCGCTTGGCGGAGGTCTGCGCTCTCCGAGTGCTTTTCTAGTTCCCTCTGAAACTCCTCTATTTCAAATACAAAGTTTATGGTTTTAAAATCTCCCACACTGTTATTTGAAGCATGGAGTAGCTTCTTCATGATTTCAACTAGCATATTGTGGAAAAAAAAAAAAAAAAAACGAAAATCACAAATTTTTCCCCAAAAAAGTATTTCTGTGGGCGGCGCGGTGGAGCAGTGGTTAGCACTGCGGCAGCACAGCAACTCACCCTTGGCCGGGGTATCCTGGGTTCGATCCCAGCCCCCGACCAACAGTGATCTGTGTGGAGTTTGCATGTTCTCCCCGTGTCTGCGTGGATTTCTCCGGTTTCCTCCCACATGCCAAAAACATGCAAGTTAGGTTAATTGGCATCAAACTGGGGATTCTAAATTGTCCTTAGGTATGACTGTGAGAGTGAATGGTTGTCTGTCTCTCTGTGCTGGCCCTGTGATGGACTGGCGATCTGTCCAGGGTGTACCCTGCCTCTTGCCCAAAGATGCTGGGATGGGCTCCAGCCCCCCCACCCCACCACCCCCCGGCGACCCGAACAGGATTAAGCGGAAGAAGATGAATGAATGAAGTATTTCTGTGTTTTTTAGGAATCACGTCAGGCCGACTTATTGCTGGTTTACTCATGACGGGTCACATATGTATTTTATCACAGCCATAAGGTAGTAGAAAAACTTGAAAATAAGACATTGAAAGTGCTGGAAAGGTGCTTGAATTTGACCTTGAAAAAGGTGTAGGAACCCTGTATATACTATATCGTTGAGGGTGCCACAACTTAAAGTGACACCTCACCAAAAATCAATTTTTTTTCTGTTGTTAACATGTCTAACATGTTTTTTGTGACTTACAAGACATATCAAGCAAAATCATTCCCAGATCCCAAGTCTCTGTTTTCCTGCTGTAAAAGGTGCCCCAAAAAGGCGACTTTGGACAGAGCATTTCTAGCTACGTAAGCGTTCATGCTTGCCTGATTAGTTAATGTTACAACCAATCAGGCTAAGCACTGGGCATGGCTAAACACCTGAGCTCGCTCCCCCAGAAGAAGAGGGAGGAGCCGATGTGGCTCTGCGGAGGGAGGCTCATGGTCTCAGTCAGCATCCCTTCCCGGGGACGGCGCAAAACCGACCGTGGCCGCCAGTAGTTTTCCACTGCTGGGGCTACCGTATTCCGGAACCCCATAGCACATGTGGGGCGTGGTCAGCTCAGAGACCGGAGTCCACCGGCTGCTGTGCCTGCATGTGCAGGGTCCTGGAGGCACCTAGAAAGAATGGGAGGCGCATGGTTGGAAGGCCAAACCAGAGAGAAACGTCTGCTCTTAGGGTGACGAAGGCGCCAAGAACGCCACCCGTCTGTTTTGCATTCATTTAACGTGGTTTGGTGAAAGAGTTTTCGGACGGGACACAAAACCACCCAGGTGCTCCATTCTGTCCCTGCCAGGGAGGATGGAGGAGGAGACATTAAATCCTCCACTCCCTCCAGAGGAGAAATCCGAGTTAGGTACCCGGGGGGCGCATGGCGCAACAGCTGGGTAAAGCCGCACTCGTCACGCTGAGGTCGTGATTCCACGACGGCGGGCGGGCACACTGGACCGCTGGCCCCCTGTGAGCTGCCCAGCAGGCACCCACCAGCCCCCAGGTGGGACAGCTGAGGGTCAGCTCACTTTAGTGGGGGTCAGTGGCGTGTACATGTATGGCTGAATCACTCCGATGTTTTGACTAGCCATTGTTTAGCAAGGCAGTCTTTGGTGTTCTCAGGTCAGAGGACAGTGGAGGGCTGGCCTTGCAGCATCCGCTACTGGTGGGCGAGAGTATGGGTGGAGCTAATTAGAATATTCATAGATTGGTGCATACTTAAGTAGGTGGAAGATGTAAAAGCTCTTTCCACCAATTCTAAGGCAATGAAAGTTTTTTGTGTATAAAAAGCCACAATATGCTATTTTGGGCCATACACATTTGTTTTTGAGGTGGTTTTAGAGCCACCATCTTTAAACTTAATCACTGGAAATGGCAAAAATGGGGCTTTTAATGCTCGCTTGGTTAGCTGTATTAGGATGTTTTTGGACTCAGTCACTTTTCAAAAACACAATCTCACCAGTTTCTTTAATCATTTACTCTACTATAATCCTTAATTGTGGCACACTAGTGTTAATTGTGCAAAACCTTGTTTAGTTGTCATGTGCAGGATGTTTGAGGAGCACAGGATGCAAATTCAGTACAAAATGAAACACCTGGACAGCTTTGACATTTTATTGTTCCATTAATCACATCATACAGGTTTTGCAAGCAATACCAACTTGGAAGTCCACCAAGTGTTAGTAATCATGACTATTTCTATAAGCCATATCGCCTCATTTTCCTTTATCATTATGCGTTTGTGTGCTGGATGATCCATTAAAGCCATGTGTTGATAGGGGAGTGGAGAGTGTGATGCTTACAGGTGAGATGCAGTGCAGCGTCACAAGAAAAACTCAAGTCACGCATGAAAAGAAGAGAAAAGTCTATAGTTCCGGTGAGCCATGCTTGGATTGGAGGAGCCCGATTTTCTGCTGGTGAGGGCTCATCTACATGAACTCACTGAAAAAACTGTGTACTGTCCCTTCAGGTGTCTCCTCCAGGGGCTGTCCATGACAGAAGGACGGCACCATGAGCAGGTCGGGATCCTTGATTCCAGTTTCAATCTCCGCAGTGCTGTGTGAAAGGGGCACGATAATTACATGAAGGGTAGTTAGTATTGTGTATGTGTGAGCATTCAGTAAATCCAAATTATGCTTATAGCACTTGGTGGAGATAATCACTAACCAAATAAGCAATGATGCAGTCTCTGTTATGTAGAAGGTGCTAAAGGGCAAGCATCCCATAGTGGCAGACATGAAGTAGGAGCCTGTAAAGGAGAAGAGTGGAGATCATGGTGAATTTTGCCAAAAGACAAAGTTAAATTCTCATCCTATGGATATGTTTAGCTGATTTTCTTTTTCAGTAGGTTGTTTCTTTAATCTCTTGAATCGGATTGTTAGATTCTTGATCAAATGGGACAGTTCTTAGATTGAATGGAACACTGTGGGCCCTGTCCTGGGTTGTTTACAAGTTAGGGACACTTAAGTGAAATTGATTAGATAAGATATTCCCAAACATTTCACCTTACAGCAGTTCCACAGAAGCATACAGAAATAAGAAAAAAAAAAACTGTAGTAAAGACTAAAAATACAAATTAAATAAAGAAAAAATGTACATGAATATATAATCAAATAATACACAAAGCTGTTTAAGTTAGACAGTATACAAACCCTCTAGCAGCTAGAGTTAAAGGGAAGATTTACAAGATGGAAGTGAGACCTGCTATGGTTTGGAGACAGTGGTACTGAGAAAAAGACAGCAGGCATAGCTGGAGGTGGCAGAGTTGAAGATGCTAAGATTCTCCACAGGAGGGACAGGATTAGAAATGAGTATGTCAGAGGGACAGCTCAGGTTGAGCGGTTTGGAGACAAAGTAAGAGGCAAGACTGAGGTGGTTTGGACATGTGCAGAGGAGGGATAGTGGAGATATTGGACAAAGGATGTTGAAGATGCAGCTGCCAGGCAGGAGGAAAAGAGGAAGACCACATGGAGGCAGATGATCCGCTATGGGGACCCCTAAAGGGAGCAGCCAAAAGATGAAGAAGCATCCAAACAGCTATAGCTACCAAGTTTTCTCTGCCTTGTGTGATTTTACTGTAACAGTGTACAGTATACCCATCAAACACATAATGTTAAGGGAATGTTTGTTGTACTCTCTACAAAATGTCCTTCCACAATAATACAGGAAAGTTTCACTAATGTTCCCTTAGCATTACTTGTTTGTTGGGTAGTTTTGCTTATTCATAACTTAATCTTTTGTATTATAGCTGGCTTTGTTTTTAAATTCTTTCCAGTTTTAAAAATAATTTTGAAAAATAAATTTTTTGTTTTGTTTTAATTTAACTTTCTCGTTTCTCCCACCTTTTGGGTTCACCAGCGATCCACTCCATATGTTAAGTTTCACTCCCTCCCCTTGAACGGATCGACTCCCACTGTGCATTGTAGTAAAAAAATGGGCATCATCCGGAATATCTAGAGGGTGCATGTCACACTGCAATTTCTTCTTTTGGCAGGTTTGATTTTTGGTGTCGATCTCATACAATACATCCTGGACAATGGAGACATGTGTTCACATGTTAATGTCTGGGTAGCTTTGATTTCATTTTTCACCCTCCCTTAAAGAAAAATTTGTCTCTTACCTCTTCAAAAAACATCAGCAGATCAAAGTTCAGGGAAGCGTTTAGGAAGTTGCTGTCGTTTGATGTGAACCGCAGTTTCTTGCCCACTGAATCATACGTGAAGGCACCGTAAGCTTTTATCTCACCCTTCATTGTTACCTGGTTTCAGTCCAAAGGATACAATGTACAGAGAGAAACAAGAGACAGCATTAAATGTCTTCTTTTGAATGGCCTAAAATGAGAAGGAGTTATTCCCAACAGTTAAACTCACCACAGACATGAATCCTGTCATATTGGGGGAATCTGAAAGACAGTGGTGTCAATTAGATTGGCTTTAAATATGACATTATGAACATTTGATACATGACCCCTGATCTACACACTCTCCACTGAAAAGTAAAGGGAGTGATCTTGTGGAGAAAACTGCACAATTTAAAATCAAGCTAAGAAGAAAAAATATAACTAAAGATTCTTACGACAAGGCTCATGATGATCTGCGTAGGTTGTGGCAGTCAAGCACAAGAAGAAGAAGAGCGTGACAGGGGTGTACATTTTTCTGGTCCAGAGAGAGACACAAAATAATATTAGAGATGGTAAAAAAAAAACTATCATGAGCACATCTAGCTCTCAGTGAAGTAACGACTGCTTTTATAGGAGCGGACAGTGGCTCCAGACAACAGTTCTTGCATAATATGTCCCCGGGGTTACCCTCATTGACTTCAAACTGCAAGCTGTCCAAACATATAAGCCCCCTGTCAAGGACTGTGCTTTAGTCTGGTGATTGTGCAGCTGTCTTGCGTTGTTTTCATGTAATTCTCCCCTGCTTTCAAAACCTTTTTTCAAAGTATCAGATGTAAACAGCAGGTTAACTAAGGCTGAATTTGGAGGTGAAGCAAGGTTATGTGTGGTAAAATGAACTCTAACTACAAATGCATCTCAAACAATTAGAATACTGTGAAAACTGTCATTTATTTTTCATCATTTCATTCCAAAAGTCTCCTTCTTTCAACTGCTTCCTTTTGGGTTTGCCACAGCGTATCATCACCTGATATCAAGATGATCCACATGTCCAGTCGGCAAGGATTTTTATGTCGGATGCCCTTCCTGACACAGCCTTCCCCATTTATCTGAGCTTGGGATCAGCACAGATGTACACTGGCTTGTGCCTCCCCCATTGTTGGGTAACCAACTTTCCTTCACCCAATCTATTATGCTGAGCACCAAGCTAAAAAGACATGAAGTACAATTTTTATGTGGTCTTTGGTGTGACCCAGCTTGAACCCACTGGGGCGGGCACTAGTCCACCTTCAGCATTTCTTGACAGTCTTCTCAAAGTGAATGAATGAATCTTTATTTCAGATAGATTAAAAGGAAACAGAATAATATAACAAAGGGGAAAAAATCCAACAAGGTCAAATTAGACAATAACTCCTCTGATTATACAGTTCAACATAAGTTATCTAAAATGGGTGATGGCTGAAGCCGCAGCTTATATTGCCCACCCATATTCCATCCAAGAATTCAAAAGAAAAACAAAACAAGAGCGATTACAATTCGGAACAAAGCTAAGACAAAATGTGACAAAAAAAAAAATAAGCAACAACACAACGTGGACTGGATATGACAATCCTTATGTGATTTTACATGTCATCTTGTATATATGTTTGGAGTATTTCTTCCTTTAGTTTTTGTTTAAATTGTCCAAGTGTTGTACATGATTTTAATTCAGGTCCAAAAGTGTTCCATAATCTGACTCCTTGCACTGAGACACAGTGTTGCTTGGTGGTAGTTCTCACTGAAGGTTTTTGAAATATACATATTCCTCTGAAATGATATTGTTTCTCCCTTATTTGGAACAGCTTTTGGATATTTGTGGGCAGTGATAGATTCTTCACTTTAAACATTATTACTGCAGTTTTAAAGTCAACCAGATCTTTCAACTTGAGAGCTTTTAATTTAAGAAAAAGTGATTTTGTTGGTTCCCTGTATGCAGCTTCGTTTATTATTCTAATAGCTCTCTTCTGAAGCATAAAGACTGGATATATGTTTGTTTTATATGTATTTCCCCATACTTCCGTACAATATGTCATGTATGGGAGTATTAATGAATGATACAAAGTATATAATGTGGGTTGATTCAGCAAATATTTCACTCTGTGTAGTATTGCGATTGATTTAGATATTTTACCTTTAATATAATTAATATGTGACTTCCAACACAGTTTATTATCAATTATTACTCCAAGAAATTTAGTTTCAGACACCCTTTCAATCTCTACACCATTTACACTGAGTTTAGATACTAAGTTGTTGTGATGGTTGTTAAAAACTATAAATTTTGTCTTACTTAAATTGAGCGTTAATTTGTTTGAATCAAACCACAGTTTAAGCTTTCCTAATTCCTTTCCGAGTGTATCCAAAAGTTGTTCCAAACTGCTTCCACTGCATAATAGATTAGTGTCATCTGCAAACAATATTAAATCCATTTTTTCCGAGACTTTACATATATCATTTATATACATATTGAATAACAATGGCCCCAAAACTGAACCCTGTGGGACTCCGCAAGTAACCTTCAGTAACTGTGAGTTTTTGTTACCAACACATACATACTGATATCTATTCTTTAAGTAACTACTTAACCAGGACAGTGCTACCCCCCTAATACCACAATTTCGTAGTTTCTTTAATAATAAATTGTGATCCACTGTATCAAATGCTTTTTTAAGATCCAGCAATACCCCAACTGAATACTCTTTATTTTCAATGGCAGTTGATATTTTTTCTATAAATTCCATTAGAGCAAATGCAGTTGTCCTCTTGTGTCTGAACCCATAGTGCTGCTCACACAATAAATTATTCTTCATTATGAAGTTGTCAGTTCTATCATAGAATATTTTTTCAAGTATCTTGGAAAATTGCGGCAATAGTGAAATTGATCTATAGTTTGAAAGTTCCCCTCTGTCACCCGTCTTGTATATCGGAATTACTTTAGCTATTTTCATTGCATTGGGGAATATACCTGTTTGGAGAGACAGGTTACAAATATACGTCAGTGGTTTCACTAAGCATTTGATAATAGTTTTGACTAAGAGCATGTCAATACCATCACAGTCCGTAGATGTCTTACTTTTAAACGATTTAACAATTTCAATGACCTCCCTCTCGTCTGTGTTCTTTATAAAAATGGAGTCTTTTATAGCAGTGTTTTTGCTTATTGTATCACCCGTAGATGCCGTAATGGGTATTTCTCGAGCCAAATTAGGACCAAGTTACAGTAATCCCCTTTGCTTGTGTAACTTTTTCCACCACACCTTTTTCTTCCAGTCAGTTTTCCATTAATACGAAGTGTATGCTTTGATGCAGCACTCTGTGAAAAGCCAGCCTTTTCAGCAGTGACCTTCTGTGGCTTACCCTCCTTGTGGAGTGTGTTGATTGTCTTCTGGACAACAATCAAGTCAGTAGTCTTCCCTACACTGTAAAAAACTAACTAGGCATTTCTACTTCAGAAAGTTAGTGTCTGGGCTGCCTTACCATTTTAAGTTGACTGAACTTTATTTGTTTATTTGTTTTAAACTTTACCACTTCTTAAGTTCAGTCAACCTAAACTTTTAAGGCAGCCCAGACCCTAACATTTTGAAGTTGAGACAATTTTTTTTTTTTTACAGTGTATGATTGTGGTTGTGTGTAGTGAACTGGTCAGAGAGACACTGTTTAATAGTAATTTACTCAAATGAAATGTTCTAATAACTTGATTTAAGTTGGACTTCCGGTCATGGCCGCCACGTAGGAGGACGTGCTTCCCTCTGCTCTGCTCCTAAAGATAAAAAAATCGACAAATAAGTCTCTCAATTGGAACAAAACTATCCCAGCGTTTGGGCGAGGATATGCCGGCAAAGCCTAAGGCTGGGAAATCAGGTGGAGGAAAAAGTGAACCGCCGAAACAGTCCAAATTAATCACATCCGTGACGCAGCAGAAAAACCCCCACCTATGGCAGAGCAAGCTAACGGAGGAGCGGTGATTGCTGACGACGGCACAGGTGCGGTGCTTGCTGCCATTGGCTCAATGAGAGCAGACTTCTCAACTAAGTTTGATGGGATTATAACAGCGATAGAGGGTTTGAGAAAGGAATTAAGCGATTGTATGGAACGTGTAACACAGGTGGAGCTCCGAATTTCCAGCGCTGAGAATGACGTCACCAGCCTACAATTAAAGGTACACACATTGGAATTAAATAATAAACGTCTGGATGTCTTGGATTTAGAATCCCGGTCGAGACGGAACAACCTGAGGCTGGTGGGTCTTCCTGAGGGTACGGAGGGGCGGGACTCATGTTCCTTTTTGGAAAAGTGGATTCCAGAAGCGCTGAACAACGCGGAGCTGCATTCAACAGTCGTTCTGGAAAGCGCTCACCGAATTGGCCCACAGAGAGATAATAAGGCAGCACCGAGGACCCTAATTATGAAGTTCCTCAACTACAGAGACAGGATGATTATCTCCAACGCGGCGTGGGCCAAAGGAGAAATAAAATACCAGGATCAGCAGGTGCGGTTCTACCCAGATTTGGCCACAGGAATCCAACAATTAAGGAAACAGTTTGACCCTGCCCGTAAAGAGCTGCGCAACCTTGGGATTCGTCATGGAGTGATTTTTCCTGCAAGACTGCTGGTCACGTATAAAGGGAGAACCCACACCTTCAAGGCCCCAGAAGAGGCGCAGGAGCTCATCAAGAAGAGACTGGTGGGAGCTAAGCATGAAGCATGAATAAGATATAAGGTAGAATATTTAGGCATTTGCACAGGCATCTGACTGATCTGAAGCAAATAGCAAGTTCACAAAATACAGATTGTATTGAATTTAAAAAAAAAAACAAAAACAACCCTATGATGTACAAAGTTGCTATAAAATTTTGGAGTTAAGTTGGAAAACTACAGAAGAGAGTTAATGTTACATCATTAAAAGCAGTAGAGTCAGGGTGATTGAGAGGAGAAAGAAAGAGTGGTTATGCCTGATCCTTGTGAGTGAGGAGCAGTCAATGGCTATAGCGGAAGACGGAATTTTTTTTTTGATTTTGGGGGGATTACCACGAATGTGGGAAGGGGAAATTTGTTTGTGTGTAGTTTGTAGGATGAATGTTCAACCACTCATGTTTTTGCTTCTCTGTGTGAGCATGTTTACATTGCGAGGTAATCTCAAACTCCTTATTGATCATAGACCAAAGCGTTAATCTTAATTTAACTTCATGGAATTGCAGAGGTCTACAAAATTTAAAAAAACTTAAACAAGTTATGAATATTTTATTTAGCGAATGCAAAGTCCTTAAGCCAAGCAGTTGCCTCCTGGTTTGCTGTATGGAGGGTGTGTAATCCTCCTTCCAGTCTTTGGAGCGGGCAAGCCTCTATGATGTGTTCCATTGTTTGCTCCTCTCCACATGCGCACAGAGGGCTAGGGCTACTGCCCCATCTGTAAAGGCTGGCCAAGCAGGGGCCATGTCCAGTCCTGAAGCGATTGAGTGTAGACCACTGTCTCCTTGGGAGGTTGGTGCCCGGGACCTGTTGGTTGGGGTTTATCACCAGCTGTTTGTTTGGGACCTCCTTGGTCTCCCATTCCTCTTGCCAAGCTGTCTGGATGGTAAAGTCAGCTGGGGGAGGGTTTTTCCAAATCGGCCGTCTGGATGAAAGTCGGGCAGTGGGTGGAGTGTAGATATCTGCATGGATTGGTAAGTGAGGAGAATCTTTAACTTTTTGGAGCATCCTTTGAGTTAATGCTGCTCGCCGGATGTGTGGAGGGGCTATGTTTGACAGTACAGAGAGCCAGGGGAGTGGTGTTGAGCGGATTGTTCCAGTTATAGTTCTCATGGTTGTGTTGAGCTGGGTGTCTACATGGTGTGTGTAAGATGACCTGGACCAGACAGGGGCACAATATTCTGCTACAGAGTATGAAAGGGCCAGTGCTGAGGTGCGCAGGGTGGAGACTGCCGCCCCCCATTTTGCACCAGCGAGCTTGCAGAGCAGGTTGTTTCGTACCTTCACCTTAGCAGCCGTCCCCTTTAGATGTTCCTTGAAGGATAAGGTCCTATCAAGGGTCACTCCAAGATAAGTTGGATTTGGGGCATGCTTAAGCTTGAGTCCGCTCAGGTGGATGTTTAGTTCTCTGGCAGCTTTTGCATTGTGGAGATGGAATACACTGGAGACGGTTTTTGCTGGGCTTGGTTTTAGACGCCAGATTTTGCAGAACTGGTCCAGTTTGGCAAGATCTTCCGTGAGCACCCGTTCCAGTGGTTCAAAGTCTGGTGCTTGGAATGCCAAACAGATGTCGTCTGCATAGGTGAATTTGCGGGATTTTGTAGTAGGCAGGTCGTTTATGTAGAGGTTGAACAGAGTTGGAGCTAGAACTGAGCCTTGTGGGAGTCCGTTTTTCTGCATTCTCCATGCACTTGTCTTCTGACTGAGGTGGACTCTGAACCTTCGGTTGGTCAGCAGGGTTTTTATAATTGCTGTTGCCCAAGCAGGGATCGCCTTTATAAGTTTCAGGAGGAGGCCTTTGTGCCAGACCGTATCATAGGCGGCTGTAAGGTCGAGAAACACAGCCCCTGTCTTCAGTCTGCTCTCGAAGCCATTTTCGATGAAGGTGGTTAGGGCCAGTACTTGTTCTCCTGTACTGCGGTCCTTGCGGAAACCTGCTTGATCCACACTTAGAATATCCTCTACCTCTGGGGAAATGCGTTGCAGAATTAGGCGCTCCATGATTTTGTAAGGAACGCTGAGTAGGGAGATTGGGCGGTAGCTTGCTGGTAATTTGTGGTCTTTGCCAGGTTTTGGGATGGCAATGACCTTTGCTGTCCGCCATTTCTTTGGGATCGAGTTTGTTTGTGTGATCCTTGTGTAGAATTGTGTCAACCAGGTTAGGGCTCGGGGGCCAAGATTTTTCATGAATTCTGGGAAGATGTTATCGTATCCTGCTGCCTTTCCACATTTCAGGCTCTGTAGGACTTTCTCCAGTTCAGCAGCCTCGAAGGGTTCAGGGTTCGTTTCCTCTACAGGCATTTTTTGGTGTTTTTTTAGCTCAGTTGTAACTGCTCTTTTGGTGTCTTTGTCTTGGGGTGCTTTGGCGATAGTCAGTAGGTGGGATGCAACTTGGTTGGGTGTGACGGATGCTCGGCTTTGGCTAGGGGGCTTCTGTGCAGCTCCTAGGCGACGGATGAGGCTCCAACATTTCCTGCTAGAGTGGGTAAAGCTCCGGTCAGCAACTGTTTATGAATAAAATAAAAGATACAGGTTCAAAAATTGTGTTTTTACAAGAAACTCATCTAATAGAGGAGGATGTTAAAAGAATTAAAAAAAGATGGCAGGGAAGTGTATTCACCTCATCATTTTCATCTCGAGCCAGGGGAGTTATGACTCTCATACACAAAACAGTCCCATTTCAAGTGAAAAATGTAATTGGAGACAAATTAGGAAGATACCTAATCATTCAAGGATCTTTGTTATTAGAAAATATAAATCTGGTGAACCTATATGGTCCCAATATAGATGATCAAAACTTCTTTGCTAATTTATTTCTTATTTTATCATCACTTACAGGGCAGCATATAATAGCAGGGGATTTTAATTGTACATTGAATCCCAGTATAGACAGATCAACAGGACTGGACTGTACGCACAATGGATGCAGGATGACCATTAATCATTTTATGAAAGAATTGAGATTGCTAGACATATGGAGAGAAATAAAACCACAAGTTAAAGCCTACTCTTGTTATTCTAATACCTACAAGACATTCTCACGTATTGACTATTTTTTGATCTCCGCAGAATTAAGGTCCAAGATTCAAAACTGTTTCTGTTCTTGCACAAAATGTATGGAACGTAAAGGAACCCTATTTCATTGTTTATGGGAATGTAGAAAAATCAGAATGTTTTGGGAAGAGGTGAGGGTAACAATTGAAAAAATAATGTAACGTGCTGCTCGACATGGCGACGTCCCACCGGGAGGTTCGAACTCACGCCTCCCGCTCCGGAGTCCCGCACCCTACCTGTGTCGCCAATAGGGTCAACCCACTTGGCAAGCCAAGTAGGGTGCTCATATTGAGTTCGCTACACTACTCCCCTCTGGTTCTCGACATCGTCCCGATGTCAGCGCCCCATTACTGCTTTGGACAGGAGATCCCACTTCTGACACCAATGTAACGTGCTGCTTGACATGGCGACGTCCCACCGGGAGGTTCGAACTCACGCCTCCCGCTCCGGAGTCCCGCACCCTACCTGTGTCGCCAATAGGGTCAACCCACTTGGCAAGCCAAGTAGGGTGCTCATATTGAGTTCGCTACAATATACATGTGGATGTAGATAGTGACTGCCTTAATGTGGCATTTAATTCAATATTAGACTCGATTGGGTTTTCTCAGAAAGTAGGAAATTCTACTCATTACCTCCACCATACATTGGACCTTGTTCTGACATATGGCATAAATATAGAAAATCTTGTAGTGTCTCCTCATAACCCTGTACTGTCAGACCATTGTCTGTTAACCTTTGATTTTACTATTTCTGACTATTTGGCTCCTAAAGAAAAATATTATTACAGTAGATGCCTCTCAGATGATGCTATTACCAAATTTATGCAGATTGTTTCCTCTATGCCATGTGTCAACACAACGGAAATAAGCTATAGACAGCTTGCTCCTTCTGTAATTGATAACATGGTGGATAGTGTTTCAGCTTCTCTGCATCAGACTCTAGACTTGATGGCCCCCTTAAAAAAGAAAAAGTCTAATCAGAGATTTCTAACTCCTTGGTTCAACACAGAAACTCGTAGCTTAAAACAGAAGACTCGTCAATTAGAAAGAAAATGGCGCTCCGCTAATTTAGATGAAATCTATTTAGCTTGGAGAAATCATCTTTTAATTTATAAAAAATCTCTTAGAAAAGCTAGAACGAGTTATTACTCTGCATTAATAGAAGAGAACAAGAATAATCCCAGGTTTCTTTTCAGTACTGTAGCCAGGTTGACAAAGAGTCAGGACTCTGTCAATCCTAGCATCCCCTTAGAGCTTACTAATCAGAACTTTATGAACTTTTTCAATAATAAAATTTCATCCATCAGAGATAAAATCAATCAGATTCTTCCCACAGTTAACTTAAAGGCCAAATGTCACGTAACAGGGTACTTTAAATATCTTGAAACTAGATATAAAAGGGAACCGATCCGTTCGGGTCTTGGTGCATATGCTTCAGTAACAACGGAATATTCGTTAATTTAAAACTGCCGCGCTTGGCCTGACACGGCCCCTGGAATCACCTGGGGAAGAAGGCGGAAGTGACGAAATCGATTGTACCCTAGTTTGATGCTTGGGGTATTTCAATTGATTGTTTATATGGAGACTGGAAGGTTGAAGTGAGCAACAAGAAAGAAAAAATTGGATATTTCACCCATACCTTAAAACGGGACTATCAGGGACAGCTGGGTAATAAGGGACACTTCTCTGGGAAATGTTTTCATACCTGTCAAGTGAGACGTTTTCGCCGTACTTCAACACCGTAAAAAGCGGCTATAAGGAACGGCGGAGCAACAAGGGACACCTCTCTGGGATCTCTGTCTGTTCCGCAACCGCTGCACAGCTCAACGTGTTAAACCATTGTCCTAATGACTTCTCATTGTAGTGAGAACAGCTCAAGCTGAGCGATCAGCCCAGACAATTAAACTAATGAGTGACTCCACACTTCTCATGGTAGTGCGAATAGCTCACGCTGAGCGATCAGCCCGCCCAGACAATTAAACTAATGAGTGACTCCACACTTCTCATGGTAGTGCGAATAGCTGACGCTGAGCGATCTGCCAGCACCAGCTGTGGCTGATCACACACAGGAGTGCTCCGCAAAACACTCAATTTTTTTTCCAGTATATTTTTCCTTTTGGGCGTACAGAAATGGCAATACGCCCGTTTTTGCTAAAATTGCATTTTCCCCGTATTTTCCTTAAAATATTTGACAATAACAACACAAACTACATTTAAAACATTTCCCAGAAAAGTGTCCACCACCACTCCGCCCACCAAAATACGGCGAAAACGTCTCCCTTGACAGGTATGCGCCTCCATTTTCATATTGATCTGGTCAATTTCTTGACAGCAGCGGCTCTCCTCCACTGTAATAATAATGGCTTCCGAAAAATCAATATTTATGGGGCGCCCTCGACAGACCCCCTTCGGCTTCGCAATTCTGGAGGCGATTAATGTCCAGTTCAATGACATTTTCCACTGGTTCTGCTCTCTGGTCATCGGTGGAACTGTTGTCATCAGACAAAGCATCTGATTCCGTCTCGGATGGCTCGAACCTGTAAGATTCTATGCCTCTGTCACTGTCTGAACCACTGACAAAAAAAAAAGACAAAAAAAAAAAAGACAAAACTAAACTAATTTGTTCACAATGGCTGTCACTTTCCGTCATGATTGTCCAATGTTGATAAGTGTGAATGTGGATAGGCAGGGCAGCCAGGGTACAACTGGTGATGTCAAAAACATGGGCGTGGGACTTCCGGTCTGGACGCCATGGCGACTGCAGCTTAACACTGAAGCTCTCAGACTCAATCCAGGATAACACCTTGAAAATCAAACTTAACGGATTTTTGGAGGAGTGAAAATCAAAAGACAAAATCATCATGTCTAAAGGAAAACAGAAGAAACTGAAATTCTCCAGGCTAGGACACGTATCGGCCGGAGAATCTGAACTGGAAGATCCCCGTTCAGAAGACGAGGAGCTGGTGATAGCTAACAAAAGGGTTAGCCTGAAATCACTATTTGAGGAACTACGACGATTTCGCCGAGATGTTACGGCCGAATTTCGGGAATTCAGAGAAGAATTGAAAAGGACAAACAGCAGAGTGGACCAGGCCGAGAACCGAATCTTGGAAACAGAGGATCGAATAAAAGTGCTCGAAGATTCTGTGCTGGACCTACGCAAAAGACAAGCAGCTATAGAGGCTAAGCTAACCGACCAAGAAGGAAAACAAAGAAGAGACAACATAAGAATTCATGGTCTGATAGAAGGAACCGAAAATGGTTTTAACTCAATGGCAGAATGCGTGGAATCCTTACTAAGAGAGAAATTGGATATTCCACAAACCACCGACTTGAAGATAGAAAAGGCACATCGTTCATTAGCCGCTAGGCCGGCGGCGGAAGCGCCCCCACGTTCGGTGTTGGTAAGATTTTCCAATTTCAAAATAAAACAAGAGGTTGTAAGACTGGCCTGGCAGAAAAAAGGATTTATGCACCAGGAGAGAAAAGTCTACGTGGAACACGATTACGCCCCGGAGGTCCTTAAAAAGCGCAGGGAATACAATGACGCGAAAAAGGTGTTAAGAGAGAAGAAATTGCGCTTTCAGACACCATTTCCTGCGAAGTTAAGGGTCTTCTACGGCGATGAAACGTGTCTCTATAATTCGGCGGAAGAAGCAACAGCTGACATGGCGAGAAGAGGGCTCCCGGTAACGGTGTTTAAACCCGCAGCAGACCCGAGTGAGAAGATCAAAGCGCAAACATGGACAACACAAAGACCCTCAAAATCCACGGACCAGCAGCGGGAAACCCAGCACCAGAGCGTCGCGGATAAACTATCCGTTTTCAGGTTGGAATAGCGACCTTTTTTTTTTTTTTTTTTTTTTTTTTTTTTTTTTTCCTTTCTCTTGAATCAATCCGCACATCCAACCCCCCTCATACAAGGTAACAAACATTAAAGGAGATGCATATTCAGCATGTGGTAAAACATTTCATGGAACAATCATATTATTTGAAACAAATAAGTCTTTGTAATAAAAAAAAAAAAAAACTTGTTAAAATAGAAATGTGACAATAATCCACATGTTCTGCTCATACTAACAAATACTGTTTTTGCGTGAATGTTTGATGTGATGGGGGTGGGAGGGTGCACACAATTTCACAGGGTTTAGGCATAAAAGGAAAAAAAAAAAAAAAATCATTACAAGTTTGGATTGGGTTCTGAAACTCACGTTAAAAGCATGGGACTACTTTCAGTGGTACGAGAGGGCCCTCAACACGTAACAGAGTTTGAGGAATTTCCCTCAGAGCCTTCACTCCATCAAGGCTCTTACAGGGTCTTTAAAAAGACCTCAGCTCAGGAAGTTCTTTTGACAGTTTTTTGTTTTAAAGTTTTTTACACTATGTTCTTAATGTTTTTCTTGTTTTTAATGTTCTTTCAGTTTCTGAGTAGCACAAAAGAGGGCCACCACACAGTTATACTAAACAAAACAACACAATGGAGAAACAGGGTGTAACCAAAATAATTTCATATAATGTAAAAGGGATCCTGAATCCAGTTAAAAGATCCAAGATTCTAGGCAAAATGAAAAAAGACAAAGCAGGAATAATACTTTTACAAGAAACCCACCTAACAGACGTGGAACACAATAAACTCAGTAGACAAGGGTTTAAAATGATCTCTTCATCTTCATATAAATCAGGGAGGAGGAGGGGAGTAGCGACATTGATATCAACCAAAATTACATTTGAAAAAAAATCAGAACACAAAGATAAAGAAGGGAGATACAGTTTGGTAACTGGGCGGCTAGAGGGAGAAGATATCACCCTGCTGAATGTGTATGCTCCCCCAGGGGCTAACTGGAAATTTTATAAAAATGTATTCGACCTAATGATAACTAAAGCTCAAGGTTTAGTGATATGTGGTGGGGACTTCAATCTTAGACTGAATCCATACTGGGATGCTTCTGGTAATTCCCCACATCAAAATAACACCCAAAACAGGAAGACTCGGATGCTACTAAAAGAAATGGGAATCTGTGATGTGTGGAGGGAACTCAACCCCAGTGTAAAAGACTATACATTTTACTCAACTCCACATTCATCTTACTCAAGGATTGACTATTTTTTTATGTTTAATAGAGACATTGGTAGAGTAAAAACATGTAAAATAGGACTGATGGATCTCTCCGACCACAGTCCGATCTACATGGACTTAAATATCCAAAAATACACAAATAATACATTTTCTTGGAGGTTAAATTCAAATGTCCTGAAAGGACCATTGAAAGATGAATTGGAGTCAGATATTCTCAGATATTTGGAAGATAACGATAATGGAGAAGTATCCCCTTTAATACTGTGGGATGCATGTAAAGCTGTAATAAGAGGAAAGATTATTGCAAAACTGGCAACCCAAAAGAAACTAAGACAAGAAAAACTATCCACATTAGAGTCAGAACTTAGGAACCTAGAAAAAGAACACAAAGGCAACACTCATTCTACTGACTCGCTCAAGATTAAGGAAATTAAAAACCAAATAAATGAGATCTACACAATAGAAATCCAGAAGAAACTTACATTTCTGAAACAAAAATACTATGAAGCAGGCAGTAAATCGGCAAAATTGCTAGCCTATAAATTGAGGAAACATCAAACAGAAAGAGCAATCTACAAAATCAGAGACCCAGTATCAAAGGAAATAAAATTCAGAATTCAGGATATTCTTAAAAACTTCGAGAATTACTATAAGAACTTATACTCCCACAAAAAACATAAAAACGCATCCGAGGCATTCCTAAACACATTAAACCTTCCCCAACTTACGGAGTCACAAAATAAAACACTACTGTCAGAAATACATTCTAAAGAATTGGAAAAAGCAATTATGAAACTTAAAGCTAACAAATCCCCAGGAGCTGATGGCTATACAGCAGAGTGGTACAAAACCTTTAAACAGCAACTATCTCCTCTCCTCCTGAAAACATTTAATTATGTCCTCCACACAGGGGAAATCCCCCCCTCCTGGAGAGAAGGGGTCATTGCAGTTATACCTAAACCTGAAAAGGATAAACTAGAGTGCTCCAACTACAGACCAATCAGTGTACTAAATCAGGACTATAAGCTTTTTACCATTATCCTTGCCAAAAGGTTAGAGAATATACTGACAGACCTAATTCATTTAGACCAAACAGGTTTTATAAGACAAAGACAGACACAAGACAACATTCGACGCACTTTACACATAATTCATCATATAAAAAAATATAACTTAAATGCAGTCATATTAGGATTAGATGCTGAAAAAGCATTCGATTCGGTTGACTGGTCTTTTCTATACAGAATCTTATCCAGTTTCAATTTTCATAACAACTTCATTAGAACTATACAGGCATTATATAAAAAACCAACAGCTAAAATAAGGATTAACGGTAATTTATCATCATCTTTTGAACTGAAAAGAGGATGTCGTCAGGGCTGCCCCCTGTCTCCACTGCTCTTTGCAATCTTCATAGAACCTCTGAGCCAATGGATAAGACAAAACCAAAAAATTCAAGGTATTACACTTGGTCAGAAGGAACATAAAATAGCACTCTTTGCTGATGACATTTTAATATACCTAGGGCAGCCGGACACTTCTTTACCAGAACTAACCTCAGTTTTTTCAGAGTATGGAGATTTATCGGGGTACAAATTAAATATGCATAAAACCCAAGTTTTAACATTCAACTATGACCCAAATCATTATTCACTAAGCAAACTCAAAACTAACTGGGAGTCGGAATCTATGAAATATCTGGGGGTCAATATCCCGAAACAACTCAACAAAATTATATCACTAAACTATGATCCACTGGTGACAAAAATAAAATCTGACCTAGCAAGATGGAATATGATACCATTCTTGGGTATTGCACAAAGAATTGAAGCAGTCAAAATGAATATACTTCCACGTCTTCTATACCTTTTCCAAACAATACCGGTAGAACCTCCCAAAAAAACATGGCAGGAGCTGGACAGAAGGATCTCAAGATTCATATGGCAGGGCAAGAGACCTAGAATCAGATATAGAACCCTACAGCTAAACAAAGACAAAGGTGGGCTCGCGCTGCCAAATATCAGGGACTACTTTAAAGCCGCACAAATTAAAACTTTAGTAGAGATATGTAACCCAGTCTACTCTGCACAATGGAAGGAGATCGAATGCCAAATAACAAGTGACATCCCCCTACAGGCGATAATAGGGAACAATGTCTTACCTAAGCTTTTGAATAACACTAACCCGTGGATATAGACCCCGCTAAAAATTTGGTTTAAGATAGTCAGAGAGAATCAAACTAAAGAGCCCTATCGACTTCTGCAATGGATCGCCTATGATCAGGACTTTACTCCTAATAAAACAGACACCAGATTTAAAAAGTGGAAGGAGAAGGGGCTGATAAAATATTACGATTTTTTTAAAGGGCAAATCTTAAGAAGTTTTGAAGATTTGAAAAAACAAGGCCTAATAAATCAAGACCTTTACAGGTTCTTCCAGCTTAGACACCACATAAACAATATACTTAAAAAGGAGGTTTTGGAAAGGGCCCAGTCAGGTGTTCTGAAGGTCTTCTTAATGGCATATAAAGGGATCCCAGGGATCAGATACATTTCTAAAATATACCAAGGTCTTCAAGACTTAAAAGGAGACAACACATCTTATATAAAAGAGAGATGGGAAAAAGAGGGGAATTTCACTTTACATCTGGAAATATGGGAAAAGCTAAATAAACAGCAATGGAAAAGTACCTCATCCCTGCAGTGGAGAGAATTTGGATGGAAAAACTTGGCAAGATTTTTCAGAACACCTGCACAAATCAAATTTACCCATAAGGGATTGAACTGTTGGCGCTTGTGTGGTGAAAAGACTGCAAATCATTTTCATGTGTTTTGGTCATGCCCAGTTATCCACCAATATTGGACCAATGTACAGACAATATTGGGGAAAATATTCAAAATTACAGTTCCCTTTTCTTTTGTAACTTTGTATTTGGGTTTACTACCGGACTCACTGGAAAGACGAGGAGAAAAATACTTATTCAATGTTTTAATATTGGCAAGCAAAAAAGCTCTAACTAAAAAATGGATGTTGAAGGACTGTCCTACACCTGAAGATTGGACTAACGTGATCCAAGACATTTACTCGATGGAAAAGTTGACATTCGCACTGAGACAGGACATGGATGGGTTCATGAACTTTTGGCAACCCTGGACCGCATATGTGTCTTCCATTAGATCTAATCTTTGACAAATACCATTTCAATAATGGTTCTGCTCTTTGTTCCAATGCTACTCAGATGCTCTTTTATCTTTATTTACTTACTTTTTCTTTTTGTTTGTTTTTTACTGGTTTGTTTGGTTTTTTTTTGTTTTTTGTTTTGTTTTTTTTTTCTCTTTAATTTCACTTTTTCTTTCACTTTAAAAAAAAAAAAAAAAAAAGGGGTGTTGTAAGAATTAATCTTCCAATGTTGTCAGATATCAGAAAATAAGGGAACATGTGATGAAAATGTAAACACTGCATTGCTGTAACGACCTGTATACCCTTTACAAAAACTTAAATAAAAAAAAAAAAAAAAACATGGGCGTGGTCTGGAATGGCTGTCACAAGCCAGCAAGCAAGGTGGGGCCTTCACCTGGTGTATTTTGTGCAATTATGTAAATACAGGTGGGTGATATGGTCTCCGGTATGAATATTTGGTTTAAGCTATGTATATTTTATCTAAATTCGTTGTCATTTAGAAAAAAAAATTACGTGACATTTGGCCTTTAAATACTGTAACTACTACAACTCCTTCTATTGATGTCTGTCTTGATGAGTTTACTCCAATCGACCTTTGTGAGTTAGACAAAATAGTTTCCTCATCCAAACCTTCAACTTGTCTTTTAGACCCTATTCCTACCAGGTTATTTAAAGAAGTCTTCCCACTTATTGGTAGCTTTATTCTTCATATAATCAATTCTTCATTAACTTTAGGCCATGTACCGCAGGCTTTTAAAACGACTGTAATTAAACCCTTACTCAAAAAGCCAACGCTAGATCCAGGAGTGTTAGCTAACTATAGACCAATCTCTAATCTCCCTTTCATTTCAAAAATCTTAGAAAGAGTTGTTGCTACGCAATTATTTGACCACTTGCAGGGAAATGGTTTATTTGAAGAGTTTCAAGCTGGGTTTAGAATCCTTCATAGTGCTGAAACAGCCTTATTGAAGGTCACTAACGACCTCCTCATTGCATCTGATAATGGACTAGTTTCTGTACTTGTCCTTTTAGACCTTAGTGCAGCTTTTGATACTATCGATCATAATATTCTACTTGATAGATTAGAACATTATGTTGGACTTAATGGAACTTCGTCGCAGTGGTTTAGATCTTATTTATCTGATAGGTTCGTTTGTTCATGTAAATAATGAGTTTTCTTTCAACTCAAAGCTTAGTCATGGAGTTCCACAGGGATCTGTGCTAGGCCCTACTCTTTTTAGTTTATATATGCTTCCGTTAGGCAACATTACTAGAAAGTGTGGTCTATATTAACCATATATTCCATAACCTACATATGTTAAAGCATGTGGAAATGTTTGGTGATTACATATGTAAAGAACTTCACACCTCTGAAAGGACAAAGGACTCTCACCCGCAGAGTGAAGAACAAAGACGTTCCTGGACGCGGCGGAGGAGACCGGAGGAGCCACCCTCACCCCCCAAGGCGAGGAGAGGAAATACCAGGACAATGGGGGGATTAAGATAATGAGGGATGCCAGCCTTTGTTATGCATGTCTTTTGTTGTGTGCATGTATATAATCAGTGAGTGGGAGAGATTCTGTCTCTTTTCCCTTCTGCCACTCTCTGCACCAGATGAGACTTGTTAGAAGAGCTGAATATTAAAGCTTTGCTTATAAACCAAATCGCCTCTTCATTTCCAAGCTCTTCTACACTGGTGACCTTGACGCGAGTATGGACCTGAGGCGTTCCCCCGCAATCGACTCATCCGCGGTGACCCAGGCAGACGCCAGCCGCCACGCAGACGAGGGAGCAGATGGACAACTGTTCCCCCTGGCAGAAGAGATTGAGAGGGCTCAACCGAGCACCAGCACCGCCGCGAGAGCCGAGGCAAGGCACTCTCACCCGGCGAGCACAACAGTGATGGTGTGCACGAATGCCGTCGCTGTCCAGCTGCCAGACATCTGGCAAGAAGACCCCGCCTCTTGGTTTCAGCAGGCTGAAGCCTAATTTGCACTGGCGGGCATCACGGCTGATGACACCAAATTTTATCATATGGTCTCCAAACTCAACGCCGCCACTTCGAAGTGTGTGCGGAGCATGATCCGGCGACCACCGGCAAGGGACAAATACGAGACGCTCAAAGCAACCATCGTGGCGAACTACGTCCCATCAGCGGAAGAGAGAGCCGAGAAGATCCTGGCGGTCTACGGCCACAGAGGGTGCATAGAGGATTTGCTACAGCTCAAAGAAGAGGACAATGACAACCTCCTCTTCCAGTTTATTTTCCTCAGCACGCTGCCGCCACACATGAGAGGGACACTCGCCAGCATGAAGTGCAACAACCACCAAGACTTCCGCGTGCTGGCCAATGAAGCTCATCGGCTCGTCAACGCCTGCAAGGAGCTGACACCCACAGCAGCATCCGCAGACCTCAACGCTGACGCCCCGAGCCACGAGGAGCCACAACCCACGGAGCAGACCCAGCCCACGGTGACAGCGACACGGCCAAGACGTAACAGACGGAGCGATGTTTGTTATTACCACCACCGCTTTGCCGAGAAGGCTCACAAATGCGTTCCCCCCTGCAAATTTAAACGCCAAAGCCGAGAGCCGTTAACGGCAGCGGCTCTCGGCGAGAAAAACAAGCTGTTGTACGTGACGGATGGACACTCAGGCAAGCAGTTCCTCATCGACACAGGAGCCCAGCTGAGTTTCGTCATGCCCTCCCACGCAGATCGAGCCACGGGCACCCGGGGCAACGGAGCCGTGGCAGCCAACGGCTCCAGCATCGACACGTTCGGCGAAAAGAGCCTGCACCTCCTCATCCACGGCCGCAGCTACAGATGGACATTTGTTGTAGCGGCGGTGAGTTTTAACTTATTAGGCGCAGATTTTTTGTGTGCACATGGGTTATTAGTGGATCTAGCAAATAGTCGCCTGGTTAATGCACTGTCCTTTGCTTCTATTCCATGCTCAGCCCGAATTTCTCCACCACCTGTGCAGGCTAGCATCACCACGGCAGGAGGTAAGTTTGAGCAACTCCTCACCCAATTTCCAGCACTCACAATCCCCAAATTCTCAGCCACTGTGGCTAAACACGGGGTTGAACACTTCATTCCGACAACGGGACCTCCCGTTTTTGCCAAAGCGCGCCGCTTAGACGCGGCCAAGCTCAATATAGCACGGGACGAGTTTACAACTCTCGAAAAATTGGGCATTGTTAGACGCTCGAAGAGCCCCTGGGCCTCACCACTTCACATGGTTCCGAAATCCGACGGTTCTTGGAGACCGTGCGGAGATTACCGCAGATTAAACAATGCTACAGCGCATGACCGTTACCCAATCCCTCACATTCAAGATTTTTCACTACATCTAGCGGGTGCGCACATTTTTTCAAAAATAGACTTAGTCCGCGGTTATCACCAAGTCCCAGTCCGAGCAGAAGACGTTCCTAAAACAGTGGTAATAACCCCTTTCGGCCTTTTTGAATTCCTGCGAATGCCTTTCGGCCTCAAAGGCGCTGCTCAAACTTTTCAACGAATGATGGATGCGGTCTTACGCGACCTTCCTTTTGTCTTCGTCTACCTCGACGACATGCTGGTAGCCAGCTCGTCTGAGGTAGAACACGAGCAGCACCTCACTACGGTTTTTCAGAGGCTGGAAGAGCACGGGCTAATAATCAATCCAGCCAAATGCAAATTCGGCGTGTCACAAATTGATTTTTTAGGACACAAAGTCTCTCCGAAGGGGGCAGTTCCACTTCCAGACAAAGTTCATGCGATAGAAAGTTTTCCACGGCCACAAACGGTCAAATCGCTACAAGAATTTTTAGGGATGGTTAATTTTTACAACCGCTTCCTCCCCCACGCAGCTCAGCTCATGCAGCCCCTATATGACGCGCTCAAAAAAAAAGAAAGCTTCCAACGAGGTCGAATGGACCCCGGAGCGCGAACGCACTTTCGCGGAAGTAAAAAACGCACTAGCTAACGCCACATTGTTAGTTCACCCAGATCCCTTGGCCCGCATCGCACTAACCACAGATGCTTCAGACCTAGCTATAGGGGCAGTTGTAGAACAACTTGTCAGCGGGGTCTGGCAACCTTTAGCATTCTTTAGCAAATCGCTAAACCAAACTGAACACAAATACAGCACTTTTGACAGAGAGCTGCTGGCGCTTCATTTATCCATCTGCCACTTCCAGTTCTGGTTAGAAGGGCGGAGTTTCACGGCTTTTGTAGACCATAAACCGCTCACTTTTGCTATGGCTAAAATTTCAGAACCATGGTCAGGCAGGCAACAAAGACAGCTAGCTGCGATTTCAGAGTTCACCACAGACATTCGACACGTGGCAGGCAAACTTAACGTAGTAGCGGACTGTCTCTCTCGCGCTGTGACATCACCAGAGCGCGGGGAGACAGATTATACTGCCTCAGCAGCAGAACTCTTCACTAACGCAGACACATACGCAGCACCTATCCATGCAGGGATAGATTATGCAGCCATGGCGGAGGAACAAAACAGTGACGCGGACGTGCGCGCACTCCTGTCTGGACCAACAAGGTTAAGTCTGGAGAAAAAGGGTTTACGCAACGGCGTGCCCCCCCTAATATGCGATGTTTCAACCGGCCGACCTCGCCCGTTAGTACCAGCTACATGGCGCCGCCGTATTTTCGACGCAATTCACTCCCTCGCGCACCCAGGTGTGCGCGCCTCGGTTAAAATGGTCGCCGAAAAGTTTGTGTGGCCAGGCCTGCGCAAAAACGTAAAAGAATGGGCAAAAACTTGCATTTCTTGTCAACGCGCCAAAATACACAGACACACAAAAGCCCCTCTGGAGCCTTTTCCAATCCCTGCTAGAAGGTTCGACCACATTCATGTCGACCTCGTGGGGCCACTACCTTCCTCCCAAGGTTTCACACACCTGTTAACAATGATAGACCGCACCACACGCTGGCCAGAGGCAGTCCCTCTAGCGGCAACCACAGCGGAGGAAGTCGCTCGCGTTTTTTTGACAAACTGGGTGGCACGTTTCGGCGTCCCATCGGACATCACGTCCGATAGGGGGCCTCAATTTGTCTCAGAGCTCTGGTCAGCCATGTTCAGCAGCTTAGGGGCAACAATTCACCGCACCACCGCTTATCACCCTCAGGCTAATGGGTTATGCGAGCGTTTTCACAGGTCTTTAAAGGCCGCCCTCAGAGCCTCACTAACGGACACAAATTGGGTAAATAAACTTCCCTGGGTTTTATTGGGGTTGCGTGCTGCGCCTAAAGAGGATCTAGACGCCTCTCCCGCAGAATTAGTCTTTGCATAACCTCTCAGGCTCCCAGGTGAATTTTTACCAGAGAACCCAGAGCCAGGGCGCCTTCCAGTCCCAAGGTTTTTAGGCAGCAACGGACCGAACTCTCTCCCCGGTCCAGCTCATCACTCCTTCCCACGGGTTTTTGTCCCTCAGGCTTTAAAAAACGCTGAGTTCGTTTTTGTTAAGCATGAAGCTTTAAAACCTACCTTTCG
The DNA here is from genome assembly GCA_020510985.1 of Pholidichthys leucotaenia. Classification (NCBI taxonomy): domain Eukaryota; kingdom Metazoa; phylum Chordata; class Actinopteri; order Cichliformes; family Pholidichthyidae; genus Pholidichthys; species Pholidichthys leucotaenia. The sequence continues at coordinate 226,734,499 of CM035839.1, read as the reverse complement.
CCCAGTATACGATGGGCCATACAGAGTGCTGGAACATGGTGATAAACACTTTGTGCTTGATTTTGGGGATAGAAAAGAAACAGTCAGCATTGACAGACTTAAACCTGCCTTCTTGTTGAAAGACGAGCCTGCACAGTTGGCGAGAGCACCTCGGCGGGGTAGACCCCCCAAGAGAAAAGACTCAGCCCCCCAGCAGGGAACAGTTAACCTCTCTCCTTCCCACACTGCAGATCCCTCTCAAGAAGGTCCCAGCAGGGCGCCTAAACCAACCTACAGCAGTTTTGGGAGAAGATTAAAACCCAGACAGCACAGGGACTGATACAAACCACTCCACAATTTTTCACTAATTGTGCTGCAACAGTTTAAGACTGACTTATGATTTTACTATGCTGTTATAATTACCACTGAACTCTCTTAGGAGCATGGCTGCTAGAAAGTTTCTTCCGTGGCAACAGATGTAACACTTAGTATGTCATAATAACTATCTTAGACTGTGAACCTTCCTGTTGTCTTTTCTTAGTTGTTTGGGGGGCCTGTGGTCTATATTAACCATATATTCCATAACCTACATATGTTAAAGCATGTGGAAATGTTTGGCGATTACATATGTAAAGAACTTCACACCTCTGAAAGGACAAAGGACTCTCACCCGCCGAGTGAAGAACAAAGACGTTCCCGGACGCAGCGGAGGAGACCGGAGGAGCCACCCTCACCCCCCAAGGTGAGGAGAGGAAATACCAGGACAATGGGGGGATTAAGATAATGAGGGATGTCAGCCTTTGTTATGCATGTCTTTTGTTGTGTGCATGTATATAATCAGTGAGTGGGAGAGATTCTGTCTCTTTTCCCTTCTGCCACTCTCTGCACCAGATGAGACTTGTTAGAAGAGCTGAATATTAAAGCTTTGCTTATAAACCAAATCGCCTCTTCATTTCCAAGCTCTTCTACAGAAAGCACTGTATACATTTTCATTGTTATGCAGATGACACACAATTATACCTGTCAATGAAGCCAGATGATAGTAATCAATTAGCCAAGTTAGAAGCCTGTCTTAAGGAAATCAAAGCTTGGATGACTTGTAATTTCCTGCTATTAAATTCAGATAAGACTGAAGTCATTCTTGTTGGTCCAAAAAACCTTAGAAATTCCTTTCCAAATCAAACTTTCAGTTTGGATGCGGTTACTCTTTCTCTTAATAGCTCTGTGAGGAACCTTGGAGTTATTTTTGATCAGGATCGATATAATCGCCTGTAGGGGAACGTCACTTGTTATCTGGCATTCCATCTCCTTCCATTGTGCAGTGTAGACTGGGTTACATACAGTTAGGCCCAGAAATATTTGGACAGTGGCACAAGTTTTGTTATTTTAGCTGTTTACGAAAACATATTCAGGATACAATTATATAATCAATATGGGCTTAAAGTGCAGACTCTCAGCTGTAATTTGAGAGTATTCACATCCAAATTGGAGCAAGGGTTTAGGAATTACAGCTCTTCAATATGTAGCCGCCTCTTTTTCAAGGGACCAAAAGTAATTGGACAATTGACTCAGAAGGCTGCAAAAAAAAAAAAATAGCAAGGCTGCATGGGCTCTTCCCTCGTTAACCTGTCATCAGTTAAGCAGTTAAAAGGTCTGGAGTTGATTCCAGGTGTGGCGTTTGCATTTGGAAGCTGTTGCTGTGAACACTCAACATGCGGTCAAAGGAGCTCTCAATGGAGGTGAAACAGACCATCCTGAGGCTGAAAAAAAAAAGAAGAAATCCATCAGAGAGATAGCAGAAATGTTAGGAGTGGCCAAATCAACAGTTTGGTACATTCTGAGAAAAAAAGAGTGCACTGGTGAGCTTGGGAACTCAAAAAGGCCTGGATGTCCACGGAAGACAACAGTGGTGGATGATTGCAGAATCCTTTCCATGGTGAAGAACAACCCCTTCACAACATTCACTCAAGTGAAGAACACTCTCCAGGAAGTAGGTGTATCAGTATCTAAGTCTACCATAAAGAGAAGACTTCATGAGAGTAAATACAGAGGATTCATCATAAGGTGCAAACCATTAATCAACCTCAAAAATAGAAAGGCCAGAATTGAATTGCCAAAAAACACCTGAAGAAGACAGCCCAGTTCTGGAACAGCATTCTTTGGACAGATGAGACTAAGATCAACCTGTACCAGAATGATGGGAAGAAGAAAGTTTGGAGAAGAATTGGAACAGCTCATGATCCAAAGCACACCACATCTTCTGTAAAACATGGTGGAGGCAGTGATGGCATGGGCATGCATGGCTTCCAATGGCACTGGGTCACTTGTGTTTATTGATGATGTGACAAAAGACAGAAGCAGCCGGATGAATTCTGAAGTGTATAGGGATATTTTTCTGCTCAGATTCAGCCAAATGCAGCAAAGTTGATTGGACGGCGCTTCACAGTACAGATGGACAATGATCCAAAACATACTGCAAAAGCAACCCAGGAGTTTTTTTAAAGCAAAGAATCAGAATCAGAATCAGAATCAGAATGAGATTTATTGCCATTGTTCATATAGTACACAAACTAGGAATTTGTCTCGGTGCAATGCTGCAACATTAAACATGGAGTAGCACTAAAGATAAAAATAAAAAACTAGAAAGAACCAGAGCGGGGCGGATGGTATTGAATGCAGAGCTGAAGTCCACAAACAGGATCCTGACGTAGGTTCCCGGGGAGTCCAGGTGCTGCAGGATGTAGTGGAGGGCCAGGTTGACTGCGTCGTCCACAGACCTGTTGGCTCTGTAGGCAAACTGCAGCGGGTCCAGGAGGGGAGTGGTGATGGTCTTGAGGTGGGGCAGGACCAGGCGCTCAAAGGACTTCATGACTACAGAGGTGAGTGCTACAGGTCTGTAGTCGTTAAGTCCAGTGATCCGTGGCTTCTTGGGGACAGGGACGATGGTAGAGGTTTTGAGGCAGGCCGGCACGTGGCATGACTTCAGGGAGGTGTTAAAAATGTCTGTGAAGACAGGAGTCAGCTCAGTCTGGAGAACTGTCTGTGCACGTCCTGCTCACTGATGGCAAGGGCAGGGGGGAGGAGGGGGGGCGCCTTTGATGAAGTGGGGACCATGGAGACAGTGGCGCTGGGGGGAGGGGGGGAGTTGGACACAGCTGACGAGGTGTCAAAACGGGCATAGTGTTGGGACAGTCTTTGACAAAGGGCTTTGTCATCCTGTCCCTTAGAAGCCTGAGGCCGATAGTTGGTGATTTGCCTCAGTCGTCTCCACACAGAAGCAGAGTCGTTAGCAGTGAACTGTTGCTGGAGTCTCTCAGAATACACAGATTTAGCTCTCCTCAGCTCTCTGCTAAACCGGTATTTGACCTCCCTGTAGCAGTCCCGGTCTCCACTTTTCAACGCTGCTTCCTTCTCCTTCCTGATCTGTCTGAGCTTAGCTGTGAACCAGGGCTTGTCGTTGGAGTAACTTACCCTGGTGCGCGATGGAAGAATGGTCTCCTCACAAAAGTGGATATATGAAGTCACAGTGTCCGTGTACTCATCCAGATCATGCGTGGCTCCTTTAAACATGTCCCAGTCAGTTATTTCCAAGCACGTGCTCAGCTCCTCCACAGCTTCACTGGTCCATTTCCTCGTAGTGCTCACAACAGGTTTTGTGAGCTTCAGTCTCTGTCTGTATGTGGGAATCAGGTGGACCATCACGTGATCAGATAGTCCGAGCGCAGCGCAGGGAACAGCGCGATATGCGTCCTTAACTGTAGTGTAACAGTGATCCAGCGTGTTCTCTCCTCTGGTGGGGCATTTAATAAACTGTTTGTACTGGGGGAGTTCGTGGCTCAGGCTGCTCTGGTTAAAGTCGCCATGTGGAAAATGTGAAAATGACGAGGCAGAGTTTATCTCACGAGTCAGGTTTATTCACATCTTCCATCATCAGCAAAAACAGAGAAAGAGGAAGAAACCCAGACATTCGTCCTTTAAATACCTCAGGAACTTCAAAGCACACAGTCACATTGTCAAAGCACACAGTAACATTGTATTTAATCCCAAGTAACAATGCATCTTCTTTCAGATCTTAACACCTCCTCCCAAAGCCTCTGGCGGCCAGGAAAATTCTCCCAGGCCGTCTCTTTGCATACCAAAGACAAAGCTTTCACATCCTCCTGTTATCTCCAAAGAGACCCAGTTCTTTGTTCAATCTAAGATGTGAAGCCTAAAGTGGTATACATATGAAGCATGAAGTGATATACATATGTGCATATGTGTGCCACATGACCCCCCCCCCCCCCAAACGTCTAAGATGGAACAACGGAATAACATTCTGCATATCATGATAAACCATTACACATCAGTCCAAGTGCTGCTTGGGCCTCAGTCTCCTCCCGTATCTGCTGTAAGCGGGCTTTACCACTTCCGCGGCGCCATCCTGCTGGGGAGCTGCTGTCTGAGGGTGAGAACTGTTAGTCAATCCCTGTGGGTGTTCTGGGGAATGTCCCCTAGGGGGTCTGCCGCGCCGAGGAGCCCTGGCCGACAGCACATCCTCGTCAGCCACCACAAAGGCGGGTTTGGGCCTGTTTATGCCAATCTTTTCTTTCCTGCCCCCCAAATCTAGCAAAAAATGCTTATCCCCTGTTTCCAGCACTCTAAATGGTCCATCATAAGGTGGTCGCAACGGTGGGCGATGAACATCGTGTCTGACAAAAACAAATTCCACGTTTTTTAAGGCCTTAGGCACAAAAACGCGCGGAAAACTGTGGTGAACGGGGCCAGACAGCGTGCCCGATTCCGTGCCACTCTGCAACCGCTGAGCCGGGGAGCATTCTGGCACAGGATTATCTGGGAGAAATTCCCCCGCAGCCGAAGTGGCTGCGCAAAAACTAGCTCAGCCGGGGAGGCTTCTAAATCCTCTTTAGGTGCAGAACGCAACCCCAATAAAACCCACGGTAGCCTGTCTACCCAATTTGCATCCATAAGCGACGCTCTGAGAGCCGCTTTCAATGACCTATGAAAATGTTCGCATAACCCATTAGCCTGCGGATTGTACGCAGTTGTGCGGTGGATCGTTACCCCCAGGCTGCGGGCCATTGCTGACCAAAGTTCGGAAACAAATTGAGGACCTCTATTGGACGTAATGTCCGACGGGACTCCAAAGCGCGCTACCCATGCTGTTAAAAACGCGCGCGCCACCTCCTCGGCTGTGGTTGACAACAGTGGGACCACTTCTGGCCAGCGCGTGGTGCGGTCTACCATTGTCAGAAGGTGTGTGCACCCCTGTGACGGTGGGAGGGGGCCTACGAGGTCCACGTGAACATGATCGAACCTCTTAGCCGGGATGTGAAACGGCTCCAAGGGAGCTCTCGTGTGTCTGTGTACCTTGGCTCATTGACAAGCCATGCAGGCTGCTGCCCACTCTCTAACTTGTTTGCGCAGGCTCGGCCAAACAAATTTCTCTCCCACCATTTTGACCGACGCGCGCAGTCCCGGGTGCGCTAGAGAATGAATCGAGTCAAAAACGCAGTGGTGCCACGCGGCTGGTACCACAGGACGCGGTCGCCCAGTGGAGACATCACAGATTAGGGGGGGCATACCGTCTTGCAGCACCCTGTTCTCCAGCCTTAACCCTGTTGGTCCAGACTGGAGCGCGCGCACATCCGCGTCGCTACCCTGATCCGCGGCCATGGCTGCATAATCTATCCCTACGCGGACTGGGGCCCCCACGGTGCGCGAGAGACAGTCTGCCACTACATTCAGTTTACCCGCCACATGCTGAATATCGGTAGTAAACTCTGAGATTGCGGCCAGCTGCCTCTGCTGCCGGCCTGACCACGGTTCTGAAACCTTGGCCATCGCGAATGTCAGCGGCTTGTGGTCAACGAACGCGGTGAAACGGCGTCCCTCCAGCCAGAACTGGAAGTGGCGAATGGCCAAGTGGAGAGCTAACAACTCCCTGTCGAATGCGCTGTATTTTCGTTCACTATCGCGCAAGGTCCTGCTGAAAAAGTCGAGCGGCTGCCAAGCCCCGGCTACATGCTGCTCCACGACCGCCCCTATGGCCACATCTGACGCGTCAGTAGTGAGCGCTATGCAGGCCGTTGGGTCTGCATGTGCTAACAACGCAGCGTTTGCCAGGGCTGTTTTGACCTCAGAGAATGCTCGCTCTCGCTCCGGAGACCATTTGATCTTATTTTTGGGTTTTTGTTTTTTTAGTGCGGCATACAATGGTTGCATGAGCTGCGCTGCGCAGGGGAGGAAACTGTTATAAAAATTCACCATTCCCAAAAACTCCTGTAACGCCTTGACTGTTTGCGGCTGGGGAAAATTTGTTACCGCGCGCACTTTGTCAGGCAGCGGAACCGCTCCTTCTGGGGAGACGCGATGCCCCAAAAAATCAATCTGCGTCACCCCGAACTGACACTTCACTGGGTTGATTATTAACCCATGCTCTCCCAACCTCCGGAAAACTGCCGTGAGGTGGTTTTCGTGTTCGTCTTCGGATGCGCTGGCTACTAAGATGTCGTCCAGGTAGACGAATACGAAAGGGAGATCGCGCAACACCGCGTCCATCATGCGTAGGAACATCTGCGCAGCGCCTTTAAGCCCAAACGGCATGCGCAAAAACTCGAATAGGCCAAACGGAGTTATTACCGCTGTTTTGGGTATGTCCTCAGCGCGCACTGGGACTTGATGGTAGCCGCGGACCAAGTCTATCTTAGAAAAAACGTACGCCCCCGCCAAATGAACGGAAAAATCTTGGATATGCGGGATTGGGTAGCGGTCATGCGCTGTGGCGTTGTTCAACCTGCGGAAATCTCCGCAAGGTCGCCACGAGCCATCAGCTTTCGGGACCATGTGAAGCGGGGAAGCCCATGGGCTATTCGAACGCCCAACTTTTCCAGGTTGGCGAACTCTTCGCGCGCTATGGTCAGTTTAGCTGAATCCAAGCGCCGAGCTTTTGCAAAAACGGGCGGTCTGGTGGTAGTAATAAAATGTTCCACTCTGTGTTTAGCGACGGCTGCTGAAAATGTGGGAACCGTAAGTGCTGGGAACTGAGTGAGCAGTGTGTGGAACTTACCGCTTGCCGTTGCGACGTTGGCTTGTGCTGTGGGCGGGGTCACTCGGGCTGCACAGGGAATAGAGTAAAAAGAAAGTGCATTAACCAGGCGCCTGTTAGCAAGATCAACCAACAAACCATGTGAGCACAGAAAATCAGCCCCCAACATATTGAAACTCACTGCAGCTATAACAAAAGTCCACTCAAATGTACGGCCGTGTAGGGACAGAAGCAGGTTCCTCTCATCAAAGATCTTAATCTCCGAGCCGTTTGCTGCTGACGCCCCGTGACCTCCGGGACTCGCCAGCCGGTCAGCGGAGGTAGGCGTGATGAAACTCACTTGGGAGCCTGTGTCCACGAGGAATTGCCTCCCCGAACGCGCATCCGTCAAGTAGAGCAGCTTGTTCTCTTCACCGAGGGCCGCAGCTGCTACCGACCCCCGGTCTTGGCGTTTCCCGAGCGCTTGAACTGGCACAGTGGTATACACTTGCGTGCCTTCTCTGCAAAGCGGCGATGGTAGAAACAGAAGGTGTATCCTCCGCGATCGCCGCCGTCGTCGGTGGGTCTGCTACCTCCGTCTCTGGCCCCTCGCCGAACTCCGTCCCTGCCACGGTGGCCGCATGCTGTTTGCTGGCGTTTAGAATCCTGTGCGCCTCCTGGGCCAGCGCGCGGAAGTCCCGCTGGGCCAACAACGGTGAACTGGCCAGGGCCGCTCTCGTGGCCGACAGTAGGGTTCTCAGGAAAATGTGGGTGAAGATGAAGTCGTTGCCGTCTGAGCCCCTCAAGCTCAGCATGTTCTCCATCAGGTCAACGGGCGTGCCATCTCCCAAGTCGTTCAGAGCCAGGAGCCTCTCCGCTCTCTCCTGGACTGAGAGAGTGAAGCGCTGTATGAGCGCAGCCTTCAACCCGCTGTATTTGTCGTCGGCCGGTGGCTGCTCCACAAGGCTCTGCACATGCCGAGCCGTGCGGTTGTCGAGCTTGGCAATCACATAGTACAACTTCGTGTCATCTACCATTATCCTCCGGAGGGCGAACTGTGCTTTGACCAAATGGAACCAGGAGCACGGGTTGTCTCGCCAAAAGTCCGGTAGCTGGATGGTAGCGGCATACGATTGGCTGGGAGCTCCTGACCCGGCTGGCTCGGGGGAATTTCTTTCACTCATGATACGTCTTAGGGTCACCAGTGTGGAAAATGTGAAAATGACGAGGCAGAGTTTATCTCACGAGTCAGGTTTATTCACATCTTCCATCATCAGCAAAAACAGAGAAAGAGGAAGAAACCCAGACATTCGTCTTTTAAATACCTCAGGAACTTCAAAGCACACAGTCACATTGTCAAAGCACACAGTAACATTGTATTTAATCCTAAGTAACAATGCATCTTCTTTCAGATCTTAACACCTCCTCCCAAAGCCTCTGGCAGCCAGGAAAATCCCCCCAGGCCGTCTCTTTGCATACCAAAGACAAAGCTTTCACATCCTCCTGTTATCTCCAAAGAGACCCAGTTCTTTGTTCAATCTAAGATGTGAAGCCTAAAGTGGTATACATATGAAGCATGAAGTGATATACATATGTGTATATGTGTGCCACAGCCAACCACAATAATCAGAGAGTTCGGGAAAGTCCGCTTTGCTTGCTGAATGTGATCTGCAAGCGCGCGCTGAGCCTCGCGCACGTCCGCGTCGGGCGGGACATAAACAGCGGCCAGGATGAATGAAGCAAACTCACGCGGGGAATAAAATGGCTTGCAGTTGATGAATAAATATTCCAGAGCGGGAGAACAGTGTTGGGAGATCACAGTTACATCGGAGCACCAGTTGCTGTTGATGTAGAAGCAGACTCCTCCGCCTGTGGTCTTGCCGGAGAGCCCCGTGTCGCGGTCTGCACGAAACAGCTGAAATCCCTCGAGGAGGAGCACGCTGTCTGGTGTCTTTTCCTTGAGCCAGGTCTCAGTGAAGCAGAGGGCACACAAGGTGGAGAGGTCCTTAAATCGCATCAGCAGTCTCAGTTCATCTACCTTGTTATAAAGAGAATTGACGTTGGACAGAAAGACCCCAGGCAAGGCCGTGTGTGTGCCTCTCCTGCGAAGCCGCACGAGGGCGCCTGCTCGTCTTCCTCTCTTTCGCTGTCTCACTTTTTGGGCTAAAAAGTGAACCAGATCGGTGGCAGGAGCCAAAAAAACTGGGAGTAGGTCCGTGGGAGTGAAAGTCCTGATATTTAGTAGCTCTTCACGGGTGTAAGAGCAGGCAGACACACAATTGACGAACAAAAACAAACAAAAAAAAGCGCAGCGAAGCACCATGGCGACCATTGTGGGCGCCATCTTGGATCAAAAAAAAATAATGGCCGAGTCAATCACCAGATCTCAACCCAATCGAGCATGCATTTCACTTGCTCAAGACAAAACTTTAGGCAGAAAGACCCACAAACAAGCAACAACTGAAGACAGCTGCAGTAAAGGCCTGGCAAAGCATCACAAAGGAGGAAACCCAGCGTTTGGTGATGTCCATGGGTTCCAGACTTCAGGCAGTCATTGCCTGCAAATGATTCTCAACAAAATATTGTAAAGTAACATTTTACTTAGGGTTATGTTTATTTGTCCAATTACTTTTGAGCCCCTGAAATGAGGAGCGTTTGTATAAAAATAGCTACAATTCCTACATGTTTAATCATATATTTTTGTTCAACCCCTTGAATTAAACCTTAAAGTCTGCACTTCAATTCCGTTGTAGTTGTTTCATTTCAAATCCAATGTGGTGGCATGCAGAGCCCAAATCATGAAGATTGTGTCACTGTCCAAATATTTCTGGGCCTAACTGTATCTCTACTAAAGTTTTAATTTGTGCGGCTTTAAAATAGTCCCTGATATTTGGCAGCGCGAACCCACCTTTGTCTTTGTTTAGCTGTAGAGTTCTATATCTGATTCTAGGTCTCTTGCCCTGCCATATGAATCTTGAGATCCTTCTGTCCAGTTCTTGCCATGTTTTTTTGGGAGGTTCTACCGTTATTGTTTGGAAAATGTATAGAAGACGTGGAAGTATATTCATTTTGACTGCTTCAATTCTTTGTGCAGTACCCAAGAATGGTATCATATTCCATCTTGCTAGATCAGATTTTATTTTTGCCATCAATGGATCATAGTTTAGTGTTATAATTTTGTTGAGTTGTTTCGGGATATTGACCCCCAGATATTTCATAGATTCCATCTCCCAGTTAGTTTTGAGTTTGCTTAGTAAATATTGATTTGGGTCATAATTGAATGTTAAAACTTGGGTTTTATGCATGTTTAATTCGTACCCCGATACTCCATACGCTGAAAAAACTGAGATTAGTTCTGGAAAAGAGGTGTCCGGCTGCCCCAGGTATATTAAAATGTCATCGGCAAAGAGTGCTATTTTATGTTCCTTCTGACCAAGTGTAATACCTTGAATTTTTTGATTCTGTCTTATCCATTAGCTCAGAGGTTCTATGAAGATTGCAAAGAGCAGTGGAGAAAAGGGGCAGCCCTGACGACATCTTCTTTCCAGTTCAAAAGATGATGATAATTTCCCGTTAATCCTTATTTTAGCTGTTGTTTTTTTATATAATGCCTGGATAGTTCTAATGAAGTTATTATGAAAATTGAAACTGGATAAGATTCTATATAGGAAAGACCAGTCAACCGAATCAAATGCTTTTTCAGCATCTAATCCCAATAAGGCTGCATTTAAATTATATTTTTTTTTATATGATGAATTATGTGTAAAGTGCATCTAATGTTATCTTGTGTCTGTCTTTGTCTTATAAAACCTGTTTGGTCTAAATGAATTAAGTCTGTCAGTATATTTTCTAACCTTTTGGCAAGGATAGCGGTAAAAAGTTTATAGTCCTGATTTAACACACTGATTGGTCTGTAGTTGGAGCAGTCTAGTTTATCCTTTTCAGGTTTAGGTATGACTGCAATGACCCCTTCTCTCCAGGAGGGGGGATTTCCCCTGTGTGGAGGACATAGTTAAATGTTTTCAGGAGGAGAGGAGATAGTTGCTATTTAAAGGTTTTGTACCACTCTGCTGTATAGCCATCTGCTCCTGGGGATTTGTTAGCTTTAAGTTTCATAATTGCTTTTTCTAATTCTTTAGGTTGCATTTCTGACAGTAGTATTTTATTTTGTGACTCAGTAAGTTGGGGAAAATTTAATGTATTTAGGAAGGCTTCGGATGCGTTTTTGTGTTTTTTGAGGGAGTATAAGTTCTTGTAGTAATTCTCGAAGCTTTTAAGAATTTCCTGAATTATAAATTTTATTTCCTTTGAAACTGGGTCTCTGATTTTGTAGATTGCTCTCTCCGTTTGTTGTTTCCTCAATTTGTAGGCTAGTAATTTTGCCGATTTGCTACCTGTTTCATAGTATTTTTGTTTCAGAAATGTAAGTTTCTTCTGGATTTCTATTGTGCAGATCTCGTATATTTGTTTTTTAAATTTCCTTAATTTTGAGCGAGTCATTAGAATGAGTGTTGTCTTTGTGCTCTTTTTCTAATTTCTTAAGTTCTGACTCTAATGTGATTAGTTTTTCTTGTCTCAGTTTCTTTTGGGTTGCCAGTTTTGCAATAATCTTTCCCCTTATTACAGCTTTGCATGCATCCCACAGTATTAAAGGAGATACTTCTCCATTATCATTTTCTTCCAAATATCTGAGAATATGTGATTCCAATTCATCTTTCAGTGGTCCTTTTAGCACATTTGAATTTAACCTCCAAGAAAATGTATTATTTGTGTATTTTTGGATATTTAAGTCCATATCAATTGGACTGTGGTCAGAGAGATCCATCAGTCCTATTTTACATGTTTTTACTCTTCCAATGTCTCTATTAACCCCTTGCACTCTGGTCAATTTCCCTAAAAATGCAAAAAAAATAACGTACCCAAAGTAAATCAAAAGCTGTTCTTCAACCCTTTGCAGCATCTTCATGGGGTTGGTCTCATTTAAAAGAAAACACTTTGAATTTTTTGGCAAAACAGTCATAATCTCTCTAAGTGCTCCTGCCACTGAGTAACAGTCATCTAAACATACTGAACTTGATGAAAATAAATTTCGCCTGGGTGTTTTTTTGGATACAAATGCTTGCAAATAACACACAGCTGTCAGATCCGGCCTGGAAAATGCAACAGAAATGTAGAACCAAGTGTTATCCAGCTGAGGTCAAATGGCACAGTTTGGAAAAACGTCTGTAACTTTTGAATGATTCAATATAGAAGCTTCATCTTGGGCTCTAATGAAAGGTGAAGGGCTGTGTGTGTGTGTGTGTGTGTGGGGGGTTGTTTATTCATTCATGAATGAATGAATGAACAAACAAGCCCCCACACACAAAGAAGCATGCCACGTAAAAAATGTGTGGCTTTTTTTACAAGAAAAAATAACCTACGGTGCACTAAAAATTATACTAAAATATCTGTAATGTAGAAGATAACAACTCCCACCCCCACCCCCCCACCCCCCCTGCTACAGAGGAGGGACATCCCCCATTGCTACATGACGGACAGCGGTGACGGTGCGCTGCGGTCTACTACGCACAGTTGTACTAAAATATCTGCAATAATATCTGCAATCCGCTACAGAAGAGTAGCGGGGGCGGGGGGGGGGGCCTTCACGGTCCGGACGTGGCGCACGGACAGATCCGTCATGTGGCGATGACGCACAGTTGTAATTTACCGATCGGTCAAAAGTCATTTTGATTACAATTTTCAGAGATAAAGAATAATTTAGCTTATTGTGGTGACCCCCACAGCCTACAGGACAAGCAGAGCGCTCAGCTGGAGCAATTAGCAGAACAGTGAGATGTATGGACTGATATCAATAGGTAGAGAGGAATCCGGGTGCCAGTAATCCTGCTATTGATATGTGTGACTCTAATGCAAATGTCCATGCCTTCCTGCTGTTTACTGTGATGCTAATATGCCATGCATTCATTGTCTAGCTGGGTATATAAGTCGACTGCATATCGCTTGCTCTCTCTCTCTTTTTGACCACTCTCATTGCTGGTTGCTGACTAGAGACAGGGCTCGCTCCAGCGCACTGCCACCGCGCTGGGCGAGTCTCGTGATGGAGGATGAATAAAACACCCTTTTAAACTTCAGTTTGCCATGTCCGCCTGCACTTATTTTGTGCCTCCACACTGGTGACCCCGAAGAAAAGAACACCCTGGAGGGTGACTCCAACGACGAACGAATGCAGCTGCCTGACGCGAATGGACTGCCCTCCCTTCTGCCACACGGGAGACCTCGACGCAGAACCATCACCAGGCGAACAATCCTCCTGATTGAGATAAGCGGAAGGACCGGCTCTTACCCAAACAATCGACGATCAGTTGTTGTCGTATCAGCGGATTTGGACCTTCAAGGACAGTGCCCATGTGCCTTCTGCAAGCAAGAGAGATAGACTCTGGACTTGTTTATAAGTCACATGATTATAACATCTATCCACTGCCAGGAGGCGCCCTCTGCTGCTCACTAACAACTGTCACATCTACACTACACAATGCACCCAATTCACTTATACTGACTGAAGACATTCACTCACTGCTCTCTTTGTGTCATTGTGTGGATTATATTGTTTGCTAATTGTGCATTGAGAGTTTTTTTCTTGTAATCATAATATTGGTCATATATGAACTTTATTCTGATAAACAATGCTTTTTTCTCTCTCCTACTGTGTCCATCCTCCCCCCTCTGCCCTACTGTTCCCCTCCTGCTGACAGGCGCCTCCACGGCTCGCCGCGTCACTGAGAATGTCATTTATGACGTTTTCAGTGTCAAGTCAAATTCCTCGTATATTTACCTGTTATTTACTTGTAAATGTGCTTGGCAATAAACTTATGAACTTATTCTGATTCTGACCCCGGAGATCATCCACGACCAGGAAAGCCTCAGAAGCGTCATGGTGTGACCCCCGCCTGAGATTCTGGTTCTCCACGCTGAGACCTGCCGAGGGACAAAGCTCGTCCGTTCCCTCTTATCGCGCTGTGGATCCCAGAGACAGAGGATCGCCCACATCCTTCGCATCCACATGAGCGTGCGCGCACCGGGTCCTATCTCCACAATGACAACTCCAGTGCCGGACAGAAAACGCAGCGCTTGGACCAGAACGCACCGTGACCCGACACGAGCGAACGACAGCAACAGCCTGAACAGAGAAGACCATCGGCACCGACGCCGCTGATTTCCATCAAGCTCCCTGACCCTGACTCGCCTCGCGACAGCGGATCTGCCATGCACAGAAGCCCCGCACGCACACCGTGGGGTTATGAGAACAGCGCAGCTGGAAGGTACGTGGCCGCAGTGCGCGCTGCGCACCAGAGACAAGCCGGCTCTACAGACTTATAAATCATCCCCCGCTGCTGCGCGTGCCCGAGAACACTGCCAATCGTCACCCTTGGAACCTTCAGGACTGCCCACACACCTGGAGCAGACACGCAGCCCACACACAGGACTTTGTATGGGTCTCAGCCACGGCGCACGATGGGAATTCGGCCGTCTGCTGTCTCCAAGGGCTTTAGGGCTGCACCCACACCTAAAGCCAAACCACCAAGTCCTTCACACAGTGTCAGCTTCTGTTTTTCTTCACAGCCGCTACGCATCCTTGCAGGACCAAGTCGCGAGAAGAGTCAGAGACATTTTTTTTTTTCTTCTTCTCACAGCCGCTGTGGATCACCGCCACGTGCAACGGGAAAGCACCTCACCATCGTGGATCCACAGGCGATTTTTGCACGGCCCGGACAACTTTGCCGTCCCGGGCCGGCACTTGCTACCCCCACCCCCCGTCCTCCCCCTCCTCCTGCACAGGGCTTTTCCCGCAGCTCGCTTCCAAAGCCGGACGATCGACGCCTCAGCCCCCTGCTGAGCCCTCTGGGGGGGAGTGGTGTGGTGACCCCCACAGCCTACGGGACAAGCAGAGCGCTCAGCTGGAGCAATTAGCAGAACAGTGAGATGTATGGACTGATATCAATAGGTAGAGAGGAATCCGGGTGCCAGTAATCCTGCTATTGATATGTGTGACTCTAATGCAAATGTCCATGCCTTCCTGCTGTTTACTGTGATGCTAATATGCCATGCATGCATTGTCTAGCTGGGTATATAAGTCGACTGCATATCGCTTGCTCTCTCTCTCTTTTTGACCACTCTCATTGCTGGTTGCTGACTAGAGACAGGGCTCGCTCCAGCGCACTGCCACCGCGCTGGGCGAGTCTCGTGATGGAGGATGAATAAAACACCCTTTTAAACTTCAGTTCGTCGTGTCCGCCTGCACTTATTTTGTGCCTCCACATTATAACACTTACCTGTCCACAACAGCAGTGTCGCTGGCGAACTTCTCTTCCTCATTGTCAGATGAACATGACGCTGGTCCGCTTGTTACGGCTCGTGGTTCTGGTCATGCGACCTGGTCAAACCATAATTCCATTATTGCGGTTTTGCGCTTCCATGATTGCGGTTTTGGTGAACGATTTTTCAAAACAAATAAGAACAGTAGTAAGAAAAAAAGACTGGCGAACGCGTATGTGTCATCCAGCCTTACACAAAACAGATTTTACGCACGGGACGCATGCTTTCAAACTTCTGTGCTTCAATTGGCTCGCTGTATTCGCAGCCGTTGGTAGGCGGGGTCCTTCTTGCTAGGTTTTCAGTCATGGTTCTTCAAGGTTTCAGAACCCAATTCAAGGCTCTTATTAGTCGAATGAGAGGTCAATCACATCTAAACCAATCAAAGCACTCCTTTGGCTTTCTGTTCGCGGCTGTGTCTGTAGTGGAAGAACGGAAATGCAGCTTTTTGCACCCTCATGCGCCTAGGATGCAGAGACGTGACCGCCCGCGGTTACACCGGGAGTGCAAGAGGTTAAACATAAAAAAATAGTCAATCCTTGAGTATGATGAATGTGGTGCTGAGTAAATGTATAATCTTTTACACTGGGGTGAATTCCTCCACACGTCACAGATTCCCATTTCTTTTCGTAGCATCCGAGTTTTTCTACTTTGAGTGTTATTTTGATGTGGAGAATTACCTGATGCATCCCAGTATGGATCAGTCTTAGATGAAGTCTCCACCATATATCACTAAACCTTGGGCTTTAGTTATCATTAGGTCAAATACATTTTTATAAAATTTCCAGTTAGCCCCTGGAGATGCATATACATTCAGCAGGGTGATATCTTCTCCCTCTAGCCGACCAAGTACCATGCTAAAGCTCCCTTCTTTATCTTTGTGTTCTGAATTTTTACCTCCGCCAGGCCGAAAAGGCCAGGAGGAGGTTATGTTTTTGCCAGGGTTTGTGTGTTTGTCTGTCTGTCTGTTTGTCTGTTTGTCTGTTGGTTAGCAAGATAACTCAAAAAGTCTTGGACGGATTTGCATGAAACTTTCAGGCGTTGTTGGAAATGGTACAAGGAAGAACTGATTAAATTTTGGGGGTGATCCGGTTCACCGTGTGGATACAGAAATTTTTTTAAAGCATTTTTCAACACTGTGACATAGGGCCATTTTCAACATGTGCGCAGGCGCAATGGAGGCCGCTGGGCGTCGTGTCTGACCAACACAAACTCCGCCTTCTTCAACGTTTTAGCCACAAAAGCACGCGGAAAACACTGCTGGCCTCGGACCCCCAGCGTGCCTGTGCCAGCCATAGGCGCTGCGCACATTGCGCTGGTCGTCGTGTCTGACCAACACAAACTCCGCGTTCTTCAACGTTTTAGGCACAAAAGCACACGGAAAACACTACTGCCCTGGGCACGCCAGCGTGACTGCTTTTGCGCCACGCTGCAAAACCTGACACGGACACCTGTCCGCCGCCCCATTATTTGCCACAAATTCCCCGCCCAGCTATAGGCGCTGCGTAAAAACGACCTCTCTGCCGGGGAAGACTCTAAATTCTGTTTTGCCGCGGACCGCAACCCCAATATAATATAAAACCCACGGCAACCTGTCTAACCAATCTGCATCCGTCAGTGGAGGAGATGGACACACCAACACTTCAGTTTATTACCTCCGCCAAGGAGGCAATGCTTTTACAACCGTAAAACGGGGCTATAAGGGACGGCGGGGTAATATGGGACACTTTTCTAAATGTAATTCTGCTTTTTTAATTTTGCTTCCGCCTAGATTTGATGAAGGATTCATGGATATTTGACAATAACAACACAACTCAGCGTCCTGCTCAAAATAAAAAAAAGCAGAATTACATTTAAAACATTTCCCACAAAAGTGTCCCTTATTAACCCGCCGTCCCTTATAGCCCCATTTTTACACTACTGAACCACTAATCCTATCACTATCACATTGATTGTCATTCATTAATTGTCTGTTTATTGCACTGTCCATGTCAAATAAACAAATAATCATTGTGAATCCAATTGCTACTCATATCTTTTCATGCTCAGGGAATCTGAAAACGTACACACAAACACTGTGTGGGGGGAACTGTGCCGCTCGGCGGAGGTCTGCGCTCTCCGAGTGCTTTTCTAGTTTTAAACATAATTTTGGTTGAGATCGATGTTGCTACCCCCCTCCTCCTCCCTGACTTATATGAGGATGAAGAGATCAGTTTAAACCCTTGTCTATTAAGTTTAGTGTGCTCGAAGTCTGTTAGGCGGGTTTCCTGTAAAAATATTATTCCTGCTTTGTCTTTTTTCATTTTGCCAAGAATCTTGGATCTTTTAACTGGATTTAGGATCCCTTTTACATTATATGAGATTATTTTGGTTACACCCTGTTTCTCCATTGTGTTGTCTTATTTAGTATAACAGTGTAGTGGCCCTCTTTTATGCTACTCAGAAACTGAAAGAACATTAAGAACATAAAAAAACATTAAGAACATAGTATATAAAACTTTAAAACAAAAAACTGTCAAAAGGTCTTCCTGAGCTGAGGTCTTTTTAGTGACCTTAGAAGAGCCTTGCTGGTGCGCTGGCTCTGAGGGAAATTCCTCAAACTCTGTTACGTGTTGAGGGCCCTCTCTTACCCCTGTAAGTTGTCCCATGTTTTTAATGTGAATTTCAGATCCCAATCCGAACTTGTAATGATTTTTTTTTTTTTTATGCCTATACCCTATGAAATTGTGCGCAACCTCCCACCACCGTCACAGCAAACAATCACGTTAATACAGTATTTGTTAGTGTGGAGAGTTCATGTGGTTCATTGTCACATTTCTATTTCAACAAGTTTGGTTTTTTTTAAAGACTTACTTGTTTCTAATATTATGACTGTTCCATGAAATGTTTTACCACTTGCTGATTCTGCATCTCCTTTAATGTTTGTTACCTTGTAGGAGGAGGGTTGGATGCGCAGATTGACTAAAAATATCATTATTCCCTCCTGAAATCGTTCAGTTTTTCCTTATAGCCCTGGCGCTGGGTTTCCCGCTGCTGGCCCGTGGATTTTGAGGGTCTCTGTGTGCATCATGTTTGAGCCTTGATTCTTTCGATTGGGTCTGCTGCGGGTTTATACACCGTTACCGGGAGCCCTCTTCTCGCCATATCCCTTGTTGCTTCTTCCGCCGAGTTGCAGAGACACGTCTCTTCCCCGTAAAAAACCCGCAGCTTCGCCAGAAATGGAGTTTGAAAGCGCAGTTTCTTCTCTCTTAGTACCTTTTTAGTGTCGTTGTATTCCCAACGCTTTTTAAGGACCTCCGGGGCGTAGTCGTGCTCCACAAAAACTTTTCTTTCTTGGTGCATAAATCCTTTTTTCTGCCAAGCCAGTCTCAAAACCTCTTCTTTTGTTCTGAAGTTGGAAAACTTCACCACCACCAATTGCGGGGGCGCTTCCGCCGACGGCCTTGGGGCTAATGAACGGTGCGCCCTTTCTATCTTCAAGTCGGTGGATTGGGGAATTTCCAACTTCTCTCTCAGTATGGATTCCACACATGCAGCCATTGTGGTGAAACCGTCCTCGACTCCTTCTTTCAGACCATGAATTCTTATGTTGGCCCTTCTTAGTCTTCCTTCCTGGTCGGTTAGCTTAGCCTCCAGTCTTGTCTGTCGTTTGAGTAATTCCAGCACGGTTTCTTCCAGCCCTTTTATTCTTTCCTCCGCTTCCATGATTCGGTCCTCAGCCTGGTCCACTCTGTTGTTTGTCCTTTTTTTTTTTTCCACAATATCTTTATTGAACCTTTTTTTTTTTTTTTTAACAAACATGATACAAACAATCAAACACTAACACTAAAGTACTACAAAAAAAAAAATGCACTAAAAACACCAACAACCACCAACAAAATCAAGTCTTCAACAATGCTCCTCTGTTTAGTCTAGACAATCCAATACATAAGTATACATATTATGTTCACCAGTTTGGAATTTACAAGGTCCACACACATCATTCACCTTCTTCTTCAAGAGTTATGTTTAAATTTTTTACATAATCAATAAAAGGTCTCCATATATTCTCAAACACAATTTCCTTTGATTTTAGTATATATGTTATTCTTTCTAATGGAAGGTTTGTTAACATCTGTCTTAACCACTGAGTCACATCTGGTCTATGAGTCTTTTTCCATAATAGTGCAATACATTTTTTGGCATTAAGCAAACTGAGGTCTATGAATGTTCTTTCACTTTTATTAAAATTATGCTTTTCTGGGTACAGACCCAACAAAAACAGTTTAGGATTCAATATGATTTGTTTTGAGATTATTTTTTCAATTGTTACCCTCACCTCTTCCCAAAATATTCTTATTAATCTACATTCCCATAAACAATGAAATAGGGTTCCTTTACTTTCCATGCATTTTGTGCATGTATCTGGTATATTTTTGTTATATCTATTTAACTCCTCCGGTGTAACATACATCCGCATTAACCATTTGAAATGTATCAATTTAAGGCGTGCATTTATTGATTTGGTTTGAGCTTCTGTACAAGCCAATTCCCATTGTTCCTCTGAAATTTCAATTTGCAGATCTTCTTTCCAGTAGTTTAATCTTTTCAGTGAATTTTCACTTGAAGATAGTGTCAATGAGTTATAAAACTCTGAAATAATACCCTTTCTTTTACTATCTTTCATCATCATTTTTTCCAAGGATGAATAAATAGGTCGAGTGAGAGCTTTATTTTGATTTGATCGAATAAAGTTTCTAAGTTGAAGATATTTAAAAAAATGTGTTCTATTGAGATTAAATTTGATCCTCAGCTCTTCAAAAGACATTATGTTGTCTGCACATGGCAAATATAAATCCTGAATCTTTTGGTATCCCTTTTAAATTCCATACTTTAAATACAGCGTCCGCTCTCCCTGGTTTAAAATATTGATTACCCCATATTGGACTAAATTGTGACAATAACCGTGGTTCTTTTAAATAGTTTTTAGCTTCACACCATATTTTGATCATATGCTTTACAAATGGATTTTTAACTTGTTTTTGTAATTTTTTTGCCGAATCTGAGTATATGAATATGGGAAGAGGTAAAGGTAAATTGTATGATTCCATTTCAGTCCAGTGAGGGAGATCATTTGATGAAAAATAATATGTCATAGACCTCAGTTGTGCCGACCAATAATACAACATAAAATTTGGACATTTCAGACCTCCACGATCAAATGGTAAATATAATAAAGACAAACGTAATCTAGCCCTCCTGTTGTTCCATATAAATTCCACTAACTTTTTTTTTATTCTTGAGAATAGATCTAAAGGTGGTGATAAGGGAATGTATTGAAATAAATAAAGTATTTTAGGTAAAATATTACTTTTAAGTATATTGATTCTCCCGATCATCGACATTGGTAGTGACATCCATCTCTGAGTTAACTCACTGATATCTGACATTAAGGCTTCATAGTTGACACTGGCGACTGATTCTAGCTTAGGCATAATTTGGATTCCTAAATATTTAAACTGATTTACAACATTGAATTGATTTACCTCAGGGGCTGGGTAATTTCTCTGGGTCTCATTTAGCATTAATATTGAAGATTTAGTTTTATTTATTTTATATCCTGATATTTCCCCAAAATTCTTTATTAAATTCAACAAGGTTGGAATTGATTTTTTTAGATTCGACATAAACAAAATTATATCATCGGCGTACAGGGAGATTTTATGTTCTGTTGGTCCAACTTTAATTCCATATATTTGTGAATGTAAACATATCGCTATCGCTAAAGGTTCAATTGCCATAGTAAACAGTAAAGGTGAAAGTGGACAGCCTTGTCGACATCCTCTATTGATTTTTATTGGTTTTGAAATATTGTTATTTGTTAGGATTTCCGCTGTAGCATTATTGTATATTATTTGAACCCATTTTATGAAATTATTTCCAAGTCCAAACCTTTGTAGGACTTCAAAAAGAAAGGGCCATTCAACTCTATCAAAGGCCTTTTCGGCGTCCAATGATAGGAGAGCTGTATCCGGTGCTTCTTTATTAAAATAAATAATATTAAATAGTCTTCTTACATTATGGAAGCCTTGTCTACCCTTTATAAAGCCATTCTGATCTCGATTAATAATATTTGGTAAAATTTCTTGTATTCGTCTTGCTAAAATTTTACAGATTATCTTAAGGTCGGCGTTTAATAGGCTTATTGGTCTCATATTTTCACATTTATTAGAGGGCTTACCTGGTTTTGGCAGCAGTATAATTAAGGCATTATTTATGTATGATGGTAAATTATTATTTTGAAATGCTTCTAAAACCATTTCCAAAAAAGGTTTTATTAATTTATTCTTAAATTTTTTATAAAGGTCAACTGGAAGACCATCTGGTCCTGCACTTTTTCCTGATTTCATATTATCAATGGCTAGCCCAACTTCTTCTTGACTAATTTTAGACTCCAATATCTCCCTGTTTTCATTTGGAATACACGGTATAGATAGTTCGTTCAAAAACCCATTTAGTTTTGTTAAATCAGGTTCATTTTTGGTATCATTTCTCTCCATATATCTAACAATCTCAATTCTTTCATAAAATGATTAATAGTCATCCTACATCCAATGTGCGTACAATCCAGTCCTGTTGATCTATCCACACCTGGATTCAATGTACAATTAAAATCCCCTGCTATTATATGTTGCCCTGTAAGTGATGATAAGATGAGAAATAAATTAGCAAAGAACTTCTGATCATCTATATTGGGACCATATAAGTTCACAAGATTTATATTTTCTAATAGCAAAGAACCTTGAATGATTACATATCTTCCAAATTTGTCTCCAATTACATTTTTCACTTGAAAAGGAACTGATTTATGTATGAGAGTCATAACTCCCCTGGCTCGGGATGAAAATGAAGAGGTGAATACACTTCCCTGCCATCTACTCCTAATTCTTTTAACATCCTCCTCTATCAGATGAGTTTCTTGTAAAAACACAATTCTTGAACCCATGTCCTTTATTTTATTCATAACTTGTTTAAGTTTTTTTAAATTTTGTAGACCTCTGCAATTCCATGAAGTTAAATTAAGATTAACACTTTGGTCCATGATCAATAGAGAGTTTGGGATTACCTTGCAGTGTAAACATGCTCATACAGAGAAGCAAAAACATGAGTGGTTGAACATTCATCCTACAAACTACACACAAACAAATTTCCCCTTCCCACACTTGTGGCAAACCCCCCAAAATCAAAAGAAAAATTCTGTCTCCCGATATAGCCATCGACCGTTCCACACCCACGGGGAACAGCCTAAGCCACTCCTTCTTCATCCTCCCAATCACCCTAACTCTACTGCTTTTAATGACGTAACATTAACTCTCCTCTGTAGTTTTCCAACTTAACTCCAAAATTTTTAACAACTTTGTACATCATAGTTTTTTTTTGTTTGTTTGTTTTGTTTTTGTTTTGTTTTTTTAATATATAATACAATCTATATTTTGTAAACTTACTATTTACTTCAAGTCAGTCAGATGCCTGTGCAAATGCTTAATTATTCTACCTTATATTTTGTTCATGCTTAGCTCCCACCAGTCTCTTCTTCTTCTTTGATCTTCTTGATGAACTCCTGCGCCTCCTCTGGGGTCTTGAAGATGTGGGTTCTGCCCTCATACGTGGTCAGCAGTCTCGCAGGATAGATTACACCATGACGAATCCCAAGGTTGCGCAGCTCCTTACGTACGGGATCAAACTGCTTCCTCAATTGCTGGATTCCTGTGGCCAAATCTGGGTAGAACCGCACCTGCTGGTCCTGGTGTTTAAGCTCTCCTTTAGCACGTGCAGCGTTGAAGATCTTCATCCTGTCTCTGTTGCTAAGAAACTTCATAATTAAGGTCCTCGGCGGTCCCTTATCTCTCCGTGGGCCAATACGATGT
Organism: Pholidichthys leucotaenia; assembly: GCA_020510985.1. Classification (NCBI taxonomy): domain Eukaryota; kingdom Metazoa; phylum Chordata; class Actinopteri; order Cichliformes; family Pholidichthyidae; genus Pholidichthys; species Pholidichthys leucotaenia. The sequence goes on along the minus strand of CM035839.1, from coordinate 226,711,216 downwards.
GCTTTTTCCAGAACCACTGCTGATTGCAACTCCTCGCTGCCCAGCACCTCCGGAATCCACTTTTCCAGAAAGGAACATACGTCCCGACCTTCTGATTCCTCTGGAAGACCCACCAGCCTCAAATTATTCTGTCTCGACCGAGATTCCAAATCCAAAATATTATCTTCCAGAGATTTATTTTTTTTTTCCAAAGTGCGCACCTTTAATTGAAGACGGGTGACGTCATCTTCAGCACTAGCGAGACGGAGCTCCATCTGCGCCGTTCGTTCTACACAGTCACCCAATTCCTTTCTTATTCCTTCCAACGCTGTCATAATCCCATCAAATCTAGAGGAAAAGTCCGCTCTCATTGAACTCATGGCAGCCATCAGCGCATCTGCGCCATTCCCTGCAGAAATCGCACCGTTGCCAGCCTCCTCCGCCATATATGGAGTTTTGTTTGCTGCGTCACAGACCTGAAAGTCCGTTAATTTGGACTGTTTCGGCGGCTCGCTTTTTCCTTTTCCTGGTTTTCCAGCCTTAGGCTTCGCCGACATATCCTCGCCCAAATGCTGGGATACGTTCTGTCCCAAATGAGAGAGTTATTTGCCGATTTTTTTCTCCAGGAGCAGAGCAGAGCGAGACACGTCCGTCCTACGTGGCAGCCATAACCGGAAGTGTTGTTTGTCCTTTTTATTTCGTCTTTAATTTCACGAAATTCGGCCCAACACTCTCGACGAAATTCTCTTAATTCTTGAATTATCGTTTTTAAGCTAACCGTGTTGCTAGCCTCATTCAGCTCCTCTGTTTCCGAGTGGATGTTATCCTCCAGGTCAGATTCTCCAGCCGATGCGCGTCTTGGCCTGGCAAATGTCGATCTCTTCTGTTTTCCTTTAGGCGTAATGACTTTGTCTTTTGATTTTCACTCTTCCAAAAATCCGTTAAATCTGTTTTTCAAGGTATTTTCACAGATGGGGTCTTGGAGCTTCAGCGTTAAGCTGCTATCACCATGGTGTCCAGACCGGAAGTCAGATAAATTCTAATACAGAACATATTGTAGTACTTTTATTCCTTGAAGTCTTAGTACCTAGTATGGAATTTAATTTTTTTGAATAACGTGTTTGTTATTTTTCACACTGATACAATGTATCGAGAATATAATTGACTTCATTGAATAAGTAAATATGTCTTTATAATTACTATGTTTACTCTTTGAAACCCATCTTTAAGAAAACACCTAAATGACTCAGTCAGAGCCATTATTCTCATGCGATTAAACCACTCTGTACTCATTTAAGATAAACTGAATTGGCTGGGTTTCAGTATGTGATTGGTGTCTCCCTTGAGGAAGCGTTAAAACAGGAAAGAAATGCATACCAAAACTAAAAGGGATCCTTGAACTCACAATAAGACCGAAAATAGAATAAATTCGGTGAGTCATGGGAAATTTAACCCTTAATATTAAAGATGATTCTGGGAGAAAGAGGTAGTGAAAATGAGGGAAGCCCTTCATTATACGTTTCCTTTCCCCTTCAGCTGACCACACTGTGAGGCCCCAAGAGGAGCTCAGCTTGTTTCAGTACAGTGTTACATCCCCTGACCAGTTTATTGGTATTTAGATATAGAGATGTACTTTATTGATCCCAAACTGGGAAATGACAGTTTACGTTTTTCATGTAAAATGTATCATTTAGGTGAAAAAGGAACGGATATAGATTTGTACTGCTAAATTATGACATTCAGTGAACCTATGATTCTTCATAGATTTTGACTGTTTTCTTATGAATTTTTATATCTTTTGATAAATCTTTGACTTTTATCATATCAGCCTTATTCCTAGGCCCCATGATGCCTTGCGTGAATTAGGGTAGCAACTTCCGGTACTAGTGTAGAACGTATTGTTGTCACTGAAACGAGAGACTTTTCCTTGTTAAAAAACAATGATTTTGGCATCAAAAATGCGGGAACACAGCGTTTTGCACCTCAAAAACAGTAATATAGTCCGGTCTGGACGCCATGGCGACTGCAGCTTAACACTGAAGCTCTCAGACCCAATCCAGGATAACACCTTGAAAATCAAACTTAACGGATTTTTGGAGGAGTGAAAATCAAAAGACAAAATCATCATGTCTAAAGGAAAACAGAAGAAACTGAAATTCTCCAGGCCAGGACACGTATCGGCCGGAGAATCTGAACTGGAAGATCTCCGTTCAGAAGACGAGGAACTGGTGATAGCTAACAAAAGGGTTAGCCTGAAATCACTATTTGAGGAGCTACGACGATTTCGCCGAGAAGTTACGGCCGAATTTCGGGAATTCAGAGAAGAATTGAAAAGGACAAACAGCAGAGTGGACCAGGCCGAGAACCGAATCTTGGAAACAGAGGATCGAATAAAAGTGCTCGAAGATTCTGTGCTAGACCTACGCAAAAGACAAGCAGCTATAGAGGCTAAGCTAACCGACCAAGAAGGAAAACAAAGAAGAGACAACATAAGAATTCATGGTCTGATAGAAGGAACCGAAAATGGTTTTAACTCAATGGCAGAATGCGTGGAATCCTTACTAAGAGAGAAATTGGATATTCCACAAACCACCGACTTGAAGATAGAAAAGGCACATCGTTCATTAGCCGCTAGGCCGGCGGCGGAAGTGCCCCCACGTTCGGTGTTGGTAAGATTTTCCAATTTCAAAATAAAACAAGAGATTGTAAGACTGGCCTGGCAGAAAAAAGGATTTATGCACCAGGAGAGAAAAGTCTACGTGGAACACGATTACGCCCCGGAGGTCCTTAAAAAGCGCAGGGAATACAATGACGCGAAAAAGGTGTTAAGAGAGAAGAAATTGCGCTTTCAGACACCATTTCCTGCGAAGTTAAGGGTCTTCTACGGCGATGAAACGTGTCTCTATAATTCGGCGGAAGAAGCAACAGCTGACATGGCGAAAAGAGGGCTCCCGGTAACGGTATTTAAACCCGCAGCAGACCCGAGTGAGAAGATCAAAGCGCAAACATGGACAACACAAAGACCCTCAAAATCCACGGACCAGCAGCGGGAAACCCAGCACCAGAGCGTCGCGGATAAACTATCCGTTTTCAGGTTGGAATAGCGACCTTTTTTTTTTTTTTTCTTTTCTCTTGAATCAATCCGCACATCCAACCCCCCTCATACAAGGTAACAAACATTAAAGGAGATGCATATTCAGCATGTGGTAAAACATTTCATGGAACAATCATATTATTTGAAACAAATAAGTCTTTGTAATAAAAAAAAAAAAACTTGTTAAAATAGAAATGTGACAATAATCCACATGTTCTCCTCATACTAACAAATACTGTTTGTGCGTGAATGTTTGATGTGATGGGGGTGGGAGGGTGCACACAATTTCACAGGGTTTAGGCATAAAAGGAAAAAAAAAAATCATTACAAGTTTGGATTGGGTTTTGAAACTCACGTTAAAAGCATGGGACTACTTTCAGTGGTAAGAGAGGGCCCTCAACACGTAACAGAGTTTGAGGAATTTCCCTCAGGGCCTTCACTCCATCAAGGCTCTTACAGGGTCTTTAAAAAGACCTCAGCTCAGGAAGTTCTTATGACAGCTTTTTGTTTTAAAGTTTTTTACACTATGTTCTTAATGTTTTTCTTGTTTTTAATGTTCTTTCAGTTTCTGAGTAGCACAAAAGAGGGCCACCACACAGTTATACTAAACAAAACAACACAATGGAGAAACAGGGTGTAACCAAAATAATTTCATATAATGTAAAAGGAATCCTGAATCCAGTTAAAAGATCCAAGATTCTAGGCAAAATGAAAAAAGACAAAGCAGGAATAATATTTTTACAAGAAACCCACCTAACAGATGTGGAACACAATAAACTCAGTAGACAAGGGTTTAAAATGATCTCTTCATCTTCATATAAATCAGGGAGGAGGAGGGGAGTAGCGACATTGATATCAACCAAAATTACATTTGAAAAAAAATCAGAACACAAAGATAAAGAAGGGAGATACAGTTTGGTAACTGGGCGGCTAGAGGGAGAAGATATCACCCTGCTGAATGTGTATGCTCCCCCAGGGGCTAACTGGAAATTTTATAAAAATGTATTCGACCTAATGATAACTAAAGCTCAAGGTTTAGTGATATGTGGTGGGGACTTCAATCTTAGACTGAATCCATACTGGGATGCTTCTGGTAATTCCCCACATCAAAATAACACCCAAAACAGGAAGACTCGGATGCTACTAAAAGAATTGGGAATCTGTGACGTGTGGAGGGAACTCAACCCCAGTGTAAAAGACTATACATTTTACTCAACTCCACATTCATCTTACTCAAGGATTGACTATTTTTTTATGTTTAATAGAGACATTGGAAGAGTAAAAACATGTAAAATAGGACTGATGGATCTCTCCGACCACAGTCCGATCTACATGGACTTAAATATCCAAAAATACACAAATAATACATTTTCTTGGAGGTTAAATTCAAATGTCCTGAAAGGACCATTGAAAGATGAATTGGAATCAGATATTCTCAGATATTTGGAAGATAACGATAATGGAGAAGTATCCCCTTTAATACTGTGGGATGCATGCAAAGCTGTAATAAGAGGAAAGATTATTGCAAAACTGGCAACCCAAAAGAAACTAAGACAAGAAAAACTATCCACATTAGAGTCAGAACTTAGGAACCTAGAAAAAGAACATAAAGGCAACACTCATTCTACTGACTTGCTCAAGATTAAGGAAATTAAAAACCAAATAAATGAGATCTACACAATAGAAATCCAGAAGAAACTTACATTTCTGAAACAAAAATACTATGAAGCAGGCAGTAAATCGGCAAAATTGCTAGCCTATAAATTGAGGAAACATCAAACAGAAAGAGCAATCTACAAAATCAGAGACCCAGTATCAAAGGAAATAAAATTCAGAATTCAGGATATTCTTAAAAACTTCGAGAATTACTATAAGAACTTATACTCCCACAAAAAACATAAAAACGCATCCGAGGCATTCCTAAACACATTAAACCTTCCCCAACTTACGGAGTCACAAAATAAAACACTACTGTCAGAAATACATCCTAAAGAATTGGAAAAAGCAATTATGAAACTTAAAGCTAACAAATCCCCAGGAGCTGATGGCTATACAGCAGAGTGGTACAAAACCTTTAAACAGCAACTATCTCCTCTCCTCCTGAAAACATTTAATTATGTCCTCCACACAGGGGAAATCCCCCCCTCCTGGAGAGAAGGGGTCATTGCAGTTATACCTAAACCTGAAAAGGATAAACTAGAATGCTCCAACTACAGACCAATCAGTGTACTAAATCAGGACTATAAGCTTTTTACCATTATCCTTGCCAAAAGGTTAGAAAATATACTGACAGACCTAATTCATTTAGACCAAACAGGTTTTATAAGACAAAGACAGACACAAGACAACATTCGACGCACTTTACACATAATTCATCATATAAAAAAATATAACTTAAATGCAGTCATATTGGGATTAGATGCTGAAAAAGCATTCGATTCGGTTGACTGGTCTTTTCTATATAGAATCTTATCCAGTTTCAATTTTCATAACAACTTCATTAGAACTATACAGGCATTATATAAAAAACCAACAGCTAAAATAAGGATTAACGGTATTTTATCATCTTCTTTTGAACTGGAAAGAGGATGTCGTCAGGGCTGCCCCCTGTTTCCACTGCTCTTTGCAATCTTCATAGAACCTCTGAGCCAATGGATAAGACAATACCAAAAAATTCAAGGTATTACACTTGGTCAGAAGGAACATAAAATAGCACTCTTTGCTGATGACATTTTAATATACCTAGGGCAGCCGAACACTTCTTTACCAGAACTAACCTCAGTTTTTTCAGAGTATGGAGATTTATCAGGGTACAAATTAAACATGCATAAAACCCAAGTTTTAACATTCAACTATGACCCAAATCATTATTCACTAAGCAAACTCAAAACTAACTGGGAGTCGGAATCTATGAAATATCTGGGGGTCAATATCCCGAAACAACTCAACAAAATTATATCACTAAACTATGATCCACTGGTGACAAAAATAAAATCTGACCTAGCAAGATGGAATATGATACCATTCTTGGGTACTGCACAAAGAATTGAAGCAGTCAAAATGAATATACTTCCACGTCTTCTATACCTTTTCCAAACAATACCGGTAGAACCTCCCAAAAAAACATGGCAGGAGCTGGACAGAAGGATCTCAAGATTCATATGGCAGGGCAAGAGACCTAGAATCAGATATAGAACCCTACAGCTAAACAAAGACAAAGGTGGGCTCGCGCTGCCAAATATTAGGGACTACTTTAAAGCCGCACAAATTAAAACTTTAGTAGAGATATGTAACCCAGTCTACACTGCACAATGGAAGGAGATGGAATGCCAAATAACAAGTGACATCCCCCTACAGGCGATAATAGGGAACAATGCCTTACCTAAGCTTTTGAATAACACTAACCCGTGGATAGAGACCCCGCTAAAAATTTGGTTTAAGATAGTCAGAGAGAATCAAACTAAAGAGCCCTATCGACTTCTGCAATGGATTGCCTATGATCAGGACTTTACTCCTAATAAAACAGACACCAGATTTAAAAAGTGGAAGGAGAAAGGGCTGATAAAATATTACGATTTTTTTAAAGGGCAAATCTTAAGAAGTTTTGAAGATTTGAAAAAACAAGGCCTAATAAATCAAGACCTTTTCAGGTTCTTTCAGTTTAGACACCACATAAACAATATACTTAAAAAGGAGGTTTTGGAAAGGGCCCAGTCAGGTGTTCTGAAGGTCTTCTTAATGGCATATAAAGGGATCCCAGGGATCAGATACATTTCTAAAATATACCAAGGTCTTCAAGACTTAAAAGGAGACAACACATCTTATATAAAAGAGAGATGGGAAAAAGAGGGGAATTTCACTTTACAACTGGAAATATGGGAAAAGCTAAATAAACAGCAATGGAAAAGTACCTCATCCCTGCAGTGGAGAGAATTTGGATGGAAAAACTTGGCAAGATTTTTCAGAACACCTGCACAAAACAAATTTACCCATAAGGGATTGAACTGTTGGCGCTTGTGTGGTGAAAAGACTGCAAATCATTTTCATGTGTTTTGGTCATGCCCAGTTATCCACCAATATTGGACCAAGGTACAGACAATATTGGGGAAAATATTCAAAATTACAGTTCCCTCTTCTTTTGTAACTTTGTATTTGGGTTTACTACCGGACTCACTGGAAAGACGAGGAGAAAAATACTTATTCAATGTTTTAATATTGGCAAGCAAAAAAGCTCTAACTAAAAAATGGATGTTGAAGGACTGTCCTACACCTGAAGATTGGACTAACGTGATCCAAGACATTTACTCGATGGAAAAGTTGACATTCGCACTGAGACAGGACATGGATGGGTTCATGAACTTTTGGCAACCCTGGACCGCATATGTGTCTTCCATTAGATCTAATCTTTGACAAATACCATTTCAATAATGGTTCCGCTCTTTGTTCCAACGCTACTCAGATGCTCTTTTATCTTTATTTACTTACTTTTTCTTTTTGTTTGTTTTTTACTGGTTTGTTTGTTTTTTTTTATTTGTTTTTTGTTTTTTTTTCTCTTTAATTTCACTTTTTCTTTCACTTTAAAAAAAAAAAAGGGGGTGTTGTAAGAATTAATCTTCCAATGTTGTCAGATATCAGAAAATAAGGGAACATGTGATGAAAATGTAAACAATGCATTGCTGTAACGACCTGTATACCCTTTACAAAAACTTAAATAAAAAAACAAAAAACAAAACAGTAATATAATCATACCACATACCACGACTATGGAGGAATGAGAAGATGACCTTAAAAAGTGGCCAGTAGCTCCGTTAGTTAGCTCCGCTGCTAACATGCTAACGCTGTAAACAAATAAAAGCTCTGAGATATATCAGTGTTTCTACCGCAATAAAGTTGGCTGCATTTTGTTGAAATACTGTATGTTGGACATAATCAAATTTACGTCAGAGCAGATGTAGAGTCTAGTCAGAGCCACAAAGAACCACAACACCGTGCTTAGGTGTTTTAAATTAAGGGTAAAACGTCAGATCTGTGACATTCATACAGTACAAGTGAAAACATACCTGGCTCTTGTCTTGGTGTCTGTCCTGTGTCTGTACCACCGATCACACAAACAATCCTTTAGTTTTCAGTGCATGATCTACTCATTGCTGTTGAAGCCACAGATTTAGCTGTGCTTATCTGTGAGGAGTCTCACACCACCACCAACAGCAGAAAGTACCAGAACTACACAAAAACATTCAACATACAAAATCTACAAGTGCTGAAATTAGCTGCCACTTCAGTGCAAAACACGTATGTGGACTAAACATTAAAATGAATTTGAAAAACTTCAAAAAATGCTATTTTAAATGCCCCTGCTACTCCACTCTTACTGACTGCCAGGTCAGCCAAAACCGGAAGCTCCGCCCATAACTGTTCCTACAGCGGCACCCCCAGGAATAAGGTGGATAAATTTGAATCTTTTTCTCTGTAAATTTGCTTTTTTCACATAAATTTGTGAATTTACACTCGCTTTCCACATATATGTGATGTCATTCTGGCAATTTTTTTGTTTTGTTTTGGCTGTAATTCCCGGGTAGATTGGGCTGCTAGCCTTAGATTGGCTGTTCATGCTGGATTTTTTTTTTTTTTTTAGTCATCACACCTAGAATGCCTAGCATTAGCTAGGCAGTGACAGAGCCTATCACTGTCTATCACATACTTTCTGTATGTATGTTCTGTCTTCTCCCATGTTCCTATAGTCAGATCATCTGCAACATTTGAACGTATACAGTGGTGTGGAAAAAGTGTTTGCCCCTTCCTGATTTCTTGTCGTTTTGTGTCACACTTAAATGTTTCAGATCATCAAACAAATTTAAATATTAGACAAAGATAACACAAGTAAACATAAAATGCAGTTTTAAAATGAAGGTGTTTATTATTAAAGGAAAAAAAAACAACCCTCCAAACCTGCATGGCTCTGTGCGAAAAAGTGATTGCCAACTAAACTTAATAACTAGTTGGGCCACCCTTAGCAGCAACAACTGCAATCAAGCCTTTGCGATAACTGGCAATGAGTCTTTTACAATGCTGTGGAGGAATTTTGGCCCACTCATCTTTGCAGAATTGCTTTAATTCAGCCACATTGGAGGGTTTTCGAGCATGAACCGCCTTTTCAAGGTCATGCCACAGCATCTCAATGGGATTCAGATCAGGACTTTGACTAGGCCACTCCAAAGTCTTCATTTTGGTTTTCTTAAGCCATTCAGAAGTGAACTTGCTGGTGTGTTTTGGATCATTGTCCTGCTGCAGAACCAAAGTTCACTTCAGCTTGAGGTCACGAACAGATGGCTGGACATTCTCCTTCAGGATTTTTTGGTAGACAGCAGAATTCATGGTTCCATTTACAATAGTGAGTCTTCCAGTTCCTGAAGCAGCAAAACAGACCCAGACCATCACACTACCACCACCATATTTTACTGTTGGTATGATGTTCCTTTTCTGAAATGCTGTGTTACTTTTACGCCAGATGCAATAGGACACACACCTTCCAAAAAGTTCAACTTTTGTCTTGTCAGTCCACAGAATATTTTCCCAAAAGTCTTGGATCATCAAGATGTTTTCTGGCAAAACTGAGACGAGCCTTTATGTTCTTTTTACACAGGTTTTCGTCTTGGAACTCTGCCATGCTGGCCATGTTTTTCCAGTCTCTTTCTTATGGTGGAGTCATGAACACTGACCTTAACTGAAGCAAGTGAGGCCTGAAGTTCTTTGGATGTTGTTTTGGGGTCTTTTGTGACCTCTTGGATGAGTTGTTGCTGTGCTCTTGAGGTAATTTTGGTCAGCCGGCCACTCCTGGGGTTCACCACTGTTCCATGTTTTCGCCATTTGTGGATAATGGTTCTCACTGTAGTTTGCTGGAATCCCAAAGCTTTAGAAATCACTTTATAACCTCTTCCAGACTGATAGATCTCAGTTACTTTGTCATTTGTTCCTGAATTTCTTTTGATCGCAGCATGATGTCTAGCTTTTGAGGATCTTTTAGTCTATTTCACTTTGTCAGGCAGGTCCTATTTAAGTGATTTCTTGATTGAGAACAGTTGTGGCAGTAATCAGGCCTGGGTGTGGCTAGAGAAATTGAACTCAGCTTTCCAAAGATGTGATAAACCACAGTTAATTTAGTGTGTGTGTGGGGGGGGCAATCACTTTTTCACACAGGGCCATGTAAGTTTGGATTTTTTTTACCCATAATAATAAACACCTTCATTTAAAAACTGCATTTTATGTTTACTTGTGTTATCTTTCTCTAATATTTAAATTTGTTTGATGATCTGAAACATTTAAGTGTGACAAACATACAAAAAATGAGAAATTAGGAGGGGGCAAACACTTTTTCACACTACAGTATGTCATTCTTCGACATTATTTTAGCTTATTTCAGTATTCATAGTTTTAAGATGACATCACACGGCTGCCAGTCGCTATATGGGTGGCCATGTTGGGAGGGAAGCTGTAGGTGATTCTGTTTCATTAAAGCTGAAAATTATGTAAATGTAATGCACTACTGTGGAATAATTGGTTGTACAAACACTGGTGGGAAGGAGAAAGTGTTTTCTTATCGATTATCTGCAATTACTTTGAGCCAAGGCGAGGCAACTCAGGAACTATCAGAGAAACGGAGGAGAATTTGGCTTTCTCGTATTAGTATTAGTAGAGCTGACGTGACCACGCCTTCCTTCTATTCCAACTTGCGGGTGCTCTGACCATTTTGTAATAGGTTTGTAGAAATAATTGATTAATAACATTGTTGAAGAGTCTGTGATGTCCTGTGGACATTTTCATAGATAAGCTCTCTGTTCTGATCAGCTCACACACACACACACACACACACACACACACACACACACACACACACACACACACACACACACAGCGAGCTAAACAAATGTACTTGTTTGTCTAATGGGACCTATCAGGGATCCGAGCCAACTTAAGTGTCACACTTTCAAGCTACAGAATAATATGAAGATCCAAATCATTATTTAGCCCTCCTTGCCAAGTTCTTACCTTTGACTGCAGTCTGTAAAATCAGCTGTGTCCACACAGGCGAGACAGAACATGTCTCCTTGTGCTCAGCTACATAGATGCTTCGAATCATTCCTCCGTACAGACCACACCTGGATCCTGCTCACCTCCTGTTTCCTTTCCGATGAAAGAAGGCTCCAAAGTAGGAGAAAAACAACACAACTTTATCCTCGAGGCTGCTGGCAGGAAACCAGCAAAGCCGGGACATGCCGTGCTGGAACAAGCTAGCTGCTAAAGCTAACCTTAGCTGGAGTTAAGGCTTTTCGAGAACGATGCTGAGATCCAGACTTCACCAACATTTAAGTGTCATTCGCTTGGGAAGTCTTAATTCTTCTGAACAACAACTGAAGTAAATGATGGAGTAGTAACCCAAGGTTTGCTGTTCTGATGCCAAAATGTCAGAACACCGGCTAATTAGCCTGTGGCTTTGAGGATTATTACAAGTAGCTGGGAGTCTACAAATCAACTGCTTATTGTTATCAATAAGGGATAACAATTAGACACCAAGACAGCGGTCTAACTTCATCTGAAAGCACCTGGACAGGCGAGTGTGCGGAATGAAGCCAGCCTTTAGCTAATACTAAATCAAATTACATCACATTCAAAAAACTGAAAGCAAAAACAGAGAAAAACAAACAGGAGAAATTAAGTTGGGGGCTCTGTGAATAATTTATGGGCTGATGTGGATAAACATGCATGATAAGTGTTATGAAGATCAAAAATTGTATTTAGCTTTGTACATGTCTGGATAGGTGATGCTAGCCCACTTCTCCAGTCTTTTGGCCAGTTTTGCTTTGGAATGAGATAGGGGGCCTGCTTCTCAGTTAAAACTAATTTGTCATCATACCACTGTCTGTCATTATCGAGAGTTTCATAATAAATTTCAGAAGTTTTCACTTTTTTTGTTCTATTTTACAACATGATTATCCCCCCAAAATGGCCGGTGAGCCCGCCAGAAGTCATGTGATCGAAAACTAGCCCCTTGACCAGTGGTGGTTAGCTGTTGTTAGCACAGTTAGCTGTTCACACACTCAGGGTTGTACTACAGGAGCCAGTGCTATCCTGTTCACCGCTCACACCATGCACCGCTGTCTCCATTAATGCTTTATTTGGGCTTTCACATTCTCATATTCTGCCAATTTTTGTATTAGTTCATTCAGACTGGTCTGTAGGTCTGTACACAGTAAGTTCACGACTTAGAAAAATATGAAGGAAAAAAAAATGTTGCTATACTGGAGGTTGCACTCTCTAGGCCCTATTACAGTCAAGTCAAGTCAACTTTATTTACATAGCAGATTTCATATGCCATGCATAGACTCAATGTGCTTTAAGGCAATAGATCAACAAAAATAGCACATACAAAATACAAATATACAGTGCATATGGAAAGTATTCACAGTGCTTCTCTTTTTCCACATTTTATGTTACAGCTTTATTCCAAAAGGGATTAAATTCATTTTTTTCTCTGAAAAATTTGATATACAATACCCCATAATGACAATGTGAAATTTTTTTTTGAGATTTTTGCAAATTTATCAAAAATAAAAAGCTAAGAAATCACATGTACATACTGTAAGTATTCACAGCCTTTGCCATGAAGTTCAAAATTGAGCTCAGATGCATCCTGTTTCCACTGATCATCCTTGACATGTTTCTACAGCTTAATTGGAGTCCACCTGTGGAAAATTCAGTTGATTGGACATGATTTGGAAAGGCACACACCTGTGTATATAAGGTCCCACAGTTGACAGTGCATGTCAAAGCACAAACCAAGCATGAAGTCAAAGGAATTGTCTGTAGACCTCCGAGACAGGATTGTCTCGAGGTACAAATCTGGGGAAGGGTACAGAAAAATTTCTGCTGCATTGAAGGTCCCAATGAGTACAGTGGCCTCCATTATCATAAATATAATAATATATTAATATTATTATATTATATTATATTATTATTAATTATATTATATTATATTATTATTATTAATAATAATATAAATGGAAGAAGTTTGGAACCACCAGGACTCTTCCTAGAGCTGGCCGGCTAAACTGAGTGATCAGGGCAGAAGGGCCTTAGTCAGGAAGGTGACTAAGACCCCGATGATCACTCTGTTAGAGCTCCAGCATTCCTCTGTGGAGAGAGGAGGATCTTCCAGAAGGACACCCATCTCTGTAGCAATCCACCAATCAGGTCTATATGGTAGAGTGGCCAGATGGAAGCCACTCCTTAGTAAAAGGCACATGGCAGCCCACCTGGAGTTTGTCAAAAGGCACCTGAGGGACTCTCAGACCATGAGAAACAAATTTCTTTGGTCTGATGAGACAAAGATTGAACTCTTTGGCGTGAATGCCAGGCATTATATTTGGAGGAAACCAGGCACCACGCATAACCACGCCAATGTTGGTAGCAGCATCATGCCGTGGGGATGTTTTTCAGTGGCAGAAACTGGGAGACTAGTCAGGATAGAGGAAAAGATGAATGCAGTAATGTACAGAAACATCCTGGATTAAAACCTGCTCCAGAACGCTCTTGACCTTAGACTGGGGTGACAGTTCATCTTTCAGCAGGACAATAACCCTAAGCACACAGCCAAGATATCAAAGGAGTGGCTTAAGGACGACTCTGTAAATGTCCTTGAGTGGCCCAGCCAGAGCCCAGACTTGAATCCAATTGAACATCTCTGGAGAGATCTGAAAATAGCTGTGCACTGATTCTTCCCATCCAACCTGATGGAGCTTGAGAGGTGTCGCAAAGAGGAATTGGCCAAACTACCGAAAGATAGGTGTGCCAAGCTTGTGGCATCATATTCAAAAAGACTTGAGGCTGTAATTGCTGCCAGAGGTGGATCAACAAAGTATTGAGCAAAGGCTGTGAATACTTATGTACATGTGATTTCTTAGTTTTTTTTATTTTTAATAAATTTTCAAAAATCTCTAAAAAACTTTTTTCACATTGTCATTATGGGGTATTGTGTGTAGAATTTTGAGGAAAAAAATGAATTTAATCCATTTTGGAATAAGGCTGTAACATAACGAAATGTGGAAAAAGTGAAGCACTGTGAATACTTTCCGGATGCAGTGTACATAAACATAAACTACGTAAGAAACAATTTTTAGATAAATCTACAGAATAACAGAAGTATTCACAGTTAACCAAAGGCAAATGAAAAGAGATAAATTCTTAATCTGACTGTGATTATCAAGTGACTGCGACACTGCTGTCAGTAGGTGGTGCTGCGGCTTCCTGTGGTAACTTATATCGTCACTTCCTGTGTTGCTGGCTGTCTGTGTGGTTTGCTCTGTGGTTAGCTCTCCTCATTCTCCTGAGGATTTTGCCTTTATTGTATTTTAATCACTTTTTTCCATCTACCGTTAACTCTCACTTCTGTTTATCAAGCCTCCTGCACCTGTGTGCGCACTCAGTGTCATCTAATCACCCTCTTTAGCCTTCTGTTCACCTTTCATCGGTGTTTTTGTTAGCTTCGGGTTAGCCACTAGCTATGGCTACTAGCTCTCCTTCCCCTTCTTCTCTGGTGTGCTCTCTCTGTCAGATGTTTAGCTACACCTCTGCCTCATTTAGTGATATAATAACAGTAAATGTAATAATGTTGTCTTTTTGAGGCACTCGAGGCAAGGTTGTCTGACTTGGAATCCCGGCTCCGCTGCATTGAAACACTGTCTGTGCCAGTTAATAACAACGGGCGTCCCTTAGCTGCAGCGGAGCACCCTAGCATAGGGCGGCCTGCTAGCGGCCCTCTGGTCCTCCTCAGCAGCGAGGAGACTGGGTGAGTGATGGAGAGAAGGAAGCCCAGCCGTAAAGTCCTGGTACACCACCCACCTGTTCATGTTTCTAATTGCTTTTCCCCGCTCAGCAACACACCTGCTGAGGAAAAAACTCTGATCATTGGTGATTCTGTAGTCAGAAACGTGAACCTAGAGACTCCAGCGGCCATAGTCAAATGCATTCCTGGGCCAGAGCAGGTGACATCGAGTCAAATTTGAAAATGCTGGCTAAAAGTAACAGGTTCAGGTTACTTTATTTGCACCCGTAGGTAGATTTGTTTTGCAGTCTGGTGACATCCATATTTACAAGCCACAAATTACATTCAACATAGACACAAACACAGGCACATATGAAGCTGACTATAAACATGATAAGAATACTCAAGGCTCCATCAATCAGGGTATAAAAAGACAAAGAGACGGGAGAAAAACCAGAGATAAGAGAGAAGGGTCATATTAGAAGTTAATAAAAACTAGTCAAAGAGGTTAAAAACTCAAAGGTCTAAAACCCAATAAAATATTTAGAACCCAAGTGACATCCTACAAAAATAAGTAAATATAAAATGGAGTTAATAAATAGGTATGTAAATTATGTGCAATATATTTTTACAGCTTGTTCAACTCTTTGACAGCAGCAGGGACAAAGCAGTTTTTGTAGCGCTGGGTTCTACTTTTTGGGACAGCAAACCTCCGTCTTGAGGGAAGAAGCTGAAAGTGGCAGTGCAAAGGGTGGGAGTCATCATTTAAAATGGAGGTAGCCATCCTCTGTACCTGTCTGGTGTACAGGGATGTCAGGCTCAGCTGTGACTCACCAAGCAAACGACTGGACCATCTAACTACCTGATCCAAGGATTTCCTCTGTTTCAGTTTTATCTGACCAAACCATGACACTAAAGAAAAGGATAAAACAGATTCAATAAAAGCCCGATAAAACATTGTCATTATGGTTTGGTCAACTTGGAAGCGTGCAAGTTTTCTCAAGCAATGCAAATGTTGCTGACCCTTTTTGCACACCCTTTCACAGTTCTCTTCAAAGTTTAAATTACTATCAATAATCGTCCCAAGATATTTGTAGGATTGTACACATTCGGTGGTCTGGCCTTTTAATACGGTGACTTTGTGCCTGGGATTTTTCCTCCTAAATTCAATAATCATGTCTTTAGTTTTTGTCGTATTCAGCTGCAGGTAGGAATCCTCACACCAGTGAACAAAATCATCAACTACTGGGCCGTGGCCACTCTCACCATCCTGGAGGAGACTGACAATAACTGAGTCATCAGCATACTTTATAATGTGTCTGTTGTCACGCCTGCTCCGACACATGTTTGTGTACAGGATGAAGAGTAGTGGTGACAACACACACCCCTGAGGAGAGCCAGTAGAAGAGCACGTTAGATCAGACAATGTACCATTGACCCTTACTCTCTGCGTCCTGTTGGTTAAGAAATCCAGAATCCAACCCACCAGATTATTGCTCAAATCAAATTGCTGCAGGAGCCTTTCAACTAAGATATGAGGTTGGATTGTATTAAAGGCGGAGGAAAAGTCCACAAATAAAAGTCTGGCGTGTGTCCCATTAAAATCCAGATGTTTAAAAAGCATGTTAAACAGAGTGACAGTGGCATCCTCCACTCCTCTGTGAGGCCTATAGGCAAACTGCAGAGGATCCAATGCATGCTCAGTCTGCTTTAGGACCTCACATCTGACCAGTTTTTCAAAAATTTTCATTAAAATTGAAGTCAAAGCAACTGGTCTAAAGTCGTTACCATTTTAGGACAGCTGGATTTTGGAACGGGAACAACCACGGCTTCTTTCCAGATCTTAGGCACATGTTGTGTCTGTAAGGACTTATTGAAAATGTAATGAAATATAGGACTCAGTTCATGTACACAGGACTTTACCAAGCGCCCAGATATATTATCAGGGCCCTGACTTTTGTTCACTTTTACAGCGCAGAACTCCCTTTTAACATCCTGCACCTCAATATTAAAATGCTGATTGTCTTTGAGTTTCTGTTTCAAATCTTGGGTTTCAGTGCTAAAATCAAAGGAGTCAAAACGACCATAAAAACAATTAAGAGCATTAGCCAGCTCTGTGTCTGAATTAAAACCATCTAAAAACACACGATTACTGCGCTCTGTGCTCTGAAGGCCTGCAATAGTTTTCATACTGGCCCAGGCTGAACCAAGTTTCTTTGTTGCCATCTTGCTTTCCAGCTCTGATTTATAATTCTGTTTTGCTCTTAAAATTTCGGTAACTGTAAATACTCCACAATTGTTATCCACGCCGGCATTAACGACATCCGACTCCGGCAGTCGGAAGTCACAAAACTTAATGTGGAATCGGTGTGTAACTTTGCAAAAATGATGTCTGCCTCTGTAGTATTCTCTGAGCACCTCCCCAATCTGACCAGTGATGACATATTTAGCTGCTTGTCATCCTTCAACCGCTGTCTGTCTGTGTGGTGTCCTGCAAATGATGTGGGCTACATAGACAATTGGAATTCATTTTGGGGAAAACCTGGTCTTATTAGACGAGACGGCGTCCATCACGCTTTGGATGGTGGGTCTCATTTATCTAGCAATCTGGCATCATTTTTATCCAAATTTCAAAAACCTTGACAACTCAGACTTGGGACCAGGAAGCAGAGTCGCAGTCTTACTCGCCTCTCTGCAGCTCCTCTTCATCCGCCACCCCTCAACTTAGCCCCTGTCTTCCCCATCAGAGAATCATTGTCTGCTCCCTCCAAAGTAAATAAAAATATAATGTATAAGCATCCCAAAGTGATTAAACAAAAAGTTGGTAAAATTCAAATTAAACATGAGTCTCTAAATTGAATGATTTGGCCTCTGTTCCTCCTCATAATTTAAAAATTAAATGCGGTTTGTTAAATATTAGGTCTCTAACTCCCAAGTCTCTGCTAGTCCATGATCTGTTAATTGATCATCAGATTAATTTAATATCCCTTATAGAGACTTGGTTAGGGTAAGAGGATTATGTTGGTTTGAATGAATCAACTCCCTCTGGTTATTTAAACTATCAAAATCCCAGAAGTTCTGGTCGTGGAGGAGGAGTAGCAACAATTTACCATTCCAAATTACTAGTTAATGTAAAGTAAAAAGCACGTTATCATTCCTTTGAGGGCCTGGTCCTCAGTATTGAGCATTTTAGCAATTTTAGGCTAAACCCAATTTTATTTGCCATAGTTTATCGTCCTCCATCAACCTACTCAGAGTTTTTATCCGAATTTGCCGAATTCTTAGCTGATTTAGTGCTGAAATTCAGCTAGAATAATTATAGCAGGGGACTTTAATATACATGTAGATGTAGACAGTGATTGCCTTAATATGGCATTTAATTCAATATTAGACTCGATGGGGTTTTTCTCAGAAAGTAGGAAATTCTACCCATTATCTCCACCATACGTTGGACCTTGTTCTGACATATGGCATAGAAATAGAAAATCGGGTAGTGTCTCCACATAACCCTGTACTGTCAGACCATTGTCTGTGAACCTTTGATTTTACTATTTCTGACTATTTGACTCCTAAAGAAAAATATTACTACAGTAGATGCTTCTCAGATGATGATGTTACCAAATGTATGCAGATTGTTTCTCTATGTCATGTGGTCAACACAACGGAAATAAGCTGTAGACAGCTTGCTCCTTCTGCAACTGATAGCATGATAGATAGTGTTACAGCTTCTCTGCATCAGACTCTAAATCTGGCGGCCTCTTTAAAAAAAGAAAAAGTCTAATCAGAGATTTCTAACTCCTTGGTTCAACATAGAAACTTGTAGCTTAAAACAGAAGACTCATCAATTAGAACGAAAATGGCGCTCCACTAATTTAGATGAAATCTATTTAGCTTGGAGAAATCATCTTTTAATTTATAAAAAATCTCTTTGAAAAGCTAGAACGAGTTATTATTCTGCATTAATAGAAGAGAACAAGAATAATCCCAGGTTTCTTTTCAGCATTGTAGCCAGGCTGACAGAGTCAGGACTCTGTCAATCTTAGCATTCCCTTAGAGCTTACTGGTCAGGACTTTATGAACTTTTTCAATCATAAAATTTCATCTATCAGAGATAAAATCAACCAGATTCTTCCCACCATTAACTTAAATACAGTAACTACTACAACTCCTTCAACTGATATCTGTTTGGATGAGTTTACTCCAATTGACCTTTTAGAGTTAGACAAAATAATTTCCTCATCCAAGCCTTCAACTTGTCTTTTAGACCCTATTCCTA
Organism: Pholidichthys leucotaenia; assembly: GCA_020510985.1. NCBI lineage: Eukaryota > Metazoa > Chordata > Actinopteri > Cichliformes > Pholidichthyidae > Pholidichthys > Pholidichthys leucotaenia. The sequence goes on along the minus strand of CM035839.1, from coordinate 226,692,049 downwards.
TCAAGTTATTTAAAGAAGGCTTCCCACTTACTGTAGCTTTATTCTTCAAATAATCAATTCTTCATTAACTTTAGGTCATGTAACCGCAGGCTTTTTTAAAACAGCTGTATTAAACCCTTACTCAAAAAGCCACGCTGGATCCAGGAGTTTTAGCTAACTATAGGCCAATCTCTAATCTCCCTTTCATTTCAAAAATCTTAGAAAGAGTTGTTGCTACGCAATTATTTGACCACTTGCAGGGAAATGGTTTACTTGAAGAGTTTCAGTCTGGGTTTAGAATCCATCATAGTACTGAAACAGCCATAGTGAAGGCCACTAATGACCTCCTTATCGCATCTGATAATGGACTTGTTTCTGTACTTGTGTAGCGGGTTGAATTCAACCCCCACAACACAGAGACAGAACACAGAGACAGTCAGCTCGCACTCCTTGGTTTTTTCCGCTGCACTACTGAGATGTAATGTGCCATTCATGTATTGTGATGCAATGTGCCACGCATGTATTGTGATGCAATGTGCCATGCATGTATTGTAATGTAATGTGCCATTCATGTATAGTGTTCATGCGTCCTGTCCTTACTGTGACCTAGAGACAGTTCAATATGTAGATGTGCCTTGTAACCTCTTTGTCCTGCAAGCCGGAGCAGAGGCTGCATCTGCCTATTGTTATGTAGGTCTTACAAATGCAAATGTCTCATGCCTGTTCTGCAGTCCCTTTGATCAGACAACTGCTGTGAATCTGCTTTGATGTATTGTTTGTGTTTTGGTATAAATACGGCACAGGTTCTGTAACACACCCTCTCATTCCAATTCTGCAACTGCTGCTGCTGGACACAGACTTTGGTGTCCCTCTTCTCTGAGAGCCGTTTGGGCTCGGCTCCCGGCGCGCATGCATGGCGCCGGGAGGCGGAGCCTGTGACGGCGGTATGATATAATTTAAACTCTTCTTAAAACCACAGCTTCGCTGCTTATTTTATCATCCGCCGCACTGGTGACCCTTGAAGACGCACACGCTTTTGTGCGATGCAGCCTTCTGATTTGGACGGCCACGCTGGCGAACCGACGCTGAAAACACGCTGCCAGCGAACACAGCGGCCTGACGTGCTGCTCTCCCTTCGGCTTCAGGGAGACCTCGACGCGGAGCCAACACAGGCGAGCCGTTCCCCGGACATCACCCACGACCGGGAAAATCTGCAGAAAATGTCACGGCGCGACCCTTGCCTGAGATCGGGACGTCCACGCTGGACCAGCCGAGGGACACTGAACGTTTTCTACCCTCTCACCGCTACTCCCCCTCTCAGCGATCCATCTCATCAGCCTGAGCCTGAGGAACAGAGATCGTCTATTCCCACCACCGGCTCCAATGCATCTGCACGAGCCTGAGGACAAAAAGATCGTCTATTTCCTCTCAACCGCTCCAACGCACCATGGCCAATCTGCAGCCACAGCTCAACCTGGATTTTATCGGCGCCGTCTGCGCCGATCTCCGCCAAGATTCTGCACCCTGACTCGTCACTCCAGCGGCCCACCCAAGCACGGAACCCCCGCGTGCGCACCGGGGAGTTACGAGGGACGGCACACCACGCACGGGGCAATAATGGCTTCACTGACCGCCTTCCTTCTGCTGCACACTGCCCTTCAGGCTTGCTTGACACCTGAGGCCCGCAGCTTGTTCACTGGATTTATGGTCTTAGCCATGGCACACAAGGGGAATTCAGCCGTCAGCTGTTCCCGGGGGGGCTTTGGGGTTGGCTCCTGCACCTAAAGCCAACACGCCAGTCCCCTCTGCTTTTGTTTCTTTGTGTTCTTAACCGCTCCTGCTTTTCTTCATGCCACGGGAGGAGTCAGAGACAAAGTTTTTCATTGTACTACTCCCACTCCCTCCTGCACAGAGCTTTTCCCTGCTCTCTGCCCAAACTGCAACATCGAGGTCACGGTCCCCTACCGTGCCCTCTGGGGGGGAGCAGTGTAGCGGGTTGAATTCAACCCCCACAACACAGAGACAGAACACAGAGACAGTCAGCTCGCACTCCTTGGTTTTTTTCCGCTGCACTACTGAGATGTAATGTGCCATTCATGTATTGTGATGCAATGTGCCACGCATGTATTGTGATGCAATGTGCCATGCATGTATTGTGATGTAATGTGCCATTCATGTATAGTGTTCATGCGTCCTGTCCTTACTGTGACCTAGAGACAGTTCAATATGTAGATGTGCCTTGTAACCTCTTTTGTCCTGCAAGCCGGAGCAGAGGCTGCATCTGCCTATTGTTATGTAGGTCTTACAAATGCAAATGTCTCATGCCTGTTCTGCAGTCCCTTTGATCAGACCAACTGCTGTGAATCTGCTTTGATGTATTGTTTGAGTTTGGTGTAAATACTGCACAGGTTCTGTAACACACCCTCTCATTCCCACTTCTGCAACTGCTGCTGCTGGACGCAGACTTTTGTGTCCCTCTTCTCTGAGAGCCGTTTGCGCGCCGGGAGCGGAGCCCGGTATGATATAATTAAACTCTACTTAAAACCTTCAACAACGCTGCTTATTTTTCCATGCCGCCGCACTTGTCCTTTTAGACCTTAGTGCAGCTTTTGATACTATTGATCATAATATTCTACTTGACAGATTAAAACACTATGTTGGACTTAATGGAACTTTGTTGCAGTGGTTTAGATCTTATTTATCTGATAGGTTCCAGTTTGTTCATGTCAGTAATGAGTTTTCTTTCAACTCAAACCTCAGTCATGGAGTTCCACAGGGATCTGTGATAGGGCCTACTCTTTTTAGTTGATATATGCTTCCGTTAGGCAACATTATTAGAAAGCACTGTATACATTTTCATTGTTATGCAGATGACACAATTATACCTGTCAGTGAAGCCAGATGATAGTAATCAACTAGCCAAGTTAGAAGCCTGTCTTAAGGAAATCAAAGCTTGGATGACTTGTAATTTCCTGCTATTAAATTCAGATAAGACTGAAGTCATTCTTGTTGGTCCAAAAAACCTTAGAAGTACCTTTCCAAATCAAACTTTTAGTTTGGATGTGGTTACTTTTTCTCTTAATAGCTCTGTGAGGAACCTTGGAGTTATTTTTGATCAATATCTGTTTTTCAATTCACATATTAAATTCATTTCTAAGACTGCCTTCTATCATTTGTGAAGTATTGCCAAGATTAAGAGCATCTTGTCTCAGAGTGATGCTGAGAAACTGATCCACGCTTTTGTTAGCTCTAGATTAGTTTATTGTAATTCTTTATTATCAGGTTGTCCTAAAAAATCTTTAAAAAGTCTTCAATTGATCCAAAATGCTGCAGCAAGAGTTTTAACAGGTACTAGAACGAGAGATCATATCTCTCTGGTTCTGGCCTTCCTTCATTGGCTTCCCATAGAGTTTAGAATTAAGTTTAAAATCCTTCTTCTTACTTACAAAGCTGTAAACAGTCAGGCCCCTTTTTGTTTGAAAGATCTGATAGTACTGTATTATCCTAACAGAGCACTACGCTCCCAAAATGCAGGATTACTTGTAATACCTAGAATCTCCAAAAGTGCAATGGGAGGCAGAGCCTTCAGTTATCAAGCTCCTCTCCTGTGGAACCAGCTGCCAATCTGGATTCGAGAGTCAGACTCGATCTCTGTTTTTAAGAATAGGGTTAAAACCTTCCTTTTTGATATAGCCTATAATTAGGGAGGGATCATGTGTCTGTGAACCCTCCCTTAGTCATGTTGCTAATAGGTTTAGACAGCCGGGGGACCTCCAATAATGCACTGGGCTTCACTCCTTTCTTCACGCTCAATGAAATTATTATTATTATTTTTTTTTTTTTTTGCTGGTCATTAACATCTGTTTGTTCTCTCCCATAGATTGAGTCCCCATTGTGCTGTTTGCTCTCTACATGTCTGCTCTTTTCATCTTCTCTACCCCCTCACCCCCCAGCCAGTCACGGAAGATGACTGCCCCTCCCTGAGTCTGGTTCTGCTGGAGGTTTCTTCCTGTTAAAAGGGAGTTTTTCCTCTCCACCGTCACCAAGCGCTTGCTCACAGAGGATCGCCTGATTGCTGCGGTTTTTCTGCAACTGTAAGGGTCTCCCCTACAGTTGAAAGTGCTATGAGACGACTGTTGTTGTGAAATGGCACTATACAAATAAAGTTGAATTGAATTGAATTAATCTGCTTTTCAACATGGATACAGAAGAAGCAGACCTTAAGCCCTTTGGAAGTCCATCCATCCATCATCTACTGCTTAATCCTTTTCAGGTTGCGGGGGTGAGGGGTGGAGCCTATCCCAGCATCATGGGCGAGAGGCAGGGTACACCCTGGACAGATCACCAGTCCATCGCAGGGCCAACACAGAGAGACAGACAACCATTCACTTTCACATTCATACCTAAGGACAATTTAGAATCCCCAGATGATGCCAATTAGCCTAATGTGCATGTCTTTGGCCTGTGGGAGGAAACTGGAGTACCCAGAGAAAACCCACGCAGCAATGGGGAGAACATGCAAACTCCACACAGAAGGGTCATCGATGGTCAGGGATAGGATCGAAAGTGGGACCATAGTGACTGAAGGCACTATGAGCTGGTCTAGATGAGTTCTTGGGATAGAAAGGAGACCTTTATTAGGTGACCTGAGATTTCTGTCTGGTCAGTATTCAGAGACCATGTCAGAAATATATGGAGGGGCAAGGCCATTCATTGCTTTAAAAACAGTACGCAGTATTTTAAAATGAACCCTTTGCTTAAAAGGGAACCAGGGAAATGAGACTAAAACAGGAGTTATGTGGTCAAATCTTTTACTTCTTTTTAGAACTCTGGCTGCAGAATTTTGAATTAGTTGAAGTTTATGGATGATTTGCTTAGATGATCCTGCAAAGTATCATGGGGACGGGAGGGTAGGGGGAGGGTACCACAGCTGTGGAAAACATCCTGTGTGGTTCCAGTGCCAAAGACTCCGCACCCTAATAGCTACAGGCCAGTGGCCGTCATATCACACCTGATGAAGACTCTGGAGAGGCTGCCCCACGCCCATCTCCATCTCCACTCCCTGGTGAGACCAGCGATGGACCCACTTCAGTTTACCTACCAGCATGGTATCGAGGTGGAGGTTACAGTGATCTCCCTCCTATGTTGCGCTCTGTCTCACCTGGAGAAGCCTGGGAGCATTGTGAGGTTTATGTTCTTCGAGTTCTTCAGTGCTTTCAACACCATTTGACCAGTGCTCCTGAGGGACAAGCTGCTGTGTGCAGGGGTTGACCAACAACTCCAACACCACCAGCAACACCTCCACCCCTTTCGCACATTAACACGGAAAAGTGCTGCAATTTTGCATGTAAAAGGTTGAAAAATAATGTGAAACAGAAAAATTAGAAGGCTTCAGTCAGTTCTTTGTTGGCTGTTTCACCAACCCAAGTTTTAGTCAGAAACATGCATTGAAGCCCATGAGATGTAATCATAAGATAAGATAAGATAAGATAAGATAAGCCTTTATTAGTCCCACAATGGGGAAATTCCAGGATTGCAACAGCACAGGGATAGCAACACTCAGAGCAATATTTTAGAAGATAAGAAAATAAGAGCAGTGAATATACATATGTACACATAAATATATAAATATAAATACACAGTGTGGAGCATTGTAGCTAGATGGAATAAACAGCATAACCATCTAGTTAGACAAGAAAAACAAGAGCAGCGAATATCAGAATCAGAATCAGCTTTATTGGCCAAGTATGCACAACACATACAAGGAATTTGACTTTGGCTAAAAAATTGCTCTCGTTGTTCAGGTGGAGGATTTAAATAAGGATTCAATGACAACAGAGTATGTACAGTAAATTACAGTCTGTCCACGTTTCTATAAAAGGATGCAAATATATACAGGAATATATGCAGTTATTTACTCAGACTAACCACACTTTGCAGAAATATATGAAAAAATATACAGTCACACAGTATTTCAATGTGAACTCAGATTCAGTGATATAATGTGAATGAAGTAAAAAGCAGTGTGAGAGTTATGTGCAATGTAATAATGGATGAAAAGTCATGAGTACAGCAACAGGTAGGACTAGGTGAATGTTAGTTCATCAGAGTGATGGCTTGAGGAAAGAAACTGTTCCTGTGACGGGTGGTTTTGACCTTCAGTGATCTGTAACGTCGACCAGAAGATAGAAGTTCAAACAGTTTGTGGCCGGGGTGTGATGGGTCAGCACAGATGTTTCCCGCCCGTTTCCTGGTTATGGACCGATATAAGTTCTCAATGGAGGGTAGGTCGGTACCAATGATCCTCTCCGCAGACTTAACGATATACATATGTACACATAAATATATAAATATACTGCTCAAAAAAATAAAGGGAACACTTTGAAAACACATCAGATTTTAATGGGAAAAATAAGCTGGATATCGAAATTGTGGCAGGCTAGTCCAGTTTACTCAGATTAAAAAGTGTTCCCTTAATTTGAGTAAGCTGGACTAGCCTGCCACAATTTCGATATCCTGCTTATTTTTTCCCATTAAAATCTGATGTGTTTTCAAAGTGTTCCCTTTATTTTTTTGAGCAGTATATATATACACACAGCGCGGACCATTGTAGCTCGATGGAATAAACACCGTAACCGTCTACTTAGTTATCCTACATAGTATAAATATGTACCCATACATATTGTCACCCTCCGTAGCGACTGATATTGTCCTAGTTGTATACTGGAGGGGACCATTGTGTAAGTCTATTGCATCTTTTGCATTCAATACTATTAGGTCGTCACATTTTTTTTGCTATCTCTGCGAGCAACCCTGCTTAGGTTATACAGTCTGACAGCCGTAGGTAGGATGGACCTGCGAAACCTCTCGGTTGCGCACCTAGGATGATGTAGTCTGCTGCTAAAAGAGCTCCTCAGTGCGTTCAGTATGTCCTGCATAGGGTGGGACTCGGACTCCAGCAGAGGTGACAGTTTAGCCACCATCCTTCTCTCTCCTATCTCCTCCACTGGGTCAAGGCGTTGCCCCAGGACAGAGCTAGCTTTCTTGATCAGTTTGTTCAGTCTCTTCCTATTGGCTGCTGTAATGCCACTGCCCCAGCAGACCACTCCAAAAGTGATGGCTGATGCCACCACTGTGTCGTAGAATGTCTTCAGCAGTGCCCCTTGTACACCAAAAGACCTGAGTCTCCTCAGTAGGAACAGCCTGCACTGTCCCTTCTTGTAGAGTGCATCGGTATTGTGTATTGTGTAGGTGACATCCTACAAGTACCCAGGTACTTGCAGGATGTCACCATCTGTGACAACCCCTCACTGGTGCTGTGAGGGGTTGTCCTTGCCTGCGGCAGTCCACCACCAGCTCCTTAGTTTTCCTCGTGTTGATCTGGAGGCAGTTCCGATGGCACCAGCCCACAAAGTCCTGGATAAGTCCTCTGTACTCAGCTTCATCTCCTTTGGAGATGAGGCCGACAATTGCAGAGTCGTCAGAGAACTTCTATAGATGGCAGTGTGTTGTGTTGTGTGAGAAGTCCGCAGTATAAAGGGTGAACAGGAAGGGAGTGGTGTGGTGCTCCTAAGCACAGGGTGCTTAGTATGTAGTGCTGTAGCATAGTGTTGTGTCTGCCTGCTTCTGCATGTCTCTCGCTTCCAGCTGCAGTCGCCATCTAGCTCTTTGGAGTGAAAAGGAGGCAGAGTGCGTAAGTCCTCTCTGATGGTTTTACATCTCTATGCATCAAGACTCTCACGTAGCCTTCTAGCGGTACACCACGTTAACTGGATCCTTGCGGTTCCAGGACAGAACAGTGAGGGATCTCTGAGCAGGTTGGAGCCCCAGAGGTACAGTGTGCAGGTCCACCGGCGTGTGGATATGCCCTAACACTTACCAATCCAACCATCTGCTGCCTTGTAGGTTGTGCCTCTGTAGACAAAGGCTAGGAGAAGGTAACTCCGAAATCAAATCCACCTGCTGCCTTGTAGGTTGTGCCTCTTTAGGCAAAGGCCAGGAGTAGGTAACTCCGAATTCAAATCCATCTGCTGCCTTGCAGATTTGTCTCCCCACCGGAAAAAGGCTGCATCCATGCATGCCGCTCATCTTGTGGCAGCTTTTGCACCAGGTGGCATATGACATGCATTGGACGAGAGAGTGGGACTGGGAGTGCACAAACCTCTCTCACTTAAATCCATTCATGTGCAGGTCATCTTGCAAATCACATCACATCTATTATATCAAGTCCTGGGGAGACAGGCACGTGGCGACGGGAACAGGCACAGGATGATGCTGGAAGTTCTTAGCTACAAACCTGCACTCAGGCGGCTCATGTGTGACGGTCGTTTGTCATATACTGGGGTAGATGTGGCACTCGTATCCTGCATGAGTGACAGAGCAGCCTTCTTCAGGGACAGCACTGCTCTCCCCAGATGGGGAAGGGTACTGAAAAGGGATCCTAAACATTGCTTACTCCACTAAGAACCTGCCAGGTAGCTGCACCTGACTGGTCATCCAATACTGCGGCCGAAGACCAACACGAAAACATCAAATGATCTTTGCCTCACGGAATGTCAGAACCCTTCTAGACTGCGACAACAGACCGGCACGCCGTACTGCAATACTAGCAAAGATGCTGGGGCAGTACAGCATTGATATTGCAGCCCTCAGTGAGACCAGACTCGCTGGTGAATCTTGTCTGGAGGAGGTTGGTACAAGCTACACCTTCTACTGGAGAGGCAAGCCAGAGGGAGAACCCAGAACTGGAGGTCTGGGCTTTGCAATACGAACATCTATTGCTCAGAAGCTCGACAGACTACCTACTGCCATCAGTGACAGAAGTATGTGCATGCGTATTGGTCTCCACAAGGGATGCCACTTGACCATTCTCAGTGTATATGCTCCCACCATGACATACAGTGACAAGGAGAAGGAAGCTTTCTTTAGTGACCTTGACCAAGCCATCAGGTCAACTCCCTCTAGCGATAAGCTTGTAGTCCTTGGAGACTTCAATGCCCAGGTAGGCTGCGACAATGACGCCTGGAAAGGTGTTATTGGCAAACATGGTATAGGGAAGCTCAACTCAAATGGCCAGCTCCTTTTGGAAAAGTGCAGTGAGCACCAACTCACAATCACTAATACCCTCTTCCAGCAAGCCAACAAGTATAAGACAACCTGGATGCACCCTTGCTCAAAGCTGTGGCATCTCATAGACTACATCATTGTCAGATAGAGAGATGCCAGAGATGTCAAGCTTACCAGAGCCATGCGTGGAGCCGAATGCTGGTCTGACCACAGGCTGGTCAGAAGCAAGATGGCACTCCACATCAGGCCCAAGATACAAACAAGGAGAGTAAAACCACCAGCCAAACTTCAAGTCTCCTGCATTAAGGACTTCCATATCCAAGAGGATCTGCAGAGGAAACTTCAGGAAACCAACGTACCTAAAAATTTCGAGGGTATGGAGGTTGAGGCAGCCTGGAAGCAGTTCAAGGATGCCATCTACTCTGCTAGTGCAGATGTCCTTGGATTCGTCAAACGCAAACACCAGGATTGGTTTGATGAAAATGACCCAGAAATCTCACAGCTTCTGCATACGATGCACAAAGCTCACAGGAGCTACACTGACGACAAATCATCACCAGCCAAAAGATCTACCTACTTGAACGCAAGGCACACCTTGCAGAGAAAACTCCGCCAGATGAAGGAGTCATGGTGGGACAGTAAAGCCACAGAGCTTCAGGAAGCGGCTGATAAGCATAACAGTAAGCTCTTCCATGAAGGGCTGAGGGTGGTGTATGGTCCTAAGTCCTCTGGTAGCGCACCCATCCGATCGTCTGACGGACATAACCTCCATACTGACAAATCGGAAATACTACAACGCTGGGCTGAACACTTCAACACCCTGCTCAATAGGCCATCATCAATGTGTGAGGAAACCCTGGACGCCATCTCCCAGAGGCAGATACTGGCCGAGCTGGACCTCCCTCCTTCACTGGTCAAGCGTGCCATAAAACAGACATCTGCGGGAAAGTCTCCAGGTGCCGACGGCATCCCTGCTGAGATTTTCAAAAACGGAGGTGTGCATCTGCAGAACAAACTCCTACAGTTATTTATACTCATCTGGCAGCATGGCACAGTCCCACAAGAGTTTAAGGATGCTTCTATTGTACATCTTTACAAGCGTAAAGGAGACCGCTCTGTCTGTGATAACCACAGAGGTATTTCCCTCCTGTCAGTTGCCGGGAAAATATTGGCACACATTGTCCTCAACAGGATGATATGCTGTCTCACTGCTACGGTCTACCCAGAATCTCAATGTGGATTCAGACCTGGAAGAGGTACAGTGGACATGATCTTTGCAATGCGACAGATACAGGAGAAATGTAGGGAACAGAACATGGGCCTCTACATGGTGTTTGTCGATCTCACCAAGGCATTCGACACGGTAAATAGACCTGGCCTGTGGAAGATATTTCACAAAGTTGGTTGCCCTGACAAGTTCATTTCCATCATAAGGAAATGAACCAAGTACAGCCTGAATCAGGTACAGCCTGATCTCAGGGATGAGGTTTCATTAAATGAAAACTGTCCTTTATTGACACATTTTTCAGCAATGAAAGAAAATTCTGGAAGCTCATTTGAAAGAAAACATTGATCTAATTAGGAATGAGGGAATGCAAGGAAAAGTCCAAGGGAATGGAGATACCTCTGACCCATTTCCAGTGACAAATGGTACCAAGCAAGGCTGTGTCCTGGCCCCAACACTCTTCTCCATTGCCTTTTCTTTCATGCTCAAGGAGGCTTTTTGTGGCCTGGATAAAGGAGTGCACATCCAGTTTAGAACAGATGGCGGCCTATTCGATCTGAGACGTTTACAAACTCGGACAAAGACCATGTCCATGCTAGTCAGAAACCTTCTGTTCGCTGATGACTGTGCCTTAGTTGCACACACACTGGAAGATATTCAGCTCATCACTGACAAATTTGCCACGGCATCAGAGAAATATGGTTTTACCATCAGTATTAAGAAGACGGGGGTCATGTACCAGCCAGCCCCCGGAAAATGCCATGTTCACCCTGTGGTAACTATCAACAACAGCCCGCTCAAGTCTGTAGAGAAGTTTTGTTACCTCGGAAGCACCCTCTCTTACTCTGCAACCCTTGACGAAGAGATCAACCAGCAATTAGCCAAGGCAAGTGGTTCCTTTGGCATGCTTAGAAGGAGGTTGTGGGATGAACGTGGTATCAAGCTCCACACCAAGATTAAAGTGTTCAAGGCTGTCGTTCTTGCCTCCCTCCTGTATGGTTGTGAGACGTGGACACCATATCGCTGACATATCAAGCTTCTTGAACAGTTCCAACAGCGATGCCTGAGATCCATATGCGGTATCAAGTGGCAGGATAGAGTGACCAATACAGAGGTATTGGACAAATGCAAATTACCCAGCATTGAAAGCCTAATCATCAAGGCCCAGCTGCGTTGGACTGAACATCTGGCCAGGATGGAGACATTAGGATCCCAAAGGCAATGTTCTTCAGCCAACTGCAGCAAGGAAAGAGGTCAGTCGGCAGACCCCGTCTCCGTTACAAAGACATCTTCAAAGCTACCCTTAAATCCTGTGACATAGATATCAATTCCTGGCAACATAATGCCCAAGATCGACTCGCATGGCACCATCTGTGTATGCAGGGCGTCAAGCATTTTGAACAGTCCAGGACCATACACTTAATCGAGAAGAGAGCTCCAAGAAAGGCTTCAGCTATGCCAGCTTCCAGCAGTAATACAACTCTCATCTGCAGTGTCTGCAACAGAGTTTGTTTGTCCAAGATTGGACTCATCTCCCATCAGAAGACACACCGGTGAACTACACTTCGCAAGATACCCATGCATCGCCACCGATGCGAGACTCCATCATCATCATCATCATCAAAGGGTGAACAGGAAGGGAGCCAAAACCGTTCTCTGGGGGGCCCCCGTGCTACCGATGATCGTGTCGGACACACAATACCGGGTTCTCACAAACTGTGGCCAGTTAGTGAGGTAGTCCAGGATCCATGATGACAGGTGCTGGTCCACCCCTGCGCACAGCAGCTTGTCCTTCAGGAATCATATCATTAATAGTAAAAGTTTTGTTTGTAAGGGATCTGACATTAAGAAGTGCCATGTTCACTTCATTAGCTGGAGAGGGTGCTGGTCACACAAGGGCACTTGGTGGTGCTGGAGAAAGAGAGGTAGGGTGGGAGGAGGAAAGAAAGGGGTCAGCAGAGCACCGTGTTGGAGTGTTGCTGAGTTTTTGTGACTACAAGGGGGGCTAGAGGGATGCACAGGAGATGCAGGGGTCACTGAGGGTGAAGAAAAGGAGCAACCAGTGACCACTGTGTAACAGGTGCTCAGTCACATAGATGGCAAATGTTGGAGTAGAGAATATTGTCAGTTAAAGAGTGTGAACCTAGGAAGCTCGGGTGGATGCCATTCTGCCAAAAGATTGCACAACTCTTCTAGAAAAAGTTAAAATTTTCAATAAAAAGCAATATTTCGGGCTGCGTAGGTGAAATGCGGCCATGTATGGAAGCTGAGAGTGCGGCTGAAGCAGCCAATTCCATGATTCAGAGGTGAAATAGGACCAGAGATAAAAATTTTCACATGGAGCAACATAAGGAAGGATAAGGAGCATATTAAAATCATACTTTAGAAACTCAGAGGACTGACTGGAAATGTCATTGCACCCGATGTGCACTACAGCATTCCCAGGAGAGGAATGCTTACCCAGAATTTGGGGAATTTTTTATCGGGGTACAAATTAAACATGCATAAAACCCAAATTTTAACATTCAACTATGACCCAAATCATTATTCACTAAGCAAACTCAAAACTAACTGGGAGTCGGAATCTATGAAATATCTGGGGGTCAATATCCCGAAACAACTCAACAAAATTATATCACTAAACTATGATCCACTGGTGACAAAAATAAAATCTGACCTAGCAAGATGGAATATGATACCATTCTTGGGTACTGCACAAAGAATTGAAGCAGTCAAAATGAATATACTTCCACGTCTTCTATACCTTTTCCAAACAATACCGGTAGAACCTCCCAAAGAAACATGGCAGGAGCTGGACAGAAGGATCTCAAGATTCATATGGCAGGGCAAGAGACCTAGAATCAGATATAGAACCCTACAGCTAAACAAAGACAAAGGTGGGCTCGCGCTGCCAAATATCAGGGACTATTTTATAGCTGCACAAATTAAAACTTTAGTAGAGATATGTAACCCAGTCTACACTGCACAATGGAAGGAGATCGAATGCCAAATAACAAGTGACATCCCCCTACAGGCGATAATAGGGAACAATGCCTTACCTAAGCTTTTGAATAACACTAACCCGTGGATAGAGACCCCGCTAAAAATTTGGTTTAAGATAGTCAGAGAGAATCAAGCTAAAGAGCCCTATCGACTTCTGCAATGGATTGCCTATGATCAAGACTTTACTCCTAATAAAACAGACACCAGATTTAAAAAGTGGAAGGAGAAAGGGCTGATAAAATATTACGATTTTTTTAAAGGGCAAATTTTAAGAAGTTTTGAAGATTTGGAAAAAAACAAGGTCTAATAAATCAAGACCTTTACAGGTTCTTCCAGCTTAGACACCACATAAACAATATACTTAAAAAGGAGGATTTGGAAAGGGCCCAGTCAGGTGTTCTGAAGGTCTTCTTAATGGCATATAAAGGGATCCCAGGGATCAGATACATTTCTAAAATATACCAAGGTCTTCAAGACTTAAAAGGAGACAACACATCATATATAAAAGAGAGATGGGAAAAAGAGGGGAATTTCACTTTACAACTGGAAATATGGGAAAAGCTAAATAAACAGCAATGGAAAAGTACCTCATCCCTGCAGTGGAGAGAATTTGGATGGAAAAACTTGGTAAGATTTTTCAGAACACCTGCACAAAACAAATTTACCCATAAGGGATTGAACTGTTGGCGCTTGTGTGGTGAAAAGACTGCAAATCATTTTCATGTGTTTTGGTCATGCCCAGTTATCCACCAATATTGGACCAATGTACAGACAATATTGGGGAAAATATTTAAAATAACAGTTCCCTTTTCTTTTGTAACTTTGTATTTGGGTTTACTACCAGACTCACTGGAAAGACGAGGAGAAAAATACTTATCCAATGTTTTAATATTGGCAAGCAAAAAAGCTCTAACTAAAAAATGGATGTTGAAGGACTGTCCTACACCTGAAGATTGGATTAACGTGATCCAAGACATTTACTCGATGGAAAAGTTGACATTCGCACTGAGACAGGACATGGATGGGTTCATGAACTTTTGGCAACCCTGGATCGCATATGTGTCTTCCATTAGATCTAATCTTTGACAAATACCATTTCAATAATGGTTCCGCTCTTTGTTCCAACGCTACTCAGATGCTCTTTTACCTTTATTTACTTACTTTTTCTTTTTGTTTGTTTTTTGCTGGTTTGTTTGTTTGGTTTTTTTTTATTTTATTCTCTTTAATTTCACTTTTTCTTTCACTTTTAAAAAAAAAGGGGTGTTGTAATAATTATTCTTCCAATGTTGTCAGATATCAGAAAATAAGGGAACATGTGATGAAAATGTAAACAATGCATTGCTGTAATGACCTGTATACCCTTTACAAAAACTTAAATAAAAAAAAAGAATTTGGGGAATTTTCTCCAGGAGGTTATTCACCCTCATGCCTGGGAAACGAAAGGTGGCCACCAATTTTGCTCTGACATTCTTCACTATGGAGTCTCCAATGGTGAGTGTAGATGGAGGAGAAACTGTTGGAGGAGATAACTGCACCTGCATAGCTGGGATGGAGGAGCGGTCAGGGAATGGCTCAGCAGACCTCTGCGGCACAGGTGTAAAATGTGGCTTAGATCGCAGCAGCTGGGAGGACACTTCTTCCTGCTGCTGCGATCTAGTGTATTACAGTGGTCTAAAGTAAGCATTTGAACCATGATGCATGCCTTGCTTGAATGCTTTTGTTAGTTTCTGTCAGTGCATTGTCTGCACTGTACACCCTCGCAGTCAAAATACAGGGTGACGATACACACCCTTTATGCTCAAAGGAGGGGACTCCTTTCAGGTGGCCGCGACATTGGCACAATCTTGGCACATTGCTATTTTCGTGTATTTTCTCACAATAGGCCTCTAACCAGCAAAAAGGCCATCTAAAGTCAATGGCGTGTTTCATTTGCTACTTAGTCAATGCGTTTAAAAGGCATGAATGCACATATGGTGAAATGGGCACACGAGGAAACACTCACCGATGTGCTGGAATTTTCCTCTGTTTTACTGGACAGAGTTATAAAAGTTATAATCAATTCAAAGTATTGTTCCCATCATTTTAATCTTGATATGATGAGACACTGACTTTTTTTTCCTTCTCCACATTTTCATTATATCACTGTCTTACAGTCCTCCAATGGAAAATAGCCTGTATGGTTGTTTTTACCAGCAGGGATTACAACCTACAGTATATGTTTTCTGATATAAGGGCCCTCTAATGATTGCATAAATAATGAATTGACAACTGTCAATGAATTGAAAATTGTCCCACTGGGAGGAGACCCCAGGGCAGACCCAGGACTCGGTGGAGAGACTATGTCTCCCAGCTGGTCTGGGAATGACTTGGTATCCTCTCTGAAGAGCTGGAGCAGGTGGCGGGGGAGAGGGAAGTCTGGGCTTCTCTGCTTGAACTGCTGCCTTCGCGACACGGACCTCTGGAAAAGCGGTAGAAGATGGATGGATGGATGGATGGATGGATGGATGGATGAATTGACATGGTGGAGAGTTATATGTGCAATGTCTATAAACTAGACCCTCACCTTTTCTGAACCCCAATCCTGTTGAAATTGATAGAGTTGTGTTAGATATAAAGCTGAGTGTACCAATATGGCGTCGCCCTGGGTGTAGTAGGAGGTGACAGCCCACCTTTCCAGTGGTGACGTCACAGGGAGTATAAGAGGCCATGGCGGAAGAGACTCTGGCTCTTTGCTGTGGACCCTTGACCTGTATGGAGTGACTCCTGTTTGGTTGCTGTTCTTATATAATAAAATACATAAACTCTCACCTTGCCTCCTCCTCCTTTTACGGACACAACATTTGGCGACAAGGATTCAAGGTATGGAGCGAGCTGCTACTGCTTTTCGGCCGTTTCTGGAGGCTCCGGGAGAGCCGCCCATGCCCTGGGCCAGGTAGTATGCAGCCTTTAAGAGCTATCTGGTTGCTCTTGACCTTGGCGAGCTTGAAAAGCTGCGTGCAAAAGCTATCCTGGTCCATAATCTCAGAATGGAGGGCCAGAGAATTCTTAGTACGCTAGGAGGTGGTGACACTTTTGACGATGAGGTACAGCTAATAGCGGGATATTTTCGCGCCCCAGAAAACACCATTGTAAAAAGAATCCAGTTTCGACAGCGACGCCAGCGGCCAGGGGAGTTGTTGCAACATTTTGTTGCCAACCTACACCAGCTGGCTGGAGAATGCCAATTTGGTGTTTTGGAGGAAGAAATGGTCCACGACCAAGTGGCGGAACATGTCCTCAGTTCTTCTGCGAGGGCATGTCTCCTGACTTTTACTGGGGAATTGACACTGATTACCGCCATGGGGTTAGCACAGGAGTACGAGGCAGTGGATAAATTGACCAAAAATCTCGACAAAGATGTGAAGCTGCGGAGGGACAAAAAACAGTTGAAGGCACTGGCCGCGGACCTGGATAGCAAAGACAGCGGGAATGATGAAGATTACGCCACCGCTGTGAAAGTGAAGTCCGCCCCGGGAACGCCAAGGTGTTATGGCTGTGGGTCCGCTAGGCACTGTTACAAGGCAAGAGACTGTCCAGCAAAGGGGAAATGCTGTAGAAAGTGCAGTCTGCTCCACCACTTCGCCAGGGCTTGTAAAAATTTTGAACAAGGAGACCGAAGACCGGGAGGACGCCCCTCCACAAATGAGGGATGTGGTGCACACAGTTTCACCAAGCACAGACAGTCGGATTTATTGCAATGTGGAATTGGACGGAATTGGAGAATTATTCTGCCTCTGTGGCTGGAAGATCTGGTCCTACCTAATACCATTCACACACACACAACAGACACACTGCAGTTTACCCTTAGCACTGAACAATATGTGCAAAATCAAATACAATACTTCCATTCTAAACCCTGTACTGTTCTGTCCTCACTCTAAACTCTGAACTTGAACATTTACATAGAAAAGAGTGCAAAATCAGAAAAATAGTGCAGTACATTTGCAACCTTTTTTTTTCACTATTATTTTCAAACGTTCAATCTTCATAATTGTTTATAAGTCCAACTGGGTTGGTTTTACAACCGCTCTCCCAGACCTGGTTCTAGGAGTAGGAGTAGATGGTGGTTCAGGAACATTCTGCTGTGATGATGTTGCTGCAGGTTGTTCTGCTGAAGGTTGTTCTGGAACACCTTCCGGGAACTGCTCAGCTGCAGCACTGTTGCTCTGCTCCGATGAGGAGTTCCAGGGGATGAGATGATGACGATTTCGCCTGATGGTCCCATGGGGTCCCTCCACCAGATAAGAGTGTGGTGTGGTGTGATTTCCGATGACAGCACCTGCTGCTCCTTGATCGGTGACCTACACGTCCTGTCCTGGAGTGAGTCTATTGAGATGCTTTGCACGGTGTCTCAGGTTGTAGCGTTGCGCATCCTTTGTTTTCCTCTTCCCTTCGTTCAGCATAACAGCATTTCTATCCGGAAGAGCAGGACTTAACAACGCAGGAAGAATAGGCACAGTTGTACGAAGCCGCCTTCCCATGAGCAGTTGAGCTGAGCTATACCCATTTTGGAGAGGGGTAGCCCTGTAAGATTAAGATTGACTTAAGGTGGTGGATCACATCATTAGATCTTATGGGAGTTAGCAGGGCAATCTCCACATATCTTGACATGTAGTCCACTACTAGCAGGTAGGTCTTGCTCCCTAACATGAACAAGTCTGCTCCCAACTTCTGCCATGGTTTGTCTGAGTATGGTGTCGGCATCAGTGGCTCCCTGTGGTTCTGTCTCTCCTGACAGCATGCTCTGCAGTTGAGAACCAACTCATTCAGCTGCTGACTCAACCCCGGCCACCATACTGACTGTCGTGCCCGTTCTCTACACTTAACCACACCCTGGTGTCCTTCGTGCAGCTTAGCGAGAACATCATTTCTTATGGTTGAGGGTATGACAAGCTTATCTCCCTTTAGCAGTAGACCATTCTGGACAGTAAGGAATGCCCTGTCAGTCCAGTATAGCTTGAGTGCAGGTTCATTTATGCCATGAGCTGGCCAGCCTTCTGCGCACAGCTGCATCACTCGAGCACACACACTGTCCCTCTGCAGCTGCTCTCTCAGCTCCTCCAGATAGGCAGTGCTTGCGGGTAGGTTCTCCATCACCATATCCACGTAGATATTTGTGTCCTCGAACAGCTCTTTGTCAGCTGGTGTCCCTTTTCTTGTGACAGGCGCTCGCGACAATGTATCAGCTGTCCACAGGCACTTCCCTGGCACATGAGATATGGAGTAGGAATAGCGCATAAGACGCATTCGAAAGTGTTGGATCCGAGGGGGTAGAGCGTCCAGTGCTTGAGACCCCAGGAGACTCAGGAGAGGCTTGTGATCTGTCTCCAACTGGAAGTGTTTTCCAATGAGGAAGTTGCTGAGCCTCTCGCAAGCTTGCAAGCCCAGGTCAGGCTCAAAGCCTCCTTTTCCATTTGTGCATATCTCTGCTCGGTGGGTGTGAGAGACTGCGACATGAAGACTACTGGTCTCCACTCCTCACCCCAGTTTTGTAGCAGGACTCCTCCAAGTCCGTAAGACGACGCGTCTGCCGTAACTTTGCATTCTTTGTTGGGATCATATACGGCTAGCACCGGCGGCGACGTCAGGGCATCCTTTAAGTCCTGGAAGGATTTAGCCTGGTCAGCGCCCCACACCCAGCAGTTCTTCTTCGAAAGGAGATCTCTGAGGGCTTTATCCTTCTCAGCTAGCTGTGGGATAAACTTGCCTAGCTGGTTTACCATTCCAAGGAAAGATCTTAGTTCACTCACTGTTTTTGGCTCAGGCATTTCCCTCACAGCCTCCGTCTTGCTTGGGTCTGGACTGATGCCGCTGGCGGAGATCACGTGGCCTAGGAAGGTCACCTCAGACTTTGACAGATCACACTTTCCAATGTTAAGTGTGATACCTGCCTTCTGAATCTTTCTTAGCACGGTATGCAGGCGAGCATCAATGTGACAAACCACGCCTTCAAGCCCTTCTGTGACCTCCGTCACCATTCTGTTCTGAAAGTGTTCAGGGGCGGACGCAATGCCAAAAGGTAGCCGTTTGAAATAATAGCGTCCAAAGGGCGTGATGAACGTTGTCAGTTTCGCTGAATCTTCTGTCAACGGGATTTGCCAAAACCCCATATTTGCATCCAGCTTACTAAATATTTTGGCTCCAGCCAGTCTCCCAAGTGTTTCCTCTACTGATGGTAGAATGAACTTCTCTCTACACACGGACTCATTGAGGTTAGTGAGGTCGACACATATTCGCACAGGATCCATCTTGTTATTTCTGGGCACTACTACGATGCCAGCACACCAGTCTGTAGGCTCCTCAATTCTGCATATCACCCCAAGGCTTTCCATGCGGGACAGCTCTTGCTTGACTTTGTCCATGAGTGGCAATGGGATCCTCCTTGGTGTCTTGAGTGAAAATGGTTTGGCACCTGGTTTGAGCTTGATGGCATATGCCTGGTGCACCTCACCTAGTCCGCTGAATAGTTTTGGATAGTTCTACTTTAATGTCTGTATAGTGACACTGTCAAGGCGTGTAACAAGCCCTAGTCTGCAGCTCACAGACCTCCCAACATACACCTCCTCCATCTCCTCTTTCCCACCAATTCTCAACAACAGCTTGGCAACGCCCACAACATCAAGTGGCCTCCTCCCCGGTCCAAGGAGTGGCTTAGGTGCTTTGTGGAGCGCAGGTGGGTTTTCTCTGAATATTTTCTGGAACACAGCATGTGGCAAAACTGTAACATCAGCACCCGTGTCAATTTTGAACGTCACGCTGCTGTCATAAATGTCAATGTTGACCATCCAAGGATCACCGTCTGTTCTAACACTGCCGAGGAAGATGGTATCCTCATCCTCTTCCACCTCAAGTACAGATTTTGAGGCCTTGCACACACGTTTATAATGACCCTTTCTCCCACAAGCATGACAGTTCACTTCATTTGCAGGACACTCCCGTTTTGAATGTGATGGAGATCTGCCACATTTATGACATTTTGACTGTGTCCCCTTTTCCTTGCTATTCTGAGTACTGTGCGGTTTGAGAGCACGCTGAGGTTTGATTTTAGCAGGCTTGCTACTTCCCTTGAACACTCTATCAACAGACATTGCCTCACTTGCCTGGGTTCTGGTGTCTCCTCTCAGAAAAGCTTGCTGCTTTTTCACCTCCTCACTCTGCCGTGCCATCCTGATTGCTTTCTCCAAAGTCAGCTCTGCATCTAGCTGCTTACGTTCAGACAGCCTCTTGTGTAACAGACCGACGACGAGTCTGTCCCGAAGTAGCTCATCATGCAGCACATCATAATTGCAGTGTTCAGCCAGCGCATATAGTGCAGTGACAAAAGAATCTACTGTCTCACTTTCTCTCTGTTTTCGCAGGTTGAATTTGGCATGTTCATAAATTACATTCTTTTTAACCACAAAGAAGCTTTGAAAGCCGTCACACACCGCTTCATACGAGCTGCGCTGAGCATCAGTCAGAGCCAGCCCACGTAAAACATCATCCGCCTCGTCTCCCATGCAATATATCAGAGTATTAACTTGATTCTCTTCAGAGCTTGCATTCAGATTACTTGCCAGGCGAAATCTGTCGAATCTCCGGATCCATTTGGCCCACTCCTGCGGCTTAGAAAAGTCAGCCCCGAGATGCCAACATCTCGGGGCTGCAAGATCCTGCCAGCCGGTCAGCGTAGGTCAGCCAGAGAAGCTCTTCTGGGCTCCGGTGTCCACGAGGAAACGCCTCCCCGAGCGTGCGTCCGTTAGGTAGAGCAGCTTGTTCTCTTCACCGAGGGACGCTGCTGCTACCGACCCCCGGCCTTGGCGTTTTCCCGAGCACTGGAATTGGCACGGTGGCGCACATCTGCGTGCGTTCTCTCCGAAGCGGCGGTGGTAGGAACAGAGCGTGTCTCTCTGGCGCTCCTTGGCCCCCGCTGCTGCTACCGTCGGTGGCTCCTCGCCTCCTCTGGTTGTCTCGCTGGGCTCCGTCGCTGCCACGTTGACTGTGATCGCCCTGGTGGTGAGGATGATCCAGTCTGCCTCCTGGGCTAGCGCACAGTAGTCTCGCACGGCCAGCAACGGCGAATTGGCCAGAACCGCTCTCGCCTCTGTTGGAAGGTTCCGGAGGAAGAGGTGGGCAAACAGAAAGTGCCCGTCATCCATGCCCATTAACGCCAGCATCTTCTCCATCAGGTCTACGGCCAAACCATCTCCTAGCTCGGTCCGCGTCAGGAGCCTCTCCGCTCTCTCACAGTCCGAGAGCGTGTAACGCTGGATGAGCGCAGCCTTGAGCACCTCGTATCTGTTGCTGGCTGGTGGCTGATCGAGCAGGCTGGCTACCTGTTGAGCTGTGCGGGCGTCGAGTGCTGCGACCACATAGTAGAATCTGGTGTCATCTGCCGTTACTCCCCGGAGGGCGAACTGGGCCTCAGTGAGGTGGAACCAAGAGCGTGGGTTGTGCTACCAGAAATCCGGTAGCTTGACTGCAACTGCACACGCGTGGCTGTAGGTTCCAGTCCGGGCTGTCTGTGGGATGGCTGCCGCCTCGTTGTAGCTTCCTGACCGGGCCGGCTCCTGGGATCTTGCCTCGTGTTCCATAATACGTCTTGGGTCACCAGTGTGGAGTGTGTAAAATCAGAAGCAGATACATTTCAAATGATTTATTGCACACTCACATCTCACGAGCACTGAACAGAGTGACTCGTCACATCAAGAGCACAGAACAGACTGACTAAACACATTAAACATCCTTCTCTCTACATCAAGTTACACTTCAAAAGATTCAAGGCACTTCCTCATAACAGCAGGACATCTACACCACACTTCATTCAACCCCCACTCCCACTGTTCTCCCATGTGTATTTATTGTCTCTGTCTAAGGTGTGAAATAACCTGAGGTCCACAGTGCAACAAAATATTAAGTTAAGGGTGCCATCATTTTTGTCCAGGCCTGTTTCATGAGTTTGTTTTTTAAAATAATTCTGTTGAACCACAATTCAAAAGCATTGTCTGATTTTCATTGGTTAATTTTCATAGAAATTTTATTTATTACCACTTTTGTCAGATTCAAGTTATTTCTGTGACCATTGTGGGTTTTTCTTTCATTAACAGAGGGGTACCAACAATTTTGTCCACATGTGTACATGAAAGTGAGGAGTGCAATAACAGGTGAGTTATAATGATAATTAAAAGGTCCTCAGTTCTGTGCATGCGAGTGTTCAGAGAGAGGGGGGTGGGGCCTCTGACTATTTGTAGTTCGGATGGCCCGGGGAATGAAATTGTTTGTCAGTCTGGAGGTGTGGGACCTTATTGATCTGAACCAATGTCCGGAGGAAAGCAGGTCAAACAGGGGGTGGGCGGGATGTGAGGGGTCTCCTGTGATGGCCTTGATTCTTCTGAGACAGGAGGCTCTGGAGATGCCTTCCAGGGAGGGCAGAGGGTTGCCAATAATTTTTGGGGCGGTGTTGATGACCCTCTGCACAGCCTTCCTGTTCTCGGCCTTGGAGCCGGCGTACCACACACCCAGACAGTAGGTGAGCACGCTCTTCACTGAGCAGCAATAGAAGGCCAGCAGCAACTTCTGGTCCAGGTTGTGCTTCCTCAGGACACGGAGGAAGTGCAGCTGCTGCTGGGCTTTCTTTACCAGGGCCTTAGTGTTGACAGTCCAGGAGAGGTCAGAGAAGATGTGGGTGCCCAGGAACCTGAAGGCGGGGTCGTTTTCCACGCGGTCACCATTTATGAAAGGGGGGGGTGTCCTGTCTGTTCTTCCTGAAATCCAGAATGAATTCTTTGATTTTTTGGACATTCAGTTTAAGGTTGTTTTCTTGGCACCACAGCAGCAGATTCTCTACCTCCTCCCTGTATACTTTCTCATCGTCGTCGGTGATGAACCCAACCAAGGTGGTGTCGCCCTTCTATTTCTCGATGACGGTGGTTGGATGGGTTGGAATACAGTCAAAGGTATACAGGGAGTACAGTAGAGGGCTTAGCACGCAGCCTTGGGGGGAGCCAGTGCTAACGGGCAGTGTGGAGGAGTGGTGGGGGCCAAGTCTGACTGTTTGTGGGTGGTTGGTGAGAAAGTTCTTTATCCAGGAGCAAGTGGTTGGGGGCGGGGTCAGGTTCAGGTTCAGGTTCAGGTTACTTTATTTGTACCCGCAGGTAGATTTGTTTTGCAGTCTGGTGACATCCATATTTACAAGCCACAAATTACATTCAACATAGACACAAACACAGGCACACATGAAATTGACTATAAACATGATAAAAATACTCAAGGCTCCATCAATCAGGGTATAAAAGACAAAGAGATGGGAGAAAAACCAGAGGTAAGAGAGAAGAGTCATATTAACCCTCAAGCGACCGAGTGGGGTCATTTACGACCCCAGCCATATAATTTAATGTGCCGTCTCTTTATTTTTTATCCAAATTTTCTTTCCTAGCATGAATTTGTCAGTCTACTAATCCTACACACTTTCATAGTTTTTTGCAGGGATCAACCAATTGGTGTGGCGTAGACATCGCAAACTCTTGTGGGGTCATTTATGACCCCGAAGAGAAGCACTGGTTTTTAAACATTGGTTTTATAAATTTTATTCAAATGTTCCACTTCAGGGACTTCCGGTTATGGCGGCCACGTGAGGGGGACACGTCTCGCTCTGCTCTGCTCCTGGAGACGAAAAAACGGCAAATAACTCTCTCATTTGGGACAGAACCTATCCCAGCGTTTGGACGAGGATATGTCGGTGAAGCCTAAGGCTGGAAAACCAGGTAGAGGAAAAAGCGAGCCGCCGAAACAGTCTAAATTAACGGACTTTCACGTCTGTGACGCAGCAGATAAAGAAGCTCCATATATGGCGGAGGAAGCGAGCAGCGGTGCGGTGAATGTGGGAAACGGCACAGCTGCGGTGCTTAACGCCATTAGTTCAATGAGAGCGGACTTTTCCGCTAAGTTTGATGGGATTATGGCAGCGTTGGAAGGAATGAGAAAAGAATTGGGTGACTGTGTAGAACGAATGGCGCAGGTAGAGCTTCGTGTCGCTAGTGCTGAAGATGACGTCACCTGTCTTCAATTAAAGGTGCGCACTTTGGAAAAAAAAAATAAAAGTCTGGAAAATAATGTCTTGGACTTGGAATCCCGGTCGAGACGGAACAACTTGAGGCTGGTGGGTCTACTGGAGGAATCCGAAAGTCGGGACACATGTTCCTTTTTGGAAAAGTGGATTCCGGAGGCGCTGGGCAGCGCGGAGTTGCAATCAGCAGTCGTTCTGGAAAGTGCATATCGTATCGGCCCACGGAGAGATAAGGGACCACCGAGGATGATTATTATGAAGTTTATCAGCAACAGAGACAGGATGAAGATCTTCAACGCTGCGCGAGCTAAAGGCCAGATTAAACACCAGGACCAACAGGTGCGGTTCTACCCAGATTTGGCCACAGGAATCCAACAATTGAGGAAGCAGTTTGATCCCGTACGTAAAGAGCTGCGCAACCTTGGGATTCGTCATGGTGTAATTTATCCTGCGAGACTGTTGACCACGTATGAGGGCAGAACCCACATCTTCAAGACCCCAGAGGAGGCGCAGGAGTTCATCAAGAAGATCCAAGAAGAGACTGGTGGGAGCTAAGCATGAACAAAATATAAGGTAGAATATTTAAGCATTTGCACAGGCATCTGACTGACTTGAAGCAAATAGCAAGTTTACAAAATATAGATTGTATTATATATTAAAAAAAAAATTAAAAAAAACAAAACAAAACTATGATGTACAAAGCTGCTAAAAATTTTGGAGTTAAGTTGGAAAACTACAGAAGAGAGTTAATGTTATGTCATTAAAAGTAGCAGAGTTAGGGTGATTGGGAGGATGAAGAAGGAGTGGCTTTGGCTGATCCTCGTGGGTGTGGAACGGTCGATGGCTATATCGGGAGACAGAATTTTTTTTTTGATTTTGGGGGGATTACCACAAATGTGGGAAGGGGGAATTTGTTTGTGTGTAGTTTGTAGGATGAATGTTCAACCACTCATGTTTTTGCTTCTCTGTATGAGCATGTTTATACTGCAAGGTAATCCTAAACTCCCTATTGATCATAAACCAAAGCGTTAATCTTAATTTAACTTCATGGAATTGCAGAGGTCTACAAAAATTAAAAAAACTTAAACAAGTTATGAATAAAATAAAAGATATGGGTTCAAAAATTGTGTTTTTACAAGAAACTCATCTAATAGAGGAGGATGTAAAAAGAATTAGGAGTAGATGGCAAGGAAGTGTTTTCACCTCATCATTTTCATCCCGAGCCAGGGGAGTTATGACTCTCATACATAAATCAGTCCCATTTCAAGTGAAAAATGTAATTGGAGACAAATTTGGAAGATATTTAATCATTCAAGGATCTTTGTTATTAGAAAATATAAATTTGGTAAACCTATATGGTCCCAATATAGATGATCAAAAGTTCTTTGCTAATTTATTTCTTATCTTATCATCACTTACAGGGCAACATATAATAGCAGGGGATTTTAATTGTACATTGAATCCCGGTATAGATAGATCAACAGGACTGGACTGTACGCACAATGGATGTAGGATGACCATTATTCATTTTATGAAAGAATTGAGATTGCTAGATATATGGAGAGAAATGAATCCACAAGTTAAAGCCTACTCTTGTTATTCCAATACCTACAAGACTTTCTCACGTATTGATTATTTTTTGATCTCCGTAGAATTAAGGTCCAAGATTCAAAACTGCTTTTATGACAACATTGTGATCTCTGATCATGCACCCTGCTGTCTAATATATGTAGATAAGAAATTGACAAAGGAACCAGGTAGATGGCAATTTCAGCATAAATGGCTTCAGGATGAGGAATTTGTTAAGTACATAGAAAAACAGATAGATGAGTTCTTTGATATCAATACTACACAAACATCAGCATGTGTAAAGTTGGAGGCTTTCAAAGCTTTTATTAGGGGACATATTATTAGTTATACAGGTTCAAAATCTAAGAAGACTCGAGAGGAGAGAGTTCAATTGGAACATAAAATAAAAATTCTTCAAGAAAAAGTATATGCAGGAAGTGATCCAAGGTTGGAGAACGAATTACTGATTTTGAGAGCTGAATATGACAAAAAATCAGTGAATAGAGCTGCCTCGAGTCTTCTAAGATTGAAACAATCTTTTTATGAACAAGGTGAAAAATCAGGAAAATTATTGGCATGGCAGATTAAACAATTAGAATTTAAAACACCAATTACCAATATTATAAGTAAAGGACAGGTAGTTATAGATCCTTTAGAAATTAATAGAGCCTTTAGAGATTACTATGAAAAATTATATGATACCAAAAATGAATCTGACTTAACAAAACTAAATGGGTTTTTGAACGAACTATCTATACCGTGTATTTCAAATGAAAACAGGGAGATACTGGAGTCTAAAATTAGTCAAGAAGAAGTTGGGCTAGCCATTGATAATATGAAATCAGGAAAAAGTGCAGGACCAGATGGTCTTCCAGTTGACCTTTATAAAAAATTTAAGAATAAATTAATAAAGCCTTTTTTGGAAATGGTTTTAGAAGCATTTCAAAATAGTAATTTACCATCATACATGAATAATGCCTTAATTATACTGTTGCCAAAACCAGGTAAACCCTCTAATAAATGTGAAAATATGAGACCAATAAGCCTATTAAATGCCGACCTTAAGATAATCTGTAAAATTTTAGCAAGACGAATACAAGAAATTTTACCAAATATTATTAATCGAGATCAGAATGGCTTTATAAAGGGAAGACAAGGCTTCCATAATGTAAGAAGACTATTTAATATTATTTATTCTTATAAAGAAGCACCGGATACAGCTGTCCTATCACTGGACGCCGAAAAGGCCTTTGATAGAGTTGAATGGCCCTTTCTTTTTGAAGTCTTACAAAGGTTTGGACTTGGAAATAATTTCATAAAATGGGTTCAGATAATATATAATAATGCTACAGCAGAAATCCTAACAAATAACAATATTTCAAAATCAATAAAAATCAATAGAGGATGTCGACAAGGCTGTCCACTTTCACCTTTACTGTTTACTATGGCAATTGAACCTTTAGCGATGGCGATACGTCTACAGTCACAAATATATGGAATTAAAGTTGGACCAACAGAACATAAAATCTCCCTGTATGCCGATGACATAATTTTGTTTATGTCGAATCTTAAAAAATCAATTCCGACCTTGTTGAATTTAATAAAGAATTTTGGGGAAATATCAGGATATAAAATAAATAAAACTAAATCTTCAATATTAATGCTAAATGAGACCCAGAGAAATTACCCAGCCCCTGAGGTAAATCAATTCAATGTTGTAAATCAATTTAAATATTTAGGAATCCAAATTGTGCCTAAGCTAGAATCAGTCGCCAGTGTCAATTATGAAGCCTTAATGACAGATATTAATGAGTTACTTCAGAGATGGATGTCACTATCAATGTCGATGATCGGGAGAATCAATATACTTAAAAGTAATATCTTACCTAAAATACTTTATTTATTTCAATACATTCCCTTACCACCACCTTTAGATTTATTCTCAAGAATTAAAAAAAAGTTAGTGGAATTTATACGGAACAACAGGAGGGCTAGATTACGTTTGTCTTTATTATATTTACCATTTGATCGTGGAGGTCTGAAATGTCCAAATTTTATGTTGTATTATTGGTTGGCACAACTGAGGTCTATGACATATTATTTTTCATCAAATGATCTCCCTCACTGGACTGAAATGGAATCATACAATTTGCCTTTACCTCTTCCCATATTCATATATTCAGACTCGGCAAAAAAATTACAGAAACAAGTTAAAAACCCATTTGTAAAACATATGATTAAAATATGGTGTGAAACTAAAAAATATTTAAAAGAACCACACTTACTGTCACAATTTAGTCCAATATGGGGTAATCAATATTTTAAACCAGGGAGAGCAGATGCTGTGTTTAAAGTATGGAGTTTAAAAGGGATCCAAAAAATTCAAGATTTATATTTGTCATGTTCAGATAACATAATGTCTTTTGAAGAGCTGAGGATCAAATTTAATCTTAATAGAACACATTTTTTAAAATATCTTCAACTTAGGAATTTTATTCGATCAAACCAAAATAATGCTCTCACTCGACCTATTTATTCATCCTTGGAAAAAATGTTGATGAAAGATGGTAAAAGAAAGGGTATTATTTCAGAGTTTTATAACTCATTGACACTATCCTCAAGTGAAAACTCACAGAAAAGATTAAACTACTGGAAAGAAGATCTGCAAACTGAAATTTCAGAGGAACAATGGGAATTGGCTTGTACAGAAGCTCAAACCAAATCAATAAATGTACGTCTTAAATTGATACATTTTAAATGGTTAATGCGGATGTATGTTACACCGGTGGAGTTAAATAGATATAACAAAAACATACCAGATACGTGCACAAAATGCATGGAAAGTAAAGGAACCCTATTTCATTGTTTATGGGAATGTAGAATAATTAGAATGTTTTGGGAAGAGGTGAGGGTAACAATTGAAAAAATAATTTCAAAACAAATCATATTGAATCCTAAACTGTTTTTGTTGGGTCTGTACCCAAAAAAGCTTAACTTTAATAAAAGTGAAAGAACATTCATAGACCTCAGTTTGCTTAATGCCAAAAAATGTATTGCATTACTGTGGAAAAAGACTCATAGACCAGATGTGACTCAGTGGTTAAGACAGATGTTAACAAACTTTCCATTAGAAAGAATAACATATATACTGAAATCAAAGGAAAGTGTGTTTGAGAATATATGGAGACCTTTTATTGATTATGTAAAAAATTTAAACATAACTCTTGAAGAAGAAGGTGAATGATGTGTGTGGACCTTGTAAATTCCAAACTGGTGAACATAATATGTATACTTATGTAATGGATTGTCTAGACTAAACAGAGGAGCATTGTTGAAGGCTTGATTTTGTTGGTGGTTGTAGGTGTTTTTAGTGCATTTTTTTTTGTAGTACTTTAGTGTTAGTGTTTGATTGTTTGTGTTATGTTTGTTAAAAAAAAAAGGTTCAATAAAGATATTGTGGAAAAAAAATGTTCCACTTCTAATAGTTAGTTAGTTAATCCCTTCACACCTGAAGGTGTATATGGGCGGCGCCTATCTCCGTTTCTCTGACCCTAGGCCACACAGCTACTGTAAGTAGTGAAAGCTACAGCGGGGGGTCAGTCCTCTGGTAGCTCTGTGTGTAACTTTACTTTCCCCATTCCATTATGCGGAGCACCACGCTAGAAGGCAGAAAGCACCATTTTTATATGGTCTTTGGTATGACCCGGCCGGGATTTGAACCCCTGCCTCCCGGGTGTGGGGCGGATGCTCTACCAACTGAGCCACCACTCCGGTTTCCACTTCTAATCAGTACTTTATATTGTATTGCAGTGAACCATGGCTAACAGACAAATCCAGACAAACAGACAAATGTAAATCTTGCTATCCTAGGTCTGTTTGTCTGTTTGTTTGTCTGTTTGTTTGTCTGTTTGTTAGCAAGATAACTCAGAAAGTTATGGACGGATTTTCATGAAATTTTCACAGATTGTCAGAAATGGGGTATCCTACAGATGATTAGAGTTTGGTGGTGATCCGGATCACCGTCCACAAGAAAACCGCCATTACGCAAAATGCCATAATAGGTATCATGATCATCATCGTAACTGACATTGACATTGACATTGATTTTATTTGAACATTGTTAAAGAAAGAAAGAAGAGAGTTCAAAACACAACAAAAAAAAACAAACAAACCAAAAATAAAATGTTCAAAAGGAGTGGGAAGAAGCCAACGCTTATACAGTCCCACCCCTTCTCCACACCAAACAAATTACAGTATTACTCATAATCATCATTATCCCACAACCACATTCACCATAATACACCCATAGTCAAATTATAACAAAAATGACACAACAATGACAATCCATATCCAACAATATTATGACAACAATAAACATACACTTCTGGCATGTTCAATGTAAACACAAACAAAAATAATAACTAGTAACTACAATAATAGGTATCATCATCATCGTGATGATGATATGATGACTATGATGACTATGATGATGATGATGATACCTATTATTGTTACTACGATGATGATACCTATTATTGTTGTAACTATGATGATGATGATGATACCTATTATTGTTGTAACTATGATGATGATGATGATGATGATACCTATTATTGTAACTATGATGGTAATAACTATGATGATGATGATGATGTTCCAAGAGTGAACTGACAAGGACTGTCTAAATAAATGTAATGTTGTTCTTACAGTCTGCGTTTTGGTTATTTCTTGCAATAAAAGTATTATTAGCAAACACATTTTACATTATCATTATAAAATACCTGTCTTAAATACAGGGAGTAGTTTTGGTATGATAAACCTCCAACCAGCCATTTATAATAAGGATCCCTGTACAGAGCACAATGGGGTCATAAATGACCCCACTTGGTCATTTCAGTCCGTAAAATAGCTTGGTCGCTTGAGGGTTAAAAGTTAAAAACTAGTCAAAGAGGTTAAAAACTCAAAGGTCTAAAACCCAATAAAATATTTAGAACCCAAGTAACATCCTACAAAAATAAGTAAATATAAAATGGAGTTAATAAATAGGTACCTAAATTATGTGCAATATATTGCCACAGCTTGTTCAACTCTTTGACAGCAGCAGGAACAAAGCTGTTTTTGTAGCGCTGGGTTTTACTTTTTGGGACAGCAAACCTCTGTCTTGAGGGAAGAAGCTGAAAGTTGCAGTGCAAAAGGTGGGAGTCATCATAAAACCCTAACCCTAAACCCTAAACCCTAACCCATCATAAAATGGAGGTAGCCATCCTCTGTACCTGTCTGGTGTACAGGGATGTCAGGCTCAGCTGTGACTCACCAAGCAAACGACTGGACCATCTAACTAGGTGATCCAAGGATTTCCTCTGTTTCAGTCTGGAGGAGGTGCAGTTTGTTGATCACTGCTTCACAGTGAATTATGTCAAAATATCCAAAACCTATTTATGTTTTGCACTTCCTCACAGCTTAACTTGTTATCAGCAATGACATGGTGAAAACTAATCTGGTCACAAATATCCCATTTAGAAATAGTTATTACATTTTTTGGTGATTTAGTATTTCGTGTTTTTTGCAGATTTGCATACAGGGTGAACTCTGAATCATTCACACTTGCACCAAAGCACATGCACACTTCGCTTGCTGTACAGTACAGAGAAACTCTCTCGAGTTTACTGTGGCCACACAGACCAACACTGATAAGAAAACTGAAACTGGTAGGCTGTGGTGTGTGTGAAATCACAGGCAGATTCATTTCAGACGATTTATTACGCACTCACATCTCACACTTGTCAAGCAAAGAACAGACTCAATACTCCAGCAGAAACTCCTCTCTTAAGTTTCATGGCATTTACATCACACACAGCATGACCTTTGCATCACACTGCATTCAACCCCCTCATCCTTGACTCCTTCATGCTATCTCACCAGGAATCCCCTGCTCTTTGTTCTCCCAAGCCTCCTGTCTGAGATGCTAGACAATCTGGCTCTCCCAAGGTGCTACCCCCCCCCCCCAGCATCTTAGATAGGACAATAGAATAACAGTCCACATGCTGTGATTATTGAACATCAGTCCACATGCTGCTTGGGCTTCCGTCTCCTCCTGTATCTGCTGTAACTGGGGTTTACCGCCTCCGCGGCACTGCTGTGCCGGTGGGGGGCTGTTGCTGGGGGGGAGCCACTTCGGTCTGTCTGTGTGGCTGCTCTGGTGAATCGTTTCCCTGGGGAGCTCTCCGTGGCGGTCTTCTACGCCGAGGGGCCCTAGCCAACAGCACTTGCTCGTCCGCCACAACGAAAGCGGGTTTGAGTCTGTCTATGCCAATTTTTTCCCTCCTACCCCTCAAGTCTAGCAAAAACTGCTTATCCCCTGTTTCCAGCACTCTGAACAGTCCATCATAGGGTGGGCGCAATGGAGGGCGGTGGGCGTCGTGTCTGACAAACACGAACTCCGCGCTCTTCAAAGTTTTAGGCACAAAAACACACGGAAAACAGTGGTGGGCAGGGCCCGGCAGTGTGCCTGTGTTTGCGCTACGCTGCAAAAGCTGAGACGGGAAGCTGCCCGGCGCGGGATTATCTGGCAAAAATTCCCCGGGCAGCCGTAGTGGCTGCGCAAAAACGAGCTCTGCCGGGGAAGCTTCCAGATCATTCCTGTTCACTCTTTATACTGCGGACTTCTCACACAACACAACACATTGCCATCTACAGAAGTTCTCTGATGACTCTGCGATCGTTGGTCTCATCTCCAGCGGAGATGAAGCTGAGTACAGAGGGCTTATCCAGGACTTTGTGGACTGGTGCCATCGGAACTGCCTCCAGATCAACGCGAGGAAAACTAAGGAGCTGGTGGTGGACTGCCGCAGGCATGGACAGCCCCTCACAGCACCTGTAAATATACAGGGAACAGACATCGAGATGGTGACATCCTACAAGTACCTGGGTATTCATCTGAACAATAAACTAGACTGGTCACACAATACTGACGCACTCTACAAGAAGGGACAGCGCAGGCTGTTCCTGCTGAGGAGACTCAGGTCTTTTGGTGTACAAGGGGCGCTGCTGAAGTCATTCTATGACACGGTGGTGGCATCAGCCATCACTTTTGGAGTGGTCTGCTGGGGCAGTGGCATCACTGCAGCCGATAGGAAGAGACTGAACAAACTGATTAAGAAAGCTAGCTCTGTCCTGGGGCAACGCCTTGATCCGATGGAGGAGATAGGAGAGAGAAGGACGGTGGCTAAACTGTCATCTCTGCTGGAGTCCGAGTTCCACCCTATGCAGGACATACTGGATGCACTGAGGAGCTCATTTAGCAGCAGACTACATCATCCCAGGTGCACAACCGAGAGGTTTCGTAGGTCCTTCCTACTAACGGCTGTCAGACTGTACAACCTAAGCAGGGCTGCTCGCAGAGATAGCAAAAAGACGTAACAAACTAATAGTTTTTTTTGAATGCAAAAGATGCAATAGACTTACACAATGGTCCTCTCCGGCATACAACTAGGAACATACCGGTCGCTATGGAGGGTGAGAATATGTATGGGCACATAATCATACCATGTAGGATAACTAAATAGACGGTTATGCTGTTTCATCCCACCTAGCAACAATGCTCTGCACTGTGTGTGTTTATATATTTACATATTTATTCCATCTAGCTACAATGCTCTGCACTGTGTGTGTTTATATATTTACATATTTATTCCATCTAGCTACAATGCTCTGCACTGGGTGTGTTTATATTTATATATCTATATATTTATTCCATCTAGCTACAATGCTCAGCACTGGGTGTGTTTATATTTATATATCTATATATTTATTCCATCTAGCTACATTGCTCCGCACTGTGTGTGTTTATATACTTGCATATTTATTCCACCTAGCTGCAATGCTCCGTACTGTGGGTGTTTATATATTTACATATTTATTCCATCTAGCTACAATGCTCTGCACTGTGTGTTCATATATTCATATATTTATTCCATCCAGCTACAATGCTCTGCACTGTGTGTCTGTGTGTGTGTGTGTATATATATGTATATTTTATAGTAATATGTACATATGTATATTAGCTGCTCTTGCTTGCTTGTTTTTTTTTTTTTTTTTTCTTGCCTTCTGATTGTTGCTCTGAGTGTTGCTATCCCTGTGCTGTTGCAATCCTGGAATTTCCCCGTTGTGGGACTAATAAAGGCTTATCTTATCTTATCTTATCTTAGATCCTCTTTCGGCGCGGAGCGCAACCACAATAAAACCCACGGCAGCCTGTCTACCCAATTTGCATCCGTCAATGAAGCCCTGAGTGCTGCTTTCAGTGATCTATGAAAACGCTTGCATAACCCATTGGCCTGTGGGTTGTACGCGGTTGTGCGGTGAATTGTAACACCCAGGCTGCGGGCCATCACGGACCAGAGTTCGGAAACAAATTGCGGGACCCTGTCGGACGTAATGTCCGACGGGACTCCAAAACACGCCACCCATGCTGTTAAAAAAGCGCGCGCTACATCCGCGTACGTGGTTGCCGCCAGCGGGACCGCTTCTGGCCAGCGCGTGGTACGGTCCACCATTGTCAGGAGGTGCGTGCACCCCTGTGATGGCGGGAGGGGGCCCACGAGGTCCACGTGAACATGGTCGAACCTCTTAGCCAGAATATGAAACGGCTCCAAGGGAACCTTCGTGTGTCTGTGTACCTTGGCTCGTTGGCACGCCATGCAGGCTGCAGCCCACTCTTTCACTTGTTTGCGTAGGCTTGGCCACACAAATTTCTCTCCCACCATTTTGACCGACGCGCGCACTCCTGGGTGCGCCAGAGTGTGAACCGACTCAAACACGCGGCGGCGCCACGCGGCCGGGATCACCGGACGCGGGCGACCCGTGGAGACATCGCAGATTGGGGGGGGCGCCATCCTGCAGCACCCTGCTCTCCAGCCTTAACCCTGTTGGTCCAGACTGGAGCGCGCGCATGTCTGCATCGCTGATCTGCTCCGCGGCCATGGCTGCGTAATCTATCCCCACGCAGACGGGGGCCACTACGGCACGCGAGAGGCAGTCCGCCACTACATTCAGTTTACCAGACACATGCTGAACATTGGTAGTAAACTCTGAGATCACGGCCAGCTGTCTCTGCTGCCGGCCCGACCACGATTCTGAAACCTTGGCCATCGCGAATGTTAGTGGCTTGTGGTCCACGAACGCGGTTAAGCTGCGCCCTTCCAGCCAGAACTGGAAGTGGCGTATGGCCAGGTGAAGGGCCAGCAACTCTCTGTTGAATGCGCCGTATTTACGTTTGCTGTCGTGCAAAGTTCTGCTGAAAAAAGCGAGCGGCTGCCAAGCCCTGGCGACGTGCTTCTCCACGACAGCCCCTATGGCCACGTCTGAAGCGTCGGTGGTGAGCGCTATGCGGGCCGTCGGGTCTGGATGCGCCAGCAGTGCGGCGTTTGCCAGGGCTGCTTTAACTTCCGAGAATACCCGCTCTCACTCCGGGGTCCATTCGACCCTATCTGCGGGTTTCTGTTTCTTGAGCGCGGCGTATAGTGGTTGCATGAGCTGCGCCGCGCGGGGAAGGAAACGGTTATAAAAGTTCACCATTCCTAAAAATTCCTGCAGCGCCCTGACCGTCTGAGGCCGGGGAAAATCCGCCACGGCGCGCACTTTGTCGGGCAGCGGGATCGCTCCTTCGGGAGAGACGCAGTGCCCCAAAAAATCAATCTCCGTCACGCCGAACTGGCATTTCGCCAGGTTGATTATTAACCTGTGCTCCTCCAACCTCCGGAAAACCGTCGTGAGGTGGGTTTCATGTTCGTCTTCGGACGCACTGGCTACCAGGATATCGTCCAGGTAGACGAACATGAACGGGAGATTGCGCAGCACTGCATCCATCATGCGCTGGAACATCTGTGCCGCTCCTTTTAACCCGAATGGCATGCGCAGGAACTCGAATAGACCGAACGGAGTTACTACCCCTGTTTTGGGTATGTCCTCAGCGCACACTGGGACTTGGTGGTAACCGCAGACCAGGTCTATTTTAGAAAAAATGCGCGCTCCGGCGAGGTGAACGGAAAAATCCTGTATGTGGGGAATCGGGTAGCAGTCGTGCACTGTGGCGTTGTTCAATCTGCGGAAATCACCGCACGGTCGCCACGATCCCTCAGCCTTAGGGACCATGTGTAGCGGGGATGCCCATGGGCTGTTCGAACGCCTGATGATGCCCAACCTTTCCAGGTTGGCGAACTCCTCGCGCGCTATGGCCAGTTTAGCTGTGTCCAAGCGCCGAGGTCTTGCAAAAACGGGCGGCCCGGTGGTGGTGATAAAGTGCTCCACCCCATGTTTAGCGATGGCCGCGGAAAACGTCGGGACTGTGAGTGCTGGGAACTGAGTGGGTGTAACAGAGTCAGAATTTAGCCTTTTCGAATTTCTTTAAAATAGATGTGTTTTTCATTTTTACATAGTTTTTGGAGCCTCCTGGTGGTTTTATTTCGCAGCTGCATAGATAGTTTTCTTTGCACACGGCACTTACCCCAGCAGAGAAAAAGATTTTCACTGCTGGAGGTAAGTGCAATGTAATAGAGCTGTTGCTATATTTATACTGTAACGTCGGGGCCATTTTAAGGGGAGCAGGGATTTCCCAGCATGCTTTGCCAGTTTGAAACGTTACTGTATGTGTGTTAAATGTTATTTCTGAGTTATACTGCTGTGTCATTATAACTGCATTATAATGACCCAGCTGTGCTTAGCAGGATTAGGGCAAGATGTATCATGTGTGTGTAACCATGATTCAAACAGGGGTCTGGGAGAATGACCTCCACTCCACTCTGTGCGCAGAAGCAGGTTGGGGGTCGGGGTGTGTGAAAAATAAATCTGGTTGATCACAGCCATCTGCTCCATTGTCTTTGTGTGAATCCCTGCAAACGTCACACTGGTGTCAGGAGTGGGACATGGAGCAAGATGAGGATCCAGGCGGAGTTACAGCGGCCGGAGCGGTTCATCGCTCAGCCGGGAACGGAGTATAGAGCTGAGACGCCGGCCCCCGGAGAGCTTCGCTGCGATGGACGGAGCAGAGCAAACCAGCCCCGTTTCCCGCCCTTTTCAGGGCAGGACGGGCTGGCGATTCCAGAGCAATTAGGAGCGGCAATCGACCGGGAGATGACGGTCCCATCCATCCAGCAGCGAGCCAAGATTCCCCGCTACAACGGCAAGAACCTGTCGGATGACCGCCTGGCCCAGGTCGAGTTGGCTGCCGCGCTGATCATCGGAGGAAACCACCGTGCTGAGAGCGAGTGGAGGAGGAGCTACGGCAGATCACAGCAGCGCGTGCACGAAGGAAACAGCCATGGCGACGCGAGGAAGGACGGCTTCCGCTGCACAGAGCCAGGGTACATGGCATGGTACTGCCCCGCACACAGCGCACGACAAACTGGCCCCTCGCCGACGCTAAATTAGAGCGAGGTGGCATGGACGGGGAAAAAGCTGCCTCCTGCAGATGCTTCTCCCGGCAGATGACGTCACAGAGGCGCAGGAGCGACGCAGCGCAGTGAGCAGGACGAAGATGCGGCCATTTTTCCAGGCGCGGCAAGGGCTGGACGCATGGACGCGGGCCAGCGGCCGCCTGGGAGAACTGGCAGCGGTGGGAGTCGGCCGGAGCGGGCCTGGGACTCCCACTGCCAGGGAAGGGACTGTGTGTGGTCCTACAGAGGCTGTCAGATGTGTCCATCCGCCCGCTGATGGCCAAACCGGGACCCTACCCCAACCAGATTCTCCGACCGAGACTCAGATGAGTCAGCCCGGTGCCAAAGCGGCATGCACGGGCTGACTCGCATTGGATTTCTGAAAGTGGACTTTGAATTTTCTGGGGACAGAAACCAGTCCAGGGGGGGGCAGTGTAACGTCGGGGCCATTTTAAGGGGAGCAGGGATTTCCCAGCATGCTTTGCCAGTTTGAAACGTTACTGTATGTGTGTTAAATGTTATTTCTGAGTTATACTGCTGTGTCATTATAACTGCATTATAATGACCCAGCAGTGCTTAGCAGGATTAGGGCAAGATGTATCATGTGTGTGTAACCATGATTCAAACAGGGGTCTGGGAGAATGACCTCCACTCCACTCTGTGCGCAGAAGCAGGTTGGGGGTCGGGGTGTGTGAAAAATAAATCTGGTTGATCACAGCCATCTGCTCCATTGTCTTTGTGTGAATCCCTGCAAACGTCACAATACTTTAAATGTTGTTAAGCCATGCATACAAAGGTTTATATCTTGTAGAGTGGTCATGAGCATTACTACCATGTATTTACGAAGTTTCAGATTATTCTAAGTAAAAATAGTAACTTTATCGTCGAGTGAATGTGTGACCATGTTGAATGAACAGCTAGTCAATTCAATTCAATTCAATTCAATTCAATTCAACTTTATTTATATAGCGCCATTTCACAACAACAGTCATCTCATAGCACTATCAACTGTAGGGGGAACCCCCACAGTTGCAGAAAGACCCCAGCAATCAGGCGATCCCCTGTGAGCAAGCACTTGGCGACGGTGGAGAGGAAAAACTCCCTTTTAACAGGAAGAAACCTCCAGCAGAACCAGGCTCAGGGAGGGGCAGTCATCTGCTGCGACTGGCTGGGGGGGTGAGGGGATAGAGAAGAAGAAAAGAACAGACATGTAGAGAGCAAACAGCACGATGGGGACTCAATCTATGGGAGAGAACAAACAGATGTTAATGACCAGCAAAAAAAAAAAAAAAAAGTTCATAGAGAGTGAGGAAAGGAGTGAGGCCCAATGCATTACTGGAGGTCCCCCGGCTGACTAAACCTATTAGCAGCATAACTAAGGGAGGGTTCAGAAACACATGATCCCTCCCTAATTGTAGGCTATATCAAAAAGGTAGGTTTTAGCCCTATTCTTAAAAACAGAGATCGAGTCTGACTCCCGAATCCAGATTGGCAGCTGATTCCACAGGAGAGGAGCTTGATAGCTGAAGGCTCTGCCTCCCATTGTACTTTTGGAGATTCTAGGTATTACAAGTAATCCTGCATTTTGGGAGCGTAGTGCTCTGTTAGGATAATACGGTAGTATCAGATCTTTTAAATAAAAAGGAGCCTGATTGTTTAGAGCTTTGTAAGTGAGAAGAAGGATTTTAAACTTAATTCTAAACTCTATGGGAAGCCAATGAAGGGAGGCCAGAACCGGAGAGATATGATCTCTCTTTCTAGTACCTGTTAAAACTCTTGCTGCAGCATTTTGGATCAGCTGAAGACTTTTTAAAGATGTTTTAGGACAGCCTGATAATAAAGAATTACAATAATCTAATCTCTTGCTAACAAAAGCGTGGATCAGTTTCTCAGCATCACTTTGAGACAAGATGCTCCTAATCTTGGCAATATTACGCAAATGATAGAAGGCAGTCTTAGAAACAAATTTAATATGTGAATTGAAGGACAAATCCTGATCAAAAATAACTCCAAGGTTCCTCACAGAGCTATTAAGAGAAAGAGTAACCGCATCCAAACTGAAAGTTTGATTTGGAAAGGAATTTCTAAGGTTTTTTGGACCAACAAGAATGACTTCAGTCTTATCTGAATTTAATAGCAGGAAATTACAAGTCATCCAAGCTTTGATTTCCTTAAGACAGGCTTCTAACTTGGCTAATTGATTACTATCATCTGGCTTCATTGACAGGTATAATTGTGTGTCATCTGCATAACAATGAAAATGTATACAGTGCTTTCTAATAATGTTGCCTAACGGAAGCATATATAAACTAAAAAGAGTAGGGCCTAGCACAGATCCCTGTGGAACTCCATGACTAAGCTTTGAGTTGAAAGAAAACTCATTATTTACATGAACAAACTGGAACCTATCAGATAAATAGGATCTAAACCATTGCAACGAAGTTCCATTAAGTCCAACATAGTGTTCTAATCTATCAAGTAGAATATTATGATCGATAGTATCAAAAGCTGCACTAAGGTCTAAAAGGATAAGTACAGAAACTAGTCCATTATCAGATGCAATGAGGAGGTCGTTAGTGACCTTCGCTAAGGCTGTTTCAGTACTATGATGGATTCTAAACCCAGATTGAAACTCTTCAAGTAAACCATTTCCCTGCAGGTGGTCAAATAATTGTGCAGCAACAACTCTTTCTAAGATTTTTGAACTGAAAGGGAGATTAGAGATTGGTCTATAGTTAGCTAAAGCTCCTGGATCTAGCGTTGGCTTTTTGAGTAAGGGTTTAATTACAGCCGTTTTAAAAGCCTGCGGTACATGGCCTAAAGTTAATGAAGAATTGATTATATGAAGAATAAAGCTACCAATAAGTGGGAAGACTTCTTTAAATAACCTGGTAGGAATAGGGTCTAAAAGACAAGTTGAAGGTTTGGATGAGGAAACTATTTTGTCTAACTCACAAAGGTTGATTGGAGTAAACTCATCAAGACAGACATCAATAGAAGGAGTTGTAGTAGTTACAGTATTTAAGTTAACTGTGGGAAGAATCTGATTGATTTTATCTCTGATGGATGAAATTTTATTATTGAAAAAGTTCATAAAGTCCTGACTAGTAAGCTCTAAGGGAATGCTAGGATTGACAGAGTCCTGACTCTTTGTCAACCTGGCTACAGTACTGAAAAGAAACCTGGGATTATTCTTGTTCTCTTCTATTAATGCAGAGTAATAACTCGTTCTAGCTTTTCTAAGAGATTTTTTATAAATTAAAAGAGGATTTCTCCAAGCTAAATAGATTCCATCTAAATTAGTAGAGCGCCATTTTCTTTCTAATTGACAAGTCTTCTGTTTTAAGGTATGAGTTTCTGTGTTGAACCAAGGAGTTAGAAATCTCTGATTAGACTTTTTCTTTTTTAAGGGGGCCATCAAGTCTAGAGTCTGATGCAGAGAAGCTGAAACACTATCCACCATGTTATCAATTACAGAAGGAGCAAGCTGTCTATAGCTTATTTCCGTTGTGTTGACACATGGCATAGAGGAAACAATCTGCATAAATTTGGAAACAGCATCATCTGAGAGGCATCTACTGTAATAATATTTTTCTTTAGGAGCCAAATAGTCAGAAATAGTAAAATCAAAGGTTAACAGACAATGGTCTGACAGTACAGGGTTATGAGGAGACACTACAAGATTTTCTATTTCTATGCCATATGTCAAAACAAGGTCCAATGTATGGTGGAGGTAATGAGTAGAATTTCCTACTTTCTGAGAAAACCCAATCGAATCTAATATTGAATTGAATGCCACATTAAGGCAGTCACTGTCTACATCCACATGTATATTAAAGTCCCCTACTATAATTATTCTATCAGATTTCAGCACTAAATCAGCTAAGAAATCAGCAAATTCGGATAAAAATTCTGAGTAGGTTGATGGGGGATGATAAACTATGGCAAATAAAATTGGGTTTAACCTAAAATTGCTAAAGTGCCCAATACTGAGGACCAGGCCCTCAAAGGAATTATAACATGTTTTTTGCTTTACATTAACTAATAATTTGGAATGGTAAATTGTTGCTACTCCTCCTCCATGACCAGAACTTCTGGGATTTTGACAGTTTAAATAACCAGAGGGGGTTGAATCATTTAAACCAACATAATCCTCTTGCCCTAACCAAGTCTCTGTAAGGGAAATTAAATCAATCTGATGATCAATTAACAAATCATGGACTAACAGAGACTTGGGAGTTAGAGACCTAATATTTAATAAACCACATTTAATTTTTAAATTATGAGGAGGAACAGAGGCCAAATCATTCAATTTAGAGGCTTTATGTTTAATTTGAGTTTTACCAATATTTTGCTTTATCACTTTGGGATGCTTATACATTATATTTTTATTCACTTTGGAGGGAGCAGACAATGATTCTCTGATGGGGAAGACAGGGGCTAAGCTGAGGGGTGGCGGATGAAGAGGGGCTGCAGAGAGGCGTGTAAGACTGCGACTCTGCTTCCTGGTCCCAACTCTGAGTAGTCACGGTTTTGGAAATTTGGATAAAAAAGATGCCAGATTGTTAGATAAATGAGAAGCACCATCCAAAGTGGGATGAATGCTGTCTCGTCTCATAAGACCAGGTTTTCCCCAAAAAGAGCTCCAATTGTCAATGTAGCCCACGTCATTTTTAGGACACCACACAGACAGCCAGCGGTTCAAGGATGACGAGCGACTAAACATGTCATCACTGGTCAGATTGGGGAGGGGCCCAGAGAATACTACAGTGGCTGACATCGTTTTTGCAAAGTCACACACCGATTCTATATTAAGTTTCGTGACTTCCGACTGCCAGAGACGGATGTCATTAATGCCGGCGTGAATAACAATTGTGGAATATTTACAGTTACTTTTAGCCAGCATTTTCAAATTTGACTCGATGTCGCCTGCTCTGGCCCCAGGAATGCATTTGACTATGGCCGCTGGAGTCTCTAGGTTCACGTTTCTGACTACAGAGTCGCCAATGATCAGAGTTTTTTCCTCAGCGGGTGTGTCGCTGAGCGGAGTTTTTTCCTCAGCGGGTGTGTAGTCAGTTATTGCTAGCTGAGGGTAGTCAGTTATTGCTAGTGCAGCATTCTTCTGTATGGTTTGCTGTCATTTCATTTTGTTAAGATATTCATTTTCTTTTACTGTCCGTGTGCAGATCATGACATATGCAGCTGCAGACTGTTTATTGTGTGCTTTTTCTGATACTTGACCAGGTAGGCTTTGTTTTATATGGTTTTTTATATATTTTTTTTTTTCTAAAGAAAAAAAGAGAAAGATTTTCACTGCTGGAGATCGTGACATATGCAGCTGCAGACTGTTTATTGTGTGCTTTTTCTGATACTTGACCAGAATAAAGACAGCGTGAGCAACAAGTCCCTGCCTGTGTACTTTCTGCACCAACACGAGCACGCAGAAAACCACGCACGTTACACTGGTGCCGTGATTCTGTGATCCAGATCAGCTTGATGCAGATCGCCGTGCCGAGGGAGCTGTGTGAATTGCGTGGACGTCAATGAATGCTGTTTGTGCTACTGCTTTGGTTGTAGTGAGGTACTCAGGACTGTAGGTCCGCTAACTAAATATTCTGGATTTATTTTCAGATTTGACATTTTGTTTTAATTAGTTTTTTTATTTGTTACTTTCTCTGTTTTCATGGTACAATGGCGAGCAAGTTTAAGCTTAGTGATGATACTGGTGGTAAATTCTTCTCTTTTGGGAGAGGTATGGGTGTAATGGGAGGTCATTCTCGGCCAGAGGGGTTGGTTGGGATGGATCTGGGTGCTTCACCTGTGTTGCCTGCGAGAGATAGGGATTCAGGGTTAGGTCAGGACCTGTTGGGATCGCCTATGGGGCAGAGGTCACAGGGTGGGCCGCACCATTCAACGCCTAGTGGTGAGAATGACACATTGCATCAGCTTACTGATATGATCACGCGCCTTGGCTCACAGATAGGGGAGTCTATTGCAGCCACACTCATGTCCAGTGGTGCTGTTGGTGGAGCTAGCCAGACTGATGTTCCAGCACATCATGTAGGTGACACACAGCGCAGTGCACATAACTCACACACTCAGACTAGCGGCATTGTGAATGCGCTTGGTGAGAACGCACCCATTAATGTCATAGTAAAAGCCGACAAAGAACCTGTTATTTTCAGGGGTGATAGTAGATCACCCCTGAATACCCCTAGATAGTAGAGAAGGACGGTGGCTAAACTGTCATCTCTGCTGGAGTCCGAGTTCCACCCTATGCAGGACATACTGAATGCACTGAGGAGCTCATTTAGCAGCAGACTACATCATCCTAGGTGCACAACCGAGAGGTTTCGTAGGTCCTTCCTACTAACGGCTGTCAGACTGTACAACCTAAGCAGGGCTGCTCGCAGAGATAGCAAAAAGACGTAACAAACTAATAGTTTTTTGAATGCAAAAGATGCAATAGACTTACACAATGGTCCCCTCCGGCATACAACTAGGAACATACCGGTCGCTATGGAGGGTGAGAATATGTATGGGCACATAATCATACCATGTAGGATAACTAAGTAGACGGTTATGCTGTTTCATTCCATCTAGCAACAATGCTCTGCACTGTGTGTGTTTATATATTTGCA
Organism: Pholidichthys leucotaenia; assembly: GCA_020510985.1. Classification (NCBI taxonomy): domain Eukaryota; kingdom Metazoa; phylum Chordata; class Actinopteri; order Cichliformes; family Pholidichthyidae; genus Pholidichthys; species Pholidichthys leucotaenia. The sequence goes on along the minus strand of CM035839.1, from coordinate 226,648,051 downwards.
TATTTATTCCATCTAGCTACAATGCTCAGCACTGGGTGTGTTTATATATTTATATATCTACATATTATTCCATCTAGCTACATTGCTCCGCACTGTGTGTGTTTATATACTTGCATATTTATTCCACCTAGCTGCAATGCTCCGTACTGTGGGTGTTTATATATTTACATATTTATTCCATCTAGCTACAATGCTCTGCACTGTGTGTTCATATATTCATATATTTATTCCATCCAGCTACAATGCTCTGCACTGTGTGTCTGTGTGTGTGTGTATATATATATATTTTATAGTAATACGTACATATGTTTATTAGCTGCTCTTGCTTGCTTGTTTTTTTTCTTGCCTTCTGATTGTTGCTCTGAGTGTTGCTATCCCTGTGCTGTTGCAATCCTGGAATTTCCCCGTTGTGGGACTAATAAAGGCTTATCTTATCTTATCTTATCTTAGTACCGACAAATACACAGTCATTGAATGGGTTGAGTTAATGAAATCATACTTAAGGAAACAGAAGTGTGATGTTTCATCACAGACAGAAGTTGTAATGGGGAGGTTGATGGGGAAAGCCAGGGATGTAGTCAGAATTGGCTTGAGGAGCAATCCCTCGCTTAACTCTTCATGCACACCAGATGTTATTTACAACATACTGACTCAGTACTTTAGCTGCACATCATCATGCCTGCCCCTACAAGACTTCTACTCGACTCTGCCCAATCAGAGGGAGAATCCTGTTGATTACTGGATACGCCTCAACAAGGCAGCAGACATTGCTGAGGAGGGCTTAAAGCGCCAGGGTAGACATGCTGAGAATATGGGAGGAGAGATTGCCAAGATGTTCGTGAAGCACTGCCCAGATTCAGAATTTGCCTCTGTGTTTAAATACAAACAGATACATGAATGGACGACAATGGAGATACAGGGGAGGATTGATGAATATCAGAGGGAGCGGGTGTCTTCAGTGAAAGTGAATGTGCCTAAGAGTCATGCCACACCACTGATTTGCCAGGAGGTACACACAGAGACTCACGATGCATGTGTCACAGACACACCCAGTGCTAACCTTCCCTCCCCCTCAACTCTCGCTCTTGTGGGGGTGCCGTCTCTCTCTCCCTCACCTGCCTTGTCTCAGAACCAACAGCTGTCTCTCTCTCCAGCTCCTCAGGCCCACCAGCCGTATTCGATGCCTTTGACCCAGTGGCAGCCACAGCAGCAGCCACAGGCTCTCTCTTCTCTGCCGCAGTGCCAGCGACCACCCCTGCCTTCTGCACTGCAGAGCCAACTGCCGGCGAGTCAACAGTCTGGCAGTGATGTTATGCTCGGTGAGATGATGTCTATGCTCAGGGAGCTGCTAGCTAAATTGCAGACTGGAGATGGGAGGCATGCTGCACGACGTGGTGGTAGGCAAGTTCGGAACCAGGCCCAGCCTGAAACAAGCTGTCGCGTCTGCAATGACAAAAACCACACCACTGAGTCCCATTGCCGATTGAATCGTCTCTGTTTCACATGCTTCGGGCCCGGCCATGCACAGCGCTCATGCCCCACTAGATTTTCAGTCCAAGACAACGTACAGGGAAAACTAAGTGACCTGTGCGTTAAGGGGGGCCGTACGGGTCTTGTAGATAACTCCCACAATATTGATGCTGCCATGTTACACAACAATGTTAAGAATTTGAATAAATCAGAGACTGTTATCGTTCAAAATACACAAAAGCTCAGGGGCAGTGATAGCCTATTTTACACTCCTGCTGTGGTTGCAGACAAAGTAACTCTTCGTGCCATGATGGATAGCGGCTCGATGGCCTGCTCACTGAGTGCTGTGGCACAGGAGAAGCTTATTGAAGCTGGGGCTTTTGACCTGGGCAGTGAGGAAGTGACTGATGTGGTCTTCATTGGATGTGGGGGTGTGCGTGTGAAACCTGAGTCAGTGGTGAATCTTGAGATGGTCGTGTATGCATGCAGAGTGTCAGTGCCCACTTTCGTTGTGGAGAATCAACAGGATGATTTGATCATTGGTTCTAATGTTATCAGACATTTGATTCGTCAGTTCAAGAGTGATGCAAGCTACTGGAAGGCTGTGTCGTCATCTGCTACAGGTGATCAAGAACGTGAACAGTTTCTCTCTCTTCTCGCTGGCCTGGAGCGTTGGTCTGATGGCGATGTACCAGACAAGGTTGGCACAGTCAAGTGCAACAGAGCTGTCACTCTGCCGGCTGGCAGTGAATTTCTTGTATGGGGCACTCTTCCTAAGAATGTCAAGTTATCCCCGGGCAGTACTGTCATGACTGAGCCGACGTCCTCCCATTCCGCACCTAGGGGCACTATGGTTGCCAGAGTCATAACGCCTCTGTGGGGCGACAGATGGATCCCTCTCAAGATCCTGAATATCTCAGACAGCCCTGTCACGCTGCGTAGGAATGCAAAGCTCGCTGATGTCTACACCTGCCTAGCACTGGAAGACATGGAGGTTCCAGAGCTCAAGTGTTCGCGCCAGGCCACATCGGTTGGGCCTGCTGAAGCATCAGTGGACACAGCGAATGACGAGACTGTGCAGGAAAGACTGGAGCGTGTCGGCTTGAGTGACCTGGACCTTGAGTCATGTGACGTGTCTGCGGAATGGCGTACAAAGCTGGCTGATCTTGTGGCAAGATATGAGGATGTCTTCTCCCGCCATCACCTGGACTGTGGCGAGGCCAAGGGGTTTGTGCACCGTATTCGCCTTACTGATGATAGACCGTTCCGACTTCCTTACCGGCGTGTTCCACCTGCTGAATACCAAAAGCTCCGCCAGGTCCTCAGTGAGATGGAAGAGAAAGAAATAATCAGGAAGTCTGCCAGTGAGTTTGCCTCACCTCTTGTCCTGGTGTGGAAGAAAAACGGTGACCTACGGGTATGCACGGATTTCAGATGGCTCAACAAACGGACAGTGAAAGATGCACACCCCCTTCCACATCAAGCTGACTGCTTAGCTGCCCTGGGTGGGAATGCGTTCTTCAGTACGATGGACCTCACGTCTGGCTTTTACAATATGCCACTGCATGAAGAAGATCGTAAATATTCCGCGTTCACGACACCCATGGGCCTGTACGAGTACAACCGTCTCCCTCAGGGCCTGTGCAACAGCCCAGCCAGTTTCATGAGGATGATGACCAGCATATTCGGAGACCAGAGCTTTCTTAGCTTGCTGTGCTACTTAGATGACTTGTTGGTTTTTGCCCCGACTGAAGCATTGGCCCTTGAGAGACTAGAGCTGGTTTTCAGTCGCCTCCGTCTGCATAACCTGAAGTTAGCTCCGAAGAAGTGCTGGCTGCTCAGGAGGTCTGTGAATTTTCTGGGGCACATCATTGATGAGTCTGGTGTGTCTACAGATCCTGCAAAAGTGGAGACTATCAACAAGATGACTACTGCAGATTTGATGGAGCCTGACGGCGCAACCCCGTCCCAGTCACGAGTCAGGTCATTCTTAGGCATGGTGAACTATTACCAGCACTTTGTTCCCAACTACTCCACCATAACAAAGCCTCTTTTTGATCTCCTGGCTGGCCAGAAGCAGAAGCGGAAGGGAAGACCACGCACAAAAAGCCCTGTTAAGTTCAGGAAGTTGACACCGGCTGATTGGATGCCAGATCACCAACAAGCTTTTGAGGATCTGAAGACAGCCTTGGTGACCTCCGTAGTTTTAGCGCACCCAGACTTCACTCGCCCCTTTGTATTGTCCACTGACGCTTTGCTAGATGGCCTAGGAGCGGTGCTATCGCAGATTCAGGAGGGTGACAATGTGGCACGTCCAGTGGCTTTTGCCAGTAAATCTCTTTCACGAGCACAGAAGAAGTACCCCGCTCATCGTCTTGAATTCCTTGCATTGAAGTGGTCTGTGTGTGACAAGTTTAGCCATTGGCTTAAGGGTCATATGTTCACTGTATGGACTGATAATAACCCCCTCACACACATCATGACCAAACCACGACTAGATGCCTGTGAGCAACGGTGGGTGGCAAAGCTGGCAGCTTGCACATTCGATATCAAGTACATCCCTGGCTCCAAGAACACTGTGGCTGATGCACTGAGTCGTCGGCCGTTTGTGAATTCAGCTGTTGGAAGAAAGTTACTACAAGATCGTTACAGTGAGCTCCTTGTGAAAGCAGTGCCTGTCTCCTCTGACTCCGTCCAAGAGGCCTTCAGACAGTCAAATGTCACTCAAAGGGACTTTGGCAGTGTGAGAGAGGACGAGCCTTATGTATCTGAGTGTGCGAAGAATCGACCGTTCTCTAGAGAGGAAGTCTCAGCCATCCTTGAGACACATAGTCTATGGGAGTCCGGTGCCAGGGTGCGAGCTGTCAATGTCCTCCAGCAGCTCCCACAGCTAGTTCCCCCTGATGAAGACCCCCTGCCTGTGTTCACTGAGAGAGAACTACGTGAAGGACAGTTGAGTGATCCTGTCCTCTCCAGAGTGCTGTACTTTGTGGAACGTGGCCGACGGCCGTCCAGGAGAGAGAAGTGCAAGGAGCCTGTCATGGTAATCAGATACCTGAAGCACTGGGAGAAACTGACTACTTGCAATGGTATCCTCTACCGGGTGTCTAAAGACCAGCTGTCTGGGAAAAAGAGATTCCAGTTTGTCGTCCCTGACTCATTCAGATCTGAGGTCCTGAAGGGCATCCATGATACGGCTGGTCATCAGGGGCAGTTCAGGAGCCTGAGCCTGGTTCGCCAAAGATTCTTCTGGCCCCATATAGACCGGGATGTGAAGGAGTATGTCCACCAGTGTCCAAGGTGTGTCATTGGTAAGACCGCTGATCCGGAAGGAAGGGCGCCTCTCGAGAGTATAAAGACCTCTACACCTCTGGAAATTGTTTGTATAGACTTCTGGACTGCAGAGGACTCTAACAACAAGTCTGTAGACGTACTGGTGGTTACAGACCACTTCACCAGACTAGCACAGGCCTTTCCGTGTAGAGATCAGTCAGCCAAGCAAGTGGCAAAGCAACTCTGGGAAAAGTACTTCTGCATTTTTGGATTTCCCAAGAGAATCCACTCAGACCAGGGTGCTTCATTCGAGAGTCAGCTGATCAGTGAGCTGTTGAAGGTTGCCGGTGTAAGAAAGTCCAGGACTACACCGTACCATCCAATGGGCAATGGTAGCGTGGAGCGCTTCAATAGAACACTGGGTAACATGATTCGAACCCTCTCACCTGATGCTAAACGGAACTGGCCCCGACATCTCCAGACTCTAACGTTCATGTATAACTGTACAGTGCATGAGACCACAGGCTACCCCCCCTTCTACCTCATGTATGGTAGTGTTCCACGCCTGCCTGTTGACATCCTTTTCAAGAACATCCTAAAAGATCCTGAAATCAGTAGTTATGACCACTATGTAGTGTCCCTGACAAAGGACCTTCAAGAGGCCATGGCTATTGCTCAAGAACATGTCAACAAGGAGCAGAGTTGTCAGGCTGAGTTTTACAACCGTCGAGCAAAAGGGAAACTGATTGCTGTGGGCGACAGAGTCTTGGTGTCTAACAGGCGAGAGAGAGGGAAACAAAAGACAGCTGACAGATGGGAATCCACAATTTACACTGTTGTAGATGCCAACACCTCCACTCACACTTACCGGATCCAGAATCCTGAGACGGGACAGGAGAGGGTCGTCCATCGTAATTTGTTGATGCTGGTCAACTTCCTGCCAGTAGACGACACAGGTGTACTGGCTGACCCAGTTTCATCTTTGTCTTCTGCTCAACTGTCAGACCAAAGTGACGAGAGTCATGGTTCCTTACCTGATGGTGTGAGTGAAAATTGTGTGGATCTGTGTTCTAGCCCGGGATCTCAGGGAACAAAGATGGGACACAAGCAAGGCGAGAGTGCGGTGCGTGACTCAGTTGCTGTACCGGAGTCTATGAACCCTGTGGGGAGGACTGTTGAGTGGATTGCTCAGTCACCATTCCTTGAACCATCCCAGGTGGAGTTATCTGATGTTGTGTGCAGAAGACCTGGCCTCTCTGTCTCTCAGAGTGACCCGGAGAAGTCTGTGAGAGACTGTCCGAGTGGCCTGTCCATTGCCTCTGATTTCAGTCCCGTGACTAACACTAACTCTAGTGGAGATGTTAGTCACATGGGTGGACAGACTGCCAGTTGTGGGGTAGACACACTCACATATACACAGACAGACGGACAGACTGTCATAACACAGACTGACAACACTAGTCACACATAGAGTGCTGTCACGGTAGCTTCTGTTACACAGCCTGAAAATCCCAGTGTATCTACACGGTTGAGGTCTAGGTTTGGACGCATTATAAAGCCAGTTGATAGACTGATTCAGACCATGTCCAGTCAAGAGATTACTCGCACACACCCATCCATGCAGGCCGTTTGTAGGTCAGTGTTACAAATTTTTCATGATTAGAAGTTTCTTTTACACACACGGTATATGTCAGCATGTGACATGGATAGTCATATAGTGAAAGTTTTTATTTTCTTGTTTTCCTAGTGGCTTTTGGTACACAGTGTAGATGGTTTGTGTGGGGTGTAGACGGCATCCTACTTCCAGAAGTTGGAAGTGAGTTTGGCGCCACTCTCTTTCCACTTCATCCTTTAGGGGATACTTTTAAAGTTGGAGTATGTGTAACCATGTCATGTTTTCTTTTGACTTGCGATGATCACAGTGCGTTGCACATCTGTAATTTTGGGCGAAATTCAGTGGGGGTGGGTGTAACAGTCAGAATTTAGCCTTTTTGAATTTCTTTAAAATAGATGTGTTTTTCATTTTTACATAGTTTTTGGAGCCTCCTGGTGGTTTTATTTCGCAGCTGCATAGATAGTTTTCTTTGCACACGGCACTTACCCCAGCAGAGAAAAAGATTTTCACTGCTGGAGGTAAGTGCAATGTAATAGAGCTGTTGCTATATTTATACTTTAAATGTTGTTAAGCCATGCATACAAAGGTTTATATCTTGTAGAGTGGTCATGAGCATTACTACCATGTATTTACGAAGTTTCAGATTATTCTAAGTAAAAATAGTAGCTTTATCGTCGAGTGAATGTGTGACCACGTTGAATGAACAGCTAGTCAGTTATTGCTAGCGCAGCATTCTTCTGTATGGTTTGCTGTCATTTCATTTTGTTAAGATATTCATTTTCTTTTACTGTCCGTGTGCAGATCGTGACATATGCAGCTGCAGACTGTTTATTGTGTGCTTTTTCTGATACTTGACCAGGTAGGCTTTGTTTTATATGGTTTTTTATATATTTTTTTTTTCTAAAGAAAAAAAGAGAAAAAGATTTTCACTGCTGGAGATCATGACATATGCAGCTGCAGACTGTTTATTGTGTGCTTTTTCTGATACTTGACCAGAATAAAGACAGCGTGAGCAACAAGTCCCTGCCTGTGTACTTTCTGCACCAACACGAGCACGCAGAAAACCACGCACGTTACATGAGCAGTGTGTGGAACTTACCGCCTGCAGCTGTGACGCTGGCTTGTGCTGTTGGCTGGGTCACTCGAGCTATACAGGGGAGAGAGTTAAAGGACAGTGCATTAACCAGGCGCCTGTTAGCAACATCAACCAGTAAACCATGTGCACACAGAAAATCAGCCCCCAGTATATGGTAATTGAGTGCTGCTACGACAAAAGTCCACTCATATGTACGGCCGTGTAGAGATTAGAGCAGAGTCCTCTCACCAAAGGTCTTAATATCCGAGCCGTTTGCTGCCAACAGCCGCTAGATCCTGCCAGCCGGTCAGTGTAGGTCGGCCGGATGAAGCTCTTCTGGGCTCCGGTGTCCACGAGGAAACGCCTTCCCGAGCGCGCATCCATCAAGTAGAGCAGCTTGTTCTCTTCACCGAGGGTTGCGGCTGCTACCGACCCCCAGCCTTGGCGTTTTCCCGAGCGCTTGAATTGGCACGGTGGCGCACATCTGCGTGCCTCTTCTCCAAAGCGGCGGTGGTAGAAACAGAGCGTGTCTCTCTGGCGCTCCTTGGCCCCCGCTGCTGCTACCGTCGGTGGCTCCTCGCCTCCTCTGGTTGTCTCGCTGGGCTCCGCCGCTGCCGCGTTGACTGTGATCGCCCTGGTGGTGAGGATGATCTGGTCTGCCTCCTGGGCTAGTGCACGGTAGTCGCGCGCGGCCAGCCACGGCGAATTGGCCAGAACCGCTCTCGCCACTGTAGGAAGGTTCCGGAGTAAGAGGTGGGCAAACAGAAAGTGCCCGTCGTCCGTGCCCATTAACGCCAGCATCTTCTCCATCAGGTCTACAGCCGAACCATCTCCTAACTTGGTCTGCGTCAGGAGCCTCTCCGCTCTCTCACAGTCCGAGAGTGTGTAGCGCTGGATGAGCGCAGCCTTGAGCATCTCGTATTTGCTGCTGGCTGGTGGCTAATCGAGCAGGCTCGCTACCTGCTGAGCTGTGCGTGCGTTGAGCGCTGCGACCACATAGTAGAATCTGGTGTTATCTGCCGTTACTCCCCAGAGGGCGAACTGGGCCTCGGTGAGGTGGAACCAAGAGCGCGGGTTGTGCTGCCAGAAATCCGGTAGCTTGACTGAAACTGCACACGTGTGGCTGTAGGTTCCAGTCCGGGCTGTCTGTGGGATGGCTGCCGCCTCGCTGTAGCTTCCTGACCGGGCCGGCTCCGGGGATCTTGCCTCGTGTTCCATAATACGTCTTGGGTCACCAGTGTGGTGTGTGTGAAATCACAGGCAGATTCATTTCAGACGATTTATTACACACTCACATCTCACACTTGTCAAGCAAAGAACAGACTCAATACTCCAGCAGAAACTCCTCTCTTAAGTTTCACGGCATTTACATCACACACAACATGACCTTTGCATCACACTGCATTCAACCCCCTCATCCTTGACTCCTTCCTGCTATCTCACCAGGAATCCCCTGCTCTTTGTTCTCCCAAGCCTCCTGTCTGAGATGCTAGACAATCTGGCTCTCCCAAGGTGCTACAAGGCCACAAAAAAGTAGTCTAAAACCTTCAGCTATGTTTCTAGTGTTTTGAAATTGTCAAGAATTTTACTCTGACTTTTTGCTTTTTGGAAACCACTAGAAGATCATTTTCTGAGAGGGAATTTCACAATAAAGATAGTTTTTCATTGTCACAGTGGAACCCACCATTTCATTGTACTGTACAACTCTACAATGACAATTCAGTTCAATTCTTTTTTTTTTCCTTCTCCCCCTTGTCCTGTCAGGCAGCTAGGCAAGCAGAACAGGGATCTTAGAACAGGGATCTTAGCTAATGCTAAGATTAGCACTGCTCTCAGCCACCTGTCTGACACTGTAAACAAACATCAGAGGGCTTACCCCGAGGGAGTACATATCATTGCTGGAGACTTTAACCAGGCATGTTTAAGGACTGTTCTCCCCAATTTCACCCAACATGTGAAATGTTCCACCAGAGGAGGGAACACACTTGATCGTGTGTATTCAAACATCAAGCATGCCTACAGAGCAGTACCCCTTCCACATCTTGGTCTGTCTGACCATACATCCCTGCTCTTGGTCCCAGCCTATGCCCCTCTTAGGAGGAAAATAAAGCCCACCACAAAAACTGTTAAAGGCGACGGACAGTGACATTTTTTTATTGAACCAATCAACTGATTGTATGAAAATATTCCATTCTTCCCATTCCCCTGATTTAATATGTGTCACCATCCTCCATAAATGACATTATTTGGTCATAGCCCATCTTTCACTCACTGATGCTGCAGTACCGCCATCTCCCGATAGGTGCGTGCAGCCTTGACGTCATTTCGGTATGAAAAAAAATTGCAGAACGAGAGCAAAGTGATTCGGACAGCGATTATTTTCTCGAGCTTGATGACCTCAATATAAATGATGACACTGACAATGAAGAAGTTTTGGGTGGTGTGTGGCCTGTCAGCCTTATTTGTTTGAGCCAGAGGGAGAGGAGGAAGACGCAACACAGACGGGAACAGACCACGTTGACGATCGGCTGGAAGATTTATCTTGGTAAAAGATGCTTAGAAATATTTTTCTTTGGCGACATGCATGGTCACACACTTAATTTTCAAACTAAAACTACCCATTGGTCACTCGCTGCCTGATGACATGTTGTTAATCATCATCTTCTCAATACTTTTAACAGCCGCTGATTAGCACCTGCTGGTCTGTGCGCAGCTGGAGCTGATGAGACAGATGACGTCATCCACACGAGTTTATAAACAATATTTATTCATTTGATTTAATTTCCCAGATGAATTATGAAGAAATCATTCAATACATTCAATAATCAATGCAAACGGAATAATCAATGCCAACCCCATATTTTTCAGGCGATACAGATTCATAGCCTACAGGCAACTGGTCCGGTGGTGTTGGGGATTTTTTTGGAGAAGAAGTGAGGGTTATGTTGCCTGCCTGTGCTGTGAGCCTCATCAGAGAAACCTTCCCATCTCATCACTACAAGGGATTTTGCCTACCAAGATTAGATTTGTGAACAATGTTATTTAAATAAAGTTTTGTAAAATCATATATTGAGTTTCTTAATGTTCATGTCAATGTTATAATTCTCATAGTTCAGCATTCATCAAAGTCGCATGTCATATACATTTCAATAATTTTTCTACCATTTTATGGTATAAATTTGGATTTACATAAAAGTCCTGTTCATCAGCTTCCTCTGCTTGGTCAGAAACATCAACACTATTTTAAGGTTGAGTGACAGTTGATAAAATCTGCAAAAAAAGTAGATCATCATAATTTTATCCCAGAGGTCTCAAATTGGATTACATACATAGAAATATAAATTGATCAAACAGGCACAACCACCTCCCTATACAGCACTGAATATTTCATATTTGATGAGTATGAACACCCTAATATGCTAATATTTGATAAGTTGGTAAGGCAATGCAAACCATGGCTTGGAATTCATTTAAGATGTTTAGTAAACATTTGCAGTGAATATTAAAAATAAAAAAACTTACCCTGTTTACTTCTCGTGTTCTGACAGCTGATCGCATCGGTAGATCACCCGTGCTTTTCACGCCACTGTCACTGACCCCTTTCTCAGAGTCACACTTGGAAATCGAGGCATATATAGTTGGAATAGCCGTTTTCTTTATCAGCAATCTTTTTGCAAATTTCATTTCAAATTGACATAATGTCTGGCCCAGGAAACACGCACACAGGCTCAGGATAGATTTAACAGCTTTATTCAACAAGCAGGTGTGTGTGAATGGATGTATGCGGTATGGGGATGTGCTGACGAGGCGCAGGTGTGCGCGCAGCTGAAGCCGCTGATGAGCGGCGAGTCGTGACACAAATTGCATCTTATTCTCAAAATCGCTGTCAACGAAATGTCTACAGCACATGTTGGGTGTTTTACCGACATCAGTCCATTTTTCTTTCGCGTTTTCTGAACGAATTTCACCCATGCCGTTCTGATTTTCCCAGGGACGGGAAATTCAAAAACACTCACAGCATGCTCCTCTGGTATAACGTTGCACCCGTAGACAACACAACGACAAACCATAATTAATTTGATTCCTGAAATCCTAATGTTAATAAATAATCTATTTGTAATCCACAAGTATTCTGAGAAATATTGGAATACTTGGCCACTGACCGTGTGCCTAACCGAAATGACGTCACACAGTCAGTGGCCATTTTAGCCGCTGATCTCTTGGCTGGGTCAGACAGCTCTCCACAACAGCGTACTTCAAGAGCGCATTGTCACCTTATGCGACATACGTTGACACCAAAGCATGTGGGGTTCAAATTAGCTTGTCTCAGACAACAATTTGAGATATGATTTAGCGATATTGAATTTTCGTCTGTCCGTCGCCTTTAACATCTGGCCTGCAGACGCTCTCCCTAAATTGCAAAATTGTTTTGCTGAGACAAATTGGGACTTATTTGAACACCATGACCTAGAGGAATATACACAGACGGTGTTATTCTATATTTCAAGCTGCACAGAAAATGTTACAATTAAGAAAAACATCCGGGTTTATCCTAATCAGAAACCCTGGATGACCGGACACATCTGTAACCTCCTCAGAGCTCGTGACATGGCTTTCAAATTAGGTGACAGGGCCTTATATGCAGTAGCAAGAGCTGACTTGAAAAGGGGCATTAAAGAGGCCAAACGGACCTACAAGAGGAGAATCGAGGAGCATCTCACAAACAACAACACAAGGTGGATGTGGCAGGGAGTGCAGCAAATCACCAACTTCAAGGGCAGCACATCCATCATCCCCGACACAAGGCATTGCTGGCAGAGGAGCTAAATTGCTTTTTTGCACGCTTTGAAGAAAAGACCGGAACATTACCATACTCATCTCTTCCTGACACTGACATCCAGGTGCTGTCTGTACAGGAGTATGAGGTGAGGAAAGTGTTCAGATCCGTGAATCCAAGGAAGGCAGCTGGTCCGGATGGAGTACTTGGAAAGGTACTCAAAGCCTGTGCCTTTGAGCTTGCCCCGGTGTTCACAAAAATCTTCAATCTGTCTCTGTCACAAGCCACTGTCCCACCCTGCCTCAAATCAGCTGTCATAATCCCTATCCCCAAAAAGCATGCTGTGGACTGTTTAAATGATTACAGGCCCATTGCTCTCACCTCTATTGTCACAAAATGCTTGGAAAGACTTGTACTGAGGCACATCAAAACCAGACTACCCGCGACCTTTGCATACCTGTCAAGTGATACGGTTTCGCCGTATTTTAATACGGGGAAAATGCAATTTTAGCAAATACGGGCGTATTGCCATTTCTGTACGCCAAAAAGAAAAATATACGGGATAAAAAATTATTGAGAGTGTGGAGGAACACCTCGTGTGTGACCCCCACAGCGTATGGGGCTGGCAGAGCGCTCAGCGTGAGCAATTATCACAACAGTGAGAGGTGTGGACTGATCATTATGCAGATGCACCTTCTGTTGTCCTGCTGCTCCGGAACAGAGAAGAATCCCGGCGCCAGTAATGCTGTGCCTGATATGTGTGACTCTAATGCAAATGTCCATGCTTTCCTGCTGTATACTGTGATGCTAATGTGCCATGCATGCATTGTCTGTAGCCGGGTATATAAGTTGACTGTCTGCATGAAGCACCTTTTTAAACTTCAGTTCGCCGTGTCCGCCTGCACTTATTTCGATCCTCCACAAGCGCACCTAAGCAGTGTTTTTGTGATTTTCAAAATGGCTTCTTGCAGCGTGCCGCCGGCGAAGAAAACAAAGCTTGAAGAAAAGGGAAATCGAGGGACTGGACGTCACTGTTCTCCTTCACCGTCACCATTTATTTATTTATTTTTAGATTGCACAATATTCCATGGGAGAATGTTGTGGTCTTTGCTTCGGACAATTGCAACACGATGGTGGGTCGAGACAATTCTGTCCTTTCCAGACTGAAGGTGAAATCTCCAAATGTTTTCAGGTATGGGCAGTATTATTCACCTTCAAATATTACCTAAATATAACAAAAAAAAATGCTTTAAAATCTTAACAAACATGCTTAGAGATAGCCCAAATCCCCTATAGTGTACTGTTATTTTGTATCTTGGAACTTTGCTTTACATCTGAATGTATAGCATTATATTGAAAGGGCTGAATAAAATTGATATTTTCATTGTTATTATTATTAACACAATTTCAAAGAGAATTATTTCTGATACTTAACTTATGAAACAAAAATCCATTCTACTTTTGCTTCAGCATTGGCAGCATAAATGAATGAATTTGAAATAGTTCATGTTGCAGTTGCTGTTTGTTTGGTTTTTGTTTGGGTTTTTTTTTTTTTTTTTGCTTCAGTTTTCTTTCATCTGCGGATAAATACAGTTTTTAAGTACTCAGTACAGGTGTGAAAGCCCCCCCAATAAGGGAGGCATGAGGTCAGTACAGGTGTGAAGGCCCCCCCAATAAGGGAGGCATGAGGTATGCCTTGACAGGTATGTCTTTGACCCCTTTCAGTTCGCCTACAAGGAAAACAGGTCAACGGAGGATGCCATCACCATTGCTCTCCACTTAGCTCTGGAACACCTAGAACACAAGAACTCATACGTTCAGATGCTCCTCGTCGATTACAGCTCCGCATTTAATACCATTACACCACATATTCTGATTAGGAAACTGTTTCACCTCGGTCTTCACACATAGCTCTGCTGCTGGATTACAGACTTCCTCTCAAACCGCCCTCAAACTGTTAGACTCGGCCCTCACCTTTCCTCTCCGCCCCGCTCTGCTCCGGGACAAGCTGTCCCTGCTCAACGTGCCTGACTCCCTCTGCAGGTGGATCATCGACTTCCTGACGGACCGGAGGCAGCATGTGCGGCTGGGAAAGACTGTCTCAGACTATACTAGCATCAGCACCGGATCACCCCAGGGCTGTGTACTTTCCCCCCTACTCTTCTCCCTTTACACCAACTCCTGCACCTCCAGCCACCAGTCTGTCAAGTTGATCAAGTTTGCGGACGACACCACCCTCATCGGGCTCATCTCCAACGGCGACGAGTCCGCCTACAGGAGAGAGGTGGCCCAGCTGGCGTCCTGGTGCAGCAATAACAACCTGCAGCTGAACGCTCTGAAGACAGTGGAGATGATTGTAGACTTCAGGAAAGTCACTACTCCTCTGCCCCCCCTCACCCTCTCAGGCTCTCCCATCACCACTGCTGATTCCTTCCGCTTCCTAGGCACTACCATCACCAGGGACCTCAAATGGGAGCTGACCATCAGCTCACTCATCAAAAAAGCCCAGCAGAGGATGTTCTTCCTGCGGCAGCTGAGGAAGCTCAAGCTACCCACCAAGATGTTAGTGCAGTTCTACACAGCCATCATCGAGTCCATCCTCACCACCTCCATAACCGTGTGGTACGCAGGAGCCACTGCCAGGGACAGACTAAGGCTGCAGCGCGTCGTGCGCACTGCTGAGAAGGTGATCGGCTGCAAGCTCCCATCTCTCCAGGATCTGTACATCTCCAGGACCCGGAGGCGTGCTGGCCGGATCATAGCCGATCCCTCACACCCTGGTCACGTACTGTTTGCCCCCCTCCCCTCTGGTAGAAGACTTCGGTCCATCCAGACTAAAACCTCCCGTCACATGAACAGCTTCTTCCCCTCTGCCATTAGACTGCTGAACACTAAGTGACTCTCGTGCACCATGTACAGCAGCTCAACCAGACTCATGTCAATCATCACTGTTTTCTTCCTGCATTACCGACTGCACTATATAGTTCTCCACAGTATCTGCTGCTGGCTAATATATATTTTAACTGTTGACCAGTATCACTTAATCTTATCCTACACTTTATTACATGTATAGTTTATTTCTCTTATCTTATCATGTTTAGTGTTGCAGCATTGTACCGAGACAAATTCCTAGTTTGTGTACTACATGAACAATGGCAATAAACCTGATTCTGATTCTGATTCTGATTCTGATTCTACCATCACTCTCAGACTGGCTCCCCTCAGGGCTGTGTGCTGAGCCCACTTTTGTATTGTTTGTACACCTCTGATTGCACACCTATTCACCCCTCCAACCACATCATTAAGTTTGCAGATGACACAACTGTGGTGGGACTCATCTCAGGGGAGGATGAGTCCGCCTACCGTGATGAGGTCCAAAATCTGTCTCTGTGGTGCTCTGCAAACAATCTGATTTTAAACACAAAGAAAACTAAAGAACTCATATTGGACTTTAGGAAACGCAGAGCTGACCCATCCCCCATTTTTATCAATGGGTGACTGTGTGGAAATAGTGCACAGCTATAAATTTCTTGGTACACACATCACAGATACCCTCTCCTGGACCACAAATACCACAGCCATCATTAAGAAGGCCCGGCAACGTATCCACTTCCTTAGGATTTTAATAAGAAACAACCTCTGTAAGAGGCTGCTGATGACCTTTTACTGCTCTGCTGTTGAAAGCATCTTAACATGCTGCATCACGTCATGGTATGCAGGCTGCTCTGTTGCGGACAAAACAGCACTGCAGAGAGTTGTAAGAACTGCAGAAAAAGTCATTGGCTGTCCTCTTCCATCACTACAGGATATTGCTAACACCCGTTATCATACAAGAGCCAGGACCATCAGTACAGACATTTCTCACCCCGGTCATCACCTTTTTACTCTTTTGCCCTCAGGGAGGCAATACAGGTCAATTAGATCGCACTCCACTAGATTTATTAACAGTTTTTTTTTCCAAAAGCTATTCACTTTCTAAATCACCAACACACACTATAGTTACCAGCACATTATATCTGTTAGGGAAAGGAAATTTTATTCTTAAATGTGTCTTTCTAATGCCTTCTGTTAATTAGACACGAAGATGACTGCATTTTATATAGGTAGCTGTTTTAATGCTGATATGTTATGTTTTGTGTGTTTTGTTATAATAATAATAATAATAATAATAATAATACATTTTATTTCAGGCGCCTTTCAAGGCACTCAAGGACGCCATACAAGAATAAAAACAATCAATAAAACCTATTTAAAAACACATCACAAGTACAACAATCACACAGAATAGGCCTTAGTAAATAGAAAAGTCTTGAGGTGGGATTTGAAGGTGGTGAGTGAGTTTAAATTCCTGAGATCCGGTGGGAGGGAGTTCCAGAGGTGGGGGGCGGTGCAGCTGAATGATCGAAGGCCCATGGTGGTCATACGTGCAGGAGGGACAATGAGATTGATGGTAGTTGATGATCTGAGAGTTCTAGATGGTATATGGACGGAGAGGAGTGCAGCCAAGTATGGGGGGGGGGGGCATGGAGGGCTTTGTAAGTGAGGAGAATGATTTTACAGTCAATGCGGTGTTTGATGGGGAGCCAATGTAGGTGCTGCAGAACCGGAGTGATATGATGGGTGAATGGAGTTCTGGTAATGATCCGGGCGGCAGCGTTCTGAACCAGTTGAAGTTTTTTAAGAGTTTTGAGGGGGAGACCAGAAAGAAGGGAGTTACAATAATCCAGACGGGAGGTAACAAGAGAATGGACCAGGATGGCGGTGCTGGCGGTTGATGTTACGTTGATGTTGATGTTGCTAACGGTTGATGTTACGTAGATGAAAAAATGCTGACCGGGTGACATTATTAATGTGGGATTTGTAAGAAAGGGTGGTGTCCAAGATTACTAACTAACTAACTAACCTGCACTTATATAGCGCTTTTCTAGTCACAAAGACCACCCAAAGCGCTTTCACTAGCACCAACCCTCTATTCCAAGGGCCTATAGGAAACAGATATCTAGGGACAATTTAGAACAACCAATTAACCTAACATGCATGTCTTTGGATTGTGGGAGGAAACCGGAGCCCCCGGAGTAAACCCACACAGCACAGGGAGAACATGCAAACTCCATACAGAAAGGTTCCAACCCCTGCCAGCCTGGGGATTCGAACCAGGAACCTTCTAGCTGTAAGGCAACAGTGCTAACCACTGCACCACCGTGCTGCCCGTATTACCCCAAGGGTTTTGACTTGAGGGGAAGGGGAAACAGTAGTATTATCAATAGTGATGGTGATACTGTTTGACTTTGAAAAGGTGGATTTTGAACCGACTAAAAGGACTTCTGTTTTATCACTGTTAAGTTTAAGAAAGTTAGAGGAAAACCAGGAAGTGAGTTCATGGAGGCAGTCACAGAGGGAGGTGGGAGGGAGGTTGGAGGTAGGTCTGGAGGAAAGATATAGCTGGGTGTCATCAGCGTAACAATGGAATTGAATATTAAATTTACGGAAAATATGACCAATAGGGAGAAGATAAATGATGAACAGAATTGGACCAAGGACTGAACCTTGGGGGACACCAGAAGAGATGGACGATGGCTGGGATGTGTATGATTTTAACTGGATGAATTGGGAGCGATCAGAAAGGTAGGATGTGAACCAGTTTAAAACAGTACCAGAAAAACCGAGAGATGCCAGTCTATGGAGGAGA
The DNA here is from genome assembly GCA_020510985.1 of Pholidichthys leucotaenia. Classification (NCBI taxonomy): domain Eukaryota; kingdom Metazoa; phylum Chordata; class Actinopteri; order Cichliformes; family Pholidichthyidae; genus Pholidichthys; species Pholidichthys leucotaenia. Next base: position 226,630,152 of record CM035839.1, on the reverse strand, counting down.
ATGGGGTGAGAAATGGTATCAAAGGCTGCAGTCAGGTCAAGAAGGATGAGGATGGAGAGGAGTCCAGAGTCTGCTGACATTAACAAGTCATTTGTGATTTTAAGAAGAGCCGTTTCTGTGCTGTGGTGGGGACGGAAACCGGACTGGAACTCTTCATAAATGTTATTAGAGGAGAGGTAGGAGTGGACTTGGGCTGCTACTGATTTTTCCAAAATTTTAGACAGAAATGGCAGGTTGGAGATGGGACGAAGGTTGTTTAGATTGTTGGGATCCAGACCAGGCTTCTTGAGTATAGGGGTAATGGCAGCTGTTTTTAGGAGTGAGGGGACTAGACCAGTAGTGAGGGAGGAGTGGATGATATGAGTAATAAGAGGTGCAAGTGAGGACAGAGATGCTTTGACGAGAATGGTTGGAAGGGGATCTAGATGACAGGTAGATGATTTGGATTTGCTTATCAGTTTAGAAATAGCGGTGATGGAGGGAAGAGTAAATGCAGAAAAGGAGAAGGTAGGAGACACAAGAGGAAATGTTGATAAAGGATTGTGAGAGATCATTGGGACGAGCTGTTGATGAATATTCTGAATTTTGGAGGTAAAAAATGAAATCAAATTATCACAGAACGCAGGGGAGACCATGTGCGGGGGAAGGGAGTCCGGCGGTTGAGTGATGGTTTTCAGTAAGGAGAATAGGGCCTTAGTGTCGCCTTCATATGAACTGATGTAGTAGGTGGATTTGGCGTGTTTGCAGCAGTCCTTGTAATGAGTGATATGATTTTGGTACATTTCTTGATGAGCAGTTAAACCAGTTTTCCTAACGAGACGTTCTGGTATGGTTGTTGATGATGCGTATGGATTGAGTGTTGTTTGTAGTTTTTATGTGGGAAGGGGCATGTGCGGTTTCGTTGTATTTATATGCAATGACAATAAAAAAAAGGCTCTATCTGTCACCCTTATTGTGTCAAAACAGATTTAGTTTGCCAAGAGGAGCTTATACAGTACATAACTGTGTATTGTATATTGTTGTAAACTCCTCCTGTAATAACTTTTAATACTTTATTTTAATTATTTTACCCATGGAAGACCCGACAGGATGGGGAAGAGGGAAAGGAAGTGTGTGGAGGGGGAAAGGAAAGGGAAGGGAACAGACAAAAAGAAACAAACCAACAACTAAAACAAACAAAAGACAAACTGCTTCTTCCACTGAAGATGTCTCAACACAAGTCTGGTTTCTGCACCTATTAAACGAGAGACACTTGTGCGTGTACATCTGCGTGCGTATATATGAGAGCACATGCAAAATAAGTGTGTGCATGTGAGTGGCTTGTCAGGAAACATATGAAGCGGAGGGCCGGTCGCGGCAGCTCTCCCCCCGGGAACCCCGAGCAGGCATGGCAGCGCCACCAACCCCCACAGGGCACAAACGTCCGAGGTCAGCAAGCCCCAGGAAAGCCAGGCATCCACCCCCGGAGGGACGATTGAAGGAGGCCAGGTGGCTTGGTGGCCGGCGTGGCGAGCCCACACCCCCGGACCCGCCTGATCCCTATCCCCCCAGCGGGGCCAACGCCCGCCCCCGGGCCCCAGGCACCAGGAGGCCAGTGACCCCACCCCCCGGGCCACAGACCGACCCGCGCCCCCCCCGGCGCAAGCCCCCGCAGGCACCCCCACAGCGGGCCCGCCCCAGCGCCACCACCGCACACCCCAGGGACCCCCATGCCCAAAGAAGTCCCCCCACCTAGGGGAACCCACAGTGCCGAGAGGCACTACCCCCCTTAATCCAGCATCTCCCGACTTTCAGACACACCCCTCCCCACACCTTCACACCCACATGCTCCTATGCGCACCCATAGGCACTTACTCCCTCTCACTCACCCGGACCAACCCATTCTCTCTCACTCCTGTACTCATTCAAACTCACCCCTCATTCACCCTTGTTTCATAAGATGGCTGCAAAGCAGATGCAGCGAGCCTGAATGCGTATCAGTGCCTGGCAGTGACCGGGGAGACCACCGGCGCAAGCCACAGAAGCAGACCCCCACCCCCAGCGCCCACCTGAGCGACTGATCAGCAGACCACCGCAGACACACCGAGATGCCACCCAACATGCAAAGCACCGCACAAAACCGACCCACCATCACCACCTCCATTCATCATCCCCTCACTCTCACTTATGCTCAAATTCAGTCCCCCTCTCACTCCATTGGTTGTATCTATACAATCAGTAGCACCCAGGGATTTTGACAACATGATAGGTCCCAGGTACCCCACCGGGCCCCCAAGCCCCCAGCAGGAGGAGTGCAACATCTTCCCCCACCCCCCTCCACCCCACACAAAACATGGTGGGTGTACGTCGGTTATATGATGTAGTTGTGTGTAAATGTGTGGACTACCAAAGTACAATTAAAATTGGTGGGATAGTGATTGGAGCACCGCTAGCCACTGCGATGGGCAGTGGGGCCCCCATCCCCCCAAGCCCTCAATGTCTAAAATGTAATTAAAATTGAGGTGAGTGCAGCCCCACCATGCAGTAAAGATATCCCCTTTGCTGACACAGTGCGGCACCCCCCCACCCCAAAGCCCTAAATGTATTCAAGAAGATGTATATTCCACCCAGAGTCAGGAGGAGGGTGGGAAATAAGACTGGGAGGGAGGCGGTCTAAAAGCGAGGCCTTGCCCCCCAGAAGCCAGCTTGTAAACTGATTCATGAGGCCACCCACTGGCCCCAAATCCCAACTCGGGGCGAGGTCCACCACTGCAAGCAGCCCAGGACCCACCAGCATCACGCCCTGGCGCTCCCAGCACTCCCAGCACCACAAACATGATGGGGCAGCCATACCAATTCCCACTCATCTTACACACACAAACATGGACAACAATAGTCACAATAGTGAACAATGGGCCAGACCCACACGGCGCCGCACATGCCAAGCGACACCCCCGAGCGCCCACACAAGCCCACCGACCACCCACCCCAGACACACACTGACAGCGGCAGGCAGCCCTGCAGCCACAGCCACCCCAGAGCAACCCGACGGAAACACGGCCACCAACCCGCGCCAACGGCCCCCCCAACCACCCCCAAGCACCAACACACACTCACCGCCAATGACACCAGGGACAATGCGACAAAGCGCCTCACCCCACGACACAATAGCAGGGCAGCCGGGACAAGGAGGCCCTGAAACGCCAACCCCCATGCCACTAGATGGACTGCCCCACCCCTGCCATCCAACAAAGTTCTCCTACCCATACACACATCCTCCACCCCCAGACATCCACCCACAGGTAACCGCACCCATACACACATGTACCCCCACCCACCATCACACATGCCCACCTACATCCACACACAGCCCCACCTGCCCACTCACAACACACACACCCACTTCCGCATCTGCTCATACACAAGCCCCCACTCACACCCACTCTCTCTCTCTCTCTCACACACACACACACACACACACACACACACACATCTGCAGACCCCAGTGGATGGAGAGGGCGACCCAGGATTCAGGCACCTACCCCAGGGTGCCGCCAGGGCCCCAGGGAAAACACGACCCCGCCTCGCAAGGATGCATTGGGGCCAACTCCCCCTAGGCCAGACAAACGGCCACCCCGGAACAGGCCCCCCGGACACCCGCGGTCAGGACGCAGCCAGCCGCCAGAGACGCCAAGGAGAGTGAGCCACCGCCCGCCACCCCTCAGGTTATAGAGTTAATAAGTGGGGACCAGAGAGAATTGAATTCTACCAATTGATTGTTTGAGGAGGGTGACAATCTCTCCAAGCTAATGTAATCTAATAGTAAGAAGGAAGATCAGAGAAAGAAAGGACAGCTTCAGGAAGAAGATGGAGGACAAGCTGCAACAGAGTGACATTGGCAGGGTCTGGAGAAACCTCAAAACCATCTCTGGGCTCTAGAATACCTCGTCCCAGGCCATGGGGGGAAGGGAGTGGGTGAACAATCTGAACCTGTTTTTCAATAGGTTTGACCAACCGCCCTCCCCCCCGCCTGCACAACAACCACTGCTTCCTCTACCGTCATCGAGACCTGCTGTCCACCCCCCCCCCCCGCCAACACCCCCCCACTCCCAGTACACAGCCCCCCAACCTGACCCTCACTGAGACCCAGGTGAGGAGGGAGCTGAGGAAGATCAAGGCGCTGAAGGCCTCAGGTCTGGACTGCATCAGCGCTAAGCTCCTCAAGTCCTGCGCAGACCAGCTGTGTGGGATTGTGGAGCACATCTTCAACCTGAGCCTGAAGCTGGGAAGGGTACCACAGTTGTGGAAAACATCTTGTGTGGTACCCGTACCAAAGACTTCCCACCCCAGAGACCTGAACAGCTACAGACCAGTGGCCCTGACGTCTCACCTGATGAAGACCCTGGAGAGACTGCTCCTTGCTCACCTCCGCCCCCTGGTGGGACCAGCGATGGGTCCACTCCAGTTCGCCTACCAGCATAGCATCGGGGTGGGAGATGCAGTGATCTTCCTCCTTCACTGTTCCCTGTTCCACCTGGAGAAGTCTGGAAATGCAGTGAGGATAATCTTCTTTGACTTCTCCAGTGCTTTCAACACCATCCAACCGATTTATTATTTATTTAGCGAATGCAAAGTCCTTAAGCCAAGCAGTTGCCTCCTGGTTTGCTGTATGGAGGGTGTGTAATCCTCCTTCCAGTCTTTGGAGCGGGCAAGCCTCTATGATGTGTTCCATAGTTTGCTCCTCTCCACATGCGCACAGTGGACTAGGGTTACTGCCCCATCTGTGAAGGCTGGCCAAGCAGGGGCCATGTCCAGTCCTGAAGCGATTGAGTGTAGACCACTGTCTCCTTGGGAGGTTGGTGCCCGGGACCTGTTGGTTGGGGTTTATCACCAGCTGTTTGTTTGGGACCTCCTTGGTCTCCCATTCCTCTTGCCAAGCTGTCTGGATGGTAAAGTCAGCTGGGGGAGGGTTTTTCCAAATCGGCCGTCTGGATGAAAGTCGGGCAGTGGGTGGGGTGTAGATATCTGCATGGATTGGTAAGTGAGGAAAATCTTTAACTTTTTGGAGCATCCTTTGAGTTAATGCTGCTCGCCGGATGTGTGGAGGGGCTATGTTTGACAGTACAGAGAGCCAGGGGAGTGGTGTTGAGCGGATTGTTCCAGTTATAGTTCTCATGGTTGAGTTGAGCTGGGTGTCTACATGGTGTGTGTAAGATGACCTGGACCAGACAGGGGCACAATATTCTGCTACAGAGTATGAAAGGGCCAGTGCTGAGGTGCGCAGGGTGGAGACTGCCGCCCCCCATTTTGCACCAGTGAGCTTGCAGAGCAGGTTGTTTCGTACTTTCACCTTAGCAGCCGTCCCCTTTAGATGTTCCTTGAAGGATAAGGTCCTATCAAGGGTCACTCCAAGATAAGTTGGATTTGGGGCATGCTTAAGCTTGAGTCCGCTCAGGTGGATGTTTAGTTCTCTGGCAGCTTTTGCATTGTGGAGATGAAATACACTGGAGACGGTTTCAGGATCATCCAACCGATGATCCTGAGGGACAAGCTGCTGTGCACAGGGGTGGGCTAGCACCTGTCATTGTGGATCCTGGACTACCTCACGAACCCGGGACTGTGTGTCCAACACGATCATCGGCAGCACGGGGGCCCCCAAGGAATGGTTTTGGCTCCCTTTCTGTTCACCATTTATACTGTGAACTTCTCACACAACACAACACACTGCCATCTACAGAAGTTCTCTGACGACTCTGCAATCGTTAGCCTCATCTCCAATGGAGATGAAGCTAAGTACAGAGGACTTATCCAGGACTCCGTGGACTGGTGCCAAAGGAACTGCCTTCAGATCAACGCAAGAAAAACTAAGGAGCTGGTGGTGGACTGCCGCAGGCAAGGACAATCCCTCACAGCACCAGTAAACATCCAGGGAACAGACATTGAGATGGTGACATCCTACAAGCACCTGGGTGTTCATTTGAGCAATAAACTAAACTGGTCACACAATACCAATGCACTCTACAAGAAGGGCCAGCGCAGGCTGTTCCTACTGAGGAGGCTCAGGTGTTTTGGCATCCAAGAGGTGCTCCTGAAGACTTTCTACGATTCGGTGGTGGCATCAGCCATCACTTTTGGAGTGGTCTGCTGGGGCAGTGGCATCACAGCAGCCGATAGGAAGAGACTGAACAAACTGATCAAGAAAGCTAGCTCTCTCCTGGGGCAGCGCCTTGACCCAGTGGAGGAGATAGGAGAGAGAAAGATGGTGGCTAAGCTGTCATCTCTGCTGGAGTCCGAGTCCCACCCTATGCAGCACATACTGAACGCACTGAGGAACTCATTTAGCAGTAGGCTACATCATCCTAGGCGCGCGACCGAGAGGTTTCGCAGGTCCTTCCTACCTACAGCTGTCAGAGTTTATAACCTAAGCAGGGCTGCTCACAGAGATAGCAAAAAAACGTGACAACCTAATAGTATTGAAGGCAAAAGATGCAAAAGACTTACACAAAATGGTCCCCTCCAGTACACAACTAGGACAATATCAATCACTACGGAGGGTGACAATATGTATGGGTACATATTCATACTATGTGGGGTAACTAGATGGTTATGCTGTTTATTCCATCTCGCTACAATGCTCCACACTGTGTATTTATATTTATATATTTATGTGTACATATGTATATTCACTGCTCTTATTTTCTTATCTTCTAAAATATTGCTCTGAGTGTGCTATCCCTGTGCTGTTGCAATCCTGGAATTTCCCAGTTGTGGGACTAATCAAGGCTTATCTTATCTTATAAGTTATTTCTTGATTTTCAATTCATGAGGATAGTTTTCTTTGCGATTCATAAGGCAGTCAGAACCATGTGTGACATCCTTGAATCTATATTTATTTCACTTAAATCACCTAATATGCAAAGTGTGGGTGAAGATGGGACACTATACCCAAGCCATGCCGACAAGTCCTCACATGTCTTCTGCCAGAACTTTTGAACCGGTGCACAGGACCACATAGCATGCATATAGCTATCCACGACGTTGCTGGTGCAGTGAGGGCAGATATTTGTGTGACCCAGGCCCATTTCGAACATCCTTTGTCCTGTGTAATGAATTCTATGTAGAGGACCCTTTAATGATTGCATAAATAATGAATTGACATGGTGGAGAGTTACACGTGCAATGTCTATAAACTAGACCCTCACCTTTTCTGAATCCCAGTCCTGTTGAAATTGATAGAGTTGTGTTAGATATAAAGTTGAGCGTACCAATATGGCAGCGCCCTGGATGTAGTAGGAGGTGATGGCCCACCTTTCCAGTGGTGGTGTCACGGGGAGTATAAGAGGCCATGGCGGAAGAGACTCTGACTCTTTGCTGTGGACCCTTGACCTGTACAGAGTGATTCCTGTTTAGTTCCTGTTCTTATATAATAAAATACATAAACTGTCACCTTGCCTCCTCCTACTCTTACGGACACAACATTTGGTGACAAGGATTCAAGGTATGGAGCAAGCTGCTACTGCTTTTCGGCTGTTTCTGGAGGCTCCGGGAGAGCCACCCATGCCCTGGGCCAGGTTTTATGCAGCCTTTAAGAACTATCTGGTTGCTCTTGACCTTGGCGAGCTTGAAAAGCTGCGTGCAAAAGCTATCCTGGTCCATAATCTCAGAATGGAGGGCCAGAGAATTCTTAGTACACTAGGAGATGGTGACACTTTTGACGATGAAGTACAGCTAATAGTGGGATATTTTTGCGCCCCAGAAAACACCATTGTAAAAAGAATCCAGTTTCGACAGCGACGCCAGCGGCCAGGGGAGTTGGTGCAACATTTTGTTGCTAATCTACGCCAGCTGGCTGGAGAATGCCAATTTGGCGTTTTGGAGGAAGAAATGGTCCACGACCAAGTGGCGGAACATGTATTCAGTTCTTCTGCGAGGGCATGTCTCCTGACCTTTACCAGGGAATTGACACTGATTATCGCCATGGGGTTAGCGCAGCAGTACAAGGCAGTGGATGAAATTGGCCAAAAATCTCGACAAAGATGTGAAGCTGCGGAGGGACAAAAACCAGTTGAAGGCACTGGCCGCAGACCTGGATAGTGAAGACGGCGGGAGTGATGAATAATACGCCACCGCTGTGAAAGTGAGGTCTGACCCGGGGACACCAAGGTGTTATGACTGTGGGTCCGCTAGGCACCGTTACAAGGCAAGAGACTGTCCAGCAAAGGGGAAACGCTGTAGAAAGTGCGGTCTGCTCCACCACTTCGTCAGGGCTTGTAAAAATTTTGAACAAGGAAACCGATGACCGGGAGGGCGCCCCTCCACAAATGAGGGATGTGGTGCACACAGTTTCACCAAGCAATTCAATTCAATTCAATTCAATTCAATTCAACTTTATTTATATAGCCCCATTTCACAACAACAGTCATCTCATAGCACTATCAACTGTAGGGAGGACCCCCACAGTTGCAGAAAGACCCCAGCAATCAGGCGATCCCCTGTGAGCAAGCACTTGGCGACGGTGGAGAGGAAAAACTCCCTTTTAACAGGAAGAAACCTCCAGCAGAACCAGGCTCAGGGAGGGGCAGTCATCTGCTGCGACTGGCTGGGGGGTGAGGGGATAGAGAAGAAGAAAAGAACAGACATGTAGAGAGCAAACAGCACGATGGGGACTCAATCTATGGGAGAGAACAAACAAATGTTAATGACCAGCAAAAAAAAAAAAAATATTTCATAGAGAGTGAGGAAAGGAGTGAGGCCCAGTGCATTACTGGAGGTCCCCCGGCTGACTAAACCTATTAGCAGCATAACTAAGGGAGGGTTCAGAAAACACATGATCCCTCCCTAATTGTAGGCTATATCAAAAAGGTAGGTTTTAGCCCTATTCTTAAAAACAGAGATCGAGTCTGACTCCCGAATACAGATTGGCAGCTGATTCCACAGGAGAGGAGCTTGATAACTGAAGGCTCTGCCTCCCATTGTACTTTTGGAGATTCTAGGTATTACAAGTAAACCTGCATTTTGGGAGCGTAGTGCTCTGTTAGGATGATACGGTAGTATCAGATCTTTTAAATAAAAAGGAGCCTGATTGTTTAGAGCTTTGTAAGTAAGAAGAAGGATTTTAAACTTAATTCTAAACTCTATGGGAAGCCAATGAAGGGAGGCCAGAACCGGAGAGATATGATCTCTCTTTCTAGTACCTGTTAAAACTCTTGCTGCAGCATTTTGGATCAGCTGAAGACTTTTTAAAGATGTTTTAGGACAACCTGATAATAAAGAATTACAATAATCTAATCTCGAGCTAACAAAAGCGTGGATCAGCTTCTCAGCATCACTCTGAGACAAGATGCTCCTAATCTTGGCAATATTACGCAAATGATAGAAGGCAGTCTTAGAAACAAATTTAATATGTGAATTGAAGGACAAATCCTGATCAAAAATAACTCCAAGGTTCCTCACAGAGCTATTAAGAGAAAGAGTAACTGCATCCAAACTGAAAGTTTGATTTGGAAAGGAATTTCTAAGGTTTTTTGGACCAACAAGAATGACTTCAGTCTTATCTGAATTTAATAGCAGGAAATTACAAGTCATCCAAACTTTGATTTCCTTAAGACAGGCTTCTAACTTGGCTAATTGATTAGTATCATCTGGCTTCATTGACAGGTATAATTGTGTGTCATCTGCATAACAGTGAAAATGTATACAATGCTTTCTAATAATGTTGCCTAACGGAAGCATATATAAACTAAAAAGAGTAGGGCCAAGCACAGATCCCTGTGGAACTCCATGACTAAGCTTTGAGCTGAGAGAAAACTCATCATTTACATGAACAAACTGGAACCTATCAGATAAATAAGATCTAAACCACTGCAACGAAGTTCCATTAAGTCCAACATAGTGTTCTAATCTATCAAGTAGAATATTATGATCAATAGTATCAAAAGCTGCACTAAGATCTAAAAGGACAAGTACAGAAACTAGTCCATTATCAGATGCAATGAGGAGGTCGTTAGTGACCTTCGCTAAGGCTGTTTCAGTGCTATGATGGATTCTAAACCCAGATTGAAACTCCTCAAATAAACCATTTCCCTGCAGGTGGTCAAATAATTGCATAGCAACAACTCTTTCTAAGATTTTTGAAATGAAAGGGAGATTAGAGATTGGTCTATAGTTAGCTAAAGCTCCTGGATCTAGCGTTGGCTTTTTGAGTAAGGGTTTAATTACAGCCGTTTTAAAAGCCTGCGGTACATGGCCTAAAGTTAATGAAGAATTGATTATATGAAGAATAAAGCTACCAATAAGTGGGAAGACTTCTTTAAATAACCTGGTAGGAATAGTGTCTAAAAGACAAGTTGAAGGTTTGGATGAGGAAACTATTTTGTCTAACTCACAAAGGTCGATTGGAGTAAACTCATCAAGACAGACATCAATAGAAGGAGTTGTAGTAGTTACAGTATTTAAGTTAACTGTGGGAAGAATCTGATTGATTTTATCTCTGATGGATGAAATTTTATTATTGAAAAAGTTCATAAAGTCCTGACTAGTAAGCTCTAAGGGGATGCTAGGATTGACAGAGTCCTGACTCTTTGTCAACCTGGCTACAGTACTGAAAAGAAACCTGGGATTATTCTTGTTCTCTTCTATTAATGCAGAGTAATAACTCGTTCTAGCTTTTCTAAGAGATTTTTTATAAATTAAAAGATGATTTCTCCAAGCTAAATAGATTTCATCTAAATTAGTAGAGCGCCATTTTCTTTCTAATTGACGAGTCTTCTGTTTTAAGCTACGAGTTTCTGTGTTGAACCAAGGAGTTAAAAATCTCTGATTAGACTTTTTCTTTTTTAAGGGGGCCACCAAGTCTAGAGCCTGATGTAGAGAAGCTGAAACACTATCCACCATGTTATCAATTACAGAAGGAGCAAGCTGTCTATAGCTTATTTCCGTTGTGTTGACACATGGCATAGAGGAAACAATCTGCATAAATTTGGAAACAGCATCATCTGAGAGGCATCTACTGTGATAATATTTTTCTTTAGGAGCCAAATAGTCAGAAATAGTAAAATCAAAGGTTAACAGACAATGGTCTGACAGTACAGGGTTATGAGGAGACACTACCAGATTTTCTATTTCTATGCCATATGTCGCACAGACAAGCACAGACAGTCTGATTTATTGCAATGTGGAATTGGACGGAATTGTAACACCGCTGTTACTGGACATGGGATCATCAATTTCCCTACTAAATTGGCCCATGGTGAAGGAGTTTTCCCCACATTATCGAGTGAGTGAATCGGAGGCGACCTGCTATGGCTATGGCAGTAACTCGTTTGACATCGTGGGCTCACTACATCTGTCGGCGAGGTACAAATCTGCAGCGATGTGTGATGTTCATTTTGTGGTGTCTGCCGAAGGGTCGAACATTATGGGATGTGACATGTTCCATGAGCTGGGTTTCACAATAGCCAGCGGCGTGGGTGAGGAGTGGTCTGGCTGCTGACTTTGAGACCGGCCTTTTCCATCAGTGGAGGACAACGAAGTGTGGGACAGTGATTGGCCCGGGGTACGTGAAGACGGGCCGGACCAGCACTATGAAGCGCCATTGTGAGGAGGTTCTGGTGCCAGAGATCGTGTTACCCTGGACGAGGGAACCAAACAACACAAATGGACACCTGCGGTGGCGAGTGGAGCCAGCGTGCAGGCACCTTTTGGTTCTGGAGTCCAGCCAAGTACTGCCATGGAACGGGGTGCTGCTGTGGCTGATTCAGCCAAGGAAATGAAAAAGTGTGGGGCGAGACCGAGTGGCATGATTCCCAGACGTGCCTACCAGCAGGATCCAAGGCGGATCTCGGACCAAGTCGGCGGGACTCTCCTACACTGAAAGGAAGCTGGGTCACGACGTGTTGGGTCGAGAAGGCCAGTGAGAGCTCCCCTAACTATTGGCGATGAGGTCTTCCCTAGGGTTGATTCTCGGCTTGGAGGAGTCCGCAGAACATGGGACCAACATGATGACTAGGGGCGATTGCGGGTGGTAAAGGCTCGCGAGGATGGTTATTTGCAACTGTCTGATGGATCCAGGAGGCACCCGAACAAGCTGCGGCGAGTTGGGGAAAAGAAATGCCAGCACAGCCCGTCTCTGGAGTGGAAATGGTGGAGACGCTCTGGGAGAGAGCCGCCTGATGGTCATCCCATATATATATATATATACATATACACTGTTCAAAAAATTAAAGGGAACACTTTGAAAACACATCAGATTTTAATGGGAAAAAATAAGCTGGATATCGAAATTTTGGCAGGCTAGTCCAGCTTACTCAGATTAAAGGAACACTTTTTAATTTTAATATTTTTTCCCATTAAAATCTAATGTGTTTTCAAAGTGTTCCCTTTATTTTTTTGAGCAGTATATATATATATACAGTGGGGCAAAAAAGTATTTAGTCAGCCAGCGATTGTGCAAGTTCTCCCACTTAAAAGATGAGAGAGGTCTCCAATTTTCATCATAGGTATACCTCAACTATGAGAGACAAAATGAGAAAAAAAAAATCCAGAAAATCACATTGAAGGATTTTTAATGAATTAATTGGTACATTCCTCGGTAAGATAAGTATTTGGTCACCTACAAACAAGCAAGATTTCTGGCTCTCACAGACCTGTAACTTCTTCTTTGAGGGGCTCCTCTGTCCTCCACTCGTTACCTGTATTAATGGCACCTGTTTGAACTCGTTATCAGTATAAAAGACACCTGTTCACAACCTCAAACAGTCAGACTCCAAACTCCACTATGGCCAAGACCAAAGAGCTGTCAAAGGACACCAGAAACAAGATTGTAGACCTGCACCAGGCTGGGAAGACTGAATCTGCAATAGGTAAGCAGCTTGGTGTGAAGAAATCAACTGTGGGAGCAATTATTAGAAAATGGAAGACATACAAGACCACTGATAATAAGATAAGATAAGATAAGATAAGATAAGCCTTTATTAGTCCCACAACGGGGAAATTCCAGGATTGCAACAGCACAGGGATAGCAACACTCAGAGCAACAATCAGAAGGCAAGAAAAAAAAACAAAAAAAACAAGCAATCTCCCTCGATCTGGGGCTCCACACAAGATCTCACCCCGTGGGGTCAAAATGATCACGAGAACGGTGAGCAAATATCCCAGAACCACATGGGGGGACCTAGTGAATGACCTGCAGAGAGCTGGGACCAAAGTAACAAAGGCTACATCAGTAACACACTACACCGCCAGGGACTCAAATCCTGCAGTGCCAGACGTGTCCCCCTGCTTAACCCAGTACATGTCCAGGCCCGTCTGAAGTTTGCTAGAGAGCATTTGGATGATCCAGAAGAGGACTGGGAGAATGTCATATGGTCAGATGAAACCAAAATAGAACTTTTTGATGAAAACTCAACTTGTCGTGTTTGGAGGAGAAAGAACACCATACCTACTGTGAAGCATGGGGGTGGAAACATCATGCTTTGGGGCTGTTTTTCTGCAAAGGGACCAGGACGACTGATCCGTGTAAAGGAAAGAATGAATGGGGCCATGTATCGTGAGATTTTGAGTGAAAACCTCCTTCCATCAGCAAGGGCATTGAAGATTAAATGTGGCTGGGTCTTTCAGCATGACAATGATCCCAAACACACCGCCCGGGCAACGAAAGAGTGGCTTCGTAAGAAGCATTTCAAGGTCCTGGAGTGGCCTAGCCAGTCTCCAGATATTAACCGCATAGAAAATCTTTGGAGGGAATTGATAGTCCGTGTTGCCCAGCGACAGCCCCAAAACATCACTGCTCTAGAAGAGATCTGCATGAAGGAATGGGCCAAAATACCAGCAACAGTGTGTGAAAACCTTGTGAAGACTTACAGAAAATGTTTGACCTCTGTCATTGCCAACAAAGGGTATATAACAAAGTATTGAGATGAACTTTTGGGATTGACCAAATACTTATTTTACAGAGGAATTTACCAATTAATTCATTAAAAATCCTTCAATGTGATTTTCTGGATTTTTTTTTTCTCGTTTTGTCTCTCATAGTTGAGGTATACCTATGATGAAAATTGGAGACCTCTCTCATCTTTTAAGTGGGAGAACTTGCACAATTGGTGGCTGACTATATACTTTTTTGCCCCACTGTATATATATATATATATATATATATATATATATATTATCTATGTTAGCCCAGTCTTTCTCTAGTTTTTTCTTTTCTTTTCTCTTCCTTGGGCAATGGAGATCAACAGAGGTGGGGGTGGATGCATTGTTTACACACGTGAACAGCTGATTGCGCTGAGGAGGCCGGACCCTGGAGTGCTGTGGCCAGCAGTGAAGCCCCTCATCCCGGATGAGCTGAAGAGGAGATGCTGCGGGTGAAGGGCTGGAGCGAAGGTGAGGAAGAGGAGGAGGAAGCATAAACCGGATGTACCAATGATCATCACCGGGAACGTGCAATCGCTGGGAAATAAAACAGATGAGCTTACAGTGCTGGTCAGGACGCAAAAGGAGTATCGTGAGTGTAGTTTCATGTGTTTTATGGAGACGTGGTTACACTCACAGATCCTGGATGTAAACATAGCGATACCTGGCTTCAAGACTATATGGGGGGACAGAGACGTGAAAAGCAGCAGGAAAAAGAAAGGAGGAGGAGTGGCACTTCTTGTTAATGAACAGTGGTGTCATCCTAGACACATTTATGTGAAGGAAAAGTGCTGCAGCCCGGACATTGAACTGGTGGCTGTTAGTATGAGACCTTATTGTATGCTGCGAGAAATGAAGTGCACTTTAATTGTTATCGTCTACGTCCCTCCGTCAGCTGATGCAGCGGTGGCCTGTGATGTCATCAGCTCCACTGCGGCCACATTACTGGAGAAGCACCCGGATGCATTCATGGCCATCACAGATGATTTTAACCATGTCTCAGTGGGAAAAACATTACCAAAGTACACACCAGTTTGTTGACTGTCCCACCAGAGAGAACAAAACACTGGATTTACTGTATGCCAATATCAGTGATGCATATAGTGCAACAGCTCTACCCCTCATTGGCAAATCGGATCACTGCATGGTCATGTTAACACCCAAGTATGTCCCCCTTGTGCAAAGCCAGCCTGCTTATACATGGACTGTGAGGAGGTGGACACAGGAGGCTGCTGATGCACTACAGGACTGCTTCGAGACGACAGACTGGGGCGTACTCTGTGAACCACATGGGGTGGACATAGACAATATGACTGACTGGATCACAGAATACATTAGATTCTGTGAAGACACAACCATGCCAGCTCAGACTGTACACTGCTTCTCCAACAACAGACCATGGGTCACCAGTGACCTGAAAGCACTTCTGAACAAAAAGAAGAGAGCTTTTAGGGCTGGAGACAAGGAGAAGCTGAGGGGAGTGCAGCATGAGCTGAGAGAGATGCTGAGGAGGTGCAAGGACAATTATAGGAGGAAGTTGGAAGAGAAACTCAGGCAAGACAACACTAATGATGTGTGGGAGGGAATGAAACAAATAACTAGGTGCAAGGGGAGAGTCGGGCAGCCATCTGGGAGCCAGGAGAGAGCTGAGGAACTGAATCTGTTTTTTAATAGGTTCAACTCACAGTCTGTTACCCGAGCAGCACAACCAGACCCCCACGCACCCCTGCCCACCCACGCTCTCGTGCAGAACCTCTCTCCATCTCCCCCCTCCTCCTCCTCAGGGGGCACCAGGACCCTCCCTCACTTCACGGTGACTACAGATCAGGTGGAGAAACAGCTGGAGAGACTCCGTCAGCGGAAGGCTTCGGGCCCTGATGGCATCTCCGCAAGGACCCTGAGGACCTGTGCCAACCAACTAGCTCCGGTACTGAAACACCTGTACAACCTGAGCCTGAGTCTGGAGAGAGTACCGGTGCTGTGGAAGACATCCTGCCTGGTTCCTGTCCCCAAGAAGTCATTTCCATCGGATTTGAATGACTACTGACCAGTTGCCCTCACATCTCATGTGATGAAGGTCCTGGAGAGACTGGTCTTAGCCCACCTGAGGCCGCGGGTGAAGACATGGCTGGACCCTCTGCAGTTTGCATATCAGCCCCATTTAGGAGTTGAAGATGCTGTCATCTACCTGCTGCAACGAGCCCATCTGCACCTGGATGGTAGAGGAGAGATTGTGAGAATCACTTTTTTTGATTTCTCCAGTGCCTTTAACACCATCCAGCCACTGCTGCTGGGTGAGAAGCTGTGGGTGATGGGGGTTGACAGCCCTGTGATCTCTTGGATTATTGACTACCTGACAGGCAGACCACAGTTTGTCCGGCTGGGCAATGTCTTGTCTGGAGTGGTGGCTAGTGATACGGGAGCTCCACAGGGGACTGTGCTCTCTCCTTTTCTCTTCACCTTATACACCACTGACTTTCAGTACAACACTGAGTCATGCCACCTGCAGAAATTCTCTGATGACTCAGCTGTTGTGGGGTGTATAAGAGGAGGAGAGGAGGGGGAGTACAGGGCACTGGTACACAGATTTGTGGAGTGGACGGAGCAGAATCACCTGAGGTTGAATGTCAGCAAGACCAGAGAGATGGTGATTGACTTCAGGAAGAGGAAGACTCCTTCTCAGCCACTGCAGATTAGGGGGGAGGATGTCAGAATCAGAATCAGAATCAGATTTATTGCCATTGTTCATGTAGTACACAAACTAGGAATTTGTCTCGGTGCAATGCTGCAACATTAAACATGATAAAATAAAAGAAATAAACTATACATGCAATAAAGTGTAGAATAAGAATGAGTAATACTATTCAGCAGTTTAAATATATTAGCGAGCAGCAGATAATGTGGAGAACCATATAGTGCAGTCGGTAATGCAAGAAGAAAACAGTGATGATTGACATGAGTCTGGTTGAGCTGCTGTGGGAGTGGTTGAGGACTACAAATATCTGGGTGTCAGGATCAGCAGCGGGTTGGACTGGAAATCCAACACCGATGCTGCGCACAAGAAGGGGATGAGCAGACTCTACTTCCTGAGAAAGCTGAGATCCTTCAATGTGTGCAGCAGGATGCTGGAGTTTTTCTACCAGACCGCTGTCGCCAGCGCCATGTTCTTTGCTGCTGTCTGTTGGAGTAGCAGTATCAGGGCCAGAGACACCAACAGACTTGACAAGATTATCAAGAGGGCTGGCTCTGTAATTGGTCTCAGACCTTTGAGACAGTGGTGGAGAGGAGAACACTAAATAAACTGCGATCCATCATGCACAATCCTGATCACCCCCTCCACCACACACTAGATAGACAGCGAAGCACTTTCTCCAGTAGCCTACTACAGCTTCGTTGTTGTACGGCCAGGTACAGGAAATCTTTGCTGCCACATGCAATTTCACAGTACAATAACTCACTATGATGTTGTATTCTGGTCATAGCTATGCTGCCACACTGCACCTTACAGACTAACTGGTACCTCACATTTTCACTCTGCTCCTGATAGTCTTTCTTTGTGCAATGGGATGATTCATGTGTTTATACGGGTCATCATATGTTAAGCTATGATGTATATAGGTTATATAGTCATGTTAGTGTTACTTTCCATGGGTAATCTCTTTGTCTGTCATGTGTTTTTCTGTTGTTTGGTTGTCAACTGTCATGCTGCTGTTACACTGTAATTTCCCAGTTTGGGATCAATAAAGTACATCTATCTATCTATCTATCTATGAATGAATGAATGAATCTTTATTTCGGGTAGATTCAAAGTAAAGATTAAAAAAAGAAACAGAATAATATAACAAAGGGGGAAAGAAAATCCAAAAAGGTCAAATTAGACAATAACTCCTCTGATTATACAGTTCAACATAAGTTATCTGAAATGGGTGATGGCTGAAGCCGCAGCTTATATTGCCCACCCATATTCCATCCAAGAATTCAAAAGAAAAACAAAACGAGCGATTACAATTCAGAACAAAGCTAAGACAAAATGCGACAAAAAAAAAACTAAGCAACAACACAACACAGACTGGATATGACAATCCTTATGTGATTTTACATGTCATCCTGTATATATGTTTGGAGTATTTCTTCCTTTAGTTTTTGTTTAAATTGTCCAAGCGTTGTACATGATTTTAATTCAGGTCCAAAATCGTTCCATAATCTGACTCCTTGCAGTGAAACACAGTGTTGTTTGGTGGTAGTTCTCACTGAAGGTTTTTGAAATATACATGTTCCTCTGAAATGATATTGTTTCTCCATTATTTGGAACAACTTTTGGATATTTGCAGGCAGTGATATCTATCTATCTATCTATCTATCTATCTATCTAGGGGTTACTAAATGCATGTAAAAAGAAGAATAGATTATATAAACAATTCATTAAGTGCAGAACGGTGGAGGTTGATTTCAAATATAAAAGATATAAAAATAAGCTTACTAATATAATGAGGACTTGTAAGATAGAATACTACAACAGAATATTAGAGGATAATAAAAATAACTTAAGAGGAATATGGCAAGTACTCAATGGGATTATTAGTAATTGACCTAAGAATGCTAATTATCCAGAATATTTTACTGAAAATGGCAATTTGATAAATAATATGGAGGATGTGATCAGTGGTTTCAATAAATTTTTTGTAAACGTTGGTCCTGAATTAGCAAAATCAATAGTGACACCAGAAACAAACAACAGTGGCTCTGTAAATGAAATAGAAGATAGAAATCCAAACACAAGCTTTTTGGGTGGAGTTACTGAAAAGGAAATTATCGAGACTGTGAGTAAATTTAAGAACAAAAAATCAACGGACTGGAATGAAATTGACATGACAATAGTGAAAAAAAAGTAACTGAAGGAATTGTTAAGCCACTCACCCACATCTGTAACCTGTCATTTCAAACTGGTACATTTCCAAACAAAATGAAAATAGCAAAAGTAATACCACTATACAAAACAGGAGACAGTCATCGCTTCACAAATTACAGGCCGGTCTCTTTACTCTCACAATTCTCCAAAATACTTGAAAAAAATCTTCACTAAGAGACTGGATGATTTCATTGAAAAACACAACCTCCTTACAGCCAGCCAGTATGGTTTTAGAGCAGATAAATCTACATCTTTGGCACTGGTCGAACTTATTGAAGAAATTACTAGTTGTATAGATAAAAAAAAAAGTTTGCTGTACAAGTATTTATAGATTTAAAGAAAGCTTTTGACACCATTGACCACAGAATTCTACTACGGAAACTGGAAAGGTATGGGATAAGAGGGGTCAGACTGAGTTGGGTGGAAAGTTATTTAAGTAACAGACAACAATTTATACAAATTGGTGAGCACAAATCACCCTTCATGGACATCACTTGTGGTGTGTCCCAGGGGTCAGTTTTGGGACCCAAACTCTTTATTTTGTATATAAATGACATATGCCAAGTATCAAAAATTCTGAAATTTATTTTGTTTGCAGATGACCCAAATGTCCTTTGCACTGGTGAGAATTTGCAGCAGGTTTTAGAGGTGGTCATAACTGAAATGAAAAGGTTGATGCAGTGGTTCAACAAAAATAAATTATCTCTAAATCTGAAAAAAAAAAAAAAACCAACAAAGATTATGTTGTTTGGAAATTATAAAATAAATCATGAAATAATGGTAACGATAGATGATACCAGAATAGAAACAGTACAGGAAAATAAGTTTCTGGGGTGACGCTAGACAATAAAATCTGCTGGAAACCTCACATCAGTCACATCCGGGCCAAGTTGGCAAAGTGTATAGGCATACTGGGGAAAACAAGACACATCTTGGACTATAAATTATTGTTCTTACTGTACAATTCACTGTTTCTACCTTATCTTAACTACTGTGTATAAGTCTGGGGAAACACCTACAAGACCAACCTACAGTCAATATGCACATTACAAAAAAGAGCTATAAGGATAATAAATAATGTAGGATATAGAGACCATACCAGTTCGTTGTTTTTAAAGTCACATATAAAGTTCATGGATTTAGTTAAATTTAAGACAGCACAAGTCATGTACAGGGCAATTAATAATCAACTCCCAACTAATATACAAAAAATATTTAAAAAAAAGAGACAATGACTTCCGGTCTGGACGCCATGGTGATAGCAACTTAACGCTGAACCTCCCAGATCCAATCCAAGGAAAACATCTTCAAAATCAGACTTAACGGATTTTTGGAAGAATAAAAATCAAAAGACAAAAACACCATGCCTAACCAAAAACAGAAGAAACTGACATTCCCCAGGTCAGGACGCGCAGCGGCCGCAGAATCTGATCCCGAGGACCTCCATTCAGGAGACGAAGAGCTGGGCCTAGCTAACAAAAAGGTTAGCCTGAAATCGCTATATGATGAATTACGACGATTTCGGGCCGAATTTCATGAATTCAGAGAGGAACTAAAAAGGACGATGTAGAATATGTAGAAAGAAAGTGGCTGACAGCACTTAGCTACTCCTTAAGATCTCAGTTGTTCATTGTGGAATATGTATGTGTGCCGCTGGGAATCTCGGGGTATTCTGGCTACAGCTTGTGAGAGCTGGTGGCACGCCTCTTGAGTGAGGCTAAAAATAAAGCTTGTACTCTGAACCTCACGTGAATTCCTGTGTATCTTCAACATTTCTACATGGTGTCAGAAGTCAGCCTCTGCCCAGCATGTCGCAGAACCTCCGACGGATTAATCCACTCGTCTTTGACGAAAACATCGCGGACAACTGGGTCAAATTCAAGCGCGAATGGCGCGTTTACAGCATCGCGGGGCTAACGTCGGCTAGCAAACAGGTGAAAGTGTACACGCTCCTCAACCTCGCCGGTCCCGACGCGCTGGACAAGTACGACACATTCACCTTCGAACAAGACGAAGATCCGGAGGATCCTGACACACTGGTAAAGAAATTTGATGAAATTTGCCTTCCTATAAAAAACGTCATTATGGACAGACATGCGTTCAATACTACAGGCCAGAAACCACACCAGTCTATCCAGTCATATGCAGCCACGTTAAGGTCTCTGGCCAAGAAATGTGAGTTCGGCCCGTTACATGATGAACTGATTAGAGACAGGTTGGTGTGTGGCGTCCGCGATGACACCCTCCGCACCCAGCTACTGAAAGAAAAGAAATTGACGCTAGATGCAGCCATGGAGATGTGTGTGCTACACGAGCAATCTGAAAAGGGCAACATGGAACTAAAGAAGGAAAAAGACGACAAAGAAATGAAAAAGGAAGGAGATCTGTGTGCAGTGCAATTCAACTTGTGCTCAAACTGTAGTGGGCAACACCCACCCGATCGCAGCAGCTGCCCAGCTTTCAATAAACGCTGCAACTCGTGTGGAAAATGGAACCACTTCTCCAAATGCTGCAGATCGAACGGGGAGCGTAAACCCAGCACACAGCGTGGGCAGCAGCCGAGCAGACCACCCCGCACCCCACGCAGAGGAGGATACGCGCACAAAATAAGCGAACTGGACACAGAGACCGCACATGACCCAGCCGAACTCTTCTACTGTGAAAGCGTGGAAACGGCTACAGACAAGGGCAAGATATTCACCATGCTGTCGTCCTCCACCACCGGAAAACAACTGAAAATAAAGATTGACACTGGAGCTCGGTGCAATGTGATCTCCAAGGCCACTCTTGACCACACCGACCCCAATGCGGACATCGACCACAGCCGTATAATCAACCTCGTGGCCTACGGAGGACAGGTGATAAGAACAATGGGCGTGGCTACTGTGCATCTCACATGTGGGACATTACACTTTCATGTTGTTGACAGTGATGTGAAACCTCTTCTCGGTCTCATTGATAGTGTAAAACTGGGCTTTGTGAAACTGGGACCAAATGTGCATGCACTCCAACAGGGAGCGCCAGAACTGACAGAATACAGAGACTTGTTTGACAACAGCACTGTAGGCAAGCTTCCGGTGGTGTACCACATGCGTCTGGACGACACAGTGCACCCCACGATCTGTGCTCCCAGGCGGGTACCACTAGCAATGAAGGACAAGATCATTCAGGAGCTCAACAGAATGACCAAGCTGGAAATCATCAAACCAGTCCACGAACCCACAGAATGGGTATCTGCAATGGTGGCTGCCTGCAAGAAGGATGGCAGCATCCGGCTGTGCATCGATCCAGTCCATCTCAACAAAGCACTTCTCAGGCCCCACCATCCCATGAAAACAGTCGAACAAGTGATAGCTGACATGCCGGGCGCCAAAGTGTTCAGCGTCCTAGACGCAAAATGTGGATTCTGGCAGGTGCCACTCAGCAGCGAGTCCTCCAAACTGACCACATTCATGACACCAGTGGGCCGGTATGCTTTCCTCCGAATGCCCTATGGGATATCGACGGGGAGTGAGGTGTTCCAGAGGTGCATGGAGCAACTCTTTGAAGGGCAGCCATGTGCAGTTGTCGTCGACGACATCCTTGTCTGGGGCAGCACTACAGAGGAGCATGACGCGCGTCTAAATCAGGTCATGGAGAGAGTGCGTGCCGTCAACCTCAAGCTGAACCCAGACAAATGCCGCTTCAGGGTGTCTGCAGTCTCATACGTGGGGCACCTGCTCACCGACCAGGGGATCAAACCGGATCCTGCCAAGACTGCCGCGGTTCGCCTGATGCCTCCCCCAGAGGACAAGCATGGGGTCCAGAGATTCCTCGGCATGACAAACTACCTGTCAAAGTTCATCCCAGGCTACAGCGAAGTCACAGCACCCCTGCGTCAGCTCCTCCTTCAAGATGTGGACTGGGTCTGGCAGGAGCATCACACAGCGGCCTTCAACAAACTCAAGGACCTTCTCACCAGCCCCCCAGTCCTCCAGTATTTCGATGTACACCAGCCAGTGGTGCTGTCTGCTGATGCCTCTCAGCATGGTCTAGGGGCTGTCTGCCTACAAATCAACAAACCTGTGGCGTTTGCCTCCAGAGCCCTCACGGAGACAGAGGGGCGCTATGCACAAATAGAAAAGGAGCTCCTGGCTCTAGTCTACGCCTGTCAAAAATTCCACGACTACATATATGGCCGTCCTGTGACAGTGGAGACCGATCATCAGCCCCTCATCACCATACTGCGAAAGCCCCTCCACTCTGCATCCGCTCGCCTCCAGAGAATGATGCTGAAGCTGCAGCGTTACAACCTTCAGGTTACCTACAAAAGAGGCAAAGAACTGTATGTTGCAGACACCCTCTCACGTGCACATCTGCCGGCTGCTGACCAGACCGACAGTGCTGAGGACTACGATGTCATGACGGTGGAGGTGCTCTCCTCAAGAAGACTGGAGGAACTGAGACGTGAAACACTGGCAGACCCTACATGCCGCCGGCTAGCTGAGGTCATCACCACAGGCTGGCCTGACTCGTCAAAGAAACTGCCTCATGATCTCAGACCATTCTACAGCATGAGAGATGAGCTCACGACGGACAATGGCCTGCTGCTTCGCGGTCTGCGCTTCGTCATCCCCCACTCTTTGCGACACTACTACGTCAAAAAGCTGCATCAAGGCCACCCTGGCCCCGAAGCAACAAAACGCAGGGCCAGAGAAACCATGTTCTGGCCCACAATCAACCAGGACATTGAGAATGAGCTCTCCAAATGTGCTCCATGTAATGGACTGCGACCTCACCAGACAAGAGAGCCTCTGCAACTACATGATGTACCTGACCTACCGTGGGCCCTCACAGCAGCTGATGTCTTCGAGTGGGAGGGAAAAGAACACCTGGTGCTTGTCAACTCGTACTCTGGCTGGTATGAAATGGATCAGCTCCCCAACACCACTAGTGCAACCATCATCATCAGGCTGAAACGGCACTTTGCCACACACGGTGCACCTCAGCAGCTCATGACTGACAATGCTGCATATTTCACTAGCAGGGAATTCCAGGAATTTGCCCACACATGGGACTTTACCCACGTCACCAGCAGCCCCCACTACCCACAATCAAATGGATTAGCTGAAAGGGCCATTCGTTCAGCCAAACACCTGCTGGAGAAATGTGCACGTGATGGTACAGATGTCTATGTGGCCCTACTCAACATACGAAACACACCAAGAGATGGACTGCCCTCGCCAGCGCAGCGTTTGCTGTCTCGGCACACAAAGACCCTCATTCCCATGACCAAAGCAATGTACCTACCCAGGGTGCAAACACAGGTGCAGGCTGCTCTCACCCACGCAAGGCAGCGACGCAAGGCACACTACGACAAATCAGCCAAACGCCTAACACCACTGCAAACAGGGAACACGGTCAGGATGCAGACGGCCAGGGGATACGACCGACTCGCAGTGGTCATGGGAGCTGCAGCACAACCCAACAGCTACCAGGTCCAGGTCGGGGATGCCACGTACACAAGGAACAGACGTCATC
Organism: Pholidichthys leucotaenia; assembly: GCA_020510985.1. Lineage (NCBI taxonomy): Eukaryota > Metazoa > Chordata > Actinopteri > Cichliformes > Pholidichthyidae > Pholidichthys > Pholidichthys leucotaenia. The sequence continues at coordinate 226,605,833 of CM035839.1, read as the reverse complement.
TGCTACTCACCCCGGAGACCTACACCCCTCATACACCAACCCTCCCATCTAGCACCACTCCAGACCGACCAGCGGATCCACAGCCTGTCGCCGCCCAGCCAGAGGCGGCCCCAGCCCAGGAAGGTGTGATCATCACCTGCTCAGGAAGAGTATCGAGTAGTGTTGTAGTACTCGAGATCGGTCTTGGTCTCGAGACCGGTCTTGAGACCACTTTTTAAGGGTCTCGGTCTCGTCTCGGAATCGAAGGCATTTTTACTCGGTCTTGTCTCGGTCTCGGACAGGGTGGACTTGGGATTTTTGATCAAGACTGGTCGAGACCAGGCCAGTGATAAGTGATCTGTGATAAGTGAGAAAAGTAGAATGCAGGCTGGTGCCTTCCCAGTCACGCAGTGTGACACGCGGAGTGACACGCCCCCTGTACACAGAGAGTGAATGAAGACGACTGGAGACGCTGCGCCTCCGGGGAAACTAGCCGTTAAAAATGTCAGCAAACTCATCAGTCATTAAGTTTGGTTTCCAAAACCATAAGGACTTTATCTGCAAAACGACATGCAAGCGAAAACACTCTGCAGTGTGTAAATTCTGCAGTGCTCAAGTCACAGAAACTGCTGGGACAACGTCAAACTTTTATCGTCACATTGAGAGGAAGCATAAAGACAGGTAAATTAACTGTTAAATTAGCTACACTGGAAAACTTAAAATCAAAAAATTTCAACACCCCATCTTAAAACATTGTGCGAAAATAAGCTCTTTTCTTCCCACGATCGTTTTTTGCTAACGTTCAGAGCACCGACTTTATATTATAGCCAAGTTAGCTTGCGTAGCATTGTCAAAAGCAAGATAGCAGAATAACAAACAATGAACACGCCAGGTATTAGTCGAGGCCACTGGCGTTACTTGGAAGGTTCTTATGCAATGGAAACGTTGTTCACTGCACCAGTAAATGGGCTGAACTTTAGTTGGGACCAACAGGACATATTTCTGGTCAACAGTGTCTTCAGCTGCAGAAAGTTGATCGTTTGGCTCAGCCATGAGCTAGAAAGCTAACGCTGTGCTAGCTAGTTCAAAGTCAATAACACTGAATGAGTACGGTCATCAAATTTGTTTGAAAAAATATATTGTAAAAGCAAAAAAGTTAAAAAGCATATTTTAAGACAATAAAGACTCCGAAAAAGGTAATGCTAAAAATTAAAGATTGTTTAAAAGCAGTAATTCAAAGTGAAATTTGACTTCATTCATTTTAAAAAAGTGAATATATATGAACTATGTAGTGATGCATGATGTGTTTCTCTGGCTTCTATAATTTGTTGCTTGTTTGCACTAAGCACATATTTGTTAGATGTAACGTTTGCATCTTCTGAGGCCCCACCGAGCCTGTTTAGGTCACAAAATGCTTCAGTCTCTAATTTTTCTGAAATGCAACCAAGCTTTTGTTTAACCTCCTCATCCCTAGAGCCAGGCAGGACCATCCATCTCACCCTAACCCTGGCCCAGAAATGGGACCTTTGAGGTTTTTTACAACCACCCTTTTGTGAGTGTATTCTTAGTGTTCAGCTCAGACTTTTAAGGGTGTTTTTTTAAAACACATTTTGTTCATGCTTGGCATGCCATAATTTTCAGTTAAATTACTCCTAGTTAATTTATGCTGTAATTTTATGAAGGAAACTTGTTGTGGCTGCCTAGGAGAATTAATACTTCTAAAAAGAACATTATCTGGCTTTCTTTGTTGTTGTGAAAGTTCTGTTACTGTGAATGTTCTTCATGGCTGTGCACCTAAGTTGGCTGGCAAAGCACCAAAATGCAAAATGTCAAAGGGACCCATGTTCAAGAAAATTATTTAAAAAAATATCTTGCTGAAAAGAAATGTCAGGGTTATTTTTTCACTCATTTAATTTAATTTAGGTGTTATTCCTTACTTTTTCTTAATTTTTCTTTCTGAAATGACATATTTATCGTGGCTTGTCAGGACAATGCAGTTTTAATGAGTACAACTGCGTAATTTGTACAAGTGAAAAAACAAATTTGCTTAGATTTGAGATTTGTTTCATTTTGCTGGTTTGAAAACAACATAGCAGAATTTTTTTTTTGTTGCTGTTGCATTTATGTAAAAGCAAACTTAAATTAAAAAAAAAAAGATACTGGTCATTTTGTTCTGTTTTGTTATGATTTTTCTTTGATATATACAGTCTTGGTCTTGTCTCGGTGTCGGCCTCCAAATGTCTTGGTCTTGTCTCGGTGTCAGCCTCCAAATGTCTTGGTCTTGTCTTGGTCTCGATACTCTCTAGTCTCGACAATGTCTTGGTCTCGGTTGGTGTGGTCTTGACTACAACACTAGTATCGAGGCCCAACACCCTCTACAAAGACTACACCACCTAGACACTTCCACTCACTCACTGACTCACTCACTCACTCACTCACACTCACACACACTCACTCACTCACTCACTTAAAAAAGTGTCACTGTACAATGTCACTGTTCATTCTTCATGCACGTTCTTATTCACGTTAAGTTAATGAATTTGTAATATAGTTGAATATTGTTATTCTGGCATTCCTAACTTCCCCTCATGTGCCTTACCCTAATAGGAGCACTTAGGCTGTTCTTTTATCTGTCAAAACTGCTAACCTCCCCTGTTTGTTATACTTTATTGAGAGGGGGGATGTAGAATATGTAGAAAGAAAGTGGCTGACAGCACTTAGCCACTCCTTAAGATCTCAGTTGTTCATTGTGGAATATGTATGTGTGCCGCTGGGAATCTCGGGGTATTCTGGATACAGCTTGTGAGAGCTGGTGGCACGCCTCTTGAGTGAGGCTAAAAATAAAGCTCGTACTCTGAACCTCACGTGAATTCCTGTGTATCTTCAACATTTCTACAGACGAACAGCAGAATGGACCAGGCCGAAAACCGAATCTTGGAAGCTGAAGAAAGAGTAAAAGTGCTTGAAGATTCTATGCTGGATTTACACAGAAAACAGTCAAGGCTGGAGGCTAAGCTAACCGACCAAGAAGGAAGACAGAGACGAGATAACATCAGAATTCACGGTCTGAAAGAAGGAGCTGAAGATAGTTTCAACACAGTGGCGGAATGCGTGGAATCCTTATTGAGAGAGAAGTTGGATATTCCACAAACCACCGATTTGAAGATAGAAAAGGCCCATCGTACATTAGCCGCAAAGCCAGCGGCAGAGGCGCCCCCGCGTTCAGTGTTGGTAAGATTCTTCGATTTCAAAATAAAACAAGAGGTTGTAAGACGGGCTTGGCAGAAAAAAGGATTTATGCATCAAGAAAGAAAAGTCTTCGTGGAGCACGATTACGCCCCTGAGGTTCTTAAAAAGCGACGGGAATATAACGACGCCAAAAAGGTTCTACGGGAAAAGAATCTACGCTTTCAGACGCCATTTCCGGCGAAGTTAAGGGTCTTTCACGGTGAAGAGTCATGTCTCTACAATTCAGCGGAAGAAGCAACAATTGACATGGCAAGAAGAGGGCTCCCGGTAACGGTGTTTAAACCCGCAGCAAATCTGAGCGAGAAAATCAGAGCTCAAACGTGGTCCACTCAAAGACCTTCTAAATCCACGGGCCAGCAGCGGGAAACCCAGTCCCAGAGCTACAAAGATAAGCTTTCCAGTTCCAGGAAGGAATAGCGACCTTTTTGTTTTTTTTTCTCTTTTCAGTCATTCTGCACTTCCATCCCCCCTCCTACAAGGTAACAAACATTAAAGGAGATGCAGAATCAGCATGTGGTAAAACCTTTCATGGAGCAGTTATAGCATTAGAAACAAATGTATTCTTAATTTAAAGGAAAAAAAAAAAATCTTGTTAAAATAGAAATGTAACAATGACCCACATGTTCTCCCCACACTAACAAATACTGTATTAGAGTGAATGTTTGCTGTGATGGGGGTGGGAGGGTGCACACAATCTCATAGGGTATAGGCATAAAAAAAAAAAAAAAAAAAAAATCATTACAAATTCGGATTGGGATCTGAAATTCACGTTAAAAACATGGGACAACTTACAGGGGTAAGAGAGGGCCCTCAACACGTAACAGAGTTTGAGGAATTTCCCTCAGAGCCTACACTCCATCAGGGCTCTTACAGGGTCTTTAAAGAGACCCCAGCTGGGACTTCCGGGAAGATGGCGGAGAGACATAACGCTTAAACAGAGAGCTCTCCCTAGCCGGATTAAAAATCATCAGTAAATGGCCAACTCGACATAAGCGGATCAATAAAATAAGGGATGAAAACACGAAGGAGCTGGGCACAAGGACAAAAGCAGGGTAAAATTAAAGAATTCCTCTTCAACAACGCAGGAAAAGCCGCTGAACACGAGGCCCAAAAAAACGAGGTGACTACAGCAGAGAAAATGGAAGACGCAAAACTCGATACCATGAACACTGGCATCGCCAGTTTGGGTAAAGAATTGAGAGACTTCAAGCGGCAGTTACAGCAGGATTTAGCGGCTCTTAAGGAGGAGCTGAAAAAAGAGATGAAGGAGGAAATTATGGGCCTCCGAAGAGAAATGGAGCGCAAGCTAGCAGAAAACATGGAGGAGCTGCGCTCTCAGCGGGCGTGTATGACAGAAGCACAGGCCCGAATATCAGAGCTGGAAGATTGGAAGAGCGAAGCAAGCGAGCAGCTTCAGACCCTGACGGCACAAGCGCAGAGGATGCAGGAGAAAATAACCGACCTGGAGAGCAGGTCCAGACGGAACAATATACACATCTTTGGAATCCCGGAGGGCATTGAAGGCAACTCGATGACGAAATTCATGGATCAGTTCTTAAAAAAAGAGCTGGAACTGCCCGGAGAAGCGGATCTGCAGATTCAACGAGCGCACAGAGCCTCGGCACAGAACCCGAAGCCAAACTATCCACCCAGGTCAGTTGTGGTAAACTTTCTGAAATATGACATAAAGGAAAGAATCCTGACACAAGCATGGAAAAAAAAGATACGAATAGGCGACAAACAGGTATTCTTTGACCATGACTACCCGACAGAAATTGTGCAGCAGCGGAAGAAATATGCCAACATTAAAAAAACGCTGAAAGAGAAAAAAATTAGATTCCAAACGCCGCTAACGAAGATGAAGATTTATTGGGAGGACGGCGTAAGATCCTACAACACGGCCAGAGAGGCAGCGCGGGACATGATGGAGCGGGGCCTTGCGGTGAACGTGCCGGAGGATACGGATGGAGCAGCGGCGGCCCTGAACGCATCACGACAGCCGGAGTGGAGGCGAGTGAGCGGCAAAAGACGGAGGAGGGACGTGGAGCAGCGGGCCCAAGACAAACTACAAGACTTTCAGCTGAAAGCCTAGATCATAACAAAGATTAAGAAAGGCACAGAAGAAATGAAGGCCAAGAAGACAAGGTAAAAGAGAAACAGACGGCTAGGAGAGATTTAAGTGATATTTGTTGGACATTTCTAGACTAATGACTATTACTTGGATAGTAACTAGAGGTCTAGGGAGGGCCCTTCACTCTGTGAGGACATTCCCTCCACCCACCAACAGGGACAAGTGGGCAGAAGAAAGGCCCAAAGTACGGAGGTCGAGATTTTTTAATGTGTTTTTATATAAATATGTGTTATTTTTGTTGTTAAAGGGGCTAGGAGCACAAGTTAAAAAAATGGAAAAACATGAATATGGGTAAAAATCTTAAGATAATGACACTAAACGTGAATGGTCTGAACTCGCCTGTTAAAAGGGAAAGAATAATAAGAAAATTCAAGAAGGAAAAAGCTGAAATTATATTTATGCAAGAGACACATTTGAGCAAGACAGAACATGTGAAACTAAAGAGATTTGGCTATAAGAACTCCTACTACAGTTCATTTAAGGGAGGAGCTAAAAGGGGGGTTATGATACTAATTTCAAATAAAATACAATTTGAATGTGAACAGGAAATCCAGGATAAAGAAGGCAGGTATGTAATAATAAAGGGAAGAATAGATGGTATGCAGATCACATTAGTGAACATCTATGCCCCACCAGAAAGTGACAAGGGTTTTTTTCAACATCTGTTTGATCTCATAGCAACACACAGTGAAGGAGTCCTGATTTGTGGAGGAGACTTAAATGCTGTCATGGATCATGAAGTTGATACAACAAGTGTTAAGAAGACAAAAAAACATGTAACAAAGTTCATAAGAACCTCACTGGCAGAAATGGGTATGATAGACATATGGAGGGACCTGCACCCACTCGAAAAAGACTATACACATTATTCAGCAGTCCATAAAGTACACTCTAGAATAGATTACTTCCTTATGAATGAAGGTGACAGACACAGGGTGAGAAATTGTTGGATTGGAGGGGCAGAAATATCAGATCATAATCCTATATACATGGAAATATATCTAAACAATAGAAAACGACAAACAACATGGAAACTTAATGTAGGACTTTTAAATGAGAAAATGAAAGAAAGAATAAAAGTAAACATAAACGAATATATCCAAGAGAATGACAATGAAGAAGTGGGCCCAACAATACTATGGGATGCACTAAAATCCGTGTTAAGAGGTAAATTAATTGTTGAAACAGGAAAAGCAAATAAGACTAAACTGGAAGCATATGAACAAAGATGTGAGAGACTGAGGGAATTAGAACGTAAACATCAAAGCACAAATGATCCAAAAATAAATCAAGAAATTAAAGAAGAAAAAACAAAGATAAAAGAAACACAAATGGATGAAATTGAAAGGAAAAATAGATATCTAAAGCAAAAATATTATGAAACGGGACCAAAAGCCACAAAGCTGCTGGCAAAACGGTTAAGAAAACAACAAACAATGAATAATGTATATAAGATTAAAGACCCCACCACAAATAAAACCACAGTTAACCCAGAAAACATCGAAGAAATATTCCATAATTTCTACCAAGAACTATACTCACAACCTGAAGAAACAAATACTAAAGATATTAAAAAATTTCTAGGCACATTGGACTTGCCATCAATAGGAAATCAACAAAATGAAAAGCTAACAGCAGAAATAACAACACAAGAGATTAGAGATGTGATTAAGTCACTTAAAAACAGTAAATCACCAGGTAGTGATGGATACCCATCTGAGTTTTATAAACTGTTTATAGAAGAACTCACGCCACAGCTCCTAAAGTCATTTAATTGGACGTTGAACAACAACAAAATACCTCCATCATGGAACGAAGCTATTATTTCAGTTATTTTAAAGCCAGGGAAAGATAGAGAACAATGCGGAAACTATAGACCAATCTCTTTATTAAATGTGGATTATAAAATATATACAACAATTATATGTAAACGAATAAAGACATTCTTGATGGAATTGATAGAAGATGATCAAACTGGTTTCATAGAGGGACGCCAAACACATGACAATATCAGGAGAACAATACATATAATTAATCAAATACATAAAGAAAAGAAAAGCGCAGTAGTAATGAGTTTAGACGCAGAAAAAGCATTTGACAGGGTTAACTGGAAATTCCTATATAGTGTGCTGGAACGCTTTGGATTTAACGAAAAATCAATCCAATGCACAAGGACGCTGTATCAAGAACCTGTGGCAAGAATCAAGATAAACGGTAGCTTAACAGACAAAGTAAATATACAAAGATCAACTAGGCAGGGATGCTGCTTATCGCCCACCTTGTTTGCTCTGTTCATAGAACCACTGGCTCAAGCGATACGACAAAATAAGAAATTAAAAGGTGTAACAATAAAGGGGGCGGAACACAAGATTGGGCTATTTGCAGACGATATTATAGTTTACCTTGAACAACCAGATGAATCAATAATGGAAATGATGAACTTGATAGAAAATTTTGGAAAATTATCAGGATACAAGATAAACATAACAAAAACACAAATACTGACATTCCACTATAACCCTCCAAACCAGATAACTGACAAGATCAAACTAAACTGGAAACAAAAAGAAATAAAATACCTTGGAGTGAACATACCTAAAGATCTAAACAAAATCTATAAAGCAAACTATGATAGGTTGGAACAAGAAATAAAAAAAGATATTGATAGATGGTCAATCTTAAATATGGATCTGAATTCAAAAATTGAGACTGTCAAAATCAGCATACAACCTAGATTACTTTACCTCTTCCAGGCTCTACCAACAGAGATTCCAGATACCCAGTTCTCAAAATGGGACAGGATGATATCGAGATTTGTATGGGGAGGTAAAAAGCCAAGAGTGAAATATAAAACTCTCCAATTACCAAAAGAGAAAGGAGGCATGGGCCTACCGAGTCTAAAGGAATATTACTACTCAGCACAAATAAGATATATCATATGTTGGTGTGACGAGGGATATGAGGCAAAATGGAAAGAAATGGAAAAGGAAATTGAGGGACTCCCAGTACAAAGCATAATAGGAGATAAAGATGCATATAAGCAAATCAAACAAATAGACCCAATCACTAAATTTACTTTAGAACTGTGGTATAAAATAGTACAAAAGTATAATATAAAGGAAGACATAAAACTATTGAAATGGGTAGCATTTGACAGTCAGTTTGAACCGGCAAAACAAGATAGGGGATACAAAAATCTGGTGAACAAGGGAATCACAGCATGGGGCAATATCGGAAAAAAAGATCTCGGGAGCTTTGTAAACATCAGGAGAAAATTTAAACTAGAAAGATCGGAATTCTTCAGATATCTGCAGATGAGAGATTATTATATGAAGAAGATTAGGCATAACCTCCAAACAGATGTGAGCGAGATTATACAACTCATTTTAAGCTCATATACAGGAAATAAAATAAGAATTATTTCAAAGCTATATCAAAAACTTATGGCAAACAATCATTCAAGTAACTATATAAAGGAGAAATGGGAGAAAGAACTCAATTTAAACATAACAGAAGAAAGCTGGCAGGAAATATGGAAAACACAACACACATCAACAAATTCAAGGACATGGAGGGAATTTGGATGGAAAAACCTGATTCGCTTTTTCATTACACCACAGATTCAAGGAAAATATACAAATACCCAATCTTTATGCTGGAGGGGATGTGGGGCTCAAAATGCAGACCACTCACATATGTTTTGGAAATGCTGCAAAATCTCATCATTCTGGAAATCTATACATGTGACAATACAGAGGATATTAGGATATAATATACCAATGAACTGTAACCTGATGTACTTATGTGATCTTAAAAGAAACAATGTTATACAGGCTGAGGACAGATATCTAGTTAAAATCTTGTTGATTGCATGTAAAAAAACAATCACAAAAAAATGGCGATCAGAAGTTCTTCCTGACCAAGAGCAATGGACTGACATTGTTGAGGACATACGTATGATGGAAAAACTAACATATCGACAAAGAATGCAAGAAGGACTATGGGAAAAAAAATGACGGAAATGGACACACTACAAAGTGCAACAACGAGACAGAAATTGAAAGAATAACCAAAGACGCTGGAAAAACCAGAAGAATTAAGAGATGGAAACTAAAAACTTGATGCTCCAACATTTGTCCCCACCCCTTTTTCTTTCTCTTTTTCCTTTTTTTTTTTCTTTCTTTCTAACCCTAGCCCCTTTGTTTTTAAATGTAGAATGTGATCTGAATGCAATATATATGATGAAAAATGAATAAAAATCTAAGTTACAAAAAAAAAAAAAAAAAAAAAAGAGACCCCAGCTCAGGAAGTTTTTTTTGACAGTTTTTTGTTTTGAAGTCTCGTACACTATGTTCTTAATGTTTTTTATGTTCTTAATGTTCTTTCAGTTTCTGAGTAGCAAAAAAGAGGGCCACCACACTGTTATACTAAATAAGAAAATACAATGGAGAAACAGGGTGTAACCAAAATAGCCTCATACTGTATAATGTAAAAGGGATCCTGAATCCAGTTAAAAGATCCAAGATTCTACGCAAAATGAAAAAAGACAAAGCAGAAATAATATTTTTACAAGAAACCCACCTAACAGACGTGGAACACACTAAACTCAATAGACAAGGGTTTAAAATGATCTCTTCATCTTCATATAAATCAGGGAGGAGGAGGGGAGTAGCGACATTGATATCAACCAAAATTACATTTGAAAAAAAATCAGAACACAAAGATAAAGAAGGGAGGTACAGTTTGGTAATTGGGCGGCTAGAGGGAGAAGATATCACCCTGCTGAATGTATATGCACCACCAGGGGCTAAATGGAAATTTTATAAAAATGTATTCGACCTAATGATAACTAAAGCCCAAGGTTTAGTGATATGTGGTGGAGACTTCAATCTAAGACTGAATCCATACTGGGACGCAACAGGTAATTCTTCACATCAAAATAACACTCAAAATAGGAAAACTCGGATGCTACTAAAAGAAATGGGAATCTGTGATGTATGGAGGGAATTCAACCGCAGTGTAAAAGATTATACTTTTTATTCAACGCCACATTCATCTTACTCAAGGATTGATTACTTTTTTATGTTTAATAGAGACATTGGAAGAGTAAAAACATGTAAAATAGGACTGATGGATCTCTCTGACCACAGTCCGATCTATATGGACTTAAACATCCAAAAATACACAAATAATACATTTTCCTGGAGGTTGAATTCAAATGTCCTGAAAGGACCACTGAAAGATGAATTGGAATCAGATATTTTCAAATATTTGGAAGAAAACAATAATGGAGAAGTATCCCCTTTAATACTGTGGGATGCGTGCAAAGCTGTAATAAGGGGAAAAATTATTGCAAAACTGGCAACCCAAAAGAAACTGAGACAAGAAAAACTAATCACACTAGAGTCAGAACTCAAGAACCTAGAAAAAGAACACAAAGACAACACTCATTCTAATGGCTCGCTCAAGATTAAAGAAATTAAAAATCAAATAAATGAGATCTACACAATAGAAATCCAGAAGAAACTTACATTTCTGAAACAAAAACACTATGAAGCAGGCAGTAAATCGGCAAAATTACTAGCCTATAAACTGAGGAAACAACAAACAGAAAGAGCAATCTACAAAATCAGAGACCCAGTATCAAAGGAAATAAAATTCAGAATTCAGGATATTCTTAAAAGCTTCGAGAATTACTACAAGAACTTATACTCCCACAAAAAACATAAAAACGCATCCGAGACATTCCTAAACACATTACACCTTCCCCAACTTACGGAATCACAAAATAAAACACTACTGTCAGAAATACAACCTAAAGAATTGGAAAAAGCAATTAAGAAACTTAAAGCTAACAAATCCCCAGGAGCAGATGGCTATACAGCAGAATGGTACAAAACCTTTAAACAGCAACTATCTCCTTTCCTCTTGAAAACATTTAACTATGTCCTCCACACAGGGGAAATCCCCCCCTCCTGGAGAGAAGGGGTCATTGCAGTTATACCTAAACCTGAAAAGGATAAACTAGAATGCTCCAACTACAGACCAATCAATGTATTAAATCAGGACTATAAGCTTTTTACCATTATCCTTGCCAAAAGGTTAGAAAACATACTGACAGACTTAATTCACTCAGACCAAACAGGTTTTATAAGACAAAGACAGACACAAGACAACATTCGACGCACTTTACACATAATTCATCATATAAAAAAATATAACTTAAATGCAGTCATATTGGGATTAGATGCTGAAAAAGCATTTGATTCGGTTGACTGGTCTTTCCTATATAGAATCTTATCCAGTTTCAATTTTCATAACAACTTCATTAGAACTATACAGGCATTATATAAAAAAACCAACAGCTAAAATAAGGATAAACGATAATTTATCATCATCTTTTGAGCTGGAAAGAGGATGTCGTCAAGGCTGCCCCCTGTCTCCACTGCTCTTTGCAATCTTCATAGAACCTCTGAGCCAATGGATAAGACAAAATCAAAAAATTCAAGGTATTACATTTGGTCAGAAGGAACATAAAATAGCACTCTTTGCTGATGACATTTTAATATACCTGGGGCAACCAGACACTTCTTTACCAGAACTAATCTCAGTTTTTTCAGACTATGGAGATTTATCGGGGTACAAATTAAACATGCATAAAACCCAAGTTTTAACATTCAACTATGACCCAAATCATTATTCACTCAGTGAACTCAAAACTAACTGGGAGTTGGAATCTATGAAATATCTGGGGATCAATATCCCAAAACAACTCAACAAAATTATAACACTAAACTATGATCCACTGGTGACAAAAATAAAATCTGACCTAGCAAGATGGAATGTGATACCTGTTGTGTTGGGTTCTTTTATGAATAAAGACTGCTGCTTTGGGTGAACACGGAGCCTCCTTTATTGACTGGCTGGAACACCATTAACACACGAACTCCGCCATATTAATATCCGTCATGTTGTACTCCTGACAACATCCGGTCTGTGTCGCCCCCTAGTGGCTCCACATATGTAATCCTTAGATTACACCACATCCCCCTTACTGAAGCCAAGTTGACCCCTTTTAGCTGAAAACACAAAATATAACATTTCTTTTTTTTTTCTCTTCAACACTGTTTTCACAAATATTAACATGCAACTCTACAGATCCAGTCTCTTTGGTTTAATCACTTCTCTACCAGACCTGGTTCTAACAACACCTGGTGTTCCCTGTGCATTGGGCTCAGAAACAGTTTCTGTAGGAGTGTCTTTTCCATTTGACTGGGTCCGTTGTGGTTCCATCTCAGTCTCTGGTATCGACATAGGCACAAGATGAGTGCGATTCCTCCTGATTGTCCCTTGTGGTCCACTGATGACATAGGACCGTGGAGTTTTGTGGACAGATGTCACTGTGCCCTGTGCTTTTGCATCTGTAATCCAAACAGAGTTTCCGGGTAACAGTTTATCCAAATCTCTCGTTCTGTGTCTTTTGTTGAAACATTCTGTTTGTCTCATCCGTCTCTCCTTTTCCACGTGACGAATTTGTTGCAGATTTGGCACGCATGGCTGCAAGGCCTCTGGAAGCATTGGCAGGGTGGTACGAAGCCTACGCCCCATGAGAAGCTGTGCTGGGCTGTAGCCATTTGCCAACGCTGTGGTTCTGTAGGCTAACAGTGCTCGGTATGGATCACTGGCTTTTTTAATTAGGTTTTTGACTGTTTGGACAGCTCTTTCTGCCTCACCGTTACTTTGGGGGTACCTGGGACTACTGGTCACGTGCTCAAAACAGTACTCCTTTGCAAAGTCTTCCATTTCCTGACTTGCGAACTGCGGGCCGTTATCCGTGATCAGTATCTCCGGTATTCCGTGACGTGCAAACATAGACTTTAAATGCACAATGACATTGGCAGAGCGAGTTGGGCTGAGCTGGGCAATCTCTATATACCTAGAGAAGTAGTCCACTAATAACAGGTAGTTTTTGTCTTGTAGCGTGAACAAATCAGCTCCCAACTTCTGCCATGGCCTTTCTGGTAAATCTGTGGACATTAAAGGCTCTCTCACATTAACTCTTTCCTGTATGCACTTTCTGCATTTGAGTACAATTTCACTAATCTGGTTGCTTAAACCTGGCCACCATACAGCCTGACGGGCGCGCTCTCTGCATTTAACCACCCCCTGGTGGCCCTCATGTATCTTATCCAAAACTGCATTTCTCATATTAGCAGGGATAACTAACCTCGTGCCTCTCAGTAGTAGTCCGTTATGCACACTCAAAACGGCTCTCTCAGACCAGTAGTGCTTCACCGCTCCCTGTAGCTGGTTACGATCCGGCCAGCCTTCTGTGCAGTATTTCATGACTTGTGAACAGACGCTGTCGGACTGCAGTTGCTCTTGGAGATCTGCAAGATATTTGCTGCTTGTAGGGAGTCCCTCTAGCACAGAGTCAACATAAATGTTAGTGTCCTCCATAAGATCTGTGTCTGTGTGAGTAACACTGTTTGTGAGCGGTAAGCGTGAGAGCGTGTCGGCAGTGGTTAGACTTTTGCCAGGGATGTGCTTTATAGTGTATGAGTACCTCATTAGGCGCATACGAAATCTCTGTATACGCGGTGGAAGCGCATCCAAAGCTTGTCCTCCCAGCAGGCTCACTAGTGGCTTATGATCAGTTTCTAGTTCAAAGTGCAGACCCAGGATAAAGTCATTGAATCTTTTGCAGGCCCACGTGAGAGCCAGCGCTTCTTTTTCCAGCTGGGCGTAGCGCTGCTCTGTAGGTGTCAATGATCGGGAAGCGTAAGCAACTGGTGACCACACGTCTCTCTCTTTCTGTAGCATGACTGCCCCCAATCCGTATGAAGAGGCATCTGCAGATATTTTCTGTGGTTTGTTTGGGTCATAGAGCTGCAATACAGGAGCAGAGGACAGTTCTTGTTTGAGGTTACAAAACGCATTTTGTTGTTCATGCCCTCAGTACCACATGTTCTTTGTTGAAAGCAAGTCTCTCAATGGTTTGTCCTTTTCAGAAAGGTTCGGAATGAACTTCCCCAGCTGGTTCACCATTCCGAGAAAGCTCCTGAGCTCACTCACGTTGCTTGGCTCTTTCATGTCCTGAACAGCTTGGGTTTTGTCTGGATCTGGCCTCATTCCTTCTGCTGAAACAATAAACCCAAGAAATTTGACCTCTCTTTTGCCAAACTCACATTTTGACATATTCAACGTAACGCCGGCTTTCTCCGCGCACTTCAAGACAGCGTGCAGTCTTGCGTCGTGCTGCTCCTTGGTGGATCCCCAGACCAGGATATCGTCCATGTGACAGACGACTCCGTCGAGACCCGCTGTAACCTCTGTTACCATCATGTTTTGGAAATGTTCAGGAGCACTGGAAATACCAAATGGCAAACGGTTGAAGTGGTATCTGCCAAATGGCGTAATGAATGTGGTGAGGAAGGCCGACTCTTTCGACAGTGGTATTTGCCAAAATCCCATATTTGCATCAAGCTTTGAAAAATACTGAGCACCTGTGAGCATGCCTAGCGTTTGGTCCACAGACGGGAGGATGTATCTTTCGCGACACACTGACTCGTTTAAAGGTGTCATGTCCACACAGATACGCACCTTTTCTTTGTCCTTTTTGGGAGCTACAACCATGCCACAGCACCAATCTGTTGGCTGCTCCACGCGACTGATGACTCCCAACTTTTCCATCCTCTCGAGCTCTTCTTTCACTTTACCCATGAGCGGCAGTGGCACACACCTTGGCACCTTGAGCGAAAAGGGCTTAGCATCAGGTTTCAGTTTAATTGTGTATGGCTTTTGGACGAGCCCAAGTCCATCGCATAACTTGGGGTACGCTTTTCTCACTGTCTCTTGGTCTATAGTGTCAATTCTGGCAATTAGTTTCAGTCTCACGGAAGCTGTTCTACTCAATAGTGCCATGCGCAGATTTTTGACAATATAGATTTTCTCAGTAGCGCTCTTGTCACCGTATGTAATAGTCTCCGTCATAGACCCCAACACGGTTAGTGCAGTTCCACCCGGTCCGTAGAGTGGTTTTTGTGCCTTTTCCAACTGTTCATTTTTCTTCTTGAAGGTTTCAAATGTTTGTTCAGAAATCGCTGTGACGTCCGCTCCGGAATCTAACTTAAAAGTCACTTTATTTCCTCTCACGTTTATGTCTGCCAGCCATGGATCCTCCCCTAGATCCACTTCACCCAGAAAAAGTCCATCTGCATTGTCAGTGATCTCATTCACAGTTGGGTTGGACCTACAGACTCTAATATAGTGTCCATGTTTTTTACAGTTATGGCATTCCGCATTTTTAGCTGGGCACTGTACTGCTGCATGTGCTGGTGCTTTGCCACACTTGGAACAAACTTTACTGTCTTGTTTTGTCTGCTGATGCCTTGAGGACTTAATCTGTTTTTGTTCCTTGATTATGAACTTGTTTGGCTTGGCTTTTCTGATGTGTACCGCATCCACGGCTGTTCTGTTAATGCTAGTTTCACCTCTTAGGTCAGTTTGTTGTCGTTTTATTTCTTCAGATTGTCTTGCCATTGTTATAGCTTTAGCTAGGGTAAGATCTTTGTCAAGCTGCATTCTTTCTGACAGCGACGAATCTTTTAGACCCACTACAATCCTGTCTCTCAAAAGGTCATCATGAAGTGCACCGTACTCACAGTTTTCTGCCAGTACATAGAGTGCTGTTATGAACGAGTCTACTGGTTCTGCTGGCTGTTGCACTCGCTTGTTGAATTTTGCTCGTTCATAAATCACGTTCTTTCTGGGAACGAAATGTCTATCAAAGGCTGTTTTAACGGCATCGTACTGCTGGCGCTGCACACTCGTTAGCTCGAGCCCTCTTAGCACGTCGTCAGCCTCATCTCCCATGCAATAAACCAGCGTATTTACTTGGTTCGCCTCAGATGAGTTATTCAGGTTACTTGCCAGTCTAAAACGCTCAAAACGTCTTATCCACTTTTCCCACTCTTGGGGTCTCGCAAAGTCGAAGGGCTCCGGTGGTTTTATGGTGAAGGTTGCCGCTGGAGTAGCCGCCGCCATTACTGGATCAACTGGCGCAGCTGCAGCCCTTTGAACTTCGTCCGTCATAGCCGCTAGCCGGTTGCAAAGCTGACTTTTCTCACCTCAAAGCGCACCAACTTCTGACACCATGTTGTGTTGGGTTCTTTTATGAATAAAGACTGCTGCTTTGGGTGAACACGGAGCCTCCTTTATTGACTGGCTGGAACACCATTAACACACGAACTCCGCCATATTAATATCCGTCATGTTGTACTCCTGACAACATCCGGTCTGTGTCGCCCCCTAGTGGCTCCACATATGTAATCCTTAGATTACACCACAATACCATTCTTAGGTACTGCACAAAGAATTGAAGCAGTCAAAATGAATATACTCCCACGTCTTCTATACCTTTTCCAAACAATACCGGTAGAACCCCCCCAAAAAACATGGCAGGAGCTAGACAGAAGGATCTCAAG
Source organism: Pholidichthys leucotaenia (assembly GCA_020510985.1). NCBI lineage: Eukaryota > Metazoa > Chordata > Actinopteri > Cichliformes > Pholidichthyidae > Pholidichthys > Pholidichthys leucotaenia. The sequence continues at coordinate 226,588,988 of CM035839.1, read as the reverse complement.
ATTCATATGGCAGGGCAAGAGACCTAGAATCAGATATAGAACCCTACAGCTAAACAAAGACAAAGGTGGGCTCGCGCTGCCAAATATCAGGGACTATTTTATAGCTGCACAAATTAAAACTTTAGTAGAGATATGTAACCCAGTCTACACTGCACAATGGAAGGAGATGGAATGCCAAATAACAAGTGACATCCCCCTACAGGCGATAATAGGGAACAATGCCTTACCTAAACTCTTGAATAACACTAACCCGTGGATAGAGACCCCGCTAAAAATTTGGTTTAAGATAGTCAGAGAGAATCAAGCTAAAGAGCCCTATCGACTTCTGCATTGGATTGCCTATGATCAAGACTTTACCCCCAATAAAACAGACACTAGATTTAAAGAGTGGAAAGAGAAAGGGCTGATAAAATATTACGATTTCTTTAAGGGGCAAACTTTAAGAAGTTTTGAAGATTTGAAAAAACAAGGTCTAATAAATCAAGACCTTTACAGGTTCTTTCAGCTTAGACACCACATAAACAATATACTTAAAAAGGAGGATTTGGAAAGGGCCCAGTCAGGTGTTCTGAAGGTCTTCTTAATGGCATATAAAGGGATCCCAGGGATCAGATACATTTCTAAAATATACCAAGGTCTTCAAGACTTAAAAGGAGACAACACATCATATATAAAAGAGAGATGGGAAAAAGAGGGGAATTTCACTTTACAACTGGAAATATGGGAAAAGCTAAATAGACAGCAATGGAAAAGTACCTCATCCCTGCAGTGGAGAGAATTTGGATGGAAAAATTTGGTAAGATTTTTCAGAACACCTGCACAAAACAAATTTACCCATAAGGGGTTGAACTGTTGGCGCTTGTGTGGTGAAAAGACTGCAAATCATTTTCATGTGTTTTGGTCATGCCCAGTTATCCACCAATATTGGACCAATGTACAGACAATATTGGGGAAAATATTCAAAATAACAGTTCCCTTTTCTTTTGTAACTTTGTATTTGGGTTTACTACCGGAATCACTGGAAAGACGAGGAGATAAATACTTATTCAATGTTTTAATATTGGCAAGTAAAAAAGCCCTAACTAAAAAAATGGATGCTGAAGGACTGTCCTACACCTGAAGATTGGATTAACGTGATTCAAGACATTTACTCGATGGAAAAGTTGACATTCGCACTGAGACAGGACATGGATGGGTTCATGAACTTTTGGCAACCCTGGATCGCATATGTGTCTTCCATTAGATCTAATCTTTGACAAATACCATTTCAATGATGGTCCCGCTCTTTGTTCCAACGCTACTCAGATGCTCTTTTACTTTTAATTACTTAATTTTCTGTTTGTTTATTTTTTGCTGTTCTGTTTGTTTGTTTATTCGTTTTTTAAAAAAAATTTAATTCTCTTTAATTTCACTTTTTCTTTCACTTTAAAAAAAAAAGGGGGTGTTGTAATAACTATCCTACCAATGTTGTCAAATAGCAAAATATAAGGGAACGTGCGATGAAAATGTAAACAATGCAATGCTGTAATGACCTGTATACCCTTTACAAAAACTTAAATAAAAAAAAAAAAAAAAAAAAAAAGAGACAATGATTATAATTTGAGAGGAGACTTAAACTTTACAAAACCCAAGATACGAACAACTAAGAAAAGTTTGTGCATATCTGTCTGTGGGGTGGATTTGTGGAACAGGCTGGAGCTGGAACTGAAACTATGTACAAACAGAAATCAATTCAAAAAGAGGTATAAACATTATTTGCTGAAAGAATATATGTTAGAAGGGTAGTATTTATATGTACGATTCACTATGCTCACTCTGGGACACTATGGAATGGTGGGTGTGACAGCACTGTGTATATTTGTGTTGTTTGGGGCTGGTTTTGATGAATGAACTGTATGTATGTTGGGATGGATGGGTGTTAATGTTGATATGTACAAAATATAGTTAATTGTTTACTTGGGGTCTTTAAATGTGGTAATTTGTATATATTTCACATGGGTTCTATTTATGGAAAAGAGGAGTTGGAATTAATAAGTGTTCACTTTTTTCTTCTCCCTTTCGAGCACTGTATACTGTTACTTTATCGCACTTGTCATTTGTTTTGTTTTTGTTTTACTTTTTTGTTCGAAATAAAGTATCTATCTATCTATCTATCTATCTATCTATCTATCTATCCCAGGGGTGGGCCTCCAGGGGGTCCTTAGTAGAATTTTAGGAGGGGGGGGTTAGCAGCTTGTTGTGTTATGCTAAAGTTACTGCCATTCTAGCCTTTGAAGCTGCGTAGCCTACATATGTGTGATTTCCCTGTGTGTGAAAGTAAAGAAAAGAGATGTGTGAAATATTAATTACCCAGTACTGGTTGTTTGAATTGCCCATGTTGTGGGGTGGGTGAGCAGGGGTGGGGGGATGCAGGCACCGCCACAAGGTTACTGTATATATTGTTCAACTGTATTTATTGTTTGATGTATTATAGGAATTTATATATACTTTGGGATTGTTTTGTTTATTATATATATATGCACGGCCATTTTATGTTCTTGGACTGTAATGCTTAAGGTGGCAGAATAATCCGCCAGGCCGTGTAGGGGGCACCAGTAGTCCACCTGGCCCCTCTAGAGTTGTTTTATAGCATGTATGGATAGGTTTTGTATATTTGTGTTGTATACTTTGATGCTTAGGGTGTGAGTCGGGCTGTAAATGTTGGGGAGGGCCCAATTTGTGTGCCTGCTACTTTTCTACGGGGGGTGGGGGATGTTAGATATAAAGTTGAGTGTATCAATATGGCGGTGCCCTGGGTGTAGTAGGAGGTGACAGCCCACCTTTCCGGTGGTGGCGTCACGGGGAGTATAAGAGGCCATGGCGGAAGAGACTCTGGCTCTTTGCTGTGGACCCTTGACCTGTACAGAGTGACTCCTGTTTGGTTGCTGTTTTTATATAATAAAATACATAAACTGTCACCTTGTGGAGGAAAATAAATTCAGGCGAGATATGGCGAGCTGGAAGGTTGCAGAGTTTTATTTCCTCCATCAAAATGAGACGCACTTGTAGCGCTGTGCGCTACAGTGCTGTGCTGTCTGTGCTGTGTGCGCTGTTTTATATGTTATACAAACAGAGAGAATGCATGGCACATTAGCATATTGATATACATATCAGTCAATACATATAATTAGCCTGACCAACTGGCGCCCGGACGTCCTCTCCTTAATCCAGGGATGTAAAAACAATAGTCCATTGTTCTGGTTGTCCCCCCAGGGGTTCTCTGTCCATTTGCAATCCCTGCTGAGCGTGAATAGTATCAGTCTGCATTGTGCTGGGTGACCACAACCTCGCTTCCTCCTCTTTTTACGGGCACAAGTTTCCTAATCATAAACATTAGTGTAAGCTTATAACCACTAAAAATGTTTATACATATAAGGCCTAGAGAAAGTTAATCACAAAACTGAAAGTAAGTTGTAAATGAAGAAGTAAAAACTAGCGCAGATGGCAAAAAAGTGACAGGGCAAATAAAATGACGAGAACATGGGACTCTGGGGTTTGAGAGCTATTTTAATAATGTCCCCATCCTCAGCCTTTCTACCTCCTTACATAGATTTGAATGGTCTTAAAATAGGGAAAAACTGAAAAGCAGGGATGCCAACTTCTTTGACACAGTACATATGGTTGTTTGGTTCAGTATACACAAGATATTTTTAATGATCAATTAAAGGACTTGGTGACTATATACTGTAGTATATCAACTATATCAACTATATAATGTAGTATATCAACTTCTATGCAACACCTGCCCCCACACACACATTTACAGTGGATATAAAAAGTCTACACACCCATGTTCAAATGCCAGGTTTTTGTGATGTAAAAAAATGAGACCAAGATAAATCATTTCAAAACTTTTTCCACCATTAATGTGACCTATAACCTGTACAACCCAACTGAAAAACAAACTGAAATCTTTTAAGGGGAAAAATAAAAAATAAAAAACTTAGTTGGTTGGCTTAACTTGGTTGCATAAATATGCACACCCTTAAATGAATACTTTGTTGCAGCACCTTTGGCTTTTATTACAGCACTCAATCTTTTTGGGTAGGACTCTATGAGCGTGGCACATCTTGATCTGCCAACACGGTGGTGTGAAAAAGTGTTTGCCCCCTTCCTGATTTCTCATGTTTTTTGTATGTTTATCACACTTAAATGTTTCAGTCCATCAAACAATTTTAAATATTGGACAAAGATAACACAAGTAAACACAAAATGCAGTTTTTAAATGAAGGTGTTTATTATTAAGGAAAAAAAAAATCCAAACCTACATGGCCCTGTATGAAAAAGTGATTGCTCCCTAAACCTAATAACTGTCATGGATGGCCCTCACAAGCCATCAAAAGATGCCACATATCAACCGGTGAGTTTGCATAGTTTATTAAAGGAACAGAAAGTTGACAAAATAATGAGCCACGAGGGGCTAAAACACACTACAATGATAACTCAGTCTGTGACGAGGAGGAACAAATACATAATGAAACACACTTACAATAATAGAAGAAGGGTTGTAAACGTCTGACCAGAGGGATGCTCGATGATGTCAAACAGGGGGTTGCCCGACGAGACTGCCGCATGTTTCACCCTCAGCTGCCCTCTTAAGTAGGGCTCAAGGTGGAACAGCTGATGAGGCGAAATGCAGCTCAGCTGTCAGAGCATCAGCTCTGACAGCCGGAAGCGCCTCCGAGCACTGTCACAATAAAAGCTCGGAGAGTCATAGGGAACACACACATCATCTGGGAGGAAAATACTGCATGGCTCGAGCGCAGACGAGATCGGCGCTCGAACCACGACAGTACCTCCCCCCGAGGTGGCGAACTCCGGGTGCCGTATGACACCCAAGCCCCCCACCCCCACCCCCATCCAGGGTGGGAGGATGGAGGAAAGGCCTGGAGGGTGAGAACCAAAAAAGACGAAAAACACCAAGACGATGACAGGGAACAAACGAAGCAATTACAGAGTACAGTAGGGAAAAAAAACACAATACTCCATAAAGTGCGGATGATACATAGACAGGACCCAAAAAAATGCAACAACAGAAGGAGGCCTATAACTAAAACACACAGGCCCATAAGACATAATGTGGCAGATACAATTCATCCCTCAGACAGGGGAGGGGAGAAAAAAAAGACAGCAGTAATACATAGATCAGTATAAGGCACGTGACAACACACCAAAAGTGACCTTAATATCTAGAGAAAATACGAAACATACGGGAATGACGGCAGGCAGAGTCCACTAATACACACACAGTTCTGGTCTCCCTGCGTCCAATGTCCAAATAGCTGATAGGGGAAAAAGGGGGTGTTCGGGCGGCCTACCCCAGTCCCAGGCCTGGGAAAACAGGATCTCTGGCGGCCGGACCAGGTCACCAAGTAGACAGTCCAGTTGGTTGGGTGGCCAACCCAGAACGCCAAATGGGCGAGGCAGTCCTTCAGGCGGCCGACCCGCATCGCTCAGCCACCAGGACCGCAGGGGAGAAAACGGCAATGGCTTCCCTGTAGAGGGGAACAGCGAGGGTGAGCTGGGCCGAATATAAGGAACCCCAACGGCACCCGGTGGAGAAGGCTTAAAGGAAGGATGAGGGACCAGTCCGGCATCACTCATCGGAGGATCTGCAGCTCCACCTCCGAACGTTACCAGAATAGGCGCTGTCTTCCAGTTGGACCCAGGGTGAGCCCACACTGCACCCACGATGGACCCCGATCAGATCGCGGCTGCACCCACGTCGGACCCCAATTGGGTCACGGCTGCACCCCCAATGGACCCCGACTGGGTGGGAACAGCTCCATAGACAACCTCCAACCCCGAACCCGGAACCTCCAGCACAGCGACCGGGGTTGACTCCGCACCGGTGACCCTGGAAGAAGGCTCAGGAGAAGAAGGAGAACCGATATCAGGATCACCGATAGCGACAGAGCCCACCGAGACGAGCTTGGATGCAACGGACGGCTGCCCCTGGCTCGTCTCCCCGAGAGACAGGCAAAAATGCTCTAGAACAGATAGTAAGAAGGAAAAATAGAACATTTGCCTGCACTCGAGTTCTGTCACCACCCAGGACTTCGACGACCCGGGCTCAGGATGAAGGAGAACGTCTTCTGGCTCCCACTCTGCTACGGCGGGCTCCGCAGCCGGCATGATGTTTTCCGCAGTCTGAGGACTCTCCAACACTGACATCCACGCCGACGACCCACACAGCGTGGTGGCAGGGGATCCTTGACCTGCTGGATGGAACCGCTCATCGGTGGAGACCCGGGGACGTTTCGTCGTCGGTGCAGGCTCCACACTGCAGTCCATTCTCCTCCTCTGCCTGTGATGTGGCTGCAGGGCTGGAACCAGGCTCTCCAGGATTGCAGCCCCCCCCCCCCTTGTCCGGCGACGTAGGCCTGGCGTCGTGGAACACTCAGTGGAGGGAGACACAGAGGCAGCAGGTTCAATGTCAGACGCTACAGCAGGTGGTGGGAGCTCGACTGCAAACCCCAAACTCCACCCCCAGGAGTCAGACAAGACAAGTCACAACAACGAGAGGAAGAATGAACCTGCACTTGCCTGTTCCCTGGAGGACCGATGGTGCCTGCTGTAGCGGGCAGAGTTCTTCCTTTTCCCCTCCGGATGGTGACGGCAGGTCCCTCGGGAAGACGAGGAGGAGCCGCTCGCGGTGGACTGCAGAAGAGCCTCGCCGAAGCAGGACTCGTGGCCCTCACAGCAGCCGGAGATGACGTCGAGGAGGAGGGGGCGACAGCCGAGGCGATCCGGGCATGATGAGCTGATGGGGCAGCAGGGACAGATGGCCCGGGGGGAAGAGGCTGCAGGGATTCCCTCCTGTCGTGATGTAGGAGAAGCAGCTGACTGGGAGGCTGAGTCCCTCCGACGACCCGGAACTGGATCTGGACGGGATTCTTGCTGAGGCCTATTCGGGGCATGGCGACAACATTTCCTGGTTGATGGTGAGACGATGGGATCAGGAACACATAGCATCGGGGCTGGATGGGTGAAAGGAGCTGAATCCCGAGATGAGGAGCAGGGATGCCTCTCCGTCGGCCTCCTGCCGGGGGTCCCCTCCAGTCTGCGGATCTCCACCTTCGTCGGGGACGCCGAACTCGGGGGAGAAGGAGAGGGTTCCTGGGCCACCTTTTTGATCAGTACATGTTGTGCCACAATCCATGTCACCCTCTCCTTTCCTTCCGGAAAGGAGGTAAGGTAATACTTTAATAAAGCCCTCTGGGCGAGAAACAAGTAGTGAATTGCCATGCGGGTGGGCATGAGGAGACGGGCCCTGGCCAGGTAGCCGTTGATCTCCTGGAACCACTCAGGGCAAAACCCACGCTCGAGGGCGGACATACTTATAACAAGCCCTAGCGAAGGGAAAAAACTCCAGCCCATGGCAAACTCATGGCGACAGGCGTCTCAGTCTGGCGGCAGTCTATTGTCATGGATGGCCCTCACGAGCCATCAAAAGATGCCACATATCAACCGGTGAGTTTGCACAGTTTATTAAAGGAACAGAAAGATGACAAAATAACGAGCCATGAGGGGCTAAAACACACTACAACGATAACTCAGTCTGTAATGAGGAGGAACAAATACATAATGAAACACACTTATGATAATAGAAGAAGAGTTGTAAACATCTGACCAGAGGGATGCTCGATGATGTCAGACGGGGGGTTGTCCAACGAGACTGCCGCATGTTTCGCCCTCAGCTGCCCTCTTAAGTAGGGCTCAAGGTGGAACAGCTGATGAGACGAAATGCAGCTCAGCTGTCAGAGCCTCAGCTCTGACAGCCGGAAGCCCCTCCGAGCGCTGTCACAATAAAAGCTCGGAGAGCCGTAGGGAACACACACATCATCTGGGAGGAAAATACTGGCCCAAGCGCGGACGAGATCGGCGCTCGAACCACGACAATAACTGGTTGGGCCACCCTTAGCAGCAACAACTGCGATCAGGCATTTGCGATAACTTGCAATGAGTCTTTTACACCGCTGTGGAGGAATTTTGGCCCACTCATCTTTGCAGAATTGTTGTAATTCAGCCACATCGGAGGGTTTTCCAGCATGAACCGCCTTTTTAAGGTCATGCCACAGCATCTCAATCGGATTCAGGTCAGGACTTTGACTAAGCCACTCCAAAGTCTTCATTTTGTTTTTCTTAAGCCATTCAGAGGTGGACTTGTTGGTGTGTTTTGGATTATTGTCTTGCTGCAGAACCCAAGTGCGCTTCAGTATGAGGTCACGAACAGATGGCTGGACATTCTCCTTCAGGAATTTTTGGTATACAGCAGAATTCATGGTTCCATTTACCACAGCAAGTCTTCCAGGTCCTGAAGCAGCAAAACAGCCCCAGACCATCACACTACCACCACTATATTTTAGTGTTGGTATGATGTTCATTTTCTGAAATGCTGTACTATTTTTATGCCGGATGTAATTGGACACACACCTTCCAAAAAGTTAAACTTTTGTCTCGTCAGTCCACAGACTATTTTCCCAAAAGTCTTGGCAATCATCAAGATGTTTTCTGGCAACATTGAGATGAGCCTTTAGAACTGAATAGAATAGAATTGATAGAATAGGCTTTATTGTTACTGTACAGTTGTACAGCACAACAAAATTGTGGGTGCTCCACCAGGCTACTGCGCAATAAAGTAAGTGAGAAGAATAGGTATAAACACAGGTATGGTAGTGGCTTCGCGGATGGAACTATGTACATAAGAGTGCCAAGTGTAGAACACATAATTGAGTAAAATGGCCCAAGGATTATTGAAAATATGCACAGTAGTGATTTCACAGATGGGTCAATATACGTGAAAGTGAGGAGTGCAATAACAGGTGAGTTATAGTGATAATTAAAAGGTCCTCAGTTCTGTGCATGCGAGTGCTCAGAGAGAGGGGGGTGGGGCCTCTGACTGTTTGCAGTTCGGATGGCCCGGGGGATGAAATTGTTTGTCAGTCTGGAGATGTGGGACCTGATTAATCTGAACCATTGTCCAGAGGGAAGCAGGTCAAACAGGTGGTGGGCGGGATGTGAGGGGTCTCCTGTGATGGCCTTTATTCTTCTGAGACAGGAGGCTCTGGAGTTGCCTTCCAGGGGGGCAAAGGGTTGCCAATAATTTTTGGGGCGATGTTGATGACCCTCTGCACAGCCTTCCTGTTCTCGGCCGTGGAGCTGGCATACCACACACCCAAACAGTAGGTGAGTACGCTCTCCACTGAGCAGCGATAGAAGGCCAGCAGCAGCTTCTGGTCCGGGTTGTGCTTCCTTAAGACATGGAGGAAGTGCAGCTGCTGCTGGGCTTCCTTCACCAGGGCCTTAGTGTTGACAGTCCAGGAGAGGTCAGAGAAGATGTGGGTGTCAAGAAACCTGAAGGCGGGGACGTTTACCACGCGGTCGCCATTTATGAAGGGGGGGTGGTGGTGTCCTGTCTGTTCTTCCTAAAATCCAGAATGAATTCTTTGGTTTTTTAGACATTCAGTTCCAGGTTGTTTTCTTGGCACCACAGCAGCAGATTCTCTACCTCCTCCCTGTATACCTTCTCATCGTTGTCAGTGATGAACCCAACCAAGGAGGTGTCGCCCTCATATTTCATGATGATGGTGGTTGGGTGGGTTGGAATACAGTCAAAGGTATACAGGGAGTACAGTAGAGGGCTTAGCACGCAGCCTTGGGGGGAGCCGGTGCTAACAGACAGTGTGGAGGAGCGGTGGGGGCCAAGTCTGACTGTTTGTGGGTGGCTGGTGAGAAAGTTCTTTATCCAGGAGCAAGTGGTTGGGGGCGGGGTCTGGAGGAGGTGCAGGAGGTGCAGTTTGTTGATCACTGTTTCACAGTGAATTATGTCAAAATATCCAAAACCTATTTATCTCTTGTACTTATGGTCTGAGGAGGCAATGGACGCTCTAAAGGGCTGTTTTGAAACCACCGCCTGGGAGCAGCTCTGCGATCCACATGGTGAGGACATCAATGGCCTCACTCACACCATCACAGACTACATCAGCTTCTGTGTGGACAACACCGTTCCCACCAAGACCATACGGTGTTGCTCAAACAACAAACCCTGGATCAACCCTGAGATAAAAACACTTCTGAGAGAGAAGAAGAGGATCTTCAGGTCGGGGAACAGGGAGATGCTGAAGTCCGTACAGAGGGAGCTGAGGAGAAAGATCAAAGAAGGCAAGGACAGCTTCAGGAAGAAGATGGAGGACAAACTGCAACAGAGCAATATCAGCGGGGTCTGGAGAAACCTTAAAACCATCTCTGGGCTCCAGAATACCTCCCCCCAGGCCACGGGGGGCAGGGAGTGGTCGAACAATCTGAATCTGTTTTTCAATAGGTTTGACCAACCGCCCTCCCCCCTGACTGCACACCAACCACTGCTGCCTCTGAAGACATCAAGTCCTGCTGCCCACTCCCCACTCCACCAACACCCCCCCCCCTTCCAACACACAGCCCCCCAACCTGACCCTCACTAAGATCCAGGTGAGGATGGAGCTGAGGAAGATCAAGGCGAGGAAGGCGTCGGGACCGGACGGCATCAGCGCAAAGCTCCTCAAGTCCTGTGCAGACCAGCTGTGTGGGATTGTGGAGTACATCTTCAATCTGAGCCTGAAGCTGGGGAGGGTACCACAGCTGTGGAAAACATCTTGTATGGTACCTGTACCAAAGACTTCCCACCCCAAAGATCTGAACAGCTACAGACCAGTGGCCCTGACGTCCCACATGATGAAGACCCTGGAGAGACTGCTCCTTGCTCACCTCCGCCCCCTGGTGGGACCAGCGATGGATCCACTCCAGCTCGCCTACCAGCATGGCATTGGGGTGGAGGATGCGGTGATCTTCCTCCTTCACCGTTCTCTGTTCCACCTGGAGAAGCCCGGGAATGCGGTGAGGATCATGTTCTTTGACTTCTCCAGTGCTTTCAACACCATCCAACTGATGATCCTGAAGGTCAAGCTTCTGTGCACAGGGGTGGACCAGCACTTGTCATCATGGATCCTGGACTACCTCACAAACCGGCCTCAGTTTGTGAGAACCCAGGACTGTGTGTCCAACACGATCATCGGTAGCACGGGGGCCCCCCAGGGAACGGTTTTGGCTCCCTTCCTGTTCACCCTTTATACTGCGGACTTCTCACACAACACAACACACTGCCATCTACAGAAGTTCTCTGACGACTCTGCGATCGTTGGCCTCATCTCCAGTGGAGATGAAGCTGAGTACAGAGGACTTATCCAAGACTTTGTGGACTGGTGCCATCGGAACTGCCTCCAGATCAACGTGAGGAAAACTAAGGAGCTGGTGGTGGACTGCCGCAGGCAAGGACAACCCCTCACAGCACCAGTAAATATACAGGGAACAGACATCGAGATGGTGACATCCTACAAGTACCTGGGTGTTCATCTGAACAATAAACTAGACTGGTCACACAATACCGACACACTCTACAAGAAGGGACAGCGCAGGCTGTTCCTACTGAGGAGACTCAGGTCTTTTGGTGTACAAGGGGCACTGCTGAAGACATTCTATGACACGGTGGTGGCATCAGCCATCACTTTTGGAGTGGTCTGCTGGGGCAGTGGCATTACAGCAGCCGATAGGAAGAGACTGAACAAACTGATCAAGAAAGCTAGCTCTGTCCTGGGGCAGCGCCTTGACCCAGTGGAGGAGATGGGAGAGAGAAGGATGGTGGCTAAACTGTCATCTCCGCTGGAGTCCGAGTTCCACCCTATGCAGGACATATTGAATGCACGGAGGAGCTCATTTAGCAGCAGACTACATCATCCTAGGTGCACAACCGAGAGGTTTCGCAGGTCCTTCCTACCTACGGCTGTCAGACTGTACAACCTAAGCAGGGCTGCTCACAGAGATAGCAAAAAGACGTGACAACCTAACAGTATTGAATGCAAAAGACGCAATAGACTTACACAATGGTCCCCTCCAGTATACAACTAGGAAAATACCGGTCGCTATGGAGGGTGAGAATATGTATGGGTACATAATCATACCATGTAGGATAACTAAGTAGACGGTTGTGCTGTTTCATTCCATCTAGCCACAATGCTCCGCACTGTGTGTGTTTATATATTTATATATTTATTCCATCTAGCAACAATGCTCCACACTGTGTGTGTTTATATATTTACATATTTATTCCATCTAGCTACAATACTCCGCACTGTGTTTATATATTTATATATTTATTCCATCCAGCTACAATGCTCTGCACTGTGTGTCTATATATATATATATATTTATATTTATATGTACATATGTATACTCGCTGCTCTTGTTTTTCCCTTGCCTTCTGATTGTTGCTCTGAGTGTTGCTATCCCTGTGCTGTTGCAATCCTGGAATTTCCCCATTGTGGGACTAATAAAGGCTTGTCTTATCTTACTTCCTCACAGCTTAACTTGATATCAGCAATAACACGGTGAAAACTAATCTGGTCACAAATATCCCATTTAGAAATAATTATTACATTTTTTGGTGATTTAGTATTTTGTGTTTTTTGCAGATTTGCGTACAGGGTGAACTCTGAATCATACACACTTACACCAAAGCACATGCACACTTTTCTTGCTGTACAGTACAGAGAAACTCTCTCGAGTTTACTGTGGCCACACAGACCAATACTGATAAGAAAACTGAAACTGGTAGGCCACAAAAAAGTAGTTTAAAACCTTCAGCTATGTTTCTAGTGTTTTGAAATTGTCAAGAATTTTACTCTGACTTTTTGCTTTTTGGAAACCGCGAGAAGATCATTTTCTGAGAGGGAATTTCACAATGGAACCCACCATTTCATTGTACTGTACAACTCTACAATGACAATTCAGTTCAATTCTTTTTTTTTTTTCCTTCTCTCCCTTGTCCTGTCAGGCAGCTAGGCAAGCAGAACAGGGATCTGTCACTCTTACTGTGTCAAAACAGATTTACTTTGCCAAGAGGAGCTTATACAGTACGTAACTATGTATTGTATATTGTTGTAAACTCCTCCTGTAATAACTTTTAATACTTTATTTTAATTATTTTACCCATGGAAGACCTGACAGGATGGGGAAGAGGGACAGGAAGTGTGTGGTGGGGAAAGAAAAGGCAGGCGAACAGACAAAAAACAAACAAACCAACAACTAAAACAAACAAAAGACAAACTGCTTCTTCCACTAAAGATGTCTCAACACGAGTCTGGTTTCCGCACCTGTTAAAGGAGAGACACTTGTGTATGTATGTCTGCGTGCATATATATGAGAGCGCGTGCAAAATAAGTGTGTGCATGTGAGTGGTTTGTCAGGAAACATACGAAGCGGAGGGCCGATCGCAGCATCTCTCCCCCCGGGAACCTCGAACAGGCAAGGCAGCGCCACCAACCCCCACAGGGGACAAACGTCCGAGGTCAGCAAGCCCCAGGAAAGTCAGGCATCCGCCCCTGGAGGGACGATCGAGGAAGGCCAGGTTGCTTGGCAGTCGGCGCAGCGAGCCTACACCCTCAGACCCGAAAATGATTCATGAGGCCACACACTGCCCCCAAATCCCAACCCAGGGCAAGGGCCACCAGTGCAAGCAGCCCAGGACCCACCAGCATCGTGCCCCAGCGCTCCCAGCACCACAAACATGATGGGGCAGCCATACCAATTCCCACTCATCTTACACACACAGACATGGACAACAATTGTCACAATAGTGAACAATGGGCCAGACCCACACGGTGCCCCACATGCCAAGCGACACCCCCGAGTGCCCATGCAAGCCCCCCGACCACCCACCCCAGACACACATCGACAGTGGCAAGCAGCCCTGCAGCCACAGCCACCCTGGAGCAACCCGACCGAAACACGGCCACCAACCCGCACCAAAAGCACCCCCAAGCACCCCCAAGCACCAAAACACACCTGCCGCCAATGACACCAGGGGAAATGCAACAAAGCGCCTCACCCCGCGACACAACAGCAGGGCAGCCGGGTCAAGGAGGCTCCGAAACGCCGACCCCCATGCCACTAGATGGACTGCCCCACCCCTGCCACCCAACAAAGTTCTCCTACCCATACACACATCCTCCACCCCCAGACATCCACCCACAGGTAGCCGCACCCATACACACATGTACCCCCACTTACCATCACACATGCCCACCTACACCCACACACAGCCCCATCTGCCCACTCACAACACACACACACACTTCCGCATCCACTCATACACAAGCCCCCACTCTCTCACACACACACACACACACACACACACACGCGCACACCCACACACGCACACCCACACCCGCAGACCCCAGTGGACGGGGAGGGCGACCCAGGATTCAGGCACCTACCCCAGGGTGCCGCCAGGGCCCCAGGGAAAACATGACCCCGCCGTGCAAAGACGCACCGGGACCAACCCCTCCCAGGCCAGACAAATGGCCACCCCGGAATGAGCCCGCCGGACACCCACGGTCGGGACGCAGCCAGCCGCCAGAGGCGCCAAGGAGAGCGAGCCACCGCCTGCCACCCCTCAGGTTATAGAATTAATAAGCGGGGCCCAGAGAGAATTGAATTCTACCAGTTGATTGTTTGAGGAGGCTGACAAGCTCTCCAGGCTAATATAATCTAATAGTAAGTTATTATAATAAGTCATGCATAAGTTAGTTGGTGGCAACCCCCAAACCAAGTGGTGGACACCAGTGGTGAGGGGGGCCATTAAGCTGAAGAAGGAGTCCTATCAGTCTTGGTTGGCTTGTGGGACTCCCGAAGCAGCTGAGGTGTACCGGCAGGCCAAGCGGAGTGCAGCTCGGGTGGTTGCTGAAGCAAAAACCCGGGTATGGGAGGAGTTCGGTGAGGCCATGGAACAAGACTTTTGGTCGGCCTCGAAGAGATTCTGGCAAACTGTCCGGCGGCTCAGAAGGGGAAAGCAGCTCCCTGTCCACACTGTGTATGGTGCGGATGGGGCGCTGTTGACTTCGACTGGGCATATCGTCGGGCGGTGGAAGGAATACTTCGAGGATCTCCTCAATCCCACTGATATGCCTTCCATAGAGGAAGCAGGGCTTGTGGATGAGGGGGATGACTCGCCTATCACAGGGGCTGAGGTCGCCACGGTGGTTAAAAATCTCCTTGGTGTCCGGGCTCCGGGGGTGTATGAGATTTGCCCTGAGTACCTCAAGGCCCTGGATGTTGTTGGGCTGTCATGGTTGAGATGCCTCTGCAACATTGCGTGGAGGTCGGGGGCAGTACCTTTGCATTGGCAAACCGGGGTGGTGGTTCCTCTCTTCAGAAAAGGGGACCGGAGGGTGTGCTCCAAGTTTAGAGGGATCACAGCCTCCCTGGGAAGGTCTATGCTAAGGTACTGGAGAGGAGAGTCCGGCCATTGGTCAAACCTCGGATTCAGGAGGAGCAATGTGGTTTTCATCCTGGCCGTGGCACATCGGACCAGCTCTTTACCCTCTCGAGAATTCTCGAGGGTTCGTGGGAGTTTGCCCAACCAGTTTAGATGTGTTTTGTGGACTTGGAGAAGGCATTTCACCGTGTCCCTCGAGGTTTTTTGTGGGGGGTGCTTCGGGAGTATGGCTTGTTATTACGAGCTATTTGGTCTCTGTACGACCGTTGTGAGAGTTTGGTTCGTATTGCCAACACTTGGTTGGACTCATTCCCAGTGAGAGCTGGATTCCACCAGGGCTGCCGCCCTTTGTCACTGATCCTGTTCATAATTTTTATGGACAGGATTTCTAGGCGCAGCCAGGGAATGGAGGGCGTCATGCTTGGTGACCACAGGATTTCACCTCTGTTGTTTGCAGATGATGTTGTCCTGTTGGCTTCATCCAGCAATGACCTACAGCTCTTGCTGGGACGGTTTGCCTCTGAGTATGAAGCAGCTGGGATGAGAATCAGCACCTCCAAGTCCGAGTCCATGGTCTCCAGCTGGGAAAAGGTGGATTGTCCTCCTGCCCCAAGTGGAGGAGTTTAAGTATCTTGGGGTCTTGTTCACGAGTGAGGGGAAAATGGAGCAAGAGATTGACAGACGGATTGGAGCAGCATCTGCAGTGATGCGGACGTTGTACCGGTCTGTTGTGGTGAAGAGGGAGCTTAGTTCTAAGGCAAAGCTGTCGATTTACCAGTCAATCTACATTCCTACTCTCACCTATGGTCACGAGCTTTGGGTAATGACCGAAAGAATAAGATTGCGGATACAAGCGGCTGAAATGAGCTTTCTCCGTAGGATTGCTGGACTCACCCTCAGAGATAGGGTGAGGAGCTCAGTCATCCGGGAGAGGCTCAGAGTAGAACTGCTGCTCCTTCACATTGAAAGTGATGCTGAGGAGAAGCTGGAAACGTGCATGGAAATATCTGACTGGGGCATGCTTAAAGGAGCCACGCATGATCTGGATGAGTACACGGACACTGTGAACTCATATATCCACTTTTGTGAAGAGAACATTCTTCCATCACGCACCAGGGTGAGTTACTCTAATGACAAACCCTGGTTCACAGCTAAGCTCAGACAGATCAGGAAGGAGAAGGAAGCAGCGCTGAAAAGTGGAGTCAGGGACTGCTGCAGGGAGGTTAAATACCGGTTTAACAGAGAGCTGAAGAGGGCTAAATCTCTATACTCAGAGAGACTCCAGCAGCAGTTCACTGCTAATGATTCGGCTTCCGTGTGGAGAGGACTGAGGCAAATCACCAACTATCGACCTAAGGCTCCTAAAGGTCAGGATGACAAAGCCCTTTGTCAGAGACTGTCCCAACACTATGCCCGTTTTGACACCTCGTCATCTGTGTCCAACTCCCCCCCTCCCTCCAGCTCCACAGCCTCCACATTCCCTACTTCATTTAAGGCACCCCCCCCCCTCCCCTTATCATCAGTGAGCAGGATGTGCTCAAACAGTTCTCCAGACTGAACCCGCACAAGGCCCCCGGCCCAGACGGCGTGTCTCCCTCCACCCTGAGACTCTGTGCGAAACAGCTGGCTCCTGTATTCACAGACATTTTTAACACCTCCCTTAAGTTATGCCACGTGCCGTCCTGCCTCAAATCCTCCACCATCATCCCTGTCCCCAAGAAGCCACGGATCACTGGACTTAATGACTACAGACCTGTAGCGCTCACCTCTGTAGTCATGAAGTCCTTTGAGCGCCTGGTCCTGTCCCACCTCAAGTCCATCACCACCCCTCTCCTGGACCCGCTGCAGTTTGCCTACCGAGCCAACAGGTCTGTAGACGATGCAGTCAACCTGGCCCTCCACTCCATCCTGCAGCACCTGGACTCCCCGGGAACCTACGCCAGGATCCTGTTTGTGGACTTCAGCTCCGCATTCAACACCATCCGCCCCGCTCTGCTCCGGGACAAGCTGTCCCTGCTCAACGTGCCTGACTCCCTCTGCAGGTGGATCATCGACTTCCTGACGGACCGGAGGCAGCATGTGCGGCTGGGAAAGACTGTCTCAGACTATACTAGCATCAGCACCGGATCACCCCAGGGCTGTGTACTTTCCCCCCTACTCTTCTCCCTTTACACCAACTCCTGCACCTCCAGCCACCAGTCTGTCAAGTTGATCAAGTTTGCGGACGACACCACCCTCATCGGGCTCATCTCCAACGGCGACGAGTCCGCCTACAGGAGAGAGGTGGCCCAGCTGGCGTCCTGGTGCGACAATAACAACCTGCAGCTGAACGCTCTGAAGACAGTGGAGATGATTGTAGACTTCAGGAAAGTCACAACCCCTCTGCCCCCCCTCACCCTCTCAGGCTCTCCCATCACCACTGCTGATTCCTTCCGCTTCCTAGGCACTACCATCACCAGGGACCTCAAATGGGAGCTAACCATCAGCTCACTCATCAAAAAAGCCCAGCAGAGGATGTTCTTCCTGCGGCAGCTGAGGAAGCTCAAGCTACCCACCAAGATGTTAGTGCAGTTCTACACAGCCATCATCGAGTCCATCCTCACCACCTCCATAACCGTGTGGTACGCAGGAGCCACTGCCAGGGACAGACTAAGGCTGCAGCGCGTCGTGCGCACTGCTGAGAAGGTGATCGGCTGCAAGCTCCCATCTCTCCAGGATCTGTACATCTCCAGGACCCGGAGGCGTGCTGGCCGGATCATAGCCGATCCCTCACACCCTGGTCACGTACTGTTTGCCCCCCTCCCCTCTGGTAGAAGACTTCGGTCCATCCAGACTAAAACCTCCCGTCACATGAACAGCTTCTTCCCCTCTGCCATTAGACTGCTGAACACTAAGTGACTCTCGTGCACCATGTACAGCAGCTCAACCAGACTCATGTTAATCATCACTGTTTTCTTCCTGCATTACCGACTGCACTATATAGTTCTCCACAGTATCTGCTGCTGGCTAATATATATTTTAACTGTTGACCAGTATCACTTAATCTTATCCTACACTTTATTACATGTATAGTTTATTTCTCTTATCTTATCATGTTTAATGTTGCAGCACTGTACCGAGACAAATTCCTAGTTTGTGTACTACATGAACAATGGCAATAAACCTGATTCTGATTCTGATTCTGAAAGGAGTCAGTTGAGGTGGTTTGGGCATCTGATCAGGATGCCTCCTGGACGCCTCCTACTTGAGGTGTTTCAGGCACGTCCCACTGGGAGGAGACCCCGGGACATACCCAGGACTCGGTGGAGAGACTATGTCTCCCAGCTGCTCAGGGAACGCCTTGGTATCCTCTGAAGAGCTGGAGCAGGTGGCTGGGGAGAGGGAAGTCTGGGCTTCTCTGCTTGAACTGCTGCCTCCGCGACCCGGACTTCCGGAAAAGCGGTAGAAGATGGATGGATGGATGTTTTTGACATATTTAGCACAACACTAACTCAAGTGCTACAATCCTCCCCTGCTAAATAAATGTTGTCCTCAACATTGGCCAAATATGAACCAGAAATGCATGTTACATGTGACGTTATCAAGATGGAATACAATTGGAATAAAGTAAATGTTTCACAGTGCATTAAGATCACTTTGGCATACCATACCATTGAACCTCAGGTGGTACAATCACGTGTAACTCATTACTCAAATAAACTTGAAGCTCATAACCATGTGGAGTAGTTTTCCCAATAGTACAAGTATTAACAATTTACTCTAACATGTTACTGTCACTTCATGTACTCCGGAGTCTTTACACTTAGATAATAACCTTACTTGGACATATCAAATTGACCAAATGTCACTCAAACCGATTTTGTTATATACCATCTCAATAGTTTGTAGTATCAAATACTTAAGTCACAATAATGGTTTTAACCTTGTAAGTACCAACACATTTCACATCTCCAACAATATTAAACAGGTGATCTGTGTCACAGCTCAATAATAACCCACAGGCACATAAGCTGGGTAGTAAGGCGTTTATGGAGCTATCCAAGGTACTCAATACTGTCCATAGAATGGGGTTACTGCACTGGCATACAGTGGATTGGCATTAAGACCAATTACTCTCTGAAGTGGTTGACCAAGTGCATTATAAGTTAATGTTTCTCTTGGGCGTCTCTCTCTCTGAGACCTCCTCAGCACAGTGTCTGACAGCTCTGTGTCCACACCACTGGGCTGGGCTGGAGAGGAAACAGTCTCTGTTGGTTCTGGAATGTCCATTTCAGTATTGTCCTGTCCATTTACAATGTCCACTTGAAGCTCCTCAGCATCCACACTGAGCTTATGAGTGTCCATTATCTGTTCCTGAGTATCCTCGGGATGCTCTGACTGATTTGTTTGGTCAAGTCCGGGAGGAGGTACAGGTACCACAGAGTCCTCTGGAGACTGATGGTGGTGGTGGCACCTTACTCTTTTAGTCCAATATTGTTCCTCATCATCATCTGAGCTCTCTGCATACTCAGACATGTTGCTCAGGTTTTTGTCTCTTGGCCTGTGTTTTGGTTTAGTGCTACTTGGCTCAGTCCTGGTTACTTGGGGAAGTGGCAAAGCATTACAAGGCATTAACATGTTGCGATGAAGAATCCGACCACGTCCTGTGCCACACTCAGGTTTTACCTCATAAACAGGGCTGTTGTCCCCCTTTTGAGAGACCACCACATGAACCTGGTCCTCCCAATATGAGAGTAACTTTCCTGTGCCTCCCCTTTCTGACATGTTCCTGAGACGAACCCTGTCCCCAGGTGAGAGTACAGCACTTTGTCTCTTTTGGTCATAATGTGACTTTTTGTAAGATTTGGTTTGCTTGTCACTCTCATGTTTTATGTCACGTTGAACAGTCTGCACAAGTGAGGCTACCTGACCTGTAAGCTCTCTGATTGCAGTATTACTTCCCTCTATTTTAGAGAATAGCGAGTTGTATTTGGATGGTTTGTTTGGCTTAGCAACAGGTTGGCCTATGCAGGGGTCATTCAGTGTTTCAGTCTGTTCAACTACATTTAGTCTTGCTCTGTTTGCCTTTGTCTTTAGAGCTCTTTCACTTTCATTGTACTGTGCGGTTTGTACTTTCTATAACAGGAGCTCATCACTGCTGTTTTCATCATGTAGGTACATCCTCATTTCTGCTCTGACATTGTCATTCAACAGTCCGGTCACAATTGACTGAAAGCATTGACTTTAAACTAGCTCTTTGTTGTACTTCAGGCTGGACTGAGTACGCTCTGTTGCTGGTGGAGTCTCTCCCTCTGCTCTGAGTCCCGCTGTCCAGCGTTGTTCTCGGGGCTGCCTGATGCTCCAGCGATGCCTCCCGATGCTGACGGTACAAGGTCCTTTCCTGGCGCCTGGTCCTGTCCCACTGCCGTGGACTGCTCCAGGTGCATAATCACCGCCGTCGCCACCGCGTCCATAGATGAAGACAGGGCTGCCGCTCCCGTGTTGACAGCCGATGACCGTGCCTCTATGAGCTAGTGTAGCACATCGATTAACTCCAAAAGCACAGACATGCCTTCATCTTCACTTTGCAATAGCTCATCTCGTTCACAAAACTGAATAATAAATAATAATGAGCTCTGCGAGTTTTTCTTGAAATATCTTCACTGTCTTTTCTGGTAATATTACACAGTTCACATACTCTTCGCAGTTCTTTCACCAAAAGGTCGCATAATTTCTGTTCCAGCTTCAACAAAAAATCTTTGCGATGCTCATAAAAACTGTTGAAGGGATGGTGTATGAGGTGGCTTGTTGGGTATTTAAGTTAATTTTGACATGGTTCTTATGGTTTACTCCATCAGCCCGTATCCTGTGTGGTCTATTGTTGGAAATAATGGGGGGAATGGGGTAGGTGGATGTTGAGGGGGGACTGAGGCAGGGGGTGGTGGAGTGTGGTGGGGAGGAGGGAGCAACTTGTGAGTACAAATGAGCTTGCATCCACCAACCATCCACTAATCCATCCATCTGGACCATCCAGGGTTGCACGGCACTCATCAGTAAACAAGACTGTTTGAAAATTAGTCTTCATGTATTTCTGGGCCCACTACAACCATTTCTGCTTGTGAGCTTTGGTTGGCTGAATAGTTAGTTTATGCACAACTGCGAGCTTCTGGTGGATCCTACACCTTGAGGTTCGTGGAACTCCAGAGGCACCAGCAGCTTCAAATACCTGTTTGCTGCTTTGCAATGGCATTTTAGCAGCTGCTCTCTTAATCTGATGAATTTGTCTGGCAGAAACCTTCTGCATTATGCTTTTATCTGCATGAACCTGTCTGTGCTCTGAATTGGCCACAAATTTCTTCACAGTATGATGATCACGCTTAAGTTTTCGTGAAATATCTAATGTTTTCATATCTTGTCCAAGGCATTGCACTGTTTGATGGCTTTCAGCAGCAGAGAGATCATTTTTAGTTCCCATATTGCTTGAAACCTGTGGCATGTTTAATAATATGGAACATCCTTCTTAAGTAGTTTTCCTTTAACTGGGCTCACCTGGCAAACTAATTATGACAGGTGTCTGAGATTGATATCAGTGATCCAAAGAGCCCTGAGACACAATACATCCATGTGTTTAATTGAAACACAAAAAATTTAATGTTTGACACTAAAATCCTATTTGCATAGTAATTTGGAACGCGGTGTACATTGATTGATATCAATGTTCATCAGCTTGCAGTGTCCTTAAAAAAATCAGCAATAAAAAAAAATCTATGGATAGTACTGACGTACAAAAAAGGATTATGAGGCACAGGTTGAAATGTGAGGTACCAACTAGACTGTAAGGTGCCGTATGGCCGCACTGTTATGACCAAAATTCAGCATCAGAGTGAGTTATTGTACAGTGAAATGGCATGTGGCATAAAAGATTTCCTGTGCCTGACTGTTCGGCAGCAGAGCTGTAGCAGTCTGCTGGAAAAAGTGCTCTGCTGTCTGTCCAGTGTGTGGTGGAGGGGGTGATCAGGATTGTCCATAATGGATCGCAGTTTGTTCAGTGTCCTCCTCTCCACTACAGTCTCAAAGGTCTCCAACCTGAGACCAATTATAGAGCCAGCCTTCTTGATAATCTTATGAACTCTGTCTGTCATACACCCTCCGTGCGCTCTTCCATTTGTGCATGGAGGAGAGAAGGAGAAATGAGGATTTAACCGCAGGGTTTCACCAAACACACATTTATTGACAAACAGATCAGGTATAGACGAACACGTTAGTCAAAATACAATGAGGAAGCGCTTGGAGAGCGGGGAGGACAACAGGGTGTCTACTCGTGGGAACGTAAACTGGGCCACAGCCTAAGCGTAGCAATTTGCTGCAGAGAGAAATGCCACCAGAAGTGCAGCAGAACACTGGAAGGGAAGAAGCGCTTCTGGTTCAGCGTAGCAGCGAACCACGGAGAGAAACGCAAACAGTTTACTCACAAGTAAAACAGTCCCAAAGGTCCAATACTCCCAGTGAGTGTAATCCAGATATCCTTCAATGACGTGATGGTCACACCACGGAAGCCGAGAGTGTGACTCGTACAATGAACCAGCAGTGTTTGCCCAGCAGAAGGCTGCTTTTATACAAACACTGCTGGCCTCACAAATAGGCAGCACCTGGGCGAGGATAATTACCAGGATAGGGAACAGCTGGTGGAATTACTGAGAGTGAGGGGGTGTATCAGGACCGACAGACTGTTGGCAGCGTGGGAAAAAGATCAGAGGCTGACTGTCACGCCGCGCCATTCATCAACGGCGCCACCTGCTCACGCACCTGACAATCATCAGCGGCGAGGGATAAAGGCCGTCTCGCCCGGAGGCTCGGCCTGAAGCCGTCAGACTTCGTCCCTCACCGTTGTGAGCATACTTCCCTTCAGCGTCACCATTTTGGTAAGAAGATCGCTTACCTCTCTTCTTCAGTCTTCTCCCCTGTGCACAGGTGGATTCCCCAGCGGCGGACATCTCCTCTCCATCGCCCAATCCTCGCTGCTGTACGGAGCTCTCCAGGTGGCTGTCTTCCGGGCTTCGCCCCCTTGTTGTGCCAGCTGTCCTGACCCACCAAGTAAGTCCTTCTCTCGCCATAAATCCCTCCTGTGTTGGTGTATGCCCGTCACCCTCTCCCTGTGCTCTCTCCATAGGGTTGCTCGGCTGTACGGTCACCTGCCTCTGTGCCTGGAGCAGACACCATCACCAACACATTTACATCCCGCAGACACGCACTCATTCACTCCTGCTGTTAATAAACTCTTTGAACTACTCTAAGCCTGTGTGTGTGCGTCTCCTGAGCCGTGCGTTATGTCAGTACGGCTTCAGCAGAGCGGCTCGGCGGACGGCGGGCTCGCACACCGGTTTTCCACTCTCGAGGCTAGAGTGGATCAAATAGCTTATCAACAACAGGTGATCTTTAATCAATTATTGAATTTAACTAACTGGTTGGGCCGCTTGGATCCTCAACAGCCGTTCCCCCCGGCTCGTCAGGGTGGCGCGGCTCCTGCTGTTCCAGCGGCCGTCCAGCCGGCTCCAGTGGCACCGGTTCGGCTCACACCGATTCCGACCCCCGCCCGCTTTAGCGGTAAGCTCGGCGGAGCGCGGGGGTTCATTATGCAGTGTGAGTCCGTGTTCCACCGTGTGCCCGGAGATTTTCCCTGGGATCACAGTCGGATTGGTTACATAGGGAATCTTCTGGAGGGGCGTGCGTTAACTTGGACCTACGCCGTAATGGCGAGGCCCAGTTATGCCACCCTCACCTATGACCAGTTCGTGAGGCGCTTTCTGGAGGTCTTTGACCATTCTCAAACCGAGACGGTCCAGGTCGATCGGCTCCTCGCTCTCCAGCAGGGAGGCCGGTCGGCAGCGGACTACTCGGTCGACTTCCGGGTAGCGGCGGAGGAATTGGGCTGGGAGGAACGCTCCCTCTGTGGCCTGTTCCTCCGCAGCCTCAATAGTGATCTGAGGGATGAACTGGCTGGACGGGATATCCCTGGGACGCTAGCGGAGCTGACATCCTTAGCGATAAGTTTGGATAACAGGCTGCGCGAGCGCTCCTCGGGGCGGAAGTCTTCTTCTTCTCGCCCTCGTGGAGTCTCGCCGCACCTGTTCCAAGCTCGCCCCCTGGCGGCGCCGCCAGCATTGTGCCCCGAGGAGTCGGAGCCGATGGTGACGGGCTGGACCAAGCTTTCCCCTGCGGAGAAACAACGCCGCCGTGAGTTGGGCCTCTGCATGTATTGCGGAGGTGACCAACACACTGTGGAGCGTTGCCCGCGGAAAGCCAGTCGGCGGGGTCCGCGAATCGCTGTAGGGAGCCTCGCGGGTCCCAACCGGTTAGACTCTCTCACTCAATTAAAGCTGCCCATCCGTTTTTGCCACAATCCCACTGGGCACCTCACCCACGCACTGGTGGATTCGGGCGCAGAGGGCAGCTTCATTTCACAAGGCCTGGCAACCCGATTGGGCATCCGCTGTCAGGCATTAAAACACCCCATCTCCCTGGTCCATCTCTCCCGTGCCTCCCTTGGGAGAGTTTCTCACCAAACCATGCCTGTCCCAGTCATCATCTCAGGGAACCACCGGGAGGAGATGGTATTTTACGTCCTGCCCAACTCTGTGTCGCCCGTCATCCTGGGGTATCCCTGGCTACGCCTCCACAACCCTGTCCTGGACTGGAGGTCCGCTGGGGTATCGGCATGGAGTACCTTCTGTATGGGCACCTGCCTTCAGTCCGCCGCCTGCTCCCCGTCCGCGGCTCCCCCTGTGGCGGATACAGCACCTCCGGACCTGTCACTGGTGCCTCCAGAATTTCACGACCTGGGTATGGTATTTAGCAAATCGAAAGCTATGTCTCTTCCCCCGCATCGACCATATGACTGTGCCATCAACCTCCGCCAGGGGGCTCCCCTGCCATCTGGTCGGCTCTACAGCCTGTCGGCACCGGAGAAGGAGACCATGAATACATACCTGAAGGAATCTCTGAGCGCTGGGATTATTCGCCCATCGTCGTCACCCGTGGGGGCAGGGTTTTTCTTTGTCGGGAAGAAGGACGGATCCCTCCGCCCCTGCATAGACTACCGAGCGCTGAATGACATCACTGAGAGGGACCATTACACCCTGCCCCTCATGGACACTGCCTTTCACTCCCTCCAGGGGGCGACCTGGTTTACCAAGCTGGATTTACGCAGCGCTTACCACCTCGTCCGGATCCGGGAGGGAGATGAATGGAAGACAGCCTTCCGTACCCCGAACGGCCACTTTGAGTATCTCGTCATGCCGTTCGGGCTGACCAACGCTCCTGCCGTCTTTCAGCGCCTCATTAATGACGTCCTCCGGGATTTCATCGGCCTTTTTGTGTTCGTCTACCTGGATGACATCCTTATCTTCTCCAGGTCCAGGGACGAGCACCAGGTCCATGTGAGGCGGGTCCTCCAAAGACTGCTGGAGAATCGTCTGTACGTGAAGGCTGAGAAATGCGAATTCTACGCTAGGACCACATCCTTCCTGGGATTCATCATCGCTCAAGATCAGGTGCTCCCAGACCCAGAGAAGGTGAAGGCGGTGGTGGAGTGGCCTACTCCCGCATCTCGGAAGCAGGTGCAACAGTTTGTTGGCTTCGCCAATTTTTACCGCCGCTTTGTCCCAAATTTCAGCTCGATCGTCGGACCGCTGACCCGCCTCACGTCCCCGAAGGTCCCGTTCCGGTGGACTGAAGAGGTCGCTGCTGCCTTTAGGGCGCTGAAGGCGGAGTTCTCCTCCTCCCGGGTCCTTCGCCAGGTCGACCCCGCGCTGCAGTGCATTGTGGAGGTGGACGCATCGGACACGGGAGTGGGAGCAGTGTTATCCCAGCGGTCACCTGACGATGGCGCCAAACGGCCGTGCGCCTTCTTCTCCCGGCGCCTGTCCCCGGCGGAGAGGAACTACGATGTGGGGGACAGAGAGCTCCTGGCCATTAAACTCGCCTTACAGGAGTGGCGCCACTGGCTAGAGGGGGCGGACCTGCCGTTTGTGGTCCTGACGGACCACAAGAACTTAGAGTATTTACGATCTGCCAAGCGCCTGAATGCCCGCCAGGCGCGCTGGTCTTTGTTCTTCGCCAGGTTCCGCTTCTCGATCACCTTCAGGCCGGGCTCCAAAAACGGCCTGCCTGACGCCCTCTCTAGGCAGTTCACCCCCGTGGAGGCTGAGGAGACGCCCCACACTATCCTGCCCAGGTCGTGCGTCCTCGGTGCCATCTCTTGGGACATTGAAGACAAGATCCGGAAGGCGCAGGAGGTGGAACCTGATCCTGGCGGCGGACCGGAGGGAAGACTGTTCGTCCCATCTGCGGTCCGAGGAGAGGTCATCCACTGGCTCCACACCTCCCGGCTCACCTGTCATCCCGGCACCTCTCGGATGATCAGCCTCCTCCAGCGGTCCTTTTGGTGGCCAGGCCTGCGGAGGGATGCAGCCCGCTACGCCCGGGCTTGCCCAATCTGTGCCACCAGCAAGTCGGGAAATGCCCCCCCAGCGGGTCTGCTCCAGCCTCTGCCCGTCCCCGGCAGGCCCTGGTCGCACATCGCACTGGACTTCGTCACCGGACTCCCCGTTTCCAACTCCTTTGACACCGTCCTGACCATTGTGGACCGTTTCTCCAAGGCGGCGCACTTCGTTCCCCTGCGAGGTCTCCCTACTGCCCTGGAGACGGCGGGCCTCCTCGTCCAACACGTGGTCAGGCTGCACGGGATTCCGGTGGACGTGGTCTCGGACCGGGGCCCCCAATTTTCATCCGAGGTTTGGAGATCCTTTTGTAACGCCATCGGAGCCAAGGTGAGCCTCTCCTCCGGCCATCACCCCCAGTCTAACGGGCAGTGTGAGAGGACCAATCAGGAGCTGGAGGCTGCGCTCCGCTGTGTTACTAGATCCAAGCCGACGTCCTGGAGCAACCATCTCGCCTGGGTGGAGTATGCCCACAACACCGCCCGCTCTTCTGCAACGGGGATGTCCCCCTTCAAGGCGTCCCTGGGTTACGACCCCCCGCTGTTTCCAGCGCAGGAGAACGAGGTGACTGTCCCCTCCGTTAGGGCGCACCTTAGGCAGTTCCGCTCCACCTGGGCTGCCGCGCGTCATGCGCTTTTACGCACAGCGGAGCGCAACAGGACCGTGGCGGACCGGCACAGAAGACCTGCCCCGGCGTACAGAGTTGGGCAACTCGTGTATGTGTCTACCCAGGACGTCACATTAAAAGGCGAGAGGAGGAAGCTGGCACAGCGTTTCATGGGTCCCTTTCCCATCACCCGGATCATCAACCCGGTGGCTGTGCGCATGGCTATTCCCCCCTCCCTCCGCATCCATTCCACTTTTCATGTGTCGAAGGTGAAACTGGCAGTCACTGACCCCCTTTGCCCTCCTCCTGCAGCGCAACCCGCGCCCCGGATGATTGGTGGCCATCCGGCCTGGTCCGTCTCCTCCATCCTGGACTCCCGGCGCCGAGGTCGTGGGTTGCAATACTTGGTGGACTGGGAGGGCTATGGGCCCGAGCATCGACAATGGGTGCCCCCGTCGTTTGTGTTGGACCCATCGCTCATCGCGGACTTCCACCGAGCGCACCCGGATAAGCCATCGCCAGGAGGCGCTGCTAGAGGGGGGAGTACTGTCACGCCGCGCCATTCATCAACGGCGCCACCTGCTCACGCACCTGACAATCATCAGCGGCGAGGGATAAAGGCCGTCTTGCCCGGAGGCTCGGCCTGAAGCCGTCAGACTTCGTCCCTCACCGTTGTGAGCATACTTCCCTTCAGCGTCACCATTTTGGTAAGAAGATCGCTTACCTCTTTTCTTCAGTCTTCTCCCCTGTGCACAGGTGGATTCCCCAGCGGCGGACATCTCCACTCCATCGCCCAATCCTCGCTGCTGTACGGAGCTCTCCAGGTGGCTGTCTTCCGGGCTTCGCCCCCTTGTTGTGCCAGCTGTCCTGACCCACCAAGTAAGTCCTTCTCTCGCCATAAATTCCTCCTGTGTTGGTGTATGCCCGTCACCCTCTCCCTGTGCTCTCTCCATAGGGTTGCTCGGCTGTACGGTCACCTGCCTCTGTGCCTGGAGCAGACACCATCACCAACACATTTACATCCCGCAGACACGCACTCATTCACTCCTGCTGTTAATAAACTCTTTGAACTACTCTAAGCCTGTGTGTGTGCGTCTCCTGAGCCGTGCGTTATGTCACTGACTAACAGCTGCCGGTCAGGCAGTGGCTAAGGATGAGAAAATACACGATGTGCTTATAAACAGTGGAGCCAGAACTCACAAAGAGATCAGGGCCGAGCCGGGGGAAACCAAGCCGGCCCGGCTCATGACACTGTTGTTGTTGCTGGCTCTGATACTACTACCCCAATAAACAGCAGCAAATAAGATGGCGCTGGCAACAACTGCCTGGTAGAAAAGCTCCAGCATCTCACTGCACACATTGAAGGATCTCAGCTTCCTAATTACTTCCAAACTAGAGTCTGCTCATTCCCTTCTTGTGCGCAGCATTGGTGTTAGATCTCCAGTCCAGTCTGTTGCTGATCATGACACCCAGGTATTTGTAGTACTCTACTACCCCCACATCCTCCCCACTAATCCGCAATGGCTGTGAAGGTGTCCTCTTCTTCCTGAAGTCAGTCACCATCTCTCTGGTCTTGCTGACGTTCAGCCTCTGGTGATTCTACTCTGTCCAGTCCACAAATCTGTCTACCCATGCCCTGTACCCCACTCCTCTCCCCCTCTTATACACCCAACAACGGTTGAGTCATCAGAGAATTTCTGCTGGTGGAATGACTCGGAGTTGTACTGAAAGTCACTGATGTATAAGGTGAAGAGAAAAGGAGAAAGCACAGTCGCCTGTGGTGCTCCCATATCACTAACTATCACATCAGACAAGATGATGATATATTAATAATATGATAATACATTTCTATTCCGTTCTCATTTTAATTGCGGACTTACTGTTGGAGTTTATAGATTAGGCATTAATGTCTCAAATTTTTAAGGGAATGAATGAATGAACAGTGTGTGTGTGTGTGTGTGTGTGTGTGTGTTCCGGGGTGCACAGGAGGGATGTGTGGTGGCATGCTGTCAGTGTGAAGATTAACTGTAAACCTCTTCATGACAAAGTATTCTGTCCACTAATTTGTTGTGTATATCATCATATTCCTCTCCTTTTGTGCTCACGTGTCCCAATTTATGAAAATCACATTCAGCCCCTGTTCTCTGTTAACCTCCTTCACTATGCTGGCATCAGAAGACGTCATCATAATTACGCATGGATGAGAGCTGTAGGCAGAGATTATGGCAGTGTTAGTCTTTGTCCATGATTTTGACAGTTATAAAATTTCCTTCAGTCATATTATCATTCATCCAAACTTATCTTTAAAACCAAGAAAGAGGAGTTGCTCCATTAATCTCCTCTGCTGATTGCAAAATTGTTGTGTTTTAACTCAAAACAACTGTGGGAATACTCTCATTTTGAATCATTCTGTGAAAAGAATGACAGTGAATGAGGTAAATAAAATTGTAAAAACTGCCATCATTTGATAGCCTAATGATTAATGTTTTGTGCACCTGTTGGTTCTTCTCCGTTGCAGTGACAGCTCTGTTCAACCTGGTAGGGCGGACTGGTCCCTCTGTGGTCTGGTTAAATTAAAAAGAGGACTGAATGTAAACCCACACACTGTTATGGATGGATGGATGGATGGATGGATGGACTTTATTGATCGTAAACTGGGCAATTTTAGTGTAACAGCAGCATGACATACAGTAAGCAGACCAAACAGACAGAAATACCCACAGCATAATAGAATAGTAAAGAAAATAGAAAAGGAATTACCTAGAAAAGATAAACACACTATACTAACTAAAAACTAAAAATAAAGGATGACCCGTGATGACTCCTCAGCCTCCCTGGGAAGGTCTATGCTAAGGTACTGGAGAGGAGAGTCCGGCCGTTGGTCGAACCTTGGATTCAGGAGGAGCAATGTGGTTTTTGTCCTGGCCGTGGCACATCGGACCAGCTCTTTACCCTCTCGAGAATTCTTGAGGGTTCGTGGGAGTTTGCCCAACCAGTTTACATGTGTTTTGTGGACTTGGAGAAGGCATTTGACCGCGTCCCTCATGGATTTTTATGGGGGGTGCTTCGGGAGTATGGGGTATCGGGCTTGTTGTTACGAGCTATTCGGTCTCTGTATGACCGTTGTGAGAGTTTAGTTCGTATTGCCAACACTCGGTCGGAGCCATTCCCAGTGAGAGTTGGACTCTGCCAGGGCTGCCCTTTGTCACCGATCCTGTTCATAATTTTTATGGACAGGATTTCTAGGCGCAGCCAGGGAATGGAGGGTGTCATGCTGGGTGACCACAGGATCTCATCTCTGTTGTTTGCAGATGATGTTGTCCTGTTGGCTTCATCCAGCAATGACCTACAGCTCTTGCTGGGACGGTTTGCCGCTAAGTGTGAAGCGGCTGGGATGAGAATCAGCACCTCCAAGTCCGAGTCCATGGTCCCCAGCCGGAAAAAGGTGGATTGTCCTCTCCGGGTTGGGGACAGGCTCCTGCCCCAAGTGGAGGAGTTTAAGTATCTTGGGGTCTTGTTCACGAGTGAGGGGAAAATGGATCGAGAGATCGGCAGACGGATTGGAGCAGCATCTGCAGTGATGCGGACGTTGTACCGGTCTGTTGTGGTGAAGAGGGAGCTTAGTTCTAAGGCAAAGCTGTCGATTTACCAGTCAATCTACGTTCCTACTCTCACCTATGGTCACGAGCTTTGGGTAATGACCGAAAGAACGAGATTGCGGATACAAGCGGCTGAAATGAGCTTTCTCCGTAGGATTGCTGGACTCACCCTCAGAGATAGGTTGAGGAGCTCAGTCATCCGGGAGAGGCTCAGAGTAGAACCGCTGCTCCTCCACATTGAAAGGAGTCAGTTGAGGTGGTATGGGCATCTGATTAGGATGCCTCCTGGACGCCTCCCACTTGAGGTGTTTCAGGCACGTCCCACTGGGAGGAGACCCCGGGGCAGACCCAGGACTTGGTGGAGAGACTAAGTCTCCCAGCTGGTCTGGGAACGCCTTGGTATCCCCTCTGAAGAGCTGGAGCAGGTGGCTGGGGAGAGGGAAGTCTGGGCTTCTCTGCTTGAACTGCTGCTTCTGCGACCCGGACCTCCGGAAAAGCGGTAGAAGATGGATGGATGGATGGATGGATGGATGGACCCGTATAGAATATACGAGTCTTAGATAAATACTAAGGCTGTGAATCTTTAGAAGTCACACGATTCGATTTGATTCCGATTTTTGGGGTCACAATTCGATCCAGAATTAATTTTCAATTCACATTTGGCCCTCAGTTCAGTACAAAAACCCACTAATCTCAGGAAAAAAAAAGTCCACTGGACTGCAAAAATTGCTGAGGTAAGCTTGAAGGCCGAGTACAGTGTGTCGATGTTTTGGGGGGGTATATTTTTAATAATTACATCAACTGATTTGCAGTAAAATACTGTTAAATGAAAAAAGGAGGCTTAGGTTAGTAACTGCTTATTTATTTCTTGAAAACGTGAGTTTCAAAAATGAAACTGTACACAAGTGACATAAATTTTGAAATTTTTCCTTTTCAGCATATCACAATTCCTAACAGCTTTTACACAATAGGTTTGGTCGCCCTCCAGCATTCTAGAAATATTGGCTATTCATTTAAAAACAAAAGTAAATTCTATCACAAATTCTTTGAACATCCATTTAAATAGTAGTGTTACCTGACTGTATGCAATCAATGTACAGCTACCTATACAGTAACTTAATGCAACAAACAAATTCAATAAGAACTGAATGCAACTGAGGCATAAGATACAGTAAGTAGCATTAATTTTAAACCAGCACAAATATAAATTTAAGTATCTAAATTCTTTGGAGACTTAAAAAACAAATTAAAGTTATAAAACAAAATAGAGTGCTGTTACAAGAGTTCATGATTTTTTTTGCCTGTTCAGAATTTGCTGGGAGTTTGTTAAAGTGGTGCAGTGTGTGTTGTTCAACAAGAGAACTTAGAACTATTTCCACTTCTTTCAACTCTGGGTGATTATCTGGTCATGGTCCTTTGCCTGGTGAAGTTTCTCCAGTAAAAGGTAAAGTAAATGCAATAATTTAAAACAAACAAAAATACAGTTGCATCCGGAAAGTATTCACAGCGCTTCACTTTTTCCACATTTTATATTGCAGCCTTATTCCAAAATGGAGTAAAGTCATGTTTTTCCTCAGAATTCTACACACACTACCCCATAATGACAATGTGAAAAAGAAATTCCTGCAGCTCCTTCAATATTGCTGTCAGCCTCTTGGTAGCCTCCCTGATCAGTTTTCTTCTTGTCTTTTCATCAATTTTGGAGGGACGTCCAGTTCTTGGTAATGTCACTGTTGTGCCAGATTTTCTCCACTTGATGACTGTCTTCACTGTGTTCCATGGTATACAGTGGTGTGAAAAAGTGTTTGCCCCTTCCTGATTTCTCATTTTTTTGTATGTTTGTCACACTTAAATGTTTCATATCATCAAACAAATTTAAATATTAGACAAAGATAACACAGGTAAACACAAAATGCAGTATTTAAATGAATGTGTTTATTATTAAGGGTAAAAAAATCCAAACCTACATGGCCCTGTGTGAAAAACTCATATTTTTGGAAAGCTGAGCTCAATTTCTCTAGCCACACCCAGGTCTGATTACTGCCACACCTGTTCTCAATCAAGAAATCACTTAAACAGGACCTGCCTGACAAAGTGAAGTAGACCAATAGATTCTCAAAAGCTAGACATCATGCTGCAATTCAAAGAAATTCAGGAACAAATGAGAAACAAAGTAATAGAGATCTATTAGTCTGGAAAAGATTATAAAGCCATTTCTAAAGCTTTGGGACTCCAGCGAACCACAGTGAGACCCATTATCCACAAACGGCGAAAACATGGAACAGTAGTGAACCTTCCCAGGAGTGGCCGGCCGACCAAAATTACCCCAAGAGCGCAGCAATGACTCATCCAAGAGGTCACAAAAGACCCCACAACATCCAAAGAACTGCAGGCCTCACTTGCCTCAGGTAAGGTCAGTGTTCATGACTCCACCATAAGAAAGAGACTGGGCAAAAATGGCCTGCATGGCAGAGTTCTAAGATGAAAACCACTGCTGAGCAAAAAGAACATAACGGCTCATCTCAGTTTTGCCAGAAAACATCTTGATGATCCCCGAGACTTTTGGGAAAATACTCTGTGGACTGATGAGACAAAAGTTAAACTTTTTAGAAGGTGTGTCCTATTACATCCGCCATAAAAGTAACACAGCATTTCAGAAAAGGAACATCATACCAACAGTAAAATATGGTGGTGGTAGTGTGATGGTCTGAGGCTGTTTTGCTGCTTCAGGACCTGGAAGACTTGCTGTGATAAATGGAACCATGAATTCTGTCGTCTACCAAAAAATCCTGAAGGAGAATGTCTGGCCATCTGATCATGACCTCAAGCTGAATCGCACTTGGGTTCTGCAGCAGGACAATGATCCAAAACACACCAGCAAGTCCACCTCTGAATGGCTTAAGAAAAACAAAATGAAGACTTTGGAGTGGCCTAGTCAAAGTCCTGACCTGAATCCAATTGAGATGCTGTGGCAAGACCTTAAAAAGGCGGTTCATGCTCGAAAACCCTCCAATGTAGCTGTTACGACCTTAATAGACCAAGACACCCAGGGGAGAGAAAAGGACGTAACATAACCACTGGCTGCAGCACACAAGAAAAGGACCCACTCACAAAATAAATACCATGGGACTGCTGGTTGCCAAAATAATAAGTGCAGTTTTATTTACGAGTGAAGCTCAAAATTAACAGAGGAAGAACTCAAAATAAAAAGGAAACAACAACAGCTTCAGGGTTCTTCCAGGCCAAAATAACAAACAAAACCACCACTCTTTCTAGAAAGGAAAAGAAAACTACCCTAGTGAAATGAAATACAAGAACCTGCCTACCTGGCTCACCACAAAACAGGAGAAAATGTGAATCAAAAAGAAATGGCAGAGAACCCCTACAGTCGCTCCTTTAACACTAAACACTTCAAAGTGCATAGGCATAT
Source organism: Pholidichthys leucotaenia (assembly GCA_020510985.1). Taxonomy (NCBI): domain Eukaryota; kingdom Metazoa; phylum Chordata; class Actinopteri; order Cichliformes; family Pholidichthyidae; genus Pholidichthys; species Pholidichthys leucotaenia. The sequence continues at coordinate 226,554,526 of CM035839.1, read as the reverse complement.
AACAACAAGCCGGCAAGATACTGCAGCCTGATGCACTGTTCAATAATAACACCAACACAGTCCACACACTATAAAGCCCAATGACCAAATGGCACAGGACGCTGGAGGCAGGATCTTTAAATAGGCAGCTCCATAATTACCTCCGCCAGGCCGAAAAGGCCAGGAGGAGGTTATGTTTTTGCCAGGGTTTGTGTGTTTGTCTGTCTGTCTGTTTGTCTGTCTGTCTGTTGGTTAGCAAGATAACTCAAAAAGTCTTGGACGGATTTGCATGAAACTTTCAGGCGTTGTTGGAAATGGTACAAGGAAGAACTGATTAAATTTTGGGGGTGATCCGGTTCACCGTCTGGATACAGGAATTTTTTTAAAGCATTTTTCCACACTGTGACATAGGGCCATTTTCAACATGTGCGCAGGCGCAATGGAGGCCGCTGGGCGTCGTGTCTGACCAACACAAACTCCGCCTTCTTCAACGTTTTAGCCACAAAAGCATGCGGAAAACACTACTGGCCTCGGATCCCCAGCGTGCCTGTGCCAGCCATAGGCGCTGCGCACATTGCGCTGGTTGTCGTGGCTGACCAACACAAACTCCGCGTTCTTCAATGTTTTAGGCACAAAAGCATGCGGAAAACACTGCTGCCCTGGGCACGCCAGCGTGGCTGCTTTTGCGCCACGCTGCAAAACCTGACACGGACACCTGTCCGCCGCCCCATTATTTGCCACAAATTCCCCGCCCAGCTATAGGCGCTGCGTAAAAACCACCTCTCTGCCGGGGAAGACTCTAAATTCTGTTTTGCTGCGGAGCGCAACCCCAATATAATATAAAAACCCACGACAACCTGTCTAACCAATCTGCATCCATCAGTGGAGGAGATGGACACACCAACACTTCAGTTTATTACCTCCGCCAAGGAGGCAATGCTTTTACTACCGTAAAACGGGGCTATAAGGGACGGCGGGGTAATATGGGACACTTTTCTAAATGTAATTCTGCTTTTTTAATTTTGCTTCCGCCTAGATTTGATGAAGGATTCATGGATATTTGACAATAACAACACAACTCAGCGTCCTGCTCAAAATAAAAAAAGCACAATTACATTTAAAACATTTCCCACAAAAGTGTCCCTTATTAACCCGCCGTCCCTTATAGCCCCATTTTACACTACTGAACCACTAATCCTATCACTATCACATTGATTGTCATTCATTAATTGTCTGTTTATTGCACTGTCCATGTCAAATAAACAAAGAATCATTGTGAATCCAATTGCTACTCATATCTTTTCATGCTCAGGGAATCTGAAAACGTACACACAAACACTGTATGGGGGGAACTGTGCCGCTTGGCGGAGGTCTGCGCTCTCCGAGTGCTTTTCGAGTTGTAGATGCAGAGCAGTTGCAGGAGCCCAGGTGGGTAGTTCAGGATCCCCTCAGGAGTGTAGGAGAAACCGGTCTCACCAGGGTGGATGCCAAACAGCCATGGAAGCCCAGGTGTATGGTTCAGGGTCCCCTCAGGAGTGTAGGAGTAACCTGTACAGGTGAGAGAAGGGGAAAACAAAACAGAAAAAGAGCGCCTCTCTTCCCAGAAGAGAAAAACACCATTAAGGCACATCACACCACCTCCCATCAAGACAACAAACATAGTTTTTTTTTAAACTTATAATTAACCCTCATTTTTCCAAGGAAATTTACTAAGATTACACTCTAGATAGAGTGTCAGCAACTGTGCTGTCTGCACCCCCGTTGTGTCTGATTTCAATTTTGTACTCCTGAACCAGCAATGCCCAGCGCATCAGCCTCTGGTTATGGTTATACATGCAACTGAGGAATACCACAGGATTGTGTCCGGTGAAAATAACTGGGATCTGTAGTGGAGCTAACATAAACTTCGAAATGCTGGAGAGTAAGGAGCAGAGCTAGAGTTTCCTTGTCAATAGTAGAGTAGTTGAGTTGATGTTGCTTAAACTTGACTGAGAAGTATGATACAAGGTGGCTGATGTCATCTGCTCCATCCTGCAGTAACAGTGCTCCAGCTCCAGTAGTGCTGGCATCCACTTCAATCTTTAAAGGTTTTGTGAAGTCAGGTGCAGTCAGTACAGGAGCACTACAGAGGAGAGACTTGGCACAATCAAAGGCATGTTGACATTCTGGGGTCCACACGAAAGGTTCTTTTGGGCTGCATAACTTAGTAAGAGGAACTACAACCACTGAAAAATTTTGACAAAAACACTTGTAATAACCAACCAATTCTAGTAACCGGCGGAGCTCTCGTCGTGCGCTGGGCACAGGATAGGACAGAATAGCCTCCACCTTTGCAGTCAAGGGGCGTACTTAGATAGATAGATAGATGTACTTTATTGATCCCAAACTGGGAAATTACAGTGTAACAGCAGCATGACAGTAGACAACCAAACAACAGAAACACACACATGACAGACAAAGGGATTACCCATGGAAAGTAAAACTAACACGACCATAAAACCTACAGTGGGGCAAAAAAGTATTTAGTCAGCCACCAATTGTGCAAGTTCTCCCACTTAAAAGATGAGAGAGGTCTCCAATTTTCATCATAGGTATACCTCAACTATGAGAGACAAAATGAGAAAAAAAAAATCCAGAAAATCACAATGAAGGATTTTTAATGAATTAATTGGCAAATTCCTCGGTAAAATAAGTATTTGGTCAATAACAAAAGTTCATCTCAATACTTTGTTATATACCCTTTGTTGGCAATGACAGAGGTCAAACGTTTTCTGTAAGTCTTCACAAGGTTTTCACACACTGTTGCTGGTATTTTGGCCCATTCCTCCATGCAGATCTCCGCTAGAGCAGTGATGTTTTGGGGCTATCGCTGGGCAACATGGACTTTCAACTCCCTCCAAAGATTTTCTATGGGGTTGAGATCTGGAGACTGGCTAGGCCACTCCAGTACCTTGAAATGCTTCTTACGAAGCCATTCCTTCGTTGCCCGGGCGGTGTGTTTGGGATCATTGCCATGCTGAAAGACCCAGCCACGTTTCATCTTCAATGCCCTTGCTGGTGGAAGGAGGTTTTCACTCAAAATCTCACAATACATGGCCCCATTCATTCTTTCCTTTACACGGATCAGTGGTCCTGGTCCCTTTGCAGAAAAACAGCCCCAAAGCATGATGTTTCCACCCCCCATGCTTCACAGTAGGCATGGTGTTCTTTCTCCTCCAAACATGACAAGTTGAGTTTTTACCAAAAAGTTCTATTTTGGTTTCATCTGACCATATGACATTCTCCCAATCCTCTTCTGGATCATCCAAATGCTCTCTAGCAAACTTCAGATGGGCCTGGATGTGTACTGGCTTAAGCAGGGGGACACGTCTGGCACTGCAGGATTTGAGTCCCTGGCGGCGTAGTGTGTTACTGATGGTAGCCTTTGTTACTTTGGTCCCAGCTCTCTGCAGGTCATTCACTAGGTCCCCCCATGTGGTTCTGGGATTTTTGCTCACCGTTCTTGTGATCATTTTTACCCTACAGGGTGAGATCTTGCGTGGAGCCCCAGATGGAGGGAGATTATCAGTGGTCTTGTATGTCTTCCATTTTCTAATAATTGCTCCCACAGTTGATTTCTTCACACCAAGCTGCTTACCTATTGCAGATTCAGTCTTCCCAGCCTGGTGCAGGTCTACAATTTTGTTTCTGGAGTCCTTTGACAGCTCTTTGGTCTTGGCCATAGTGGAGTTTGGAGTCTGACTGTTTGAGGTTGTGGACAGGTGTCTTTTATACTGATAATGAGTTCAAACAGGTGCCATTAATACAGGTAATGAGTGGAGGACAGAGGAGCCTCTTAAAGAAGAAGTTACAGGTCTGTGAGAGCCAGAAATCTTGCTTGTTTGTAGGTGACCAAATACTTATTTTACCGAGGAATTTACCAATTAATTCATTAAAAATCCTTCAATGTGATTTTCTGGATTTTTTTTTCTCATTTTGTCTCTCATAGTTGAGGTATACCTATGATGAAAATTGGAGACCTCTCTCATCTTTTAAGTGGGAGAACTTGCACAATTGGTGGCTGACTAAATACTTTTTTGCCCCACTGTACATACATCATAGCTTAATATATGATGACCCATATAAACACATGAATCATCCCATTGCATAAAGGACTATCAGGAGCAGAGTGAAATGTGAGGTACCAGTTAGACTGTAAGGTGCAGTGTGGCAGCAATATTATGACCACAATACAACATCATAGTGAGTTATTGTACAGTGAAATTGCATGTGGCAGGAAGGATTTCCTGTACCTGGCCGTTCAGCAGCGAAGCTGTAGTAGTCTACCGGAGAAAGTGCTTCGCTGCCTGTCCAGTGTGTGGTGGAGGGGGTGATCAGGATTGTCCATGATGGATCGCAGTTTATTTAGTGTTGTCCTCTCCACCACTGTCTCAAAGGTCTCCGGTCTGAGACCAATTACAGAACCAGCCCTCTTGATAATCTTGTACGGTGGCGCAGTGGTTAGCACCGCGGCAGCACAGTTTACCCTCGGCCGGGGGATCGCAGGGATCGTGGGTTCGATCCCTGCCCCCGGCCAACAGTGATCTCTGCGGAGTTTGCATGTTCTCCCCGTGTTTGCGTGGGTTTACTCCGGGATTTCTCCGGTTTCCTCCCACATGCTAAAAACATGCAGGTTAGGGAGTTAAGGGTCGCTTGCGCACGCAGCGACTGGCGGCTGGTGGCTTGTCACCGGACTGCAGAACAAATCTACCTACGGGTACAAAATAAGTCCAAAAAAAAAAAAAAGTCTGTTGGTGTCTCTGGCTCTGATATTGCTACCCCAACAGACAGCAGCAAAGAAGATGGCGCTGGCGACAACAGTCTGGTAGAAAAGCTCTAGCATCCTGTTACACACATTGAAGGATCTGAGCTGAGTCTTCCTCTTCCTGAAGTCAATCACCATCTCTCTGGTCTTGCTCACATTCAACCTCAGGTGATTCTGCTCCGTCCACTCCACAAATCTGTCTACCAGTGCCCTGTACTCCTCCTTCTCTCCTCCTCTTATACACCCCACAACGGCTGAGTCGTCAGAGAGTTTTTGCAGGTGGCATGACTCTGTGTTGTACTGAAAGTCAGTGATGTATAAGGTAAAGAGAAAAGGAGAGAGCACAGTCCCCTGTGGAGCTCCCGTATCACTAGCCACCACCCCAGACAAGACATTGCCCAGCCGGACAAACTGTGGCCTGCCTGTCAGGTAGTCAGTAATCCAGGAGATCACAGAGCTGTCAACCCCCATCACCCGCAGCTTCTCACCCAGCAGCAGTGGCTAGATGGTGTTAAAGGCACTGGAGAAATCAAAAAATGTGATTCTCACAGTATCTCCTCCACCATCCAGGTGCAGATGGGCTCGTTGCAGCAGGTAGATGACAGCATCTTCAACTCCTAAATGGGGCTGATATGCAAACTGCAGAGGGTCCAGCCACGTCTTCACCTGCAGCCTCAGGTGGGCTAAGACCACTCCAGGACCTTCATCACATGAGATGTGAGGGCAGCTGGTCGATAGTCATTCAGGTCTGATGGAGTTGACTTCTTGGGGACAGGAACCAGGCAGAATGTCTTCCACAGCACCAGTACTCTCTCCAGACTCAGGCTCAGGTTGTACAGGTGTTTCAGTACTGGAGCTAGTTTTTTTTTTTCCACAATATTTTTATTGAACCTTTTTTAACAAACATGACACGAACAATCAAACACTAACACTAAAGTAATTTAAAAATAAAATAAAAAAAATATATATACTAAAAACACCAACAACCATTAATAAAAGCAAGTCAACAACAATGCTCCTCTGTTTTTTTCCCCACAATATCTTTATTGAACCTTTTTTTTTTTTTAACAAACATGATACAAACAATCAAACACTAACACTAAAGTACTACAAAAAAAAAAAATGCACTAAAAACACCAACAACCACCAACAAAATCAAATCTTCAACAATGCACCTCTGTTTAGTCTAGACAATCCAATACATAAGTATACATATTATGTTCACCAGTTTGGAATTTACAAGGTCCACACACATCATTCACCTTCTTCTTCAAGAGTTATGTTTAAATTTTTTACATAATCAATAAAAGGTCTCCATATATTCTCAAACACAGTTTCCTTTGATTTCAGTATATATGTTATTCTTTCTAATGGAAGGTTTGTTTACATCTGTCTTAACCACTGAGTCACATCTGGTCTATGAGTCTTTTTCCACAGTAGTGCAATACATTTTTTGGCATTAAGCAAACTGAGGTCTATGAATGTTCTTTCACTTTTATTAAAGTTATGCTTTTCTGGGTACAGACCCAACAAAAACAGTTTAGGATTCAATATGATTTGTTTTGAGATTATTTTTTCAATTGTTACCCTCACCTCTTCCCAAAACATTCTGATTTTTCTACATTCCCATACACAATGAAATAGGGTTCCTTTACTTTCCATGCATTTTGTGCACGTATCTGGTATATTTTTGTTATATCTATTTAACTCCACCGGTGTAACATACATCCGCATTAACCATTTGAAATGTATCAATTTAAGACATACATTTATTGATTTGGTTTGAGCTTCTGTACAAGCCAATTCCCATTGTTCCTCTGAAATTTCAGTTTGCAGATCTTCTTTCCAGTAGTTTAATCTTTTCAGTGAGTTTTCACTTGAAGATAGTGTCAATGAGTTATAAAACTCTGAAAAAATACCCTTTCTTTTACTATCTTTCATCAACATTTTTTCCAAGGATGAATAAATAGGTCGAGTGAGAGCTTTATTTTGATTTGATCGAATAAAGTTTCTAAGTTGAAGATATTTAAAAAAATGTGTTCTATTGCGATTAAATTTGATCCTCAGCTCTTCAAAAGACATTATGTTATCTGCACATGGCAAATATAAATCCTGAATCTTTTGTATCCCTTTTATATTCCATACTTTAAATACAGCGTCCGCTCTCCCTGGTTTAAAATATTGATTACCCCAAATTGGACTAAATTGTGACAATAACTGTGGTTCTTTTAAATAGTTTTTAGCTTCACACCATATTTTGATCATATGCTTTACAAATGGATTTTTAACTTGTTTTTGTAATTTTTTTGCCGAATCTGAGTATATGAATATGGGAAGAGGTAAAGGTAAATTGTATGATTCCATTTCAGTCCAGTGAGGGAGATCATTTGATGAAAAATAATATGTCATAGACCTCAGTTGTGCCGACCAATAATACAACATAAAATTTGGACATTTCAGACCTCCACGATCAAATGGTAAATATAATAAAGACAGACGTAATCTAGCCCTCCTGTTGTTCCATATAAATTCCAATAACTTTTTTTAATTCTTGAGAATAAATCTAAAGGTGGTGATAAGGGAATGTATTGAAATAAATAAAGTATTTTAGGTAAAATATTACTTTTAAGTATATTGATTCTCCCGATCATCGACATTGGTAGTGACATCCATCTCTGAGTTAACTCATTGATATCTGACATTAAGGCTTCATAGTTGACACTGGCGACTGATTCTAGCTTAGGCACAATTTGGATTCCTAAATATTTAAACTGATTTACAACATTAAATTGATTTACCTCAGGGTCTGAATAATTTCTCTGGGTCTCATTTAGCATTAATATTGAAGATTTAGTTTTATTTATTTTATATCCTGATATTTCCCCAAAATTCTTTATTAAATTCAACAAGGTTGGAATTGATTTTTTTAGATTCGACATAAACAAAATTATGTCATCGGCGTACAGGGAGATTTTATGTTCTGTTGGTCCAACTTTAATTCCATATATTTGTGAATGTAAACGTATCGCTATCGCTAAAGGTTCAATTGCCATAGTAAACAGTAAAGGTGAAAGTGGACAGCCTTGTCGACATCCTCTATTGATTTTTATTGATTTTGAAATATCGTTATTTGTTAGGATTTCTGCTGTTGCATTATTGTATATTATCTGAACCCATTTTATGAAATTATTTCCAAGTCCAAACCTTTGTAAGACTTCAAAAAGAAAGGGCCATTCAACTCTATCAAAGGCCTTTTTGGCATCCAGTGATAGGAGAGCTGTATCCGGTGCTTCTTTATTAAAATAAATAATATTAAATAGTCTTCTTACATTATGGAAGCCTTGTCTTCCCTTTATAAAGCCATTCTGATCTCGATTAATAATATTTGGTAAAATTTCTTGTATTCGTCTTGCTAAAATTTTACAGATTATCTTAAGGTCGGCATTTAATAGGCTTATTGGTCTCATATTTTCACATTTATTAGAGGGCTTACCTGGTTTTGGCAGCAGTATAATTAAGGCATTGTTCATGTATGATGGTAAATTATTATTTTGAAATGCTTCTAAAACCATTTCCAAAAAAGGTTTTATTAATTTATTCTTAAATTTTTTATAAAGGTCAACTGGAAGACCATCTGGTCCTGCACTTTTTCCTGATTTCATATTATCAATGGCTAGCCCAACTTCTTCTTGACTAATTTTAGACTCCAATATCTCCCTGTTTTCATTTGGAATACACGGTATAGATAGTTCATTCAAAAACCCATTTAGTTTTGTTAAATCAGATTCATTTTTGGTATCATATAATTTTTCATAGTAATCTCTAAAGGCTCTGTTAATTTCTAAAGGATCTATAACTACCTGTCCATTACTTATAATACTGGTAATTGGTGTTTTAATTTCTAATTGTTTAATCTGCCATGCCAATAATTTTCCTGATTTTTCACCTTGTTCATAAAAAGATTGTTTCAATCTTACAAGACTCGAGGCAGCTCTATTCGCTGATTTTTTTGTCGTATTCAGCTCTCAAAATCAGTAATTCATTCTCCAACCTTGGATCACTTCCTGCATACACTTTTTCCTGAAGACTTTTTATTTTATGTTCCAATTTGGCTCTCTCCTCTCGAGTCTTCTTAGATTTTGATCCTGTATAACTAATAATATGTCCCCTAATAAAAGCTTTGAAAGCCTCCCACTTTACACATGCTGATGTTTGCGTAGTATTGATGTCAAAGAACTCATCTATCTGTTTTTCTATATACTTGACAAATTCCTCATCCTGAAGCCATTTATGCTGAAATTGCCATCTACCTGATTCCTTTGTCAATTTTTTATCTACATATATTAGACAGCAGGGTGCATGATCAGAGATCACGATGTTATCATAAAAGCAGTTTTGAATCTTGGACCTTAATTCTGTGGAAATCAAAAAATAATCAATACGTGAGAATGTCTTGTAGGTACTGGAATAACAAGAATAGGCTTTAACTTGTGGTTTCATTTCTCTCCATATATCTAACAATCTCAATTCTTTCATAAAATGATTAATAGTCATCCTACATCCATTGTGCGTACAATCCAGTCCTGTTGATCTATCTATACCTGGATTCAATGTACAATTAAAATCCCCTGCTATTATATGTTGCCCTGTAAGTGATGATAAGATAAGAAATAAATTAGCAAAGAACTTTTGATCATCTATATTGGGACCATATAAGTTCACAAGATTTATATTTTCTAATAGCAAAGAACCTTGAATGATTACATATCTTCCAAATTTGTCTCCAATTACACTTTTCACTTGAAAAGGGACTGATTTATGTATGAGAGTCATAACTCCCCTGGCCCGGGATGAAAATGATGAGGTGAAGACACTTCCTTGCCATCTACTCCTAATTCTTTTTATATCCTCCTCTATTAGATGAGTTTCTTGTAAAAACACAATTTTTGAACCCATGTCTTTTATTTTATTCATAACTTGTTTAAGTTTTTTTAAATTTTGTAGACCTCTGCAATTCCATGAAGTTAAATTAAGATTAACGCTTTGGTTTATGATCAATAGAGAGTTTGGGATTATCTTGCAGTGTAAACATGCTCATACAGAGAAGCAAAAACATGAGTGGTTGAACATTCATCCTACAAACTACACACAAACAAATTCCCCCTTCCCACACTTGTGGCAAACCCCCCAAAATCAAAAGAAAAATTCCGTCTCCCGATATAGCCATCGACCGTTCCACATCGATGGGGAACAGCCTAAGCCACTCCTTCTTCATCCTCCCAATCACCCTAACTCTACTGCTTTTAATGACGTAACATTAACTCTCCTCTGTAGTATTCCAACTTAACTTCAAAATTTTTAGCAACTTTGTACATCATAGTTTTTTTTTGTTTGTTTTTTTTTTTTTAATATATAATACAATCTATATTTTGTAAACTTGCTATTTACTTCAAGTCAGTCAGATGCCTGTGCAAATGCTTAATTATTCTACCTTATATTTTGTTCATGCTTAGCTCCCACCAGTCTCTTCTTCTTCTTTGATCTTCTTGATGAACTCCTGCGCTTCCTCTGGGGTCTTGAAGATGTGGGTTCTGCCCTCATACGTGGTCAACAGTCTCGCAGGATAGATTACACCATGACGAATCCCAAGGTTGCGCAGCTCCTTACGTATGGGATCAAACTGCTTCCTCAATTGTTGGATTCCTGTGGCCAAATCTGGGTAGAACCGCACCTGCTGGTCCTGGTGTTTAATCTCTCCTTTAGCTCGTGCAGCGTTGAAGATCTTCATCCTGTCTCTGTTGCTGAGAAACTTCATAATTAAGGTCCTCGGCGGTCCCTTATCTCTCCGTGGGCCAATACGGTGTGCATTTTCCAGAACCACTGCTGATTGCAACTCCGCGCTGCCCAGCACCTCCAGAATCCACTTTTCCAGAAAGGAACATGCGTCCCGACCTTCTGATTCCTCTGGAAGACCCACCAGCCTCAAGTTGTTCCGTCTCGCCCGAGATTCCAAATCCAAAATATTATCTTCCAGACATTTATTTTTTTTCCCAAAGCGCGCATCTTTAATTGAAGACGGGTGACGTCATCTTCAGCACTAGAGAGACGGAGCTCCATCTGCGCCATTCATTCTACACAGTCACCCAATTCCTTTCTCATTGCTTCCAACGTTGCCATAATCCCATCAAATCTAGAGGAAAAGTCCGCTCTCATTGAACTCATGGCAGCCATCAGCGCATCTGCGCCGCTTCCCGCAGACATCGCACTGTTGCCAGCCTCCTCCGCCATATATGGAGTTTTATTTGCTGCGTCACAGACCTGAAAGTCCGTTAATTTGGACTGTTTCGGCGGCTCGCTTTTTCCTCTACCTGGTTTTCCAGCCTTAGGCTTCGCCAACATATCCTCGCCCAAACGCTGGGATACGTTCTGTCCCAAATGAGAGAGTTATTTGCCGATTTTTTTTTCTCCAGGAGCAGAGCAGAGTGAGACACGTCCGTCTTATGTGGCAGCCATAACCGGAAGTCATGCTCCTCTGTTTAGTCTAGGTAATCCATTACATAGGTATACATATTATACATTCACCAATTTGGAATTTACAAGGTCCACACACATCATTCACCTTCTTCTTCAGAAGTTATGTTTAATTTCTTTACATAATCAATGAAAGGTCTCCATATATTCTCAAACACATTTTCCTTTGATTTCAGTATGTATGTTATTCTTTCTAGTGGAAGGTTTGTTAACATCTGTCTTAACCACTGAGCCACATCTGGTCTATGAGTCTTTTTCCACAATAGTGCAATACATTTTTGGCATTAAGCAAACAGGTCTATGAATGTTCTTTCACTCTTATTAAAATTATGCTTTTCTGGATACAGACCCAATGAAAACAGTTTAGAGTTCAATATGAATTGTTTTGAAATTATTTTTTCAATTGTTACCCTCACCTCTTCCCAAAACATTCTAATTTTTCTACATTCCCATAAACAATGAAATAGGGTTCCTTTACTTTCCATACATTTTGTGCCCGTATCTGGTATGTTTTTGTTATATCTATTTAACTCCACCGGTGTAACATACATCCGCATTAACCATTTAAAATGTATCAATTTAAGACGTACATTTATTGATTTGGTTTGAGCTTCTGTGCAAGCCAATTCCCATTGTTCCTCTGAAATTTCAATTTGCAGGTCTTCTTTCCAATAATTCATTCTTTTCTGTGAGTTTTCACTTGAGGATAGTGTCAATGAGTTATAAAACTCTGAAATAATACCCTTTCTCTTACTATCTTTTGTCAAAATTTTTTCCAAGGATGAATAAGTAGGTCAGGTGAGAACATTATTTTGATTTGATCGAATAAAATTCCTAAGCTGAAGATATTTAAAAAAATGTGTTCTATTAAGATTAAATTTGACCCTCAGTTCTTCAAAAGACATTATGTTATCTGAACGTGACAAATATAAGTCTTGAATCTTTTGAATCCCTTTTAAATTCCATAATTTAAATACAGCATCCGCTCTCCCTGGTGTAAAATATTGATTACCCCATATTGGGCTAAATTGTGACAGTAAGTGTGGTTCTTTTAAATATTTTTTGATTTCACACCATATTTTGATCATATACTTTACAATAGGATTTTTAACTTGTTTCTGTAATTTTTTAGCTGAGTCTGAGTATATGAATAAGGGAAGAGGTAAAGGTAAATTGCATGATTCCATTTCAATCCAGTGAGGGAGATCATTTGATGAAAAATAATATGTCATAGACCTCAGTTGTGCTGACCAGTAATACAACATAAAGTTTGGACATTTCAGACCTCCACGATCAAATGGTAAATATAGTAAAGACAGACGTAATCTAGCCTTCCTATTGTGCCATATAAATTCCACTAACTTTTTTTTAATTCTTGAGAATAGATCTGAAGGTGGTGGTAAAGGAATGTATTGAAATAAATATAGTATTTTGGGTAAAATATTACTTTTAAGTATATTAATTCTCCCGATCAACGACATTGGTAGTGACATCCATCTCTGAAGCAACTCATTAATATCTGTCATTAAGGCTTCATAGTTGGCACTGGCGACTGATTCTAGCTTAGGCACAATTTGAATTCCTAAATATTTAAACTGATTTACAACATTGAATTGATTTACCTCAGGAGCTGGGTGATTTCTCTGGGTCTCATTTAGCATTAATATTGAAGATTTAGTTTTATTTATTTTATATCCTGATATTTCCCCAAAGTTCTTTATTAAATTTAACAAGGTCGGAATTGATTTTTAAGATTTGACATAAACAAAATTATATCCTCGGCATACAGGGAGATTTTATGTTCTGTTGGTCCTACTTTAATTCCATATATTTGTGGATGTAAACGTACTGCCATCGCTAAAGGTTCAATTGCCATAGTGAACAGTAAAGGTGAAAGTGGACAACCTTGTCGACATCCTCTATTGATTTTTATTGATTTTGAGATATTGCTATTTGTTAGGATTTCTGCTGTAGCATTATTGTATATTATCTGAACCCATTTTATGAAATTATTTCCAAGTCCAAGCCTTTGTAGGACTTCAAAAAGAAAGGGCCATTCGACCCTATCAAAGGCCTTTTCAGCGTCCAATGATAGGAGAGCTGTATCCGGTGCTTCTTTATTAGAATAAATAATATTAAATAGTCTTCTTACATTATGGAAGCCTTGTCTTCCCATTATAAAGCCATTCTGATCTCGGTTAATAATATTTGGTAATATTTCTTGTAGTCGTCTTGCTAAAATTTTACAGATTATCTTAAGGTCAGCATTTAATAGGCTTATTGGTCTCATGTTTTCACATTTATTAGAGGGTTTACCTGGTTTTGGCAACAGTATAATTAAGGCATTATTCATGTATGGTGGTAAATTACTATTTTGAAATGCTTCTAAATCCATTTCCAAAAATGGTTTTATTAATTTATTCTTAAATTTTTTATAGAGGTCAACTGGAAGACCATCAGGTCCCGCACTTTTTCCTGATTTCATATTATCAATGGCTAGCCCAACTTCTTCTTGACTAATTTTTGACTCCAGTATCTCCCTGTTTTCATTTGGAATACATGGTATAGATAATCCGTCCAAAAACCCAATTAGTTTTGTTAAGTCAGTTTCATTTTTTGTATCATACAATTTTTCATAATAATCTCTGAAGACACTATTAATTTCTAAAGGATCTACAACTGCCTGTCCGTTACTTATACTACTGGTAATTGGTGTTTTAAATTCTAATTGTTTAATCTGCCATGCCAATAATTTTCCTGATTTTTCACCTTGTTCATAAAAGGTTTGCTTCAATCTTAGAAGACTTGAGGCAGCTCTATTCGCTGATTTTTTGTCATATTCAGCTCTCAGAATCAGTAATTCGTTCTCTAATTTTGGATTACTTCCTGCATACACTTTTTCTTGAAGAATTTTTATTTTACTTTCCAATTGGACTCTCTCCTCTAGAGTCTTCCTAGATTTTGAACCTGTATAACTAATAATATAATAAAAGCTTTGAAAGCCTCCCACTTTATACATGCTGATGTTTGTGTGGTACTGATATCAAAGAACTCATCTGTCTTTCTATGTACTTAACAAATTCCTCATCCTGAAGCCATTTATGCTGAAATTGCCACCTACTTGGAACCTTTGTCAATTTCTTATCTACATATATTAGACAGCAGGGTGCGGGATCAGATATCACGATGTTATCATAGAAACAATTTTGAATCTTGGACCTTAATTCTGTGGAGATCAAAAAATAGTCAATACGTGAAAATGTCTTGTAGGTATTAGAATAGCAAGAATAGGCTTTGACTTGTGGTTTCATTTCTCTCCATATATCAAGCAATCTCACTTCTTTCATAAAATGATTAATGATCATCCTACATCCATTGTGCGTACAGTCCTGTCCTGTTGATCTATCTATACTGGGATTCAATGTACAATTAAAATCCCCTGCTATTATATTGTAACGTCGGGGCCATTTTAAGGGAGCCAGGGATGCTAAAGGATCACTCACAGGATTGCCCTGTGAGTGATGCTAAAGTAAGAAATAAATTAACGAAGAAGTTTTGATCATCTATATTGGGACCATATAAGTTCACCAGATTTATATTTTCTAATAACAAAGATCCTTGGATGATTAGATATCTTCCCAATTTATCTCCAATTACATTTTTCACTTGAAATGGAACTGTTTTATGTATGAGAGTCATAACTCCCCTGGCTCAGGATGAAAATGATGAGGTAAACACACTTCCCTGCCACCTTCTCCTTATTCTTTTTACATCCTCCTCTATTAGATGAGTTTCTTGTAAAAGACAATTTTTGAACCTATATCTTTTATTTTATTCAAAACTTGTTTAAGTTTTTTTAGATTTTGTAGACCTCTGCAGTTCCATGATGTTAAATTAAGATTAACGCTTTGGTCTATGATTGATAAAGAGTTTGAGATTACCTTGCAAAATAAGCATGCTCATACAGAGAAGCAAAAACATGGATGGTTGAACATTCATCCCACAAACTACACAAAAACAAATTCCCTTTCCCCACATTCGTGGTAATCCCCCCAAAACCAAAAAAAAAAATTCCGTCTCCCGTTATAGCCAATGACTGCTCCTCACCCGCGAGGTTCAGTCTAAACCACTCTCTCTTTCTCCTCTCAATCACCCTGGCTCTGCTACTTTTAATGACATGACAATAACTCTCTTCTGTAGTTTTCCAACTTAACTCCAAAATTTTATAGCAACTTTGTACATCATAGGTTTTTTTTTTTTTATATATAATACAATCTATATTTTGTAGACATGCCATATGTTTCAGATCAGTCAGATACTTGTACACATGCTTAAATATTCTACCTTTATATCTTGTTCTTGCTTCATGCTTAGCTCCCGCCAGTCTCTCCTTGGATATGTTTAATGAGCTCCTGCGCCTCCTCAGGGGTCTTGAAGATATGGGTTCTCCCTTTATATGTGACCAGCAGTCTTGCTGGATGAATCACTCCGTGACGAATCCCGAGGCTGCGCAGCTCTTTACGGGCGGGGTCAAACTGTTTCCTTAACTGTTGGATTCCTGTGGCCAAATCTGGGTAGAACCGCACCTGATGATCCTGGTATTTGATTTCTCCTTTAGTACGCGCTGCGTTGGATACCGTCATCTTATCTCTGTAGCTGAGGAACTTCATAATCAGCATCCTCGGTGGTGTCTTATTATCTCTCGGTGGGCCGATTCGGTGTGCGCTCTCCAAGACGACCGATGACTGTAGATCTGCGTTGTTCAGCGCTTCTGGAATCCACTTTTCCAAAAAGGAACATGCATCCTGTCCCTCCGTACTCTCCGGGAGACCCACCAGCCTTAAATTATTCCATCTCGACCGGGATTCTAAGTCCAGGACATTATCTTCCAGACATTTATTTTTTAATTCCAATGTTTGGACCTTTAGTTGTAAGCTGGTGACGTCATCTTCAGCGTTGGAGATTCGGAGCTCCGCCTGCGAAACTCGTTCCATACAGTCGCTTATTTCTTTTCTCATGGCTTCTATCGCTGCTATAATCCCATCAAACTTAGATGAAAAGTCTGCTCTCATAGTGCTGATAGCAGCAAGGACCGCATTCGTTCCTTCGGCAGTCACCGCTCCGCCGGTAGCTCTGTCCTCAGCCATGGTCTCTGGAGATTTTCCTGCTTCGTCACGAGCGTGGAAGTCTGTTAATTTGGATTGTCTCGACAAATCAGTTTTTCCTTCGCTTGATTTCACAGCCTTGGTTTTTACCATATCCGCGCCTAAACGCTAGGATAGGTTTTTGCTCCAATTGAGAGAGTTTTAGCCTATTTTTTATTATTAGGAGCAGAGCAGAGTGAAACACGTCTTCCTACGTGGCCGCCATAACCGGAAGTCAGTACCGGAGCTAGTTGGTTGGCACAGGTCCTCAGGGTCCTGGTGGAGATGCCATCAGGGCCCGCCGCCTTCCGCTGACGGAGTCTCTCCAGCTGTTTCTCCACCTGGTCTGTAGTCACCCTGAAGTGAGGGAGGGTCCTGGTGCCCCCCGAGGAGGAGGAGGGGGGGATGGAGAGAGGTTCTGCACAGGAGGGTGGGTGGGGAGGGGTGTGTGGGGATCTGGTTGTGTTGCTGGGGTGACAGACTGTGAGTTGAACCTATTAAAAAACAGATTCAGTTCCTCAGCTCTCTCCTGGCTCCCACATGGCTGCCTGACTCTCCCCTTGCACCCAGTTATATGTTTCATTTATTGTACTTCACCGTGCCCAACTTGCTTCCCTAGGTTGATCACAACAGCTTTCCCAAACTCACACTTTGCCAAGTTCAGGATCAAAGAGGCTTGGGCTAGATGGGTAAAGACAGTGGTTAAGCTTGTGATGTGCTCAGACCAGTTAGAGGAATAAACCACAACATCATCCAAGTATACATTACAGTTAGGGATGCCACTCAGTATTGTATTCATCAGTCTTTGGAAAGTTGCTGGTGCATTACGCATTCCAAAAGCCATCACAGCATACTGGAGAAAATGATCTGGTGTAACAAAAGCTGAAATTTCACACGCTCTTTGAGTGAGGGGAACCTGCCAATATCCCTTAAACAAGTCCAATTTTGTAATGTATGCCACCCCCCCATGCTGTCAATACAGTCTTCCATTTGTGTTAAGGGGAATGAGTCAGGTACCGTGACTGCATTCACCTTACGGAAGTCTGTGCAAAACAGTGGTGTACCATCTGACTTGGGCGTTAACAGGCACGGAGAACTCCATACACTATGGCTAGGCTTGGCCAACTCATTCTGCAACAAGCACTCTACCTCTTTTTTCATCAGCTCTCTCTTTTGTAGAGGGCATGAGTAAGCATGCTGCTTGATGGGGAATGTGTTCCCAACATCGATATCATGCTCCAGTACAGTGGTGCGAGAAGGCACATCTCCAAAGAGAACAGAATGGGACCTAATCAGATTCTTCACATCCTCCTTCTGGACATCTGAATGGTCAGAGAGGTGAGCATCCAAGTTATTCAGAATTCTGGAGTTTGGTTGCCTGCCACACTTAAGGTCATCACAGATCTTCAGTCCATCATCATGCTCTACTGGAATAGACAGCATAGAGGCAGAAGACATAGAATTAATATCATGTTGTTGGTCAGGTGAACCTGACGTGTGCTGATCATTTTCTCTAGCATGAAACAGCTTAAGCATATTTATGTGGCATAAACGTGTCTGACGCCTCTGGTCAGGAGTGTGGATGGTGTAGTTTGAATCATTAACTTTACTTTTAACCACATATGGTCCAGAGAACTGGGCAGAAAGGACAGGACCAGATGTAGGCAGTAACCCAAGAACTTTATCACCGGCCTGAAAATTGCGTTGAATTGCATTTTTGTCATATAGCCGCTTGATATTTTTCTGAGACCTAGAAAGGACTTTCTTGGCTATGGAACAGGCATGATGTAAATGTTCATGACACTGTGTGACAAAATCCAGAATATTGGCCTTATGTGATTCACCCATTGACAGAAGTTGCTCCTTCAGCATTTTATGTGGCCCCCTCACACTATGCCTGAACACCAACTCAGCTAGACTGAAACCCAATGATTCCTGTTTTGCTTCACAGGCTGCAAACAACAAAAAGGGGAGCCCCTCATCCCAGTCTCTCTCAGTTTCCATGCAGTATTTGCGCATCATCGCTTTGAGGGTCTGATGCCACCTTTCCAGTGCTCGTTGTGATTGAGGGTGGTATGGGCTGGATACCACATGTTCAACACCCAGTGACTGCAATGTTTGCTTAAACAACTTTGACTGAAAGTTGGTACCTTGGTCTGTCTGTACCGCTTTAGGAAGACCAAAAGTTGTGAAGAATTTAAGCATGGCCTTAGTTACAGCAGGGGCAGTGGTTTTCCTGAGGGGAACAACTTCAGGGAAACATGTGGCTGTACACATTAAAGTTAATAGGAATTGATTACCAGCTCTTGATTTGGGTAGTGGACCCACACAGTCTATGATTAACCATTCAAACGGTTCCCCACTACAGGTATTGGATTAAGAGGAACAGGTGGTACAGTTTGATTGGAATTACCAGCAATTTGACAAACACTGCAAGTTCTGCAAAACTTTGCCACATCATTCTTCAACTCGGGCCAGAAGAAATGTTGGAGAATGCGGTCATAAGTTTTTGTAACCCCCAAATGGCCAGACCATAGATGATCATGTGCCAATTGTAATACCTTCTGTCGGTGATTAGCGGGAACCACTAATTGATGCACTACCCCCCAGTCATCATTTTCAACATTTTTCAGCAGAGGTCTGGGAGCCCATTGTCTCATTAACAGACTCTTGTCCAAGTAGAAGCAGTGAGCTTTCTTTTTATTTGACAATTCAGACATTTGTGCAAAACAACTGGTTAAGGTAACATCACATTTTTGGTCTTTAATCAAGGACTCATGTGTTATGGGTGATGACGAGGACTCAGTGGAACCTGTTAGAATTAGTTCAGGAGGCACAGGGTTCTCAGGGTCACCTGGGAGAGGTTTATCTTCTGAAAAGGTAGGTTTGGTAGGTGTGTGTCCTATTACATCCGGCATAAAAGTAACACAGCATTTCTCCCAAAGATGTGATAGCCCAAAAGAAAAAAATCTCCTCATTGAGAAATTTACTCTTCTTAATTTTCTGCTCTGTGTGTAATCACTCTCCAGGATTTATTTGTTTAGCTTCCATTGTGGGGAATCAAACAATGCTGATGTGGTGTCAAAAAGTAAACGACATTTAATGGGATTTCATGTTATTTTAATGGAGAGAGTTGTAACAGTCAAAATATAATCATCGATCATTTTATTTATATGATGATACACTAAATAGTTTTTTTATTCCATCAACATTCACATTTTAATTGTGGACTTACTGTTGGAGTCTATAGATAGGAATTATTGTATTTTTTTTTTTAGAGGAATGAATGAATGAACAGGGGAAATGGTATGCAAAAGTAACTACATAGGAATATAAAAATAAAATAAAGTATGCCCAAGGGAGAGATGTTCACTCCAAAAGCAGGTCCAGAATGGCAGGAAGCCTCCACAAACACTTATCTTTATATGAACATTGCCTGACGCTGATGTCAGCTGACCTGCACTGAGTATTCATTTACTTAAGTTAACCTAAGTTGACAACAGCTACACATAAGCTAGCCCAAGTTGGCAAACGTTTGCCAACGCTGAATGTAATGCTGGCAAATGCTAGCAAAAGTTTGTAATAGTTCGTAAAAGTTGGTGTGCGCTGGATTGAAAAAAACCTGCTCACGAATATAATTTCACCGACATTTGGACTAATTTCTCTGATTTTTCAAAACGTCTGTAAAAGTCAGTCCAAACGCTATAGTGTGAACCCAGCTTAAACTTAGGCTGACTTAGGTAAACTCTGCATAACTTAGCCCAGCGCTCAAGAACTTTTACAAACTGAGGACATCATTCACCAACATTTATTTCCAAACATTGGCAAATTTTCAGCTGCTGAAAATTTTCAAAGAACACAACTTTCACCAGCGTTTGTTAACAAATGCCAACTATCATTAACTTTTATCAACTTTTGCCAGCAGAGGCAGACACTTGCCAAAACATCAGTAAAAGTTGGTCCAAACGTTGTAGTGTGAATTCACCCAAAAAAGCAGGTCCAGGATGGCAGGAAGCTTCTATAAACACTGATCTTTATATTCAGTTCAATTCAACTTTATTTATATAGCGCCATTTCACAACAACAGTCATCTCATAGCACTTTCAACTGTAGGAGAAACCCCCACAGTTGCAGAAAGACCCCAGCAATCAGGCGATCCCCTGTGAGCAAGCGCTTGACGACAGTGGAGAGGAAAAACTCCCTTTTAACAAGACAAAACCTCCAACAGAACCAGGCTCAGGGAGGGGCAGTCATCTTCTGTGACTGGCTGGGGGGTGAGGGGATAGAGAAGATGAAAAGAACAGACATGTAGAGAGCAAACAGCACGATGGGGACTCAATCTATGGGAGAGAACAAACAGATGTTAATGACCAGCAAAAAAAAAAAAAAAAAAAATTCATTGAGAGTAAAGAAAAGAGTGAAGTCCAGTGCATTATTGGAGGTCCCCCAGCTGTCTAAACCTATTAGCAGCATAACTAAGGGAGGGTTCAGAGACACACGATCCCTCCCTAATTATAGGCTATATCAAAAAGGAAGGTTTTAACACTATTCTTAAAAACAGAGATCGAGTCTGATTCCCAAATCCAGATTGGCAGCTGGTTCCACAAGAGAGGAGCTTAATAACTGAAGGCTCTGCCTCCCATTGTACTTTTGGAGATTCTAGGTATTACAAGTAAATCCTGCATTTTGGGAGTGGAGTGCTCTGTTAGGATAATACCGTAGTATCAGATCTTTTAAATAAAAAGGGGCCTGATTGTTTAGAGCTTTGTAAGTAAGAAGAAGGATTTTAAACTTAATTCTAAACTCTATGGGAAGCCATTGAAGGGAGGCCAGAACTGGAGAGATATGATCTCTTTCTAGTACCTGTTAAAACTCTTGCTGCAGCATTTTGGATCAAATGAAGACTTTTTAAAGATGTTTTAGGACAACCTGATAATAAAGAGTTACAATAATCGAATCTAGAGCTAACAAAAGTGTGGATCAGTTTCTCAGCATCACTCTGAGACAAGATGCTCAATATTATGTAAATGATAGAAGACAGTCTTTGTGCTGCCCTCAGCACATTTCTCTGTGCTGCTAGACAGCCAGCGAACCATTAAAGAAAACTTCGCACACAAGGCTTGCTTTTCTTGTCTTTATAAAGTTTTCTTGCATGTGTGTGTAGCATGGCGCGGTAACTGAAACATACAGAACAATGCAATTACTATCTACATATTAACATGCGGTATGCTAACACAAAGAGCTAATACACGTAAATAACTAACAGAAACATCATTGCTTTAACAAAACTCATTCACGTAATACTTTAGAACATCAGCGATCTCTATCAAGTGCTTGTACATAAAAATACTCACAAAGACAAAAATTTCCCAAGACTTAAACGAAGAAGAACAACACAGCGCACTCAATGAACTTTTTAACTTCGTTTCTGTGTGGCTAGCTGACTGTAGCCGAGGGAAAAAACACATCAAAGATCATCTATATACGGAAGAGCATACACTCTGCAGTAACAAAAAACAATCCTTTAAGGAAAAGATGTCTCACTTTGATAACTTTTTAAACACAGGTTTTTGACAATTTTATCACTCATTTTAACTTATTTATTTCTTTTAACCAATTTATTAACTTTTACCCAAAGACATGACACTCCCTGCTTGATATAATCACATTATATCATCACAAATACCAAACACAATAAAACATTTCCAGTGTTACATGACATCAAAAATACAGTATCACTCAGTCTTTGAAAGTAAGACTATGACCTCTGAGATGGGTCTCAGGAATACTTTTGCAATCCCTTCTTTTACGATCCGCACTTCCACTTTGCGGACCATTTTGTCACTGCTGGGCAAAGTTTTTACAACAAGTCCCATGGGCCATTCATTTCTGTTTACTTGTATGTTCTTCAACAGAACAACGTCTCCTTCTTTGACATTTGGTTTGCTGTCATTCCATTTTGTGCGTTTCTGCAAGGTAGACAAATATTCTCCTTTCCACCTCTTCCAAAACGTATCTGCAAGATGCTGTACTTGTTTCCACTGTTTTCCAAACAACTGTCCTTCAACTATCCAGAAACCAGCACCACGGACAGCTCCTTCAGTAATGTGTCGTTCCTGATGAGCTGAGCATTCATGGTAGTGTCTTACAAGAAGTGTGGCAACATGGCTGGCAGAAGGGATGATCAGAGGGTGCTTTTCATTGTCTGTGAGATCGGCAGAGGAGAGACGTCCACCGACTCGTAGTAGTCCATCTTTGTCTACAATTGGATTGAGCTTCTTGAGTGTGTCATTTTTGGAGTTCACCTGTTTTCCTTCTTTTATCTTTTCGAATGTCTCTTTGTATGCTTCCTGCTGGACCGAGTGAATGATGACGTTCTCGGCTTGAGTGAGTTCTTTCATCTTTGTACATTCTTTGAGACTTTTCCATCCTTTCTGTCCACTGGACTTTTGTTTGAAAGATGCAGTAACATGAATAAGTTTGGCTACTGCCCTGCATAGCGTCGTCCAGCTTGAAAATCTTTTAAACCGCTCAGAGCTCAACTGTGACACTGATACTGCTGTTAACAGTGTTTTTACTTCTGGACGTATTTCTTTGTCCTCTTCAGGCTCCACTAGTGCATACAGATTGTCTTTGTGTGACTTATCAGGATAGTCTGTATACAAAAAGTTTGGGCCTGTGAACCATTTACTGTTTTTGAGTTCGGCGGCTGCAACAGGTCTAGTTGCCTGGTCAGCTGGATTCAGCTCAGTTGCAACATAATGTCATTGGTCAGGTTGTGTGGATAGCCTAATGCGTGCGACACGGTTGGCTACATACATGTAGAATCTTTTGGAGGTATTGTGTATGTACCCCAACACAATACGACTGTCAGTGAAAAACTTCACATTGTCTATTTTTATGTCTAACTCGCCCCTGATTAGCTCATACATCTCAACCGCAAGTACAGCAGCACAAAGTTCGAGCCGTGGTACAGTGTGTGCGGGACGAGGAGCAAGTTTAGACTTTCCCATCACAAAACCCACGTGGTACTGACTGTCACTGTCTAAAGAGCGCAAGTAAGCTACAGCTCCTATTGCTACAGTAGACGCATCAGAGAAGATATACAGTTCATTACTTTTCATAGTACTTAATGAACCTGGACTGTAGCACCTTTTGATTTGCAGATCTTCAAGGGCTTTTAAAGAGTCTTTCCATGTGACCCACATCTCCTCCTTTTCTGGAGGAAGTGGAGCGTCCCAGTCTCTCTCTTCAGATGACAGTTCTCTGAGTAGCGCTTTGCCCTGCATGATTATGGGAGCAACAAAGCCCAAAGGGTCATACAGGCTATTGACTGTTGACAGCACTCCCCTGCGTGTGAATGGTTTGGTCTCATTGGTTACGAGGTAAGTGAAGCTGTCTGTCTGTAGATTCCAACAAAGTCCCAGACTCCTCTGAACTGGGAGAGGATCTACTCCAAGGTCCAAATCTTTTAAATCCTTTGCACGGTCCTCCACAGGAAACGCTTCCATAACTAGGCTATAGTTGGATGCAACCTTGTGAAGTCTCACATTAGATTCAGCTAACATGTTTTTGGTTCTTGTTAACAGATCAACGGCATTCTCTGGTGTGGCAACTGACGTGAGTCCATCATCGACATAGAACTGTTTCTCAACAAACTGTCATGCGTCAGTGCCATGTTCTTTCTCACCCTCTTGTGCTGCCCGTCTCATACAGTAATGGCTACAGCGGGTGACGGGCTGTTACCAAAAACATGAACTTTCATTCTATATTCAACTACACCCTTAGTGATGTCATTATCCTCAAACCACAGATAGCGAAGATAGTCTCTGTGTTCTTCGCACACCTCAAAGCAATAAAACATTTGCTGTACGTCTGCTGTCAGGGCTACGGGCTCTTTTCTAAACCTCAATAGCACCCCTATCAAAGAGTTGTTGAGATCAGGTCCACTAAGGAGCACTTGATTTAGCAATATGCCGTCATACTCTGCACTAGAATCAAAAACAACTCGTATTTGATCTGGTTTCTGCGGGTGGTATACACCAAATGTAGGCAGGTACCAGTGTTCTTTACCTTTTGGCAGGGGTGGTGCTATTTCAGCTTGATCATTATTTAACATTTTCTGCATGAATTGGATGTAGTGACTCTTCATTTCTGGTTTCCTTTCCAGAGTCTTTTTGAGTGAGTACAGGCGTTTCAGGGCTTGCTCTCTATTGCTTGGGAGTCTCCTTCTTGGGAAGTGGAAGGGCAGAGGAGCAACCCAACTGTTCTCTTTATTCTGGCTAACTGTATTGTCCATAAGAGTTAGGAAAGTTTTGTCATCTATGGACAGTGCAACTTTATCATCTGATTCAGATCTGTCAAACACAGAGTGACCTAGCTTGTCTGTGTTGTGAGCAAAGTCAATTGTGTCTTTACACCTTATGACTGACTGAGTGTTTTGCTCTGACAGAATGCCATAGTTTTCTTTAACTGTAATGATGTTTGGGCATGGCTCAAAATAAGATGTGCGACCACTGTCTAATGTGTGTGTCTTGTAAACATTCACCTCTGATGCGCTATGAGTCTTTCCTACACACACCTCTCCTACAATAACCCAACCCAAGTCCAGTCTTTGTGCATAAGGAGCGTTATTTGGCCCATTAATCTGCTCGCGTACCTTATGTACCCTGAGGATGTCCCTTCCCAGGAGTAAGAGGATTGGAGCGTGGTGGTCGACAGGTT
Organism: Pholidichthys leucotaenia; assembly: GCA_020510985.1. Classification (NCBI taxonomy): domain Eukaryota; kingdom Metazoa; phylum Chordata; class Actinopteri; order Cichliformes; family Pholidichthyidae; genus Pholidichthys; species Pholidichthys leucotaenia. Next base: position 226,529,344 of record CM035839.1, on the reverse strand, counting down.
GGATTTTGTTCGCGATAGGGAGCAGATGGTGCTGAGCAATCTCAGGTGAGGGTATTTCAGTTCTGTCATCCGGCACTGAATCACATTCGATCAAGGGAGGCAGCCGGATATCTGTTTTTCCATCCATGGATTGTATGAAGAAGTTCACAGCTCTCCTGCCTGCAGTTTCAGCTTTGCCAGAGCAGGTTTTTAATGTGTACGGTGCAGGTGTAGCTTTAATGTCAAACAGGCTGAAGAACTCTGTCTTAGCCAGGGACTTATTACTTTGTTTGTCAATTACTGCATACATGTTCATTGCTCTGTCTTTCTGACCTTCTGGATAGGCTTTCACTAAGCAGATCTTCGAGCAAGAGCGTGGGTTATTACTTTGACCACACACCTCTGTGCACTTGGAGATGACTGAAGGAGAGCTCTCCGTTTGCTCTTCACCTTTGTTTTGTCCATCACTTCCTGATGTGGCACTTTTCAAGACAGGAGCAGGACCTGGATGAAGTGCTGATATGTGCTTGGGACTGTTGCACTCACTACACATAAGATAAGATAAGATAAGATAAGCCTTTATTAGTCCCACAACGGGAAAATTTCAGGATTGCAACAGCAGAGGGATAGCAACACTCAGAGCAACAATCAGAAGGCAAGAAAAAAAAAAAAAAAACATGACTGCCACTCTACAATCTTTTGCGATGTGCTGAACTGAACCACAACACCTATAACAAATGCGATGCTCTTTGAGAAAAGCTTGACGTTCTTCTATAGGTTTATCTCTGAACAGCTCACATTTTTTGAGTGGATGTGGCTTCTTGTGAATCGGGCACTGCCGATCTGGTTCTTCTACTTTCTTAGTCTCAGAACCACTTTTCTCTGCGACATCTGTTTTGTGTACTGACACAGTGGCTTTGCGATTGTATGGAGTGGGCTTTTCTGAGCGCATGGAAGCTTGACTGTTACAGCTAGATGTAGCAAAGCTTGGATCATTTCTCATTTTAGCTTGTTGCTGAACAAACTGCACAAAAACAAAGAATGGGGGAAATGACACACTATGAGTCTCTTTGTATTTCGTCCCCACAGTTGTCCACTTTTCCTGTAGGTTGAAGGGAAGTTTTTCAACTATTTGTCTTACCCCTCTAGCTGTGTCTAGGTATGCTAGCCCTGGTAGTGCACCATCTACTTTGGCACACTGTAACTCTAAAAGGAGGTCACCGAGTTCTCTTAACCTGGCATTGTCTTTGTTTGTTAGCCTTGGAAAGTCCTCTACCTTTTTTAAGAGTGCGTCTTCGATGGCCTCTGAGGAGCCATAACACTCCTCAAGGCGCTGCCAGACCATTATCAAACCTGCAGAGGCATTAAGGACATGTACTGCACGGATCCTTTTGGCCTGCTCTGAGGATTTTGGCCCTAACCACTTTGTGAGCAAGTCTAGTTCCTCTCTTGCTGACAGATTTAAGTCTTTAGTTGCACTAACAAATGAGGCTTTCCATGCCCAATAGTTTTCAGGCTTGTCATCGAAATGCAGTAAACCAGTACTGACTAGTTCTTTGCGGATGAGATATTTTGCAAAATCTTGTCCTCCATTAAACTCAGCCGAGTTATTGTTAAGAGGTTGAAAGGTGTGAGCTAGAGGGTTTAACAGGTGTGTGTTTGTCAGACCCTTGGTTACCTTTTGCTCTTGTTTTATGCCTGTATTCATTGGAGGAGGTACATACTGGGTTGTAGTTGTTAGCTGATCAACTGACTGATTGGTGGCTTGCACTTCTACTGCATTGTCTCTCATTTCAAGGGGCTGCTGTGGCCTCTTGGAAGCTTCTGAAGAGAGTAACTCACATTGTTGTGCAACATATTCGCTGGTGCGCCATACTGTATCAAGAAGCTCAGTTTCAGTAGGGGGCCCTATGCTTCTCTCCCCGCTCTGATTCTCTGCTTCTTCGTAGGCCGCAACTTCTGCTTCAGCTGCTGCTATAATTTTATGACATTTTAGAATGTGGAGGCTAGCATCTAAGTCAGCCTTTTGTTTCATCATATTAGCCTCTTTTTCAGCAAAGGCTAGTTGAGCTTTAGCCGCTTGTGCCCTGGTGTAGGCCTTTATGGCTGCAGACCCTGTAGATGATGTGTGAGACTGCCTGCTGGTAACCCTGGACCTGGTGTCGAATGGCGGTGATGGTGGCTGCATGTCCGACGTTTGGTCTGCGGCGTCTGGCTTCTCCACGTCCACGTCTGGTCGTTGCTCTGCTTCGTTTCGCAGCTCATAGTTTTTCAAATAGTTTTTTCCTGAACGTAAGCTCATGTCTGCTTAATGTTGCTCTGTGTTGCTTGAATCCGCCGAGAAAACGTCTTGCTTCGGACGTCTTTAATGTCTTTTTACTGTGCTGCCCTCACAGCACGTTTCTCTGTGCTGCTAGACAGCCAGCGAACCATTAAAGAAAACTTCGCACACAAGGCTTGCTTTTCTTGTCTTTATAAAGTTTTCTTGCATGTGTGTGTAGCATGGCGCGGTAACTGAAACATATAGAACAATGCAATTACTATCTACATATTAACATGCGGTATGCTAACACAAAGAGCTAATACATGTAAATAACTAACAGAAACATCATCGCTTTAACAAAACTCATTCACGTAATACTTTAGAACATCAGCGATCTCTATCAAGTGCTTGTACATGAAAATACTCACGAAGACAAAAATTTCCCAAGACTCAAACGAAGAAGAACAACACAGCGTACTCAATGAACTTTTTAACTTCGTTTCTGTGTGGCTAGCTGACTGTAGCCGAGGGAAAAAACACATCAAAGATCATCTATATACGGAAGAGCATACACTCTGCAGTAACAAAAAACAATCCTTTAAGGAAAAGATGTCTAACTTCGATAACTTTTTAAACACAGGTTTTTGACAATTTTATCACTCATTTTAACTTATTTATTCCTTTTAACCAATTTATTAACTTTATAAATTTATCAATGCCTTTTACCCAAAGACATGACAGTCTTAGAAACAAATTTAATATGTGAATTGAAAGACAGATCTTGATCAAAAATAACTCCAAGGTTCCTCACAGAGCTATTAAGAGAAAGAGTAACCACATCCAAGCTAAAAGTTTGATTTGGAAAGGTATTTCTAAGGTTTTTTGGACCAACAAGAATGACTTCAGTCTTATCTGAATTTAATAGCAGGAAATTACAAGTCATCCAAGCTTTGATTTCCTTAAGACAGGCTTCTAACTTGGCTAATTGATTACTATCATCTGGCTTCACTGACAGATATAATTGTGTGTCATCTGCACAACAATGAAAATGTATACAGTGCTTTCTAATAATGTTGCCTAACGGAAGCATATATAAACTAAAAAGAGTAGGGCCTAGCACAGATCCCTGTGGAACTCCATGACTGAGCTTTGAGTTGAAAGAAAACTCATTACTGACATGAACAAACTGGAACCTATCAGATAAATAATATCTAAACCACTGCAACGAAGTTCCATTAAGTCCAACCTTGTTGTTCTAATCTATCAAGTAGAATATTATGATCAATAGTATCAAAAGCTGCACTAAGGTCTAAAAGGACAAGTACAGAAACAAGTCCATTATCAGATGCGATAAGGAGGTCATTAGTGACCTTCACTAAGGCTGTTTCAGTACCATGATGGATTCTAAACCCAGATTGAAACTCTTCAAGTAAACGATTTCCCTGCAAGTGGTCAAATAATTGCGTAGCAACTATTTGCTAGCAACACTGGATCCAGTGTTGGCTTTTTGAGTAAGGGTTTAATTACAGCCATTTTAAAAGCCTGTGGTATATGGCCTAAAGTTAATGAAGAATTGATTATTTGAAAAATAAAGCTACCAATAAATGGGAAGACTTCTTTAATTAGCCTGGTAGGAATAGGGTCTAAAAGACAAGTTGAAGGCTTGGATGAGTAAATTATTTTGTCTAACTCTAAAAGGTCAATTGGAGTAAACTCATCCAAACAGATATCAATTGAAGGAGCTGTAGTAGTTGCTGTATTTAAGTTAACAGTGGGAAGAATCTGATTGATTTTATCTCTGATAGATGAAATTCTATTATTGAAAAAGTTCATAAAGTCCCGATTAGTGAGCTCTAAGGGAATGCTAGGATTGACAGAGTCCTGACTCTTTGTCAGCCTGGCTACAGTGCTGAAAAGAAACCTGGGATTATTCTTGTTCTCTTCTATTAATGCAGAATAAGATAAGATAAGATAAGATAAGATAAGATAAGATAAGCCTTTATTAGTCCCACAATGGGGAAATTCCAGGATTGCAACAGCACAGGGATAGCAACACTCAGCAATAATTTAGAAGATAAGAAAATAAAATCAGTGAATATACATATGTACACATAAATATATAAATATATATACACAGTATGGAGCATTGTAGCTAGATGGAATAAACAGCATAACAGTCTATTTAGTTACCCCACATAGTATGAATATGTACCCATACATATTGTTACCCTCTGTAGCCATTGATATTGTCCTAGTTGTATACTGGAGGGGACCATTTTGTGTAAGTCTGTTGCGCCTTTTGCATTCAATACTATTAGGTCGTCACGTTTTTTTGCTACCTCTGCGTGCAGCCCTGTTTAGGTTATAAAGTCTGACAACTGTAGGTAGGAAGGACCTGCGAAACCTCTCAGTCGCGCACCTAGGATGATGTAGCCTACTGCTAAATGAGCTCCTCAGTGCATTCAGTATGTCCTGCATAGGGTTGGACTCCAGCAGAGATGACAGCTTAGCCACCATCTTTCTCTCTCCTATCTCCTCCACTGGGCCAAGGCGCTGTCACAAGACAGAGCTAGCTTTCTTGATCAGTTTGTTTTGTCTCTTCCTATCGGCTGCTGTGATGCCACTGCCCCAGCAGACCTCTCCAAAAGTGATGGCTGATGCCACCACCGAATTGTAGAATGTCTTCAGGAGCACCCCTTGTACACCAAAAGACCTGAGCCTCCTCAGTACGAACAGCCTGTGCTGTCCCTTCTTGTACAGTGCATCGGTATTGTGTGACCAGTCTAGTTTATCATTCAAATGAACACCCAGGTACTTTTAGGATGTCACCATCTCAATGTCTGTTCCCTGTATGTTTACTGGTGCTGTGAGGGGTTGTCCTTGCCTGCGGCAGTCCACCACCAGCTCCTTATTTTCCCTCGCGTTGATCTGGAGGCAGTTCCGATGGCAAAAGTCCACGAAGTCCTGGATAAGTCCTCTGTACTTAAGCTTCATCTCCGTTGGAGATGAGGCTAGCGATCGCAGAGTCGTCAGAGAACTTCTGTAGATGGCAGTGTGTTGTGTTGTGTGAGAAGTCCGCAGTATAAAGGGTGAACAGGAAGGGAGCCAAAACCGTTCCCTGGGGGGCCGCCGTGCTGCTGATGATCGTGTCGGACACACAATCCCAGGTTCTCACAAACTGGCCGGTTTGTGAGGTAGTCCAGGATCCACAATGACAGGTGCTGGTCCACCCCTGCGCACAGCAGCTTGTCCCTCAAGATCATCGGTTGGATGGTGTTGAAAGCACTGGAGAAGTCAAAGAACATGATCCTCACCGCGTTCCCAGGCTTCTCCAGGTGGGACAGGGAACGGTGAAGAAGGAAGATCACTGCATCCTCCACCCCGATGCAATGCTGGTAGATGAACTGGAGTGGATCCATTGCTGGTCCCACCAGGGGGCGGAGGTGAGCATGGAGCAGTCTCTACAGGGTCTTCATCAGGTGAGACGTCAGGGCCACTGGCCTGTAGCTGTTCAGGTCTCTGGGGTGGGAAGTCTTTGGTACGAGTACCACACAAGATGTTTTCTACAACTGTGGTACCCTCCCCAGCTTCAGGCTCAGGTTGAAGATGTGCTCCACAATCCCACACAGTTTGTCTGCGCAGGACTTGAGGAGCTTCGCGCTGATGCCGTCCGGTTCCGAAGCCTTCCTCGCCTTGATGTTCTTCAGCTCCATCCTCACCTGCGTCTTAGTGAGGGTCAGGTTGGGGGGCTGTGTGCTGGGAGTGGGGGGGGGGGGTGTTGGTGGAGGGGGGTGTGGACAGCAGGTCTTGATGACAGTAGATGCAGCAGTGGTTGGTGTGCAGGCAGGGGGGAGGGCGGTTGGTCAAACCTATTAAAAAACAGGTTGAGATTGTTCACCCACTCCCTGCCCCCCATGGCCTGGGAGGAGGTATTCTGGAGCCCAGAGATGGTTTTGAGGTTTCTCCAGAACCTGCCGATGTCGCTCCGTTGCAGCTTGTCCTCCATCTTCTTCCTGAAGCTGTCCTTGCCTTCTCTTATCTTCCTCCTAAGCTCCCTCTGTACGGACTTCAGCATCTCCCTGTTCTCCAACCTGAAGATCCTCTTTTTCTCTCTCAGAAGTGTTTTTATCTTAGGGTTGATCCAGGGTTTGTTGTTCGAGCAACACCGTATGATCTTGGTGGGAACGGTGTTGTCCGCACAGAAGTTGATGTAGTCCGTGATGGTGTGAGTGAGGCCATCGATGTCCTCACCATGTGGATCGCAGAGCTGCTCCCAGGCAGTGATTTCAAAACAGTTCTTTAGCGTGTCCATTGCCTCCTCAGACCATATCTTCACCATGCGCATAACCGGAGGTTGTCTGTGTCCTAGAGTTTTGTACACCAGCCGGAGATGAACCAAGTTGTGATCCGATCTCCCAAGTGGGGGGAGTGGTGATGAGGTGTACGCCTCCTTAGTATTTGCATAGAATAAGTCCAGTGTTTTATTGTCTCTAGTGTGGCATGTGACATACTGGGTGAATGTGGGCAGAATGGGGGACAGTGAAATATGGTTGAAATCACTGGAGATGAGGAGGAGAGCATCTGGGTGTTGTGTCAGCAGCCTTCCAGTTACAGAGTGAATGGCGTCATGCGCTGTCCCAGTGTTCACCGTCGGATTTGCATAAATAACAATGCAGGTCACGTGTGGGTATTCCCTCAGAAGATAAGCAGGCCGCATGCTAACAGCTAGCAACTCAATGTCTTTGCATCAGTGTTGCTCTTTAACAGTGATATGTCCTGGTTTACACCAGTTGTTATTGACATACATTATTACTCCTCCGCCCCTTGCCTTCCCACTGTCTGGTGTCCAGTCTGCCCGTATTGTGTGGAAACTCTCCAGTTTGATGTTGGCATCTGTTGCTAGTTCTGTTAACCACGTCTCAGTAAACAACATCATGCTAATCTCTCTGAAGATGCTTTCGTAGCGGGAAATAGCCGCTAGCTCATCAGTCTTATTGAGTAGCGATCGGATGTTCCACATAATGACGGATGGGAGGACGGATCTGTACCTTATATTCCTCACCCACCGTCTTACTCTAGCTCGACATCCATGCTGTTTTCGTCTTATTTCTCCTGGTATACCGAGTTTTTGCATTAGCATCGTGGGCCGGTTAAGTGCTAACAGCTGGTCCCTGTTGTACTGCCTCCTGCTATAAGCAGTGGCTCCGTCCGCTGGCTCAGGAAACATTTGGGCGATCTACATGTCTGTGATGGATAAGGTGTCGCTGGATCAGAAAGTTTAACAAGAGAAGCCAGATAGTAAATAAGAAATAGGAAGAAATTGAGCCACTGCTGCAAAAAGGCAGCCGACTCGTGTGGTGCTGGAAGTAGTCTAGCTTTTCTAGGAGATTTTTTATAAATTAAAAGATGATTTCTCCAAGCTAAATAGACTTCATCTAAATTAGTGGAGCGCCATTTTCTTTCTAATTGATGAGTCTTCTGTTTTAAGCTACGAGTTTCTGTGTTGAACCAAGGAGTTAGAAATCTCTGATTAGACTTTTTCTTTTTTGAAGGGGCCACCATGTCTCGAGTCTGATGCAGAGAAGCTGTAACACTATCTACCATGCTATCAATTACAGAAGGGGCAAGCTGTCTATAGCTTATTTCCGTTGTGTTGACACATGGCATAGAGGAAACAATTTGCATAAATTTGGTTACAACATCATCTGAGAGGCATCTACTGTAGTAATGTTTATCTTTAGGAGCCAAATAGTCAGAAATAGTAAAATCAAAGGTTAACAGACAATGGTCTGACAGTACAGGGTTATGAGGAGACACTACCCGATTTTCTGTTTTTATGCCATATGTCAGAACAAGGTCCAACGTATGGTGGAGATAATGGGTAGAATTTCCTACTTTCTGAGAAAACCCCATTGAGTCTAATATTGAATTAAATGCCATATTAAGGCAATCACTATCAACATCTACATGTATATTAAAGTCCCCTACTGTAATTATTCTAGCCGAATTTCAGCACTAAATCAGCAAAGAATTCAGCAAATTCGGATAAAAACTCTGAGTAGGTTGATGGAGGACGATAAACTATGGCAAATAAATTTGGGTTTAGCCTAAAATTGCTAAAATGCCCAATACTGAGGACCAGGCCCTCAAAGGAATGATAACATGTTTTTTGCTTTACATTAACTAGTAATTTGGAATGGTATATTGTTGCTACTCCTCCTCCACAACCAGAACTGCTGGGATTTTGACAGTTTAAATAACTAGAGGGAGTTGATTCATTTAAACTAACATAATCCTCTTGTCCTAACCAAGTCTCTGTAAGGGATATTAAATCAATCTGATGATCAATTAACAGATCATGAACTAGCAGAGACTTGGGAGTTAGAGACCTAATATTTAACAAACCGCATTTAATTTTTAAATTATGAGGAGGAACAGAGGCCAAATCTGTCACGATGGCCCTCACGGACCATCACAAGACGCCTTAGTCACCAGTGAGTTTGCAGTGATGTTTATTTACAGTGCAGGTTAGGCAGGCATAGGAATACACACAAGGAATGGGCACGTCTGAGCCGGGGAGCGCCCGATGCGCTAGACGAATAACAATGAAAGGTTAGTCACACTGAACGTACCTTACAAACAGGACCATTAGCAGGAATCAACAGAGATTAACAGCGATAACCAGAACGTAGCTGAACATAACAGGAACATAACAGAGACTGCCGCATCGGGGAACATTCAGCACCTGCTTTTATCTCTGGCAGCTAATGGCCCCAATGCGGCACAGCTGTTCACAATGACAGCAGCGGAGCAGCTGACTTTGACAGCAGGGAGCTCCCCCGGGCGCCTTCACAATAAGAGCCCGCGGAGCTAGAAGGAATCCTCTGCTGCCAAAGCCAGGGAAATATGATACGAGACCCGAGTGTGGACGGAACCAACACTCGGGCTATGACAGTACCTCCCCCTCTAGGCCGAGCTCTGAGCGGCCCAAGTAACACCCAAGCCCCCCCCCCACCCCCCTAGGGTGGGCGGATGGGGCGCTGGCAGGAGGGAGAGAAACAAAAAAGGACAAGCAAATAACAGGGGAACAACAAAGCTATAGAGGCAGAGGAAAAAAAAACCCCATAATCCCTTAAACGTGGGTAACAAGAACAGAACCACAGGCAATATATATATGGGCAAACAACGAATTGACATAAGGTGGAGGGAAAAGAACCACCAAACATTGGAACAAGAAAGGAGTGAGCCACAAAAAATCACAGATCAACCCCCCCCCCCACCCCCCGCACACCCCAACAGTCTCACAGACATAATCAGAAACCCTGGGAAGAGTGCAGTTCTGACCCAGAGGGGCAGAGGCAGAAAGTTCGGGGGGCCGACCGGCAACAAGAGGCCACAAAACAGGCAGGGGGAGAAAGAACAGTTCGGGCGGCCTACCCCGGTCCCATGCTCGGAAGCAGAGAGTCTCAGGCGGCCGGACCAGGTCACCACACAGGGAGTCCAAAATGTCGGGAGGCCAACCCAAAGAGCCAAATTGGCGAGACAGTCTTTCGGGCGGCCGGCCCGAGCTCGGGGGGCTGCATACCCCGAACTCCACCCCCAGGAGTCAGACAAGGCAAAACAATATCGAGATGAGAGAAATTATCATGCACTTGCCTTTCTCCTGAGGTTGAGATGGTTCCTACTGTGGGGGACGTTGTTCCTCCCTTTCCCCGCTGGATGGCGACAGAGGGCCCTCTGGGAAGACGAGGTGAAGCCACTTGAGATGGTTCCGGGATGGGACTCGCCGAAACGGAGCCCCCGAGACACACAGCAGCCGGGATAGGTGACGAGGAGGAGGGGGCGACAGCCGAGGGTAGCCGGGCATGGAGCGCTGACGGGACAGCAGGCGAAGGCCCGGGGAAAGATGAGGCTGCGGGGATTCCCCTCTGACAAAACGCAGAAGTGACAGCTGTGTGGGGGGTTGAGCCCTTGCGGCGACCCGGGACTGGATCCAGACGGGGTTCTAGCCGAGGTTGGGAGCCGGTGTGACGACGGTTCCTTGTAGGGGGTGAGGCGAAGGTGAGATTCGGAAATCGCCGTTCCTGAGCAGAAACAGAGGCGAGCAGGTCGGCAAACTCAGGAAACTCACACAACTCTGGACTCCTCTCCACCAGTCTAACCGCCGCCTCCACATGCTTCATAATTGCTGCTGGATGCACAGCGGAGCGAGCAGCAGTCACCCGGTCCCAGATCTTGACTGCTGTCAGCTGCAGCTTCTCTGGGGGAATCCCGAGTGACGACATGCCTGATGGGGAAAGTCCTCCGGATGGTGCGAACTCCCGGGCCGGAACAGAGGCAGGAGCGGGATCCCGAAGCGAGGGGTGACGTCTCCTCCGCTTCGGCTTCCTGCCAGGATTTCCCTCCAGCCCTCGGAGTATCTCGCGCTGTGCAGCGAGTTCCTCCCACCTCGCTGTCACCTCCGGGTGATCGTCAAACTCGAGGGGGAGATTGAGCAGAAACTCCTCGGCGTAGTCCAAATGTCTATGAATGTCGCTGGGAGCGTCCAACAGCGTAGCGGTAAAGATGGTGCTGTTCACATTCTCCAGAGCCTCCGCTAGCTGCCTGCCCAGGCGCCAACAACGGCCCCTGGATGACGTCATACTCCCAGCTGCAGACACTCAGACAGGTAGGAACAGACAGTCCAATACTGCAAACTGCACGGTGAATGGCGTCTCAATACAACGCCTCCTCTCCGGGCGTTTGGCGGCAGTCTACTGTCACGATGGCCCTCACGGACCTTCACAAGACGCCTCAGTCACCAGTGAGTTTGCAGTGATGTTTATTTACAGTGCAGGTTAGGCAGGCATAGGAATACACACAAGGAATGGGCACGTCTGAGCCGGGGAGCGCCCGATGCGCCAGACGAATAACAATGAAGGTTAGTCACACTGAACGTACCTTACAAACAGGACCGTTAGCAGGAATCAACAGAGATTAACAGCGATAACCAGAACGTAGCTGAACATAACAGGAACATAACAGAGACTGCCGCATCGGGGAACATTCAGCACCTGCTTTTATCTCTGGCAGCTAATGGCCCCAATGCGGCACAGCTGCTCACAATGACAGCAGCGGAGCAGCTGACTTTGACAGCAGGGAGCTCCCCCGGGCGCCTTCACAATAAGAGCCCGGGGAGCTAGAAGGAATCCTCTGCTGCCAAAGCCAGGGAAATATGATACGAGACCCGAGTGTGGATGGAACCAACACTCGGGCTCGGGCTATGACAAAATCATTCAATTTAGAGGCTTCATGTTTAATTTGAGTTTTACAAACTTTTTGTGTAATCACTTTGGGATGCTTATACATTATATTTTTATTTACTTTGGAGGGAGCAGACAATGATTCTCTGATGGAGAAGACAGGGGCTAAGTTGAGGGGTGGCGGATGAAGAGGAGCTACAGAGAGGCATGTAAGACTGTGACTCAGGTTAAGGTTCAGGTTACTTTATTTGTACCCGTAGGTAGATTTGTTTTGCAGTCTGGTGACATCCATATTTACAAACCACAATTACATTTAACATAAACACAAACACAGGCACACATGAAGCTGACTATAAACATGATAAAAATACTCAAGGCTCCATCAATCAGGATATAAAGACAACGAGATGAGAGAAAAACCGGAGATAAGAGAGAAGGGTCATATTAAAAAGTTAAAGACTAGTCAAAGAGGTTAAAAACTCAAAGGTCTAAAACCCAATAAAAGATTTAGAACCCAGATAAAAATCCAACAAAAATAAGTAAATATACAATGGAGTTAATAAATAGGTAACTAAATTATGTGCAATATATTGTTACAACTTGTTCAGCTCTTTGACAGCAGCAGGAACAAAGCTGTTTTTGTAGTGCTGGGTTTTACTTTTTGGGACAGCAAACCTCTGTCTTGAGGGAAGAAGCTGAAAGTGGCAGTGCAAAGGGTGGGAGTTGTGGTATATATTACTCATATATTCCATACCTACATTTGTTAGAGCATGTGGAAATGTTTGGGACAGAATATACAAAGGAACTTCACACCTCTGAAAGGGACAAAGGAATCTCACCGCCGTGTGAAGACCAATGACATCACAGGACGCCATGGCAACAGACCTGACACCTTCACCCCCTAAGGCCAGGAGAGGTTTTCCCATCACCTCCCAAGACGAAGGGAGGAGTTAACAGGACTAATGGGGGATTTAGATAACGGGGGATTTCAGCTTGTGTTTTGCATGTCTTTGATGTGTGCCTGTATTTAACCAGTGAGCTGGGCAGAAATCTTCCTCTTTTGCCTTCTGCCAAGCTCTGCACCAGATGAGACTAGATAGAAGAGTTGTTCATTAAAGACTCTGTTTTTGATACAAAACCGCCTCATCATTCCAGCTCTTCTACACTGGTGACCTTGACGCGAGTATGGACCGGAGGCGTTCTTCAAGCGACTCATCCGTGGCGACTCTGGCATACGCCACCGACAACGCAGACGAGGGAACAAGCGGACAGCTGTTTCCCCCGGCAGAGGGCACTGAGAGAGCTCAACCGAGCTCCAGCACCGCCGTGAGAGCTGAGGCAACGCACTCTCACCCGGCGGGCACAACAGTGATGATGTGTGCGAACGCCGTCGCTGTCAAACTGCCAGATTTCTGGCGAGAAGACCCGGCCTCCTGGTTTCATCAAGCTGAAGCCCAGTTCATACTGGCAGGCATCACGGCAGATGATACTAAATTTTACCACATCGTCTCCAAACTCGACTCCGCCACTTCGAGGTGTGTGCGGAGCTTGATCCAGCGACCACCGGCCCGGGACAAGTATGAGACACTCAAGGTGACCATCGTGGCGAATTATGTCCCATCAGCGGAGGAAAGAGCCGAAAAGATCCTGGCGGTCTACGGCCACAGAGGGGGCAATCCAAAGGCCCTCATGGAGGACTTGCTGCAGCTCAAGGAGGAGGATAATGATAACTTCCTTTTCCAATTCATTTTTCTCAGCACGCTACCACCACACACGAGAGGGACACTCGCCAGTATGAAGTGCAACAATCATCAGGACTTCCGCACTCTGGCCAACGAGGCTTATCGGCTCGTCAACGCCTGCAGAGAACTGACACCCACAGCGGCATCCGCAGACCTCAAGACCGACGCCCCGAGCCTGGGAGAGCCACAACCCACGGAGCAGACTCAACCCACGGTGACAGCGGCATGGCCCAAGCGCAACAAACAGAATGACGTCTGTTATTATCACCACCGCTTCGCCGAGAAAGCCCGAAAATGTGTTCCTCCCTGCAAGTTTACGATGTCGGGAAACGCCAAAGCCGAGAGCCATTAACGGCAGCGGTTCTCGGCGAGAAAAACAAGCTGTTATACGTGACGGATGGACACACAGGCAAGCAGTTCCTCATCGACACGGGAGCTCAGCTGAGTTTCGTCATGCCCTCCCACGCAGATTGAGCCATGGGCACCCGGGGCAATGGAGCAGTGGCAGCCAACGGTTCTGACATCGACACGTTCGGGGAAAAGAGCCTGCACCTCCTCATTCACGGCCGCAGCTACAGATGGACATTTGTTGTAGCGGCGGTGAGTTTTAACTTGTTAGGCGCTGATTTTCTGTGTGCACATAGGTTATTAGTTGATCTGGCAAATAGGCGCCTGGTTAATGCACTTTCTTTTGTTTCTATTCCATGCTCAGCTCGAGTCTCTCCACCACCTGTGCAGGCAAACGTCACCACGGCAGGAGGTAAGTTTGAGCAACTCCTCACCCAATTTCCAGCACTCACAACCCCCAAATTTTCAGCCACTGCAGCCAAACACGGGGTTAAACACTTCATTCCTACAACGGGACCCCCCGTTTTTGCCAAAGCTCGCCGCTTAGACGCGGCCAAGCTCAACATAGCAAGGGACGAGTTTGCGGCTCTCGAAAAATTGGGTATTGTTAAATGCTCGAAAAGCCCTTGGGCTTCGCCGCTTCACATGGTTCCGAAATCCGACGGTTCTTGGAGACCGTACGGAGATTACCGCAGATTAAGCAACGCTACAGCGCATGACCGCTACCCAATCCCTCACATACAGGATTTTTCACTACATTTAGCGGGTGCGCGCATTTTTTCAAAAATAGACTTAGTCCGCGGTTATCACCAAGTCCCAGTCCGGGCTGAAGACATTCCTAAAACAGCGGTTATAACCCCTTTCGGCCTTTTTGAATTCCTGCGAATGCCTTTCGGCCTCAAAGGCGCTGCTCAGACTTTTCAACGTATGATGGACGCAGTCTTACGCGACCTCCCCTTTGTTTTCGTCTACCTCGATGACATGCTGGTAGCCAGCTCATCTGAGGAAGAGCACGAGCAGCATCTCACCACCGTTTTTCAGAGGCTAGAAGAGCACGGATTAATAATCAATCCAGCCAAATGCAAATTCGGCATATCGCAAATTGATTTTTTGGGACATAGAGTCTCCCCGAAAGGGGCAGTTCCGCTTCCAGACAAAATTCATGCGATAGAAGGTTTTCCACGGCCCCAAACGGTCAAATCACTACAGGAATTTTTGGGGATGGTTAATTTTTACAACCGTTTCCTCCCTCATGCAGCTCAGCTCATGCAGCCCCTGTATGACGCGCTCAAAAAAAGAAAGCTTCCAACGCGGTCGAATGGACCCCAGAACGCGAACGCGCTTTTGCGGAAGTTAAAAACGCCCTAGCTAACGCCACAATGTTAGTCCATCCAGATCCCTCGGCCGGCATTGCTCTAACCACAGATGCTTCAGACTTGGCCATAGGGGCAGTTGTAGAACAACTTGTCAAGGGGGTCTGGCAACCTTTAGCATTCTTTAGCAAATCGCTAAACCCGACGGAACGCAAATACAGCACTTTTGACAGGGAGCTGCTGGCGCTCCATTTGTCCATCCGCCACTTCCAGTTTTGGTTAGAAGGGCGGAGTTTCACGGCTTTTGTGGACCATAAACCGCTCACTTTCGCTATGGCTAAAATTTCAGAACCTTGGTCGGGCAGACAACAAAGACAGCTGGCTGCGATTTCAGAGTTCACCACAGACATTCGACATGTTGCGGGCAAACTTAACGTAGTAGCGGACTGTCTCTCTCGCGCTGTGGCACCGCCAGAGCGCGAGGAGACAGATTACACTGCCTCAGCAGCTGAGCTTTTCTCTAACGCAAACACATATGCAGCACCTATCCATGAAGGGATAGATTATGCAGCCATGGCGGAAGAACAAGGTAGTGATGCGGACGTGCGCGCGCTCCTGTCTGGACCAACAGGGTTAAGGCTGGAGAAAAAAGGGTTGCGCGACGGCGTGCCCCCCCTAATATGCGATGTTTCAACCGGCCGACCTCGCCCGTTAGTACCGGCTGCTTGGCGCCGCCGTATTTTCGACGCAATTCACTCCCTCGCGCATCCAGGTGTGCGCGCCTCGGTCAAAATGGTTGCCGAAAAGTTTGTGTGGCCAGGCCTGCGCAAAAACGTAAAAGAATGGGCAAAAACTTGCATTCCTTGTCAGCGCGCCAAAGTACACAAACACACAAAAGCCCCTCTGGAGCCTTTTCCCATCCCTGCTAGAAGGTTCGACCACATTCATGTCGACCTCGTGGGGCCACTGCCTTCCTCCCAGGGTTTCACACACCTGCTAACAATGATAGACCGCACCACGCGCTGGCCAGAGGCAGTCCCTTTAGCGGCAACTACAGCGGAGGAAGTCGCTCGCGTTTTTCTAACAAATTGGGTGGCACGTTTCGGCGTCCCATCAGACATCACGTCAGATAGGGGACCTCAATTTGTCTCAGAGCTCTGGTCAGCCATGTCCAACAGTTTAGGGGCAACAATTCACCGTACCACCGCTTATCACCCTCAGGCTAATGGGTTATGCGAGCGTTTTCACAGGTCCCTAAAGGCCGCCCTCAGAGCCTCATTAACGGACACAAATTGGGTAAATAAACTTCCCTGGGTTTTATTGGGGTTGCGTGCGGCACCTAAAGAGGATTTAGATGCTTCCCCTGCAGAATTAGTCTTTGCTCAGCCTATCAGACTACCAGGTGAATTTTTACCAGAAAACCCGGAACCAGGGCACCTCCCAGTCCCAAGGTTTTTAGGCAGTAACAGACAGGACTCTCTCCACGGTCCAGTTCATCACTCCTTTCCACGAGTTTTTGTTCCTCAAACTTTAAAAAACGCCGAGTTTGTTTTTGTTAAGCATGAAGCCCTTAAACCAACGTTACGCCCAGTATACGATGGCCCGTTCAGAGTGCTGGAAAATGGTGACAAACACTTTGTGCTTGATTATGGGGATAGAAATGAAACGGTCAGCATTGACAGACTCAAACCTGCCTTCTTGTTGAGAGACGAACCTGCACAGCTGGCTCGAGCACCTCGGCGAGGTAGACCCCCCAAAGAAAAAGTCTCAGCCCCCAGGCAGGGAACAAATAATCTCTCTCCTTCCCACACTGCAGATTCCTCACAAGAAGGTCCCAGCAGGACGCCTAAACCCACCTACAGCAGCTTTGGGAGAAGATTGAAACCCAGACTGCGCAAGGACTGATTACACCACTCTGCAATTTTATTTTTTTTTTCTCGCTAATTGTGCCGCAACAGTTTAGGACTGACTTATGATTATACTATGCTGTTATGTTTTCACTGAACTCTCTTAGGAGCATGGCTGCTTAAAAGTTCTTCTGTGGCAACAGCTGTAACACGTAGTATGTCTTAGTAATTATCCTAGACTGTGAATCTTTCTGTGTCCTTTCATAGTTGTTTGAGGGGCCTGTGGTATATATTACTCATATATTCCATACCTACATTTGTTAGAGCATGTGGAAATGTTTGGGACAGAATATACAAAGGAACTTCACACCTCTGAAAGGGACAAAGGAATCTCACCGCCATGTGAAGACCAATGACATCACAGGACGCCATGGCAACAGACCTGACACCTTCACCCCCTAAGGCCAGGAGAGGTTTTCCCATCACCTCCCAAGACGAAGGGAGGAGTTAACAGGACTAATGGGAGATTTAGATAACGGGGGATTTCAGCTTGTGTTTTGCATGTCTTTGATGTGTGCCTGTATTTAACCAGCGAGCTGGGCAGAAATCTTCCTCTTTTGTCTTCTGCCAAACTCTGCACCAGATGAGACTAGATAGAAGAGTTGTTCATTAAAGACTCTGTTTTTGATACAAAACCGCCTCATCATTCCAGCTCTTCTACAGGAGTCATCATTTAAAATGGAAGTAGCCATCCTCTGTACTTGTCTGGTGTACAAGGATGTCAGGCTCAGCTGTGACTCACCAAGCAAACGACTGGACCATCTAACTACCTGATCCAAGGATTTCCTCTGTTTCAGTTTTATCTGTCCAAACCATGACACTAAAGAAAAGGATAAAACAGATTCAATAAAAGCCCGATAAAACATTGTCATTATGGTTCGGTCAATTTGGAAGTGTGCAAGTTTCCTTAAACAATGCAAATGTTGCTGACCCTTTTTGCACACCCTTTCACAGTTCTCTTCAAAGTTTAAATTACTATCAATAATCGTCCCAAGATACTTGTAGGATTGTAACCATTCAGTGGTCTGGCCTTTTAGTACGGTGACTTTGTGCCTGGGAGTTTTCCTCCTAAAGTCAAATCAAATCAAAATCAAATCAAATCAAATCAAACTTTATTGTCATATTGCTGTACATACAACTGTAGTGCAGGCAAGATGAAATTGTGTTTCTCTCGGCATCCATATAGATAGAAGCAGCATGATTTAAGACACACTCACACATAGCTTCATCTCCCACCCCCACCCCACATCCATTCACACATCCCTGAGACATACTTGGGGAAAAAAAAACAACCCCCACCCAAAAAAAACTAGCTAACTATAATATACAAATAATATACAAAATGTCCGTAGGTGCAGTAGTGTGTATGAGAGATTCCGGGTCAACTGTTCAGCATCCTGACAGCGTGTGGAAGGAAGCTGTTGATCAGTCTGGTGGTTCTGCCTCTGATGCTCCGGAATCGTTTACCAAATGGAAGAAGTTCAAAGTGTTTATGCAGAGGGTGAGAACGGTCCTTGACAATGTTCAGTGCCCTGCTCCTACAACGGTTCTGAAAAAGTTCTTGGACAGAGGGGAGGGAGACTCCAATTACCCTCCCAGCCCCCTTGACTATCCTCTGCAGGGCTTTTTGTCTGACATACTGCAGCTGGAGTACCATGTAGCAATGCAGTACGTCAGAACACTCTCCACCACACCTCTGTAGAAGGTCCTGAGGATGCAGATGGGGAGAGAGGCCTGTTTGAGTTTCCTCAAGAAGTGCAGTCTCTGCTGAGCCCGCTTCCTGATCCCCAAGGAATTTTTGCTCCAGGTCAGGTCCTGCGAGATCTGCACTCCGAGGAACTTGATGTTCTCCACTCTCTCCACTAAACGGCCACCGATGCTGAGGGGGACGTGTTCAGGCTGTGACTGCCGGAAGTCGATAATCATCTCCTTCGTTTTGTCCACGTTGAGCACCAGATTGTTCTCCCTGCACCAGCCCTCCAGGTCTCTCACTTCTTCCCTGTACATTGATTCCTCATCCCTCTGAGTAAGTCCCACCACCGTGGTGTCGTCTGCAAACTTAATAATCTGGCTCCCCTCGTGTGTGGATACACAGTCATGTGTTAGAAGTATAAACAACAGTGGACTGAGTACACAGCCTTGAGGGGATCCGGTGCTCAGCGTGACAGAGTTGGAGATGTTGTTTCCAACCCGGACAGACTGAGGTCTCTCAGTCAGGAAATCCAGGATCCAGAGACATGTGGCGGTGTTCAGACCGAGAAGGAGTAATTTCTCCATCAGTCTCTGGGGAATAATGGTGTTGAATGCTGAACTGAAATCAATGTACAGGAGTCTGGCGTAGGTGTCTTTCTGGTCCAGGTGGGTGATGACAGAGTGTAGGGTGGTGACTATAGCATCCTCCGTGGAGCGGTTTGAACGATATGCAAACTGGAGCGGGTCGTGTGATGCAGGGAGGCAGGCTGTAATGTGTGGTTTGACAAGCCGTTCAAAACACT
This sequence comes from Pholidichthys leucotaenia, assembly GCA_020510985.1. Classification (NCBI taxonomy): domain Eukaryota; kingdom Metazoa; phylum Chordata; class Actinopteri; order Cichliformes; family Pholidichthyidae; genus Pholidichthys; species Pholidichthys leucotaenia. Next base: position 226,510,055 of record CM035839.1, on the reverse strand, counting down.
TCATCACAATTGGTGTCAGTGCAACAGGACAATAGTCATTCAAACAGGACACAACTGGTTCTTTGCCACCGGTACAATGATAGAGGTCTTGAAGCATCTGGGAACGATGGCCTGACTCAGGGAGATGTTATAAATGTCAGTCAGGACATCCGCCAACTCGCTCGCGCAGTCTCGGAGCACACGTCCCGGGATGTTGTCCGGACCTGCAGCTTTATGTGGGTTGACTCTGGTTAGGGTCCTCCGTGTGTCCGCTGTGTTGATGGTAAAAGCTGGTCCGACTGATGGTGGGGGTGGGCCAGCCCTCCCTCTGATTGTCGAGTTTGATGCTTCAAAACGTGCAAAGAAGTTGTTAAGCCTGTCTGGAAGTGAAGCGTCGTCATCATCAACCCCCTGCCTAGACTTATAGCCCGTCAGTGTCCAAACTCCCTGCCACATCTGCTTGGTGTTCCTAGTGTCACAGAGGTGTCCCTGGATTTTCTCCGCATAGGCGCGCTTTGCCGCATTAATTCCCTTTGAGAGCGCAGACCTGGCTGAGCGGAGGGCGATCCTGTCCTTCGCTCTGAAGGCTGCATCCCTGGCTATAAGCAGCGAGCGCACCGCTGCAGTCATCCAGGGCTTACGGTTATCCCGCATAGTAGTGATGGGTCGTTCACGAATGAAACGGCTCTTAGAGCCAGCTCTTTGAAGTGAACGACGGGAGCCGGCTCCTTATTGGTAGCCGTGTTTTTTTTTTTCCTTTCTCTCACCCTCTCTCTCTCACTTTTTTTTCTCTTCTAGCCGCACGTGATTGGTCAATATGTGTTTGTGCCTGCGTTGTGTTTGCGCTGAGGGGGGAGGGGTGGTAGTTACACTCACAGCAGCAGTAGCACATGAGCAGAGCAGGAGGGAGAGAGAGAAAAGAGAGCCAGGGGAAACAAGAAGAGACGACATCGACACATTAGAAAGGTATAGTAAAGAAAATGAGTGACACCAGGAAAAGAAGCAAAATCTGGAACCATTTCAATTTTATTGACAGTACAAAGGCAGAGTGTAGAGTCTGCAAGAAAAGAATATCATATAGAGCCGGCTCCACAAACAACCTGCACAGGCACCTGAGAACTGTCCACCCAGCAGTGCAATGGGAAGATAAAACACAGTCAGTTGAGTGTGATATTAATGAAGGTGCCAGTGTCTCTACTGCAACTGTTGCTGCTGATTCTGCTGCAGTATCTACAGCATCATGCAGGTATACCACCACAAACCACCTAAACCTACAACCCAGAGCTCTATGAGACAGAGTTTTTGCAGGAAGTCTGTTTTCCCAGCGAGACAGAACTCAATTGATGAAGAACTGTGCAAAAATGATTGCAACTTGATTTCCAACCATTTTCAGTTGTGGATGATAAAGGATTCAGGAAGTTTATTCATGCACTCAATCCAATGTATGCAATTCCAAGCAGGAAAACACTCTCCCAAAAAATCATCCCAGGCCTATATGACAGAGAATGTGCATCACTGCAAGAGAGGGTTAAAAAAGCCACAGCAGTCTGTCTAACGACTGACAGCTGGACATCCCAAACCACCACATCCTTCTTGTCAGTAACATGTCACTTTATTGAAAATTATAAATTGGTGTCCTGTCTTCTGGATTGTTTTGAGTTCAGCGACAAACACATTTCTGAGAACTTAGCAGAAGAGCTGCTCAAAGTGGCAGAAGAGTGGGATGTGGAAAACAAAGTGGTTTGCTGTGTTACTGACAATGCAGCTAACATAACAAAAGCAATTAAAATCCTGAAATGGACCCACCACCCTTGTCTTGCACACATAATTAACCTGGTTGTAAGAGATGCTTTGAAGGTGATGAAGCCAGCTGTGGACAAAGTGAAGGCGATAGTGGAATTTTTCCACAGGAGCACAACAGCCACACACAAGCTCAAATCTACCCAACAACAGATGGGAATGCCTGAGCTGAAGCTCAAACAAGAATGTATCACAAGGTGGAACTCCACCTTTCATATGCTAAAACGGATTCTGGAGTCCAAGGATGCAGTCATCTCTACCCTGGCAGTTATCAATGCACCGGTCGACCCTCTGAGCCAAGAGGAATGGGAGGTACTACAGGAGGCCTGCACTGTTCTGGAGCCAATTGAGCAGGTCACTGTGGAGATCAGTGCAGACAGGTGAGTGTGCAAATGTTATTGCATTATTATTATTATTATTATTAGTAGTAGTAGTAGTAGTAGCAGTAGTAGTAGTTCTTCTTCTTCTTCTTCTTCTTCTTGCATTACTGGTATGAAAAGACGTTTAGACATGATCATAAATAATAATATACTGCTGAATTTAAAAAAAAGCATAATTTTGAAACTTGTTGTTTGCTCTTTTTCAGCCATGTCACAGCCTCCAAAATGTTAATCCTGTGCAAGGGTTTGCAGAGAGTGACAGCTGAGCACCAAACCAGAGTAACTACAGGAAAAGTGAAAGAGTTGGTGGATGCTCTCTGTGCATCCATGGACAGAAAGTTCCACAGAATGGAATATAACGCTGTTCTCTCTGAAACCACCATTCTTGATCCAAGATTCAAGAAGCTGGTCTTTAATGACAACAGAGCGGTGGATGAAGCTCTTCAGAGAATAACTGCAGCAGCAGCAAGATCCAGCCAACCAACTCCACTGCCAGAGGACCAAGAGGGAGAAGAGGCAGAAGAAGGTGAACAAAAGGAGCAACAAGCATCTGCTGTTTGGAGGTTCTTTGAAGAACGAGCAAGTAGAGACACTACCAGAAGGAATCCCTCAGCAGATGCAATACTGGAAGTGAGATCCTACATTGGTGAGCCCCTTTGCCAGAGAAGTGCAGACCCACTGAGCTGGTGGGAGACCAAGGCTTCAATTTATCCACATCTTACCCAGGTGATGACACGGAGACTGTGCATTGTGGCAACATCAGTCCCCTCTGAGAGAATCTTCTCCAAAACAGGGCAGATAATTACTGAAAGAAGAAACTGGATCAGCTCCTCAAAGCTGAGGCGCTTGGTATTTCTAAATGCCAACCTTTACCTTAATTAAGGATCTGGGTGTTCATTTTTTCCTTTTTGTTTTGCATATTTTAATTTATATTTTATTGTGTTGTGGTTTGCAGTGTTTTGTGTTGTTTCACTTTAAATTTGTTTAAAAGGAAAAAGCTGAAAATTTAAAGAGCTATAAGTTGAATTGTAAATAGTTGGTTTTTGAATTTTATAATTTACTTTTTATATTTTATGTGGAGTGAATAAATAAAAGCACATTTATATAATAAACATATATAAATAAAAAACATTTTTTTACATTAGTAATTAATTTTGTGCATAATTTTATATTGTTGTTGATAATAAATTAAATTAATAAATTAAAGCAACAAAACAACCTGAAGAGCCGCTTGGGAACCGAAAGAGCCGGCTCTTTTTAGTGAGCCGAGCCAAAAGAGCCGGTTCTCTAAAAAGAGCCGGAATTCCCATCACTACCGCATAGTGATGGTCTTCACTGTAGTGACATCCTCTGTGCACTTCGCGATGTAGCTGGTGACCGTTTCAGCATACTCCTCCACATCTGTCTTGTCTTCCTGGGAGGCTGCTATTTTGAAGACCTCCCAGTCTGTGTGCAGAAAACAGTCTTTCAGTGCAGAGGTTGCACTCTCTGGCCAAATTCTGATTTGTTTCACTGCTGGCCTGCTGCGCTTCAATAAAGGTTTGTAGGCAGGCAGCAGCATCACGGATATGTGGTCAGAAAGGCCGAGATGGGGGCGGGGTATCGCCTTATATGCATCTGTGTTTGTGTACACTAAGTCCAACATATTCTCTCCTCTGGTCTTAAAGTCCACACATTGTTTAAACTTGGGAAGCACAGTCTTTAAGCTGGTGTGGTTAAAATCCCCCGCAACCACCACAAAACTGTCTGGGTGTGAAGTTTGGATTTCACTACTCGCATTGTGCAATTCCCCGAGTGCCTTCTTAGCATTAGCGTTAGCATTAGCGCTTGGCGCTATGTAAACAGCCGCTACAAACACGTTGCTGAATTCCCTCGGCAAATAATATGGCCGACAATTTACAATAAGGAACTCCGCCAATGGAGAGCAGTGTTTAGACACTAACGTTGCATTAACGCACCAGTTCTTGTCAACATAGATGCATAGCCCACCCCCCCCGGCTCTTACCGGAGCTCGCCGTTTCTCTGTCGGCACGGAACATTGCCATATCTTCCAGCTGAATGGCCTCGTCAGGGATGTTGTGGTGGAGCCATGTCTCCGTGAACACAAGCACACAGCAGTCTCTCCACTCTGTCCGGGTTTCTCTCAGCAGACGCAGCTCGTCCAGCTTGTTTTCGAGGGAGCGGACGTTAGAGAGAATGAGCGACGGTACCGCTGGTCTGGAGGGGTTAGCCTTTAGCCTAGCATGGATCCCGGCCCTTTTTCCACGCTTTTGCTTGCTTTCGCTCCGCTTACGCCTCCTCCTCTCTTGGGTAGCTTCCAGCGGGGACTCCGCTAGAATTCCATGCTGGCGTAGAATGTCCAAATCACAACCAATCGCCGCGATTCTTGCAGCGTGCAGTACCTTGATGTTTAATAAGGTCTCATGGTTGTAAGTTTTACAGAATGTACGTCTGGGAAGATCAAAACACTCAAAACTCTCACACTTGCTGATGCCAAGAGGGGCCGCTGCGTCCATGCGCGCTGCCGCCATCTTAAAAAAAAAAAAAAAATAATCATGTCTTTAGTTTTTGTCGTAATCAGCTGCAGGTAGGAGTCCTCATACCAGTGAACAAAATCATCAACTACTGGGCCATGGCCACTCTCACCATCCTGGAGGAGACTGACAATAACTGAATCATCAGCATACTTTATAATGTGTCTGTTGTCATGTCTGCTCTGACACATATTTGTCTAATTTGTCTACAGGATGAAGAGTAGTGGTGACAACACACACCCCTGAGGAGAGCCAGTAGAAGAGCACTTTTGGTCAGACAATGTACCATTGACCCTTACTCTCTGTGTCCTGTTGGTTAAGAAATCTAGAATCCAACCCACCAGATTATTGCTCAAATCAAATTGTTGCAGGAGCCTTTCAACTAAAATATGAGGTTGGATTGTATTAAAGGCAGAGGAAAAGTCCACAAATAACAGCCTGGCGTGTGTCCCATTAAAATCCAGATGTTTAAAAAGCATGTTAAACAGAGTGACAGTGGCGTCCTCCACTCCTTTGTGAGGCCTATATGCAAACTGCAAAGGATCCAATGCATGTTCAGTCTGCTTTAGGACCTCAGATCTGACCAGTTTTTCAAAAATTTTCATTAAAATTGAAGTCAAAGCAACTGGTCTAAAGTCGTTTACCATTTTAGGACAGCTGGATTTTGGAACGGGAACAACCACGGCATCTTTCCAGATCTTAGGCACATGTTGTGTCTGTAAGGACTTATTGAAAATGTAATGAAATACAGGACTCAGTTCATGTGCACAGGACTTTACCAAGCGCCCACATATATTATCAGGGCCCTGACTTTTGTTCACTTTTACAGCACAGAACTCCCTTTTAATATCCTGCACCTCAATGTTAAAGTGCTGATTGTCTTTGAGTTTCTGTTTCAAATCTTGGGTTTCTGTGCTAAAATCAGAGGAATCAAAACGACCATAAAAACAATTGAGAGCATTAGCCAGCTCTGTGTCTAATTAAAACCATCTAAAAACACACGATTACTGCGCTCTGTGCTCTGAAGGCCTGCAATAGTTTTCATACTGGCTCAGGCTGAACCAAGTTTCTTTGTTGCCATCTTGCTTTCCAATTCTGATTTATAATTCTGTTTTGCTCTTAAAATTTCGGACTTCAGCTCTTTTGTGGCAACCTGCAGCTCAGAAACAGACCCCTGTTTAAAGGCAAGTGCTTTCCTCTGTAAGCAGGATTTAACTGATTTTGTAACCCATGGCTTGTTGTTGGGATATATTTTGACACGTTTACGTGGAATGATCATATTTTTACAGAAAGCCATGTATGAGCATGTGACGTCTACCAAAGAGTCCAAATCATCCCCGCAGGACAGTGTGAACACCTCCCAGTCCGTACAGCTAAAACATTCCTGGAGGCAGTGCACTGAATCCTCTGTCCACACATCTATGTATCTGGTCTTCGCCTTGCCTCTTTTGAGAGCAGTTTTATATGTGAGCAGCAAATGTACACAGTTGTGATCTGAGGATCCTAAAGGAGGAAGGGGAAGTGATTTATAGGCCCTCTCAATGGATCCATAGCACAGGTCCAATGTCTTTTTTCGCCTGGTTGGGCAGGAGACATACTGATAAAAGTTTTTAAGTGTCTTCTTTAAAGAAACATGGTTAAAATCCCCAAGAATGAAGTTTGGAGCCTCTGGAGAAATTGGCTGCAGCCGCTGGACCACATCAAAGACGGTGCTGGAGGCGGAGTCAGCGTCTGCCCTCGGGTGAATGTACACAGTCGTGATGAAAAGTTGGGGGAACTCGCGGGGCAGATAAAAGGGGCGTAGCGATACGGACAGAAGCTCCACATCGGGTGTACAGATGCGCTCTCTGACCGTGACAGATGTACAGGACTGTTTATTAATATATAAACATATGCCGCCCCCCTGACATTTCCCCGTTACCTCTTCCTGCCAATCTGAGTGAAGTGAGGCTCCAAGGCCGTCAATCCAGAGGTCCGCATCCCGGTCACGCGCCGTAAGCCACGTCTCCGTGTAAGCCATGACACAGCAGTTCTTGAAGTCCTTCTGGTAGCGTACATTCCCTTGAATTTCATCTACTTTATTTCTCATGGATTGTACGTTCCCCAAAATCATGGAAGGAAGAGGAATGCTGTTAAACTGATGCCTTCTCAGATTTAATTTTACGCCTCCACGCTTTTCACGTTTCCTCCTCTTGTCTCTCTTTTCATCGCTGTGTCCATGAAAGTCTCTTAAAATAAAGTCCGTCAGTCTTGGCACAGACTCAAACACAGACGCTGCATTATCCGTGTTTAAATGCAGTAACATGTCTCTGGAATATTGTATTCTCCCCGGCATGATCGTAATTGCGCTTACCTCCAAAACAAAGAGCCGGTGTGAAAGAAGCAGCAGTGCAAAAATAAGGAGGAAATCCATATTGATGGAACCAGGGAGCTCTTCGTTATACAGTCCACAAACATTCAAGGACAAAAACTACACAGAGAATTTCGTTTAAACACATTAAAGTGCGTAAAAACAGAGACACAGACGACGGACTTATTTCCTGATCCCAACTCTGAGTTGTCAATGTTTTGGAAATTTGGATAAAAATTATGCCAGATTGTTAGATAAATGAGACGTACCATCCAAAGTGGGATGGACGCCGTCTCATCTAATAAGACCAGATTTTCCCCAAAATGAGCTCCAATTGTCTATGTAGCCCACGTCGTTTGCAGGACACCACACAGACAGCCAGTGGTTGACGGATGGCACGAGGCTAAACATGTCATCACTGGTCAGATTGGGGAGGGGCCCAGAGAACACTACAGAGGCAGACATTGTTTTGGCAAAGTCACACACCGATTCCACGTTAAGTTTTGTGACTTCTGGCTGCCGGAGTCGGACGTCGTTAATGCTGGCGTGGATAACAATTGTGGAGTATTTACAGTTACTTTTAGCCAGCATTTTCAAATTTGACTCAATGTCGCCTGCTCTGGCCCCAGGAATGCATTTGATTATGGCCGCCAGAGTCTCTAGGTTCACGTTTCTGACTACAGAGTCGCCAATGATCAGAGTTTTTTCCTCAGAGGGTGTGTCGCTGAGCTTGGAAAAGTGATTAGAAACATGAACAGGTTGGTGATGTACTGGGGCTTTGTGGCTAGGCTTCCTTCTCACCGTCACCCACCCAGTCTCCTCGCTGCTGAGGAGGACCGGAGGACCGCTAGCAGGCCGCCCTATGCTAGGGAGCTCCGCTGCAGCTAAGGGGCGTCCGTCATTATTAACTTGCGCAGACGGTGTTTCAATGCAGTGGAGCCGGGATTCCAAATCAGACTACCTCACCTCGAGCGCCTCAAAAAGACAACATTTATTACTTTTACCGTTATCACTTAAAGAAGCAGAGGTGTAGCTAAACATTTGACAGAGAGAGCACACCAGAGAAGAAGGGGAAGGAGAGCTAGTAGCCATAGCTAGTGGCTAACCTGAAGCTAACAAAAACACAGATGAAAGGTGAACAGAAGGCTAAAGAGGGTGATTAGATGACACTGAGTGCGCACACAGGTGCAGGAGGCTTGATAAACAGAAGTGAGAGCTAACGGTAGATGGAAAAAAGTGATTAAAATACAATTAAAGGCAAAATCCTCAGGAGAATGAGGAGAGCTAACCACAGACAGCCAGCAACACAGGAAGTGACGATACATTACCACAGGAAGCAGAGTGGGACAGCCAACTCTCTCAGGCAAACTGATGCATTATATATATGATATATATTATATTATATATATATATATATATATATATATATATATATATATATATATATATATATATATATATATACTGTATATATATATATGTATATATATGAGCGTTGCCTGACACTGATGTCAGCTGACCTGTGCTGAGTGTTTATTGGCTTAAGTTAACCTTGTGGAGATGTGACAATGACGAGGCAGAATTCTCTCTCAAGTCAGCTTTATTCACATCACCATCATCTCAAAGCAGAAAGCAGAAAAGATAGCCACACAGGAAACTCTCGTCCTTAAATATCAGGACTCTTACAGTTCACAGGTTACATGTATCACAGACCACGTTGCATTATAATGACAGTAACAATGCATCCTCACTCCATGATATCACTTCCACTGTCTCCCATGCATCCCTTCTTTAATCCTTTAATTATACCCCCCACAGTCTCAAGCCTTGCATACCAAAGCTAAGATTTTTGCAGCTTCCTGTAATCACCAAGGAAGCTCTGCTTTTGTTCTGATCTAAAATGTGAGTCACAAAACAGGTCACGTCTGTGTGTCCACCACACAAAGCCCCCCCAACATTTTAGAACAAACAAGAGAATAACAACATGCATGCCGTGATAGTATCAATACACATCAGTCCACATGCTGTCTAGGCTTCAGTCTCCTGCCGTATCTGCTGTAGCTGGGATTCAACGTCTCTGCGGTGCTGTCACGCTGGGGGTTTGCCGTCTGGGGGTGGAAACCTTTTGTCAGCACCTGTGGGTGTTCTGGGGAAACATTACTCTGTGAAGCCCCCCGCGGTGGTCTACCTCGCCACGGGGCCCTCGCCAACAGCACTTGCTCATCTGCCACCACAAAAGCGGGTTTGAGTCTGTTTATGCCAACTTTCTCTTTCCTACCCCCCAAATCTAGCAAAAACTGCTTGTCCCCTGTTTCTAGCACTCTGAACGGTCCGTCATAAGGCGGTCGCAGTGGGGTTCGATGCGCATCGTGTCTGACAAAAACAAACTCTGCATTCTTCAAGGTTTTAGGCACAAAAACGCGCGGAAAACTGTGGTGCGCAGGGCCGGGCAGTGTGCTTGATTCTATGTTACTCCGCAACAGCTGAGACGGGGAGGCGTCTGGTGCAGGGTTATCTGGGAGAAACTCCCCAGGCAGCCGGAGTGGCTGCGCAAACAAGAGCTCCGCTGGGGAGGCTTCTAAGTCCTCTTTAGGCATAGAACGCAACCCCAATAACACCCACGGTAACTTGTCTACCCAATTTGCATCCGTATGTGACGCTCTGAGAGCCGCTTTCAATGACCTATGAAAACGTTTGCATAACCCGTTAGCCTGCGGATTGTACGCGGTTGTGCGGTGAATTGTGACACCCAGGCTGCGGGCCATTGTCGACCAAAGCTCGGACACAAATTGAGGGCCTCTGTCAGATGTAATGTCCGACGGAACGCCGAAGCGCACCACCCAAGCTGTTAAACACGCGCGCGCCACCTCCTCGGCCGTGGTTGATGCCAGCGGGGCCACTTCAGGCCAGCACGTGGTGTGGTCCACCATTGTCAGAAGGTGTGTGCACCCTTGTGATGGCGGGAGGGGGCCCACGAGGTCCACATGAACGTGATCGAACCTCTTGGCCGGAATGTGAAACGGCTCCAAAGGAGCCCTCGTGTGCCTGTGTACTTCGGCTCGTTGACACGCCGTGCAGGCTGCTGCCCACTCTTTAACTAGTTTGCGGAGGCTCGGCCACACAAATTTCTCTCCTACCATTTTGACCGATGCGCGCACTCCAGGGTGCGCCAAAGAATGAACCGAGTCAAAAACGTGGCGGTGCCACGCGGCCGGTACAACTGGACGCGGCCGTCCAGTGGAGACATCGCAGATTAGGGGGGGCATACCCTCTTGCAGCACCCTGCTCTCCAGCCTTAACCCTGTTGGTCCAGACTGAAGCGCGCGCACATCCGCGTCACCAACCTGCTCCGCGGCCATGGCTGCGTAATCTACTCCTACGCTGAATGGGGCCGCCACGGCGCGAGAGAGGCAATCTGCCACTACATTGAGTTTGCCCGCCACATGCTGAATATCAGTAGTAAACTCTGATATCGCGGCCAGCTGTCTCTGCTGCCGGCCTGACCACGGTTCAGAAACCTTGGCCATCGCGAATGTTAGCGGTTTGTGGTCAACGAACGCAGTGAAAGAGCGTCCTTCTAGCCAGAACTGAAAGTGGCGGATGGCCAAATGGACAGCCAGCAGCTCCCTGTCGAACGCGCTGTATTTACGTTCGCTATCGCGCAAGGTCCTGCTGAAAAATGCGAGCGGCTGCCAAACCCCGGCTACATGTTGCTCCACGACCGCCCCTATGGCCACATCTGACTCGTCAGTGGTGAGCACTATGCGGGCTGTTGGGTCTGGGTGTGCCAACAACGCAGCCTTTGCCAAGGCTGCTTTCACCTCCGAGAACGCTTGGTCCCGCTCCGAGGACCACTCGACCTTATCCGTGGGTTTCTTTTTTTTGAGCGCGGCATACAGCGGCTGCATGAGTTGTGCCGCGCGGGGGAGAAAACGGTTATAAAAATTCACCATTCCCAAAAACTCCTGCAACGCTCTGACCGTCTGCGGCCGGGGAAAATCTGCCACCGCACGCACTTTGTTAGGAAGCGGAACTGCTCCTTCGGGGGAGACGCGGTGTCCTAAAAAATCGATCTGCGCCACCTCGAACTGACACTTCGCTGGGTTGATTATTAACCCGTGATCTCCCAACCTTCGGAAAACTGTGGCCAGGTGTTTTTCGTGTTCGTCTTCGGACGCGCTGGCTACTAAAATATCGTCCAAGTAGATGAACACGAAAGGGAGATCGCGAAGCACCGCGTCCATCATGCGTTGGAACGTCTGAGCCGCCCCTTTAAGTCCGAATGGCATGCGTAAGAACTCGAATAGGCCAAACGGAGTTATTACCGCTGTTTTGGGTATGTCCTCAGCGCGCACTGGGACTTGGTGGTAACCGCGAACCAAGTCTATTTTAGAAAAAATGCGCGCCCCTGCCAAATGAACGGAAAAATCCTGGATATGTGGGATTGGGTAGTGGTTGTGCGCTGTAGCGTTGTTTAACCTGCGGAAATCCCCGCAAGGTCGCCATGATCCGTCAGCTTTCGGGACCATGTGTAGCGGGGAAGCCCACGGGCTGTTTGAACGCCTGATAATGCCCAACCTCTCCAGGTTGGCGAACTCCTCGCGCGCTATGGCCAGCTTAACTGCGTCCAAGCGCCGAGCTTTTGCAAAAACGGGCGGTCCGGTAGTGGTAATAAAATGTTCCACCCCGTGTTTAGCGACTGTTGCCGAAAATGTGGGGACCGTGAGTGCTGGGAACTGAGTGAGCAGTGTGTGGAACTTACCGCTTGCAGCTGTGACGTTGGCTTGTGCTGTTGGCGGGGCCACTCGCGCTGTACAGGGGATAGAATCAAAAGAAAGTGCATTAACCAGGCGCCTGTTAGCGAGGTCAACCAACAAACCATGTGAACACAAAAAATCAGCCCCCAACATACTGAAATTTACTGCTGCTACAACAAAAGTCCACTCAAATGTACGGCCGTGTAGAGACAGAAGCAGAGTCTTCTCACCAAAGGTCTTAATCTCCGAGCCGTTCACTGCTGTCACCCGGGGACCTCCGGAACCAGCTAGTCTGTATGCGTAGGAAGGTGTGATGAAACTCAACTGGGAGCCTGTGTCGACAAGGAACTGCTTCCCCGAGTGTGTGTCTGACAAGTAGAGCAGCTTGTTCTCCTCCCTGAGGGCCACGGCTGCTACCGACCCCCGGTCTTGGCGTTTCCCGAATGCCTGAACTGGCACGGTGGTACACATTTGCGTGCCCTCTCTGCGAAACGGCAATGGTAGAAACAAAGGATGTCCGATCTGCGTTCCCTGGCCCCTGCCGCCGCCGTCGTCGGTGAGTCTGGTACCGCTGCCTCTGGCCCTCTGTCGTCTCCGGTCGTCGCGCCGAGTACCGCTGCAGCGGCCGTGGCTGCGTGCCGCTTGGTGGCGTTGACAATCCACTGCGCCTCTCGGCCCAGCGCGCGGTAGTCCCGTTGGGCCAACAGTGGCGAACTGGCCAGGGTCACTCTCGCTGCCGATGGTAGAGTCCTGAGGAAAAGGTGGGTGAAAATGAAGTGATCGTCATTAGAGTCTTTCAACCTCAACAACTTCTCCATCAGGTTCGTGGGCATGTCATTTTCCAACTCCGTCAGCGCCAAGAGCCTCTCTGCATGCTCCTCTGCCGAGGGGGTGAATTGCTGGATGAGTGCAGCCTTCAACGTGCCGTATTTGTCGCTGTCCGGCGGCTGGTTGATCAGGCTCTCCACATGCTGGGCCGTGTTGTTGTCCAGCTTTGCGACTACGTGGTAGAATCTTGTGGCGTCTACCGATATCCCCCGGAGGTTGAACTGCGCCTCAACCGCGTTGAACCAGGAGCGCGGATTGTTCTGCCAGAAGTCCGGTAGCTGGACTGTGGCGGCATTCGCTTGGCTGGGGGCTCCTGACGAGGCTGGCCCGGGAGAATTCTCCTCTTGCATGATACGTCTCGGGTCACCAGTGTGGAGATGTGAGAATGACGAGGCAGAGTTCTCTCTCAAGTCAGCTTTATTCACATCACCATCATCTCAAAGCAGAAAGCAGAAAAGATAGCCACACAGGAAACTCTCGTCCTTAAATATCAGGACTCTTACAGTTCACAGGTTGCATGTATCACAGACCACGTTGCATTATAATGACAGTAACAATGCATCCTCACTCCATGATATCACTTCCACTGTCTCCCATGCATCCCTTCTTTAATCCTTTAATTATACCCCCCACAGTCTCAAGCCTTGCATACCAAAGCTAAGATTCTTGCAGCTTCCTGTAAACACCAAGGAAGCTCTGCTTTTGTTCTGATCTAAAATGTGAGTCACAAAACAGGTCACGTCTGTGTGTCCACCACAACCTAAACTGGCAACTGCTACACATACGCTAGCTTAAGTTGGCAAAAATTTGTCAATGCTGAATGCAACGCTGGCAAATGTTTGTAAAAGTTCTTAAAATTCTTAAAAGTTGGTGTGCGCTGTATTAAAAAAAAAAAAAAACTGCTCACAAAAGTAATTTCACCAACATTTGGAGTAATTTCTGTGATTTTTCAAAACATCTGTAAAAGTTGGTCCAAATGCTATAGTGTGAACCCAGCTTTAGCAATTTGAATCTTTGTGATGTGTGCATAAATGCTGTACAATACGGGAGATACCATACTGAGTCATGGGCAGCGAAGTTTCTTAGTTAAACATGTCTCAGTTGACATGAAGTTTTGATGAAGTTAATGCAAGAATATCCCCCCAGATCATTCAGTTACTTTCATATTCTGTACATGATAAATTTGTGGTTGGGAAATCCTTGCCAAAATAAGATCACCTTCAAGCAACTTTGTGGAAGAGAAAGCCATTTCCTTAGTGAAGAAACCAAAAATGTACAAAAAATCTTTAACGAAGACAATTTTTTTCAACATCTGACACATGTTGGCACAAATTCAAAATTAACTGTCAGCAAACAATGAATGGCATTTAATTGCTGTTTATTCTTTAATATACTTTAAGTACTATAATTGCAGAAGAAATATTGGCAAATAAACACAGTACTCTATAAATTGAAAAATAAAATCACACCACAAAATCTGAAAACTATAAAAACAGTAAAACAAATCCAGCTGAATATAAAATTTGGGGGGCACAACTCAGAGTTGTGGACTGAACAGCAGATCAGTCTTCAAACTACTTCTTCTTTACTTACATCTATATTCAATGTATTATGAAATGAGAAAAAGAAAATATAGCTTAGATACTTGATTTTTAGACTTTACACATAAAAAAAAAAAATCAAGTATCTAAGCTATATTTTTAGACTTTACACATTAAACACTGCAGCGCGGTGGCGAAGTGGTTAGCACTGCAGCAGCACAGCAACTCACCCTTGGCCGGGGGATCCTGGGTTCAATCCCAGCCTCCGACCAACAGTGATCTGTGTGGAGTTTGCATGTTCTTCCCGTGTCTGGGTGGGTTTACTCCGGGATTTCTCCAGTTTCCTCCCACATGTCAAAAACATGCAGGTTAGGTTAATTGGCATCAAACTGGGGATTCTAAATTGTCCTTAGGTATGACTGTGAGAGTGAATGGTTGTCTGTCTCTCTGTATTGGCCCTGCGATGGACTGGCGATCTGTCCAGGGTGTACCCTACCTCTCGCCCTAAGATGCTGGGATAGGCTCCAGCCCCCCCACGACCCGAAAAGGATTGAGTGGAAGACGACGGATGGATGGATGGACATTAAACACTGTTTCAGTAGAAATGTCTAGAAAAGATTCTGGGCCTTATTATTTCAATCTAATGTGCAAGTTTGTGCTGCACTTTCTGCCCCCACCCTGGTTTTGATAATTTCTGGCAGTGAATTGTCCATTTCCACGCTTTGTGCCCGCGGCTGGATGCAAAGCAGGTATGTTGCTAGTTCCTAAGGCTTCTGAAAGGCTTATGTGGAAAAGTGGTGGTCAAGTAAATTAGGTTCTCATGCATTTTCACTTCACACATGATCTTGTCTTTCTCCTCAATGGAAAAATGATCTTCCCTCCCAGGTAAACACGCCATTATAATAGCAATCTGCTATAAATCATGTACACCTTTTAAAGGTGAGGTGATGAGCCTTTCTGGTAGATTTATTTAATGTTATGCCCAAACACACCTCTTAATAATTTTACTGATTTCAACAGTTTCTTGAGAAAAATACCTGAGTAATTTTCCTGTCACTGTCAGCCCCATGACAGGAAGGATTAATTAAGTTAAGCATTAATTCACCAATTTACACAGTAGTGAAACTTAACACTACTGTTAGTGTCACCCTAAGCAAAAAATTTTAATTTCACACATAATTCCCACAAGATATGACATTGCAATTCTTTGTTTTAATTTAACCTTTGGCTAGTCTCATTTTTTTTTTACAGTGCTGTGAAAAAGTATTTCTCCTTCCTGATTTCTTACATTTTTGCATACAATTTGTCACACTTAAATGTTTCAGATCATCAAACAAATTTTAATATTAGACAGAAATAACCCAAGTAAATGCAAAATGCAGTTTTTAAATCATGATTTCATTTATTTAGGGAAAAAAGCTATCCAGACCTACCTGGCGCTACGTGAAAAAGTAATTGCCCCCTAAACCTAATAACTGGTTGTGCCAGTCTTGGCAACAACAATTGCAATCAAGCATTTGCAATAACACGCAGTGAGTCTTTTACATCACTGTTGAGGAATTTTGGCCCACTCTTCTTTGCAGAATTGTTTTAATTCAGCCACATTTGGAGGACTTGAGGTCATGAACTGATCGCTGGACATTCTCCTTCAGTATTTTCTGGTAGAGAGCAGAATTCATGGTTCCATCATTACGGCAAGTCATCCAGGTCCTGAAGCAGCAAGGCAGCCCCAGACCATGACACTTCCACCACCATGCTTGACTGTTGGTATGATGTTCTTTTTATGAAATGCTGTTAGTTTTACACAAGATGTAACAGGACAAACACCTTCCAAAAAGTTCAACTTTTGTCTCGTCATTCCACATAATGTCTTAAATTAGCATTTGTTTGATGATCTGAAACAGATGAGATTTAAGTGTGACACATTTGCAAAAATAAAAGAAATCAGGAAGGGGACAAATACTTTTCTCACAGCATGTGTGGCATTTACTTTTAATGTGCTGAGAACAGGTGATTCCACTCAAATATATGCACCCTTTACAAATTAAAGCCAGCTATGTACATATAATAATAATAATAATAACATAATGTGGGCAGGAAGGGATCAGACAGTGAATTTTAAAAAGAAAAGCAAACACTAGTAGCCTAATGCAACATTAGGTTTCTAACCCCAGAAAAACCCTTCCTCCCTCTTCTGAATCATAACGGTGAAACAAAGAGTGAGAGAGGAAAAAATGAAAAAACTCCAGATCTGTGAGAAACTGAAACCAAGAACATGAACATATACATATATATACTGCATGGCAGCTTCAGAAGAGCATGAAGGTGTCTTTGCTTGCAGTGGCTCCACTATTCCTCCAAGGTAAGAGGATTTAAACATGCTGGTAAAACACTGATATTTTAAACTTTGGGGCAGGTATTGCATATTCATATGTACTGTATCCTTGTGTAGTTAAACTCTATCCAGTTACAGCAACTTTTCCTGATGACTGATTTATGCGAGCTCCTCTCTGATTTTTATTTAATTTTCTGCAACTGGTTGATTAGAATGCCTGAAGAGATTGGCAGCCTTTTACTTGTGGCTGTATATAATTTTTTCTTACACACACTCTCACACACACAAACTCCTAAACACCCACCTTTTGATGAACCTAGACAAAACACTTCAACTTAGAGATGAGATTAGAGTGCCATGACTCAGGACCTTATACTAATATTTTGTATACATGGACAAGAAATAACAAAAAAGAAAGAAAAAGGCTTCCTTTCATGGTGAAACCATGTGTATTATTAGGAGAAGCTTCTTTTTTTATTCAAACCACCTACAGTGTCACTGGATTACATAAGAATTAAAGCAAAAGTACAGTACTTCCATGAGACTGTGGCATGGGATTAATTTGTTTAATTATTATGTGAAGTGTTAAGCATTCACATTATTGTTCAGTTGGCCATTTTTATTCTTCTATACCTTTCTTTGTCACTGTCTCCTTTTGCATGCTTTATGCTAGAGATGCCATTCTAGTATTATTCTGTTAAGGTTTGTAAGGATATTTATAATTTATAATAATTTTAAAACAATATTTACACTTTTTCAATTAAAAAATGTAATAGAAGTTTTTGGTGAATCTTCCCCATCTTTACTCTACATCAGCTTGTACGGCTAAGAATTTATACAAAATTTATGCAAAATTTAAGAGATAACAACTTAATATTATATTTCAGCTTTTTTGGTAACACTGTGCCGCTTTAAGTCATTTTAACTTTTAAACTGTTTTTAAGGTTTATGCTTTCATTTAATATTTTATGCTTCTTTAATGTTAAGCTAGTTTGCTTTTATGCCAATACTTTCTATCTTTAAGCCATTTTAACCTTCAAGTTAGCATTTCTTAGGCTTTAACTTTTTGCCTTTTCTAAGCTAATTTTCTTTAAGGTATTTTGCTTTTATGCCAACATTTTTTTTTTGAACTTTCTAATTTGTAAACCAATTTTCTTTAACCTTAAGCTATTTTTCTTTTTATACTGACATTTCTCAACTTTCAGCAATTTTAGTATTTAAGCTAGCATTTTTTAGGCTTTAATCTCTTGACATTTTTGAGCTAATTTTCAAGCTATTTTTGCTTTTGTGCTAACATTGGGTAAGGTTAGGCCATTTTAACTTTTAAGTTAACATTTTAAACTTATATTCTTAAAACTTTATTTCCAAATATGCTTTTATGCATATTTTAGTTTTGTTGGGGTTTTTTTAAGCTTGCAGTACTCGTGCTGCAGTTTCTTTGGGAAATACAAATTTTCCAGTTTTTAATGGCTTTTCTGCTACTGAGTATTGAAATAAGTAGTTCTGTATTTTATGCAGCAACAACGATTATGTAGATAAAAAAATAACTGGTATATAGAGTATAACAGGTCCTGCCTCTATTTCAGATGAGTGTTTGGTGTCTGGCGCTTTTCCTCCTTTGTTGTACCATGAACTGTATGGGCTTGTCTGCTCCATCTGCACTATACCAGAGGAACAAGTATAACAACTCTTTTCGTCTAACAAGATCCACCAGAAGTCAGGTGCAGCAGCTGCTGAGGGAATATGTGAGTATGAAATCTGCTCCTCTGGAAGCTGTTGATGGATGGGGTTCTCATAGAGTTTTTGTACATATGATAGTTATTCCTGACTGCAGCTGGAGTCATTGTTTTGTTCATCTCCGCAGAAGGAGCACCAGCTGGGGAATAAGCATTTTGAGGACAGAAGCCAGCTCTTGAAGGAACTGCCCTTGCTTTCTATAGATTTCAACAAGTGGCTGCAGCTAACAGTAAGTGTCTTTTTTGGGAGTTTTGAAATGCTTCCACAGGAAATCACTATCTGTTTTTGTTTTGTCAGTTAGTCTGGGAAATACTTTCAATGTTTTGATTCTTTTTTCCATTCTGAAAAAACAAAAACAAAAAAACGGATGACCTCGTCAAATTGCCTGCTCTTGCAGAATAAAAGAAAAACATAGTGAGAATTCCCCTTTTTAGAGCATCAGGTCTGGGTAGGAATGTTGCGCAACATTTTCATTATGCAATAATTGACAGCTTTGTGGTGTCATTCAGGACAGCGAGCGGCTGCACGCTGCTTTCTTGGACATGCAAGCTTACTGGAGCATGCTTGAGTGGAAGAGAAACCAGCTCGAGAGGGAAGAGAAAGGGTACCCGGTGGCAGCCTCAGTAGTTCAGAGCATTAAGCATATCCAGCTGGACTTAAGAGACCTGATGAGTCAAGTCAGAAGTCAGGTATCCACCAAATCCACCCACGCTTGAGCTCACAAGACTCAATGTCAGTAAGAAGGAAGTTTCACTGCAGCAGGGTTGATCTTACATAAATCTCTTGTGCTTTCGCCTGCAGATGAGGTACATGAAGATTGCAATTAAGCTGACATCCCCTACAGTACGACCACAGCTGATCCCAGAAAGTAGCAACAAGACAGTCTGGGACAGCCGGGTGGAGGGCTACATCATCCTGAGGGATCTGGACCGTTACCTCACTAAACTGGCCCGAGACTTTCTCCTTCTGGCTTCAAAAACACAGTCGTGACGCAGTACTGACCTGAAGTGAAAGGCTCACATACAAAAAGGGGAGAAAAAGTTAAACTGACTGAAAATCTGAATTATTTTTGTGAATTATTAGAATTTGCTTTTTATTGTAGTGGTTTTATGATTCTCTTTAGTGAGTTTGTTTTTCTAACATGGCTCATTCCTGAATATTGAAGGGCTTTATTGGGCATTTCCCACAGTTTCTGTTTAACCTCTAACTGTAAGTTGCAAATAAGCTCAGAGACCAGAGTGAACACTTCCCAATACCCTGTTTTTCCTCCATGCCCTCCATTCACAGGACTTTCCACACATGTATTTGCTATTTATTGACATATTTATTGTTTGTATTGCTATTTATTTCAAAGTGGTTTATATTAATGAGTCTTTTGCAGTATGAAGATACAGTATTTTTATAGACAGTATTTTATACTTGATAAATATTGCTGAGCTGCAATAAAGAGCTGAAGCATTCAACACGGGCGGCTTTGTGCCTTCATTTTCTGATTGACACTCACTGCCGCATTGTTGCTGCATTTAAAATGTAAAGTCCACCAGCCAATATGGAACATTATTCATGCTGAGTATGTTTTGGTAAGCTGTGGTGTCGTTTGAGTGGCAATTCTCTGGTCAGCAGAAAGGATTTGTGATTGTGTGGCAGATGTTTTCTTTTTGTTCTTTTCTCTTCCCTCATGTGGCGTTGATCCGGGGAGCAGTCTGAAGAAAAAAAAAAAAAAAACACTGAAAAACAATCAGCTGACTGAAAAGCCTTAAGTACTAAACATCCCCTCCCTGCAGGCTCCCCACATGATATCAGTACAGCTGCTGACTCACCACAAGCAGATGTCCTCTCTTGCCTTTGGCCACCTTCAGCTCTGAGCCCCTGACAAAGTCGATTATTCCTTCTTTGCCTCGAGACACAGCAAAGCGAATGCTGTGAGATAAACAGACAGAGGTGAGCAGAGTAGCCAGAAATTGTACTCAAGTAAAAGTAGCACAGCCTTAAAGGTTCTGTTCACTAAAACATGGTGCGTTTGTGGTCTTTAACCTTCTAAAATACTTTCTTGGGTTATATTACTGTAAAAACATTAAAATCTGCCTTCACTTAGAAATATTTATCCTCTTCTGGCCGCTCCCTTTAGGGGTCACCACAGCAGATCATCTGCCTCCATCTCACCCTGTCCCTTGCATCTTCCTCTGTAACACCAGCAATCCCCATGTCCTTCATCACTACATCCATGAATCTTGTCTGTGGTCTTTCCTTGTTCCTGCCTGGCAGCTCCATCTTCAACATCCTTTGTCCAATATCTCCACTATCCCTCCTCTGCACATGTCCAAACCATGTCAGCCTTGCCTCTCTTACTTTATCTCCAAACCGCTCAACCTGAGTTGTCCCTCTGATATATTTATTTCTAATCCTGTCCCTCCTAGTTATTCCTAATGAGAATCTTAGCATCTTCAGCTCTGCCACCTCCAGCTCCACTTCCTGTCTTTTTGCCAATGCCACCATTTCCAATCCATACATCATAACAGGTCTCATTACTGTCTTGTAAATCTTCCCTTTCACTCTAGCTGCTGTCCTTCAATCGTACATCACCACTGACACTCGTCTCCACCAACTCCACCCTGCCTGCACTCTTTTTTACCTCACTTGTGCATTTTCCATTACATTGGATGGTTAACCCCAGGTATTTAAACTCATCTACCTTCACTACCCTCCACTCTTTGCATCTTCACCGTTACACCTGACTCCCTCTCATTCACACTCATGTATTCTGTCTTCTACTGACTTTCATTCCTCTTCTCTCCAGTGCATACCGTCACCTCACCAGGTTCTCTTCCACCTGCTCCCTACTCTCACTCCAGAACACAATGTCATCTGCAAACAACATGGTCCATGGAAACTCCTCCTGACCTCATCTGTCAATCTGTGCATCACTACAGCTTTTAGAAAAAGTTGTTGCCAAGCAGCTCACTGACTTTCTGATTGAACATAATATTTTCGACAAATTTCAGTCAGGCTTTCGTCAGAAACACTCGACAGAGACCGCTCTTCTCAGCGTGTCAAATGATATTTTAGTGTCATCAGACTCTGGCAAATGCTCCGTTTTAGTGTTATTAGATCTTACTGCAGCATTTGATACTATTGATCATTTTATTTTGTTACAAAGGCTTAGAGATTGGGTAGGTATTTCTGGAAAAGCTCTGGATTGGTTTTTCTCCTACCTTTCTGGTAGGAGCTTTTCCATGGCTGTTGGCTCTTATTCATCTGACTCTGCTCCTTTAACCTGTGGGGTGCCTCAGGGTTCTATTCTGGGTCCACTTTTATTTGCCCTATATATGCTGCCACTTGGTTCTATTATCAGCAAATTTAAAGGTGTGTCTCATCACTGCTACGCTGATGATTTACAGCTACTTTTCTCTTTTAAGCCTGACCATGTTGACAATTTAAAAATTATTCATGATTGTCTGTCTGCAATCAAGGACTGGATGTCTAGTAACTTTTTGCAACTTA
Source organism: Pholidichthys leucotaenia (assembly GCA_020510985.1). NCBI lineage: Eukaryota > Metazoa > Chordata > Actinopteri > Cichliformes > Pholidichthyidae > Pholidichthys > Pholidichthys leucotaenia. The sequence continues at coordinate 226,488,313 of CM035839.1, read as the reverse complement.
ATGCTGATAAAACTGAAGTCCTTATTGTAGCACCTGTTGATCTAATTCCTAAGTTGGTTAATAGCATTGGTTTATTAAGCTCTAACGTGCAGTCTAATCTAAAAAATCTTGGTGTCATTTTCGATCAGTCGATGAGTTTTGATCAGCATGTCAAATCTCTGACCCGGAGTTGTTTTTTCCACCTTAGGAATATATCCAAAATTAGGTCATTGGTTTCCTACACTCAGTTAGAAATCATTATTCATGCCTTTGTTTCTTCACGTTTGGACTACTGTAATGCTCTTTTTACATGTCTTAGCAAATCCTCTTTACACCGCCTACAGTTAGTCCAGAACGCTGCTGCAAGATTACTAACTAGGTCCAGTAGATTCTGTCATATCACTCCTGTTTTGGCCTCCTTGCATTGGCTTCCTGTAAATTATAGAATTGATTTTAAAGTTCTTGTTCTTACTTACAAAGCCATTCATGAAGAGGCACCTTTTTATATTAGTGACCTGCTCTCTCTACACCAGCCCAGCAGGTCTCTCAGGTCTTCTCATCAGAATCTATTGGTAGTTCCTAGTACTAGGCTCAAAACCAAAGGCGATAGAGCCTTTGCTGCTGTTGCTCCCAGACTGTGGAACTCCTTGCCTTTTGAACTTAGATCTGCACCTTCCATTGGTGTTTTTAAGAAGCAACTAAAGACCCACCTTTTTAGCCTGGCTTTTTAACTATGTGCCGATTGTGTTTTTATGTGCTTTTATTGTCTACTTTGTTTTACTGTTTTATGTGCCTGTGTTTTTTCTTTTGTTTTTTACCATGTTAAGCACTTTGTGACTCTGTCTGTGAAAGATGCTCTATAAATAAACTTATTATTATTATTATTATTACAGCAAAGAAGAAGGGGCTCAGAGCTGATTCCCAATGCAATCCCACTCCCATCTAGAATAAATCTGTCACTCCTACAGCATGCCTCACCAACGTCTCACTGTCCTCATGCATGTCCGGCACCACCTTAATATATTTCTTTGCCACTTTCTTTGCCTTCGACCGTCACCTGATCCGCATTGCACTGGACCCCCATGGTCCCTCCTGCAAGTGGTGAGCCCACTGGAGGGTGGACCCATGTAACCCCTTCAGGCTGAGCCTGGCCAGGTCTCATGGGCAGAAACCCGGCCACCAGACGCTAGCCATTGAGCCACTCCCCCAGGCCTGACTCCAGGGCGGGACCCCGGTAACCCCATACCGGGCGGGGTACACTGAATCCTTGATTTAGTTACAACCACCTCTGCAAATATAATAAGCACAGGAAGGTAGATGGAAACTGTACTCAAGTAAAAGCAGCACTGCTATATTGTATTAGGTACTCAAGTATAAGTAAGATTTGTGGGAAAAATGATTACTTGAATTTGTCATATCTGGACATGGTTTCTAACCTTGTCCACGTTTTTGGATTTAGTCTTGGCTATTTAGCTATGTTCTGTTTCCATTTCTTGTCTGGTTTTGGTCCTGTTTGCCCGTCGCTTATGTTGGAAGTTTCCTATAGCCTCCTGCACATATGTCAGCCTTAATTAGTCCCAGCTGTTTGTTACTTCCCCTCATCAGTGTCTGTGTATATATATTCCTCTCAGTCTGTAGTTCCTTGTCACGTCGTAAACATGTGTTACGTGCCATCAACCTCATCCTGTTCAAGCCTATTCTGTTATCTTCATCTGTGTGTTTAGTTTTGGGTTTTCTAGCCTCAAGCTGTGCTTTGAATTTGTTAAATGTACTGAACTTCATCTCCGGTTTGGGTCCGTCTTTGCTGCCTCCCTGGCAGTGGTACATGCCAGTACAACGCAAGCAGAAAAGGACTCAGTGAGATGAAGTTTTTCAGTATGTGAATGGGATGGGAGCTTTGTCCCGCGGCCATTCAAATAGATCATCTGCTGGATATGGTTCGCATTGCTCCTACCCCAAAACACTCGCTGGGTTACCTGGAGGATGCTGTAGCCGTTATTCGCCGTCATCCGCAGCTGGAGGAGTTTCCCGAGGGAACGGAGCTAATTTCCTCCGTCGCCGAGCTGCAGCTCTCACTCCGCGGGCTGGGGAGGAGCTTACCAAGAAAGCCAGAGTCTGTGCCGACGAAACAGCGTCCCCCGACTCCAACACCATCCCCTTCTGCTGGCCCTCCAGCTCCAATGCCAGCTTCACCAGCTCCGTGGCTACGTCACGGGCTGGAAAGGTATTTGTTGGAAGCGCCAAAACCTGTGCCGATGGAGAAGTGTCCCCCGGTTCTGGCGTCTCTCTCTCCACGCTGTGCACCAGCACCCACAATTCCTCACCACTCCCCAATCTCTGCTTCACCTCCGCAGAGTGCACCAGCTCCAGTGCTGACGCCACGCTGGTTTTCGGCACCGGCTGCCCCCCCCAAGGGATTTTGGCTGCAACCCAGAGGGTCTCCCCTGGATCACCAGCAGCAGCTCCAGCAGCGGCAGAGGATGGAGGAAAGCAAGTACCTTCATTTGTTTTAACACCTATTAAGGAAGTGTACTGCCTTGCTCTGGGGAAGGGGCCCCAGTCACAGCTGTCTGCTGTTTCTGGGTCCTCGTCACCTGTTTCTGCTACTGCCTCTATTGAAAAACCACCTCTCACTGCTGCTCTCCCTCTTCATTCCAAGGTGATCTCCACCTCCATGGCCTCCACATCCATGAGGATGAGCTTTCCAGCAGCCACTGCTCTTCTTCAGCCCTCCTCTGCAGCTGCTGCTTTCCAGACGTTCACGCCATCAACACCTGCTGCTGTTTTCAGGAACTCCTCATCTGCTGTTCCGTCAGCTCCTCAGCTCTGGAGCTCCTCTACTGCTGCCACGTCAGTTTCCTCGCCTGCTGCTGAGCTTCAGACCGCCTCATCCACTGCTCCTACAGTGTCTCTCATGGTCATCACATCACCAGCAGCTTCGCCAGAGACTGTCATTCCAGCAGCAGTGGACCAGGAGTTAAGGCAAGTGCTTTTTTCTTTTATTTTTAACATCCATTTTAGAAAAGACTTGCCTAACTCCTGGTGGGGGAACCCAAGTGCAGTTCACATCTGCCTCTGGGTCCTCTCCCCCGGTCTCTGCTGTGGACAATTTTTGTGTGAACCCAACACCAACATGTGTTTTTCCCTCCTCGCCTGAGGTAGCTGCATTGGGGATGGAGTTCCGGGCTCCCGGGCATACTGCTCGCCAGCCTTCATCGTCATCGTCTGGGTTTGACGTTTGTCCACTTTCATCGTCCGAGCAGCACGCTCCACCCTGGTTGTCCGAGCCGTCGGCTCCACCCTTGTCATCCAAGCGGTTGGCTCCACCCTGGTCATCCATCTGGTGGTTCATGGAATTTGGGAGGCCGCCTGACACATTATGCACCTCCATCTGGTGTTCTACGGACTTTGGGAGGCCACCAGACCCGCCGTGTTTTTTGGTTTGGGGGGGCCATGGACTCTGGGCAGCCTCCTGATCCACTCTGCTCTTTGGTTTGGGGGGTGGGGGGGGTCGTTGTTCTCTGGTTGGACCTTCCACTCACCCTGTTTTCTTGTCTGGGGTTCCTTGGACTTTGGTCTTCCCCCTGACACACCATTCTTCCCCGGGTGGTGGTCCCTGGACTCCAGCCGACCACCCGATGAACTGTTTTTGTTTTCATATTGACTCTTTCCCTCCAGTCCTTTGTCCCCCTCTACTCTCTTTTTGGGGCAGCTGAAATCCGCCCTGGGAAAGGGAGGGGCTCTAGCATATCTGCACATGGTCTCCATCCTACTTCATTCTTTTGGTTTAGTTTTGGATTTAGTCTTGGCTATTTAGCTATGTTCTGTTTCCATTTCTTGTCTGGTTTTGGTCCTGTTTGCCCGTCTCTTATGTTGGAAGTTTCCTATAGCCTCCTGCACATATGTCAGCCTTAATTAGTCCCAGCTGTTTTTTCCCCCTCATCAGTGTCTGTGTATATATATACACACACATCTATCTATCGCCCTCTCAGTCTGTAGTTCCTTGTTGCATCGTAAACATGTGTTACAGACGTGGACAAAATTGAGTGGTACCCCTCTGTTAATGAAAGAAAAACCCACAATGGTCACAGAAATAACTTGACAAAAGTGGTAATAAATAAAAATTCTAAGAAAATTAACCAGTGAAAATCAGACAATGCTTTTGAATTGTGGTTCAACAGAATTATTTTAAAAAACAAACTCATGAAACAGGCCTGGACAAAAATGATGGTACCCTTAACTTAATATTTTGTTGCACAACCTTTAGAGCCAATCACTGCAATCAAACAATTTCTGTAACTGTCAATGAGACTTCTGCACCTCTCAGCAGGTATTTTGGCCCACTCCTCATGAGCAAACTGCTCCAGTTGTCTCAGGTTTGAAGGGTGCCTTCTCCAGACGGCATGTTTCAGCTCCTTCCACAGATGTTCAATAGGATTTAGATCAGGGCTCATAGAAGGCCACTTTAGAATAGTCCAATGTTTCGCTCTTCGCCATTCTTGGGTGTTTTTAGCTGTGTGTTTTGGGTCATTATTCTGTTGCAAGACCCATGACCTGCAACTGAGCCCAAGCTGTCTGACACTGGGCAGCACATTTCTCTCTAGAATCAGAATCAGAATCAGAATCAGAATCAGAATCAGCTTTATTGGCCAAGTATGCACAACACATACAAGGAATTTGACTTTGGCTAAAAACTTGCTCTCGTTGTTCAGGTGGAGGATTAAAATAAGGATTCAATGACAACAGAGTATGTACAGTAAATTACAGTCTGTCCACATTTCTATAAAAGGATGCAAATATATACAGGAATATATGCAGTTATTTACTCAGACTAACCACACTTTGCAGAAATATATGAAAAAATATACAATCACACAGTATTTCAATGTGGACTCAGATTCAGTGATATAATGTGAATGAAGTAAAAAGCAGTGTGAGAGTTATGTGCAATGTAATAATGGATGAAAAGTCATGAGTACAGCAAACAGGTAGGACTAGGTGAATGTTAGGAGTTCATCAGAGTGATGGCTTGAGGAAAGAAACTGTTCCTGTGACGGGTGGTTTTGACCTTCAGTGATCTGTAACGACGACCAGAAGATAGAAGTTCAAACAGTTTGTGGCCGGGGTGTGATGGGTCAGCACAGATGTTTCCCGCCCGTTTCCTGGTTATGGACCGATATAAGTTCTCAATGGAGGGTAGGTCGGTACCAATGATCCTCTCCGCAGACTTAATGATCCCCTGCAGTCTGGTCTTGTCCTGTTTAGTGGCAGATCCAAACCAGACAGTGATGGAAAAGCAGAGGACAGATTGGATGATGGCGGTGTAGAAGACAACCAGCAGCTCCTGAGGCAAATCAAACTTCTTGAGCTGACGCAGAAAAAACAACCTCTGCTGGGCCTTTTTCCGGACAGTGTCTATATGGGAGGACCACTTCAGGTTCCGGGAGATTGTGGTACCCAGAAACTTGAAGGAGTCCACAGTGGACACTGTGCTGTTGAGGATGGTGAGTGGGGGGAATGAAGGGGGGTGTCGCCTGAAATCCACAGTCATCTCCACCGTTTTGGCTGGGTTAAGTTCAAGATGGTTCTGGCTGCACCAGAGGATCAGCTGCTCCACCTCCCGCCTGTATGCAGACTCATCATCATCCCGGATCAAACCGATGACTGTGGTGTCGTCCGCAAACTTCAGGAGCTTCACCGAAGGGTCCTCTGAGGTGCAGTCATTGGAGTAGAGGGAGAAGAGCAGTGGGGAAAGGACACATCCTTGGGGGGCGCCAGTACTAATTTTTCGGGAGCTGGATGTAAATCTCCCTAGCTTCACCTGTTGCCACCTGTCAGTCAGAAAGCTGGAGATCCACTGGCAGGTGGAGGGGGGCACCTTGAGCTGGAGGAGTTTCTGATGAAGAATGCCTGGGATGATGGTGTTGAACGCTGAGCTGAAGTCGACAAACAGGATCCTGGCGTACGTCCCTGGGGAGTCGAGGTGTTGCAGGATGTAATGTAGTCCCATATTCACTGCATCATCCACTGACCTGTTTGACCGGTAGGCAAACTGCAGTGGGTCCATCAGGGGGCCTGTGATGACCTTCAGGTGGTTCAGCACCAATCTCTCCAAGGATTTCATGACCACAGAGGTCAGGGCAACAGGTCTGTAGTCGTTTAATCCTGTAACAGAGGGTTTCTTGGGAACTGGAATGATGATGGAGCGTTTGAAGCAGGAAGGCACTTCACGCAGCTCCAGTGATCTGTTAAAGATCCGGGTGAAGATGGGGGCCAACTCGTTGGAGCAGACTCTCAGGCAGGACGGAGACACACCATCAGGTCCTGCAGCCTTCTTGATCTTTTGTCTCTGAAAGACCCGGCGCACCTCCTCTTCACAGATCATTAGTGCTGGTGGGAGGTCAGAGTGGAGGAGGGATGGAGTTCCTGGGGCTGCAGATAATCCTTTTGTGTGGGTGGGAGGTGAGAACTGTAGGTTCTTTTCAAACCTGCAGTAAAAGCTGTTTAGGTCATTAGCCAGCTGGAGGTTTTCCGCAGGGTGGGGGGATGGTCTCCTGTAGTTGGTGATATTCCGTAGGCCTCTCCAGACAGAAGCAGAGCTGTTAGCTGAGAAGTTTTTTTGTAACTTCACACTGTAGCTCCTCTTAGCAAGCCTGATCTCCTTCGTCAGCATGTTTCTGGCCCGCTTGTACAGAGTCCAGTCACCAGTCCTGTAGGCCTCCTCCTTGGTCTGACGTAGCTGCTTCAGTTTAGGAATGAACCAGGATTTATTGTTGTTGTATATGCAGAAGGTCTTGGTCTGCACACACATGTCCTCGCAGAAACAGATGTATGACGTCACAGTGTCAGTGAGTTCATTTAGGTTAATGGCTGCAGCTTCAAAAACACTCCAATCTGTACAGTCAAAGCAGGCTTGTAACTTCAGCTTTGATTCCTCAGTCCATTTCTTCACAGTCCTTACAACAGACTTGGAAGTTTTTAGTTTCTGTCTGTATGTTGGAATAAGATGGAGCAGACAGTGGTCAGAAAAACCCAGAGCTGCACGGGGGACGGCATGATAGGCATTCCTTAAAACTGTGTAACAGTGGTCAAGTGTATTTGTGTCCCTGGTGGGACATTTAATATGCTGTCTGTATTTAGGAAGCTCATTTGTGAGATTAGCTCTATTGAAATCACCCAGAATGATAAGCAGAGAGTCTGGATGTTTTTCCTCCACCTCTGCTATCTGGTCAGCGAGGTGCTGCAGTGCCTCCATTGTACAAGCAGCAGGCGGGATATAAATTCCGACCAGAATAAAGGAGGAGAACTCTCGCGGTGAATAAAAGGGTTTACAGTTTATGAACAGTGACTCTAGGTTAGGACTACAAAACTTCTTCAACACTGTGACATCAGTACACCAACCTTCGTTTATGTAGAAACGAACACCTTGATAGTCTTGAGATTTCATTGTACCCTGCACAGATTCAAGACACCCTGTGCCAGATGCAGCAAAGCAGCCCCAGAACATAACAGAACCTCCTCCATGTTTCACAGTAGGGACAGTGTTCTTTTCTTGGTATGCTTCATTTTTGAGTCTGTGAACATAGAGCTGATGTGCCTTGCCAAAAAGTTCCAGTTTTGTCTCATCTGTCCATAGGACATTCTCCCAGAAGCTTTGTGGCTTGTCAACATGCAGTTTGGCAAATTGCAGTCTGGCTTTTTTATGATTTGTTTTCAACAGTGGTGTCCTCCTTGGTTGTCTCCCATGAAGTCCACTTTGGTTCAAACAATGACGGATGGTGCGATCTGACACTGATGTACCTTGACCTTGGAGTTCACCATGAATGTGTTTAGAGGTTGTTCTGGGCTCTTTTGTTACCATTCGTATTATCTGTCTCCTCCTGCGGCCACGTCCAGGAAGGTTGGCTACAGTCCCGTGGATCTTAAATTTCTGAATAATATGTGCAACTGTAGTCACAGGAACATCAAGCTGCTTGGAGATGATCTTATAGCCTTTACCTTTAACATGCTTGTCTATAATTTTCCTTCTACTCTCCTGAGACAACTCTCTCCTTTGCTTCCTCTGGTTCATGTTTAGTGTGGTACACACCATGTCACCAAACAGCACAGTGACTACTTGTCACCCTTTAAATAGGCCAACTGAATGATTACAAGTTTGTAGACACCTGTGATGTTAATTAAAGGACACATCTTGGTTGAACATGTCCCTATGGTCACATTATTTTCAATCTTTTCTAGGGGTACCATCATTTTTGTCCAGGCCTGTTTCGTGAGTTTGTTTTTTAAAATAATTCTGTTGAACCACAATTCAAAAGCACTGTCTGATTTTCATTGGTTAATTTTCATAGAATTTTTATTTACTACCACTTTTGTCAGATTCAGGTTATTTCTGTGACCATTGTGGGTTTTTCTTTCATTAATAGAGGGGTACCAACAATTTTGTCCATGGCTGTATGTATCATCAACCACATCCTGTTCAAGCCTAGTTTGTTATCTTCATCTGTGTGTTTAGTTTTGGGTTTTCCAGCCTCAAGCTGCGTTCTGACTTTATTGAATGTACTGAACTTCATCTCTGCTTTGGGTCCATCATTGCTGCCTCCCTGGCAGTAGTGCATGGCAGAATTAGTCTGAGGAAAATGCAAATTAGCCATATGTAGCCTTTAATATAATCCAAATAATGTAAAGAAATAGGAGAAAGTGAAAATTTTAATATTTACTCCACCACACAGATTTCAAAGCTATAAAAATGACAAACACAAAAATAACCAAAGATGCAATGATTTCTTGTAAGCACACACCTTTACAGTATGAACAACCACATTACTATCATTTCCTGTCTGAGCAAATTCCATGAACCATAACCATAAGGGCTTAATTCTGCTGACCAAAGCGACATTTCAGAGTTATTTTTGGTTTTCAGAGGAATCGTGATGAAATTTCTTTCCAAGAACTTTTTATTGGTTTTATGTCACAGCTCTGCTGATATTTTAAACACATTTTTTTTTAAGTTTTAAGTTGAATGTTTCATGTAAGATTTTCACCATAAAATAATGTTTGCACAGTCATTTTGATGGTTTATCAACTGCCGACAAAGTGAATGTCACTTTCACTATAGCCCAAGTGGATCTGCATTGCCTGCAACAGCACTATGTAGCTTCCCTGTTCCTGACAGAATCATGACAACTGAAACTACACCACATGTCGTGGTTGGCTATTCAGACTCAGACACTGTGCCAGTTCGGACTTTGCAGTGTTTCTACCAGGAACAGGAAAGCTGTGCCATGCTGATGTAGGCCCACTCTGGCTATGGTGGAAGTGACATTCACTTGGTCAAAGGATGATGTTCTGTCAAAATGATTTTGGAGACATTATATTAAGGTGAAAATCTTACAGAACGTTGCTTTAGTACAAGCTTACAATCCAGACTTATGTATAGCTTGACTAGGTTGTGGTCTGCTATTTAGAGGTGGGTAGAGTGTTCAGAAATTGTTCTCAAGTAAAAGTCGTCTTACCTCATAATAATAATAATAATAATGACCCAAGAATAGGTGAGACTCTTCACGAATAAAGTTACTTGGGTAAAAGTAACATTATTGGGTGAAAGCAAACATTAATACATAGAACATTTTTATTTTACAAACTTATCAAAATAATTACAAAAAAAAATTCTTATCAAAAAAAATAATACACCAATAAAAATATAGCCACAAGTGGCGATCACCAGGCTCCACAGCAGCTGTGGCCTTCAGGATTTTGTACTGTTTACCAGTATCATTTAAAACCTAAGGTGTGCTACATATTAGATTTTAAAATGCATGGGAGAGGCATGTTGTTCATATGAATAAGACTTCCCTGGAAGATTCATCCCTGGCTCCGCCAGTATGCTGGATGAATGCCTTGACCCACTCCAAAACAGGACTGCTTCAGTTTATGGTCTTACTTTTTCAAAACAAACTGATCTATTGAAAAGATGCAGAGGCTGACTGACCTTTCATAAAGGTGAATTTTGGCACACGAACAGAACCGCATGAAATTTGGTGTGATTCTAAAGAGAATGTAGTTGTGATTGTGAGTGTAAAGTTTCATTAAGCTTGGATCACTTACATCAGATTTTTTTTCTTTAAATTTAACATCTTTTCATGATCAATATCTCTAGATGATTCCTGCTTATTTTTAAGCAGTTTGGACGAATGACAAACTCCGACTCACCTCCCTGGGCTGACGTTGACGTGGTGAGTCTTGTCGGCCATCATGGCCAGCTTTGTAACCACCTCGATGACATGGGTGCAGTGCAGCACCGCGTCGGCCTGATGGACACACAGCTGCGTTTAGACTGACCGTGATGTCGTGCACCTGACAGCATGTCTTTTGTGTCCTACTGTACCTTCTGTTTGCTGTCGTCAGTGGGCATGTGAAGAACAAACATCCCATCACTGAGAGAGCTCACAGAGATCCCTGTTGTGATGAAAAGGAGGCCAGTCAGTGGACTAAGGAACAGAGGCACAATTAAGTTGTTTTCAGCAAATAATCTTTGAAGCATTTACATAATAAATATAAGACTGTGTCCAGAATTGGGAAACATTTCTATCCTCAGATTAAACATAAATACAAATGGTTTAAAATATGTTTGCAGGGAAAATAAAGAATCTCATGAAAAAGGTATTTTTTCATAATTTAATTCCCCTTAAAAGATTTCAGTTTGTTTTTCATTGGGTTGTACAGGTTATAGGTCACATTAATGGCGGGAAAATGGTTTGAAATGATTTATCTTGGTCTCATTTTTTTACATCACAAAAACCTGGCATTTGAACAGGGGTGCCGAGACTTTTTATATCCACTGTATATACAGTGCTGTGAAAAAGTATTTACATCCTTTCTGATTTCTTATATTTTTGCATATTTGTCAAACTTAAATGCTTCAGATCATCAAAGAAATTTTAATATTAGACAAAGACAACTTGACTAAATACAAATTGCAGTTTTTAAATGACTTCATTAATCGAGGGGAAAAAAGCTATCCAAATCTGCCTGGCCCTATGTGAAAAAGCAATCGCCCCCATCCCCGTTACATCATGAATTAACTGCGATTAACCACATTTAGAAAGCCGAGTTAAATTTCACTAGTCACACCTAGGTCTGATTACTGCCAGACCTGCTGAATCAAGAAATCACTTAAATAGAACCTGTCTGACAAAGTGAAGCAGGCTAAAAGATCTCAAAAAGCAGCACATCATGTGGTGATCGAAAGAAATTCAAGAACAGATGAGAAACAAAAACCCAGAACAACATCTAAAGAACTGCAGGCCTCACTTGCCTCAGTTTGGACACTGGCCCATGATTCAACAATGAGACTGGGTAAAAATGGCTTCCATCGGAGAGTTCCAAGGACAAAACATCCCAAAAACATTATGATGACTTTTGGGAAAATATTCTGTGGACTGAGGAAACAAAAGTTGAACTTTTTGGAAGGCATTACATCTGCCGTAAAACTAACAACATTTCATAAAAACAACATCATACCACCAGTAAAACATGGTGGTGGTAGTGTAATGGTCTGGGGCTGCTTTGCTGCTTCAGGACTTGGATGACCTGTCATAAATGATGGAACCATGAATTCTGCTTTCTACCACAAAATCATGAAGATGAATGTTCAGCCATCAGTTCATGACCTCAATCTCAAGCCCTCCAGTGTGGCTGAATTAAAACAATTCTGGAAAGAAGAGTGGGCCAAAATTTCTCGACTGTGATGGAAAAGACCCATTGCCAGTTATTGCAAATGCTTGATTGTAGTTGTTGCTGCCAAGGGTGGCACAACCAGTTCTTAAAGTGACACGGACAAATAATTTTTTCACACATAGGGAATTGTTCAGAACTCTTTATAAGAACTCCTGATACAAAGATATACAGTGATGATACATAGTGAAGTACCTGGCGGTAATGCACCTGTAAGCTGGTTGCCAACTGCCAATCAAATCTAAAAAAAGAAGAAGAAGAAGAGAATCTCTTTTCAGGCAATTCTGAGGCAATGAAAGTTTTTCGTGGGTAAAAAGCCACAATATTCTATTTTGGGCAACACACATTTGTTTTGAGGAGGTTTTAGAGCCACTGGAGTGCACCTTTAAGTTTAGGGGTAATTACTTTTTCATATAGGGCCCAGTAGGTTTGGATAGCTTTGTTAAGCAGGGCTGCTCACAGAGATAGCCAAAAAAACAAAAAACAAAAAACGTGACAACCTAATAGTATTGAATGCAAAAGACGCAATAGACTTACACAATGGTCCCCTCCAGTATACAACTAGGACAATATCAGTCGCTACGGAGGGTGACAATATGTATGGGTACATAATCATACTATGTAGGGTAACTAAGTAGACGGTTATACTGTTTATTCCATCTTGCTACAATGCTGCGCACTTTGTATATATATTTATGTGTATGTATGTATATCCACTGCTCTTATTTATATCTTCCGTATCTTCTTAATTATTGCTTTGAGTGTTGCTATCCCTGTGCTGTTGCAATCCTGGATTTTCCCCATTGTGGGACTAATAAAGGCTTATCTTATCTTATATTAAATGAATTTTTAAAAAGTAAATCAATTAATTAAAAATAAATAAATAAGATAAGATAAGATAAGATAAGCCTTTTAGTCCCACAATGGGGAAATTCCAGGATTGCAACAGCACAGGGATAGCAACAATCAGAAGGCAAGAAAAAACAAGAGCAGCTAGTATACATGTGTACATATTAATATTATATATATATATATATATATATATATATATATATATATATATATATAGAGAGAGAGAGAGAGAGAGAGAGAGAGAGAGAGAGAGAGAGAGAGAGAGAGAGACACACACAGTGCGGAGCATTGTGGTTGGTGGATGTGCAGCAGAAAATCTAAGCTCTCTCTCCGCAGATGCGGCGGGCCAGCTGGATGTCTTTGGGCATGATGGTGACCCTCTTGGCGTGGATGGCGCACAGGTTGGTGTCCACGAAGAGACCCACCAGGTAGGCCTCACTGGCCTCCTGCAGAGCCATGACGGCGGAGCTCTGGAAGCGCAGGTCGGTCTTGAAGTCCTGAGCGATCTCCCTCACCAGGCGCTGGAAGGGCAGCTTACGGATGAGCAGCTCCGTGGATTTCTGGTAGCGACGGATCTCTCTCAGAGCCACGGTACCGGGCCTGTAATGGTGAGGCTTCTTCACTCCGCCGGTGGCCGGAGCACTTTTCCGAGCAGCCTTGGTGGCTAGCTGCTTCCTGGGGGCTTTTCCTCCAGTAGATTTGCGGGCGGTCTGCTTGGTTCTTGCCATCGCTCTTTATTATTCTGTCTTATATTTCTTGCACGCCGCCTAAACTCCAGCCCAGCACCCGCGTCGTTTTCGCTTCAGTTCCTCTTCATGTAAATTTGATGATCTGAAACATTTCAATGTGACAAATATGCAAGCATATATGCTACCAATTCCTCTTTTTTCCCCCTATATACTCACGGTAGCAACAGCTGCCTCTAAACAGAAGGTTGCGGGTGAAATAAAACACTTGATGCAGCAAAAAGTCAAACCTGTTTACGTGACCAGTGAGCATATGATGCTCGGTGTGAGCTAATGCGGGGGCCGATTATATAAATTGATGTATCTGTCAAAAATGATGCCATGGAGATGCAGAAAGAAGCAGAGAACAAAAAGAAAGTGATATTTGTAAATTCTGTAAGATGGCAATGAGCCGAGTAAGCAAATATCTTTGGAACTTCATGCAAAGGTGAACATCTTCCATCTTGCTACAATGCTCCGTACTGTGTATATATGTATTTATATATTTATGTGTACGTATGTATATTCACTGCTCTTATTATTATTTTTCTTATCTTCTTAATTATTGCTCTGAGTGTTGCTGTCCCTGTGCTGTTGCAATCCTGGAATTTCTCCATTGTGGGACTAATAAAGGCTTATCTTATCTTATCTTAAACCCAGAAGCAATTTGAAACCAAATTATCTAGTTATTTATATGTGTTTGGGAAGTGTTGTCATTTCCTTTCATTCTTTTTTATCATCATTTTATTGCATTTGGAATTTTTGTCCTACATGGTCCACAGCTTGCCAAAATTTCATTGCCACAGACACTATTTCAATATTTAAAGAAGAAAAAAGCAGCAGCTCCATGAGCTCAACAGAGAACATGGTGTATAGCACATGTCCAAAATGCCCTGTTCTACCCTGGTTTCACCTCTCAGAGCTGCATAGTCGATCCTCTGTTTGATCTTTGTTCTGTCCACCAGAACGGCAAAGGTGTTGGTGAGGAGCAGCTGGCGCGGTCGAGGCTTGAACCCTCTTCTGTCATACTTCACAACTGGGACACCATACTGAAAATCAAGGAGACACTTTACTGAAAGGTCACAATTTATCTACAGTTATTATCTGAGTTAAAAATGTTCCAAATGAATCCAACCTGCACTTTGTCATTGCCAAGAGTCTGGACAACTTTGAGACTGATCTGCTCCTGTTCTGTTCAGAGAAAAGGAGAAGTCTGTGGATGTTACGTGATTACCAGCAGAGAAATGGAGTAACGAGCTACATTTACGCAAGTCCATGTACTTGGGTGACTTCATCACAAAAATGCATTCATAAGTAGTTTAACTGCAGGATATGCCAACAAAGACCCTGGACTGTTGAGCAACTGAAGACATACATCAAGCAAGAATGCGGAAGAATCTCACTTACAAAGCTTCAACTAGTGTCCTCGGTTCCTAAACACTTACTGACTGTTAAAAGAAAAGGTGATGTAACCCAGTGGTAAACATGCCCCTGTCCCAGCTTTTTTGGAACATATTGCAGGGATCAAATTCAAAATGAGTCAATATTTGCAAAAAACAATAAAGTTTATCAGTGTGAACATTAACAATCTTGTGTTTGCAGTGTATTCAACCAAATATAGGTTGAAAATGAATCGCAAATCATTTTATTCTGTTTTTATTTATGTTTTACACATCGCTTCATTGGAACTGGAGTTTGTAAAATGCAGTACTGATATTGTGTTAATAACACACAGAGCGGATCCCTGATGTAATCCCACCCCCATCTTGAATAAATCTGTCACTCCCATAGCACACCTCATCACCATCTCACTGTCCTCATACCTGTCCTGCACCACCCGCACATACCTCTATGCCACTCCTGACTTCCTCATACAGTACCATGTCTCTCTTACCAATTCTTGAGCAATCACTACAAAGTAGTAATATTTTTACTTGAGGATTTTGTTGAATAACTACAAATCTAATGCATGTATACCAAGCCTGGAGTCCAGAAACAGCCTTCCAACACTCTGAGGGTAGCTGTCTTTCTGATCCTTGAAGATTTCACTGGCGACAACCTTTTGCATCATCTGAAAAAATGATACAAGTAAGAAAAAAAAAGTCAGACGTTAATAGGTAAGCTTAATAAAGGCAGTGCCTATCTTTTATTGGGGCCTATGAGAGACTGTGTTTGGGAGCCCCTGTTTAAGTAATGAGAAAGAGGTCAAACTGTCAAAAGTGCAAATTCAAAAAAAAAATCCTCTGCTCCTATCGAAACCATTAAAAAAAACAAACTGGGGCTAACATGAACAACAGAAAAAACATACAGAATAAAAATTTAACCAGCATCCACGTGAACCCTGCAAATTTGTGCAAAAAGCCACAAATTTATGAGGAAAAAAGTTGCAAATTTGAGGAAAAAAAAAACCAGGTTCAAATTTACAAGAAAAAAAGTCACAAAATTACTTGGAAAAAGTAACAAATTTGTGAGAAAAAATTAAAAATTTCTGAGAAAGTCTCAAATTTACAAGAAAAAAGTCAAATGTAAAAGAAGAGAGAAAAAAAATGGAAGATTTACAATAAAAAGTCACAAATTTAAAAAAGAAAAATTGAAAATTTACAAGAAAAAATACTGATTTACTAGACAACAGTGCTATTTTATGTGAATAAAAGTTGCAAATACACAAGAAAAAAAAGTTGAAGGTAATCTTAATCCACCCCCCCCCCCAAAAAAAAAAAAAAAATGATGAGGGTGAACTTGTGGCTCGGTGGCCCCCTAGAGTCTGGGGGGGGGATTTGCATTTGTGTACTCCGCTGTGTATTCAGAAATGGGCCTGGTCTAAAGATAGTTAAAAGAAGAACGCATTCTTATCTTGTGGCGTCACCTGCTTCTTCCACTCAGGCTGGACCCTCCTGCAGTACTTCATCACCATGTTCCGCATGTGCAGCCTCTGCAGGTGCTCAGAGGCCTGCAGGGAAACGGGAAATTACTCCCCTGTCCTGTCTGTGTCATGATTTCAGCCAGCAGAAAGGCCCCGCGTCTGGAGGCTTCTGCGCTTACCTCAACGAGCAAGGCAGGAGGCGTGGGCCAGCTTTTGTCCAGGACACTTTTGGGCAGGTTTTCACGAAGGTTCTTAAGGAAAGAGTAGCGCACATGATCCAAGAAATATGCATTTTCTGGACAGTATTCCTCATGCCGGTAGATGAAACCTTTGATCAACCTGATTTAAAAATAAAGAAAAAAAATCAGAAAAGGAATGTACCCTCCACAAAAAAAACCCTGCTAAAGCTGAGAACACAAAAAGCATAACCAAGAAAGAGTCAAGCACCTGCGTATTAACTTGGCAGCCTGGCGTCGCCTTTGGGCCCTCCTGCGCGCTTTCATCCCTCGCCACGCCGACTGGATCACTATCACTGCATCACACATACATACATGCATGCATTAACACCACGGCAAGTTTTACGTTCAGCCAAAGTTGGTAAACACACAAAGAAATATAAATTCAGCTCAGGGTTTTTCATGTTTAATAAAAAAAAAAGCTGGGTCTACTTGTGCATATTAATGAATAAAATCAAAGGGGAAGATAAAGAGAAGTTTGTTTAGACGGTCCGAGTTGAAATGTTCTTGTTTAAAAGCATAACATGTACAATAAATGTGATACATTTATATTCATTTAAATTTTAGGGCAAGTGCCAGCTACCTCTACAGGGAAAATCATCATTCTGAGTCATTTTTTATCTAGAAAAAAATCAGCAAAACACACTTTTCTCTTTAAATGAGACAAAGGATGAGTATAAAGGGGAACTTCAACATCAGTAATAGGGTTTTTCTTCTAATAATGCAACTTTCTCATGAATTTGCAACGTCTTTTCTCGCAAACTTGTCCCCCATCCTGATTTTGAGACTTTTTCATGTAAACTTACAACTCTCACTCTAATTTGTGACTTATGTTCTTACAGTTTTGCACCCTGTTCTCATAAACTTGCAACCTTTTTCTTGTAAATTTTATACTTTTTAATCAAATAACTTGGGACTTCTTTCTCCTAGATTTGGCCTCTTTTGTGCATCTCCAGCTTTTTTCTTATAAATTAGTGACTTCATCAACTTTCTTTTTTGTCATTAATTTGCAGAATTTTTCTGGTAAATTTTAGACTTTTTTCCTCATACATTTGAGGGTTTTTCCTCATACAACAGCATTTTTTTTCCACACAAAACTGAGACATTTTCCCAAAAATTTTCAACACTGTCATAAATTTACTACAGTTTTCTTATAAATATACTTTTTCCTGTAAGTTTGTTTCTGTCATGTTTGGGGTCATCACCCCGAGCATGACTTGTGGCTGTTGGGTTTAATTATTGATTATTAATTCCAGCTGATGGACTGAGCCTTGCTCTCCATCAGCCCCACAGCCATGCCTCCTCCTCACCAGGCGTCCACCAGTGGTATGGTTCACCACATACACACTCACACACTCATGCACGCACACACACTCATGCACGCACGCACGCACACATACGCACACACTCACACTCACTCACGCACACACACACATTGTTCAATCAGTCATGCACTGGGTGGCCACACAGCTGTGTCCATTTTCCCTTATTCTGGGTTTGTGTATTTATAGGGTAGAATGTGACCAGCTGTTGTGGCAACTTAGCTATGCCAACCTTGGACATCCAGACTCGCTTATGTTGGTTCCCCCTCAGACTGAATCATGTTGTCCCCTCAGAGCCTTTCCGCTCCAACGCCATAGTAAGTCCTTGTGCCTTTTCCTCCGCTCCTGCCTGTTTGGAGCGCGTTAGGCATCCTGTGAACTAACCGAGCTTGTAGCCGGGTGTCTTCCCTTCCGTTGTGACTGTTTTTGGACGTTCAACCCATTCATCCATTGTAAATAAACAGGTTACTTACTCTGCATTTTGGGCTCGCTGCCATTTCATATGTTCGCCGCGCAGTTTGCGCAGTGAACATAATAGTTTCTGTAAATTTCAATTTTTTTGTTGCAAATTTGAGACCATTTTCATCATACATTTGTAACAAAAATTTTTTCTTCTTTTTTTTTTTTTTAATCAAAGCCTCAGGGAGATGTCTGTTACTGGAAAAAGAGTCAAAGGTTGAAGACTTTTTTTTTTTTTTTTTTAATTTAAGGCAGGGGTGTCCAACCATGTGCCATGGAGAGCCAAGACCCTGCAGGTTTTACCTCCAACCAGTGTCTTCAACAGCAGATTTCTGTGAACTTCTTCCCACTGATTGCTGATAAGTGAAAACACCTGCTGAAGAGACTGGGTAGAAGAGAAAACCTGCAGGGTCTTGGCTCTCCATGGCACCTGGTTGGACACCCCTGATTTAAGGGGTAGGATTAAGCAACGGCGAGATGTTCTGACCTGCACGTCTGATACGTTGGTACTTGGCTCTCTCCCTGTATCCTCTCCATGATGTCTGCAGGGTCAATGCTGGAGCACAAAAATGAAAATGGAGTAAAGGTGGTTCTTGGTACTTTAAGAATGAGGTCTTCAACAAGTCAGAACACAACACAAACTGACTGATAGTTCATCATTGGATTTACCCAAGGACAACCCCCAGGGCAGAAAATCAAAGCTAACATTGTGGAAATGTGAAAGGATGAGGCAGAGTTTATCTCACGAGTCAGGTTTATTTACATTCTCCATCATCATCAATACAGAAAAAGAGGAAGAAACCAGACATTCATCTCCTTTTATACCCCAGGGGCTTCAAAGCTCCAGTCACAATGAATTTAATCCAAAGTAACAATGCATCCCTTTCAGATCTTATCACCCCCACCCAAAGTCACTGGCAGCTAGGAAATCCCCCACGGCCATCTCTTTGCATACCAAAGACCACATTTCACATCCTCCTGTTATCTCTGAGGAGGCTCAGTCCTTTGTTCATCTGAGACGTGGAGCATACAGTAAGCATACAGTGATATACATATGAAGCATAAGGTGATATACATTTGTGCATATGAAACCCACATATGTGTCCCACAACATCTTATTAATCATTAAAACTGGCAACAAACGTAAGCATAATACAACAGTTATTTCTGACTGAGCAGTCTGATTGGACAACAGGGATCCCAGGAGTGACTATATTTCCCGACAGAGCTGCCAGCTTTTCAAAGAAGTTGGGAATGAGATTTAGAAGGAATTGCTTGTATGGGAAATTGTGGATGTGCACGCCCACAATAGGCACACACACTTTATTTTTTTTGCTAATATTAAGTTAGTTGTCAATAATTTAAACGTATTTAAATTATGGTCCAGAATGACATTAGAAGGCTACACATAGTTTGGTGTAGTGCTGGGCGATATAGCTCAAAAAACGCATTGCAATACAATTTGTCTATCGCGACATGTATTTTATGTACTGAATGTCCTTTCAAATTTATTTACTTAAACTTTATTAGAAATTATATATATATATATATATATATATATACTGTATATATATATATATATATATATACTACCGTTCAAAAGTTTGGGGTCACCCAGACAATTATTTTGCGTTTTCCATGAAAAGTCACACTTATTTACCACCATGAGTTGTAAATTGAATAGAAAATATAGTCAAGACATTGACAAGGTTAGAAATAATGATTTGTATTTGAAATAATTTTTTCCAGATACTCAACCTGCTCAAACAAAGGTCAGTTTTATAGCTTCTCTAACCAGCTAAACTGTTTTCAGCTGCGCCACCATGATTGCACAAGGGTTTTCTAAGCATCCATTAGCCTTCTGACGCAATGAGCAAACACATTGTACCATTAGAACACTGGACTGATAGTTGCTGGAAATGAGCCTTTATACACCTATGTAGATATTGCACCAAAAACCAGACATTTGCAGCTAGAATAGTCATTTACCACATTAGCAATGTAAATTAGATATTGGAGTGTATTTCTGATTAGTTTAAAGTTATCTTCATTGAAAAAAACAGTGCTTTTCTTTCAAAAATAAGGAAATTTCTAAGTGACCCCAAACTTGAACGGTGGTGTATATATTCATTTTACTTATGAAAAAGCTGAATAATAAAATAAAATGAAAACTTACGTATGTAGGAGAAGATTCTTCACATACAGTGGGGCAAAAAAGTATTTAGTCAGCCACCAATTGTGCAAGTTCTCCCACTTAAAAGATAAGCGAGGTCTCCAATTTTCATCATAGGTATACCTCAACTATGAGAGACAAAATAAGAAAAAAAAAATCCAGAAAATCACATTGAAGGATTTTTAATGAATTAATTGGTAAATTCCTCAGTAAAATAAGTATTTGGTCACCTACAAACAAGCAAGATTTCTGGCTCTCACAGACCCTGTAACTTCTTCTTTAAGAGGCTCCTCTGTCCTCCACTCGTTACCTGTATTAATGGCACCTGTTTGAACTCGTTACCAGTATAAAAGACACCTGTCCACATCCTCAAACAGTCAGACTCCAAACTCCACTAAGGCCAAGACCAAAGAGCTGTCAAAGGACACCAGAAACAAAATTGCAGACCTGCACCAGACTGGGAAGACTGAATCTGCAATAGGTAAGCAGCTTGGTGTGAAGAAATCAACTGTGGGAGCAATTATTAGAAAATGGGAGACATACAAGACCACTGATAATCTCTCTCGATCTGGGGCTCCACGCAAGACCTCACCCTGTGGGGTCAAAATTATCACGAGAACGGTGAGCAAAAATCCCAGAACCACATGGGGGGACCTAGTGAATGACCTGCAGAGAGCTGGGACCAAAGTAACAAAGGCTACATCAGTAACACACTACGCCGCCAGGGACTCAAATCCTGCAGTGCCAGATGTGTCCCCCTGCTTAGGCCAGTACATGTCCGGGCCCGTCTGAAGTTTGCTAGAGAGTATTTGGATGATCCAGAAGAGGATTGGGAGAATGTCATATGGTCAGATGAAACCAAAATAGAACTTTTTGGTAAAAATTCAACTTGTCGTGTTTGGAGGAGAAAGAACACCATACCTACTGTGAAGCATGGGGGTGGAAACAGCATACTTTGGGGCTGTTTTTCTGCAAAGGGACCAGGACGACTGATCCGTGTAAAGGAAAGAATGAATGGGGCCATGTATCGTGAGATTTTGAGTGAA
Source organism: Pholidichthys leucotaenia (assembly GCA_020510985.1). Classification (NCBI taxonomy): domain Eukaryota; kingdom Metazoa; phylum Chordata; class Actinopteri; order Cichliformes; family Pholidichthyidae; genus Pholidichthys; species Pholidichthys leucotaenia. Next base: position 226,466,925 of record CM035839.1, on the reverse strand, counting down.
AACCTTCTTCCACCAGCAAGGGCATTGAAGATGAAACGTGGCTGGGTCTTTCAGCATGACAATGATCCCAAACACACCGCCCGGGCAACGAAGGAGTGGCTTTGTAAGAAGCATTTCAAGGTCCTGGAGTGGCCTAGCCAGTCTCCAGATCTTAACCCCATAGAAAATCTTTGGAGGGAGTTGAAAGTCTGTGTTGCCCAGCGACAGTCCCAAAACATCACTGCTCTAGAGGAGATCTGCATGGAGGAATGGGCCAAAATACCAGCAACAGTGCGTGAAAACCTTGTGAAGACTTACAGAAAACGTTTGACCTCTGTCATTGCCAACAAAGGATATATAACAAAGTATTGAGATGAACTTTTGTTATTGACCAAATACTTATTTTACCGAGGAATTTACCAATTAATTCATTAAAAATCCTTCAATGTGATTTTCTTGATTTTTTTTTTCTTATTTTGTCTCTCATAGTTGAAGTATACCTATGATGAAAATTGGAGACCTCTCTCATCTTTTAAGTGGGAGAACTCGCACAATTGGTGGCTGACTAAATACTTTTTTACCCCACTGTAACTGAGCTTCACGTAACTGAGCAAAGTGTCTTTTTTCCTTTGCTGAACAGAACTCACATTACCAAGTCCTCAAGTTTATCCATATGGACAGAAGTGTTTCAGTTTACCACACATAGTTAATACATGCCGGTCTAATAAGTGACACAAGTGTAGCTTATGTATTTTTACCTACATATGTATAAAGCACAATGGGATGCTTGAGATTGCATGTGTGGATTGACCTCACGTCTTGGATGGGACAATATGTCTGGACCGCCTGTGGATAACAGCAAGAAGATGGAGGTACGGCGATAAGGAGCTGAAAGGACTTGCTGACCTCCTGGGGGCCAGGCGGAGGACTGAAGGACTCGGGGGGAGAGTTATTGTCAATAGGGGGTTTTGACGGTGATATGTGATTCTTCCTTTGATCTTGTATGTATAAATAAGAAGGTTTTGACTCAGCTCTTTCTCTTCTGTTCTTGAGAGATAGCTGGGGATGTGAATGCAACATTAAAACCTGAATTAAGAAATAATTCAGCCTCGTTATTTCACGCTCCCCACAACAAGTATAATTTCTCGCTTATTTTTGTTTTTGTTGTATGTGTCTACATTCCATCAGTTCTTAATTTGGCGAGCTACTCGCTCTAATTTTAAAGGGTTGCAAGACCTGATAGGAGCTCTTATTTTTAAAGTGTCTTCGTATGGCTTGGCAGCAACACCTCCAAGACCATCAGCACTGAGCACAGGGGCCCCACAAGGGTGTGTGCTCAGCTCGCTGCTCTTCACCCTGCTGACCCATGACTGCGTACCAGCCTACAACACCAACGGATCATCATGTTTGCAGATCACACCAGGGGTTGTTCCCGACGGTGGGAGGGATCATCTGATCTCACTGGACAGCTACCGCCCACCTCAAGCTGGGCAGCCCCCAGCCAATAAGGTGTTGTCCCGCCACAGCCTGCTTTCCTCATTGGGTGCATGGGGATGAGGTGAAGTCTGAACGGCAGGCTGAGAACCTTCGCACCAGGCAAGACAATAAAACAAAACTCTCCAACTCTAAAACTGGGAACTTGGAACGTCCGCACTATGATGACAGGACTCGCTGCTAACCTCAAGGACATCAGCGACACCAGGAAGACTGCTGTCATCAATAATGAGCTGAAGAGACTGGAAGTGGATATCGCCACTCTCCAGGAAACACGGTTGGCTGATGCAGGCACACAGAGAGAAGGACTACACGTTCTACTGGCAGGGAAAGGGCAGTGACGAACACAGGGAACACGGAGTGGGCTTCACAGTGAAGAACACCTTGCTGAAGATGGTGGAACCGGGCAGCAATGGCTCTGCATGACTCCTCACCCTCCGCCTTAACACCACTCAAGGCCCAGTCACCCTCGTCAGTGTGTATGCCCCAACACCGACAGCCACACCAGAGGAAAAAGACGAGTTCTATGAGAATCTCGCAACAACTGTCAGGATCATCCCCAACTCTGAACAACTCATTCTCCTTGGAGACTTCAATGCCAGAGTGGGTGCTGACCATGACTCCTGGCCCTCCTGTCTTGGACCATTTGGCGTGGGCAGAATGAATGAAAACGGACAGCAGTTGCTCGAGTTCTGCACACATGATCTGTGCATCACAAACTCGTTCTTCAAGACCAAGCCCCAACACAAGGTTTCCTGGCGACATCCGCGCTCAAAGCACTGACACCAGCTGGACTTGATCCTGACCAGGCGCACCTCACTGAAGAACGTGCTAATCACCCGCTCGTTCCAGAGTGCAGATTGTGACACAGACCATTCATTGGTGTGTTGCAAGGTCAAGCTGCAGCTGAAGAAATTCCACCGCGCCAGACAGCCTGGAAAGGCACGGATTGACACCAGCAAGATGGCCCAACCAGAACTTGTTGAGCAGTTTGCCTCCACCTTTGTGAAGGAACTTGGTGAATCATAAGAAGGACAGTCTGCAAAGCAGAAGTGGGAAGAGCTGCGAAACATCATCCACCGCACAGCCTTGGCCACCTTTGGGAGGAAGACCTCGAAGTCACAGGACTGGTTTGATTCCAAGTCGACCGTGATGACCCCTGTCATTGAAGCCAAGCGCTCAGCACTTGCTGAGTACCAGAAGTACCCAAATGAGAAGAATCTCCAGATTCTCAGGGCTGCGAGAAGCAAAGTTCAACAGACTGCTCGGCGCTGTGCCAACGAGTACTGGACTCAGCTCAGTCAAGACATTCAAACCGCCGCCATAACAGGGAACATCCGTGGTATGTACGACGGCATCAAGAAAGCACTTGGTCCAGCTCAGAGTAAGACGGCCCCCCTGAAATCCTCCACTGGGGAGATGATCACAGAAAAGAACAAGAAGATGGAGAGATGGGTGGAGCACTACTCCGACCTCTACTCCAGACAGAACACTGACACCGTCAGCCCTTGATGCCATCGATTGCCTACCATCCATGGACGAACTTGATGCCGAGCCAACCATCAACGAACTCAGCAAGGCCATTGATAGCTTGGCCGCTGGCAAGGCACCCGGCAACGACGGCATACCCCGACCTGATCAAGCACTGCAAGACCGCCCTACTGCTGCCATTGCATGACGTCCTCTGCCAGTGCTGGAAGGAAGGTGCCGTACCACAGGACATGAGGGACGCCAAGATCATCACCCTCTACAAAAACAAAGGGGAGAGAAGCGACAGCAACAACTACAGGGGCATCTTCCTCCTCAGCATTGTTGGCAAAGTCTACGCACGAGTTGTCCTCGTTCGTCTACAGAAGCTTGCCGAATGTGTCTACCCGGAGTCTCAGTGTGGCTTCCGCGCTGGGCGATCGACAGTGGACATGATATTCTCCATCCACCAACTCCAGGAGAAGTGCAGAGAACAGAACATGCCCCTGTACGTCGCCTTCATCGACCTCACCAAAGCGTTCGATATGGTCAGCAGAGAGGGTCTTTTCAAGATCCTGCCAAAGATAGGATGTCCACCAAAGTTGCAAAGCCTCATCGAATCGTTTCACACCAACATGCAGGGGATGGTGCAGTACGACGGCAACGTCTCAGAGCCATTCAATATACACAGTGGAGTGAAACAGGGCTGTGTACTTGTGCCAACCCTCTTTGGGATTTTCTTTGCTATGCTCTTGAGGCATGCCTTCAGCACAGCAACAGAGGGAATCTACCTGCATACAAGATCTGACGGCAGGCTTTTCAACCTCGCCTGCCTGAAAGCCAGAACCAAAGTACGTGAGGCTCTAATCAGAGATATGCTGTTCGCAGATGACGCTGCAGTCGCGACCCACACACAGCAGGAGCTTCAGACCCTGATGGACCGCTTCTCCCAGGCATGCATGGACTTCGGGCTTACCATCAGCCTGAAGAAGACTAACATCTTGGCGCAAGGCACGGAAGTACCACCAACCATCACCATTGACGACTACGAGCTGGAGGTCATGAATCAGTTCACGTACCTGGGGTCCACGATCAGCAGCAACCTCTCCCTTGATACAGAGATCAACAAGAGGATTGGAAAATCAGCCTCCACACTTGCTCGCCTCACCACACGAGTGTGGTAGAATCCCAAACTCTCTGTCAAGACGAAGATGGCAGTGTACAACGCCTGCGTCATCAGCACACTGCTCTATGGGAGTGAGACGTGGACAACATGCACCCGGCAGGAAAAGAGACTGAGTTCCTTCCACTTGCGCTGCATTCGCCGCATCCTGGACGTATCCTGGCAGGACAAAGTGCTCAACACAGAAGTCCTGTCCCATGCCGGCCTTCCCTCCATGTCCTCTCTACTCAGGCAGCGCAGGCTCTGCTGGCTAGGCCATGTTCACCATATGGAGGATGGCAGAATCCCCAAAGACGTCCTCTACGGAGAACTGGCGACTGGCAGGAGAGACGCTGGCCGCCCACAGCTGCGCTTCAGAGACGTCTGCAAGAGAGATATGAAGGCCCTGGAGATCAACACAGAGCACTGGGAGGACCTCGCAACGGACCGCTCCAAATGGAGAGGCACCCTGACCAGACAGCTCAAGGCGGGTGAAAAGAAACTGACTGCTGCAGCAGATGAAAAAAGGACCCGCAAGAAGAACCGCCACAGACCCAGCAGCACGGAGACCATCCACAAGTGCGACCTGTGTGACAGGGACTGCCATTCGCGCATCGGCCTGTTCAACCACAGGCGGTGCTGTTCCAGCAGAGTAGACATCTAGGATTCTCTTCCATGGTCATCATAGACCGACGGAGGCTGACGATGAGAATCAGAGGGGTCGCTGACATACAAGGCACCGCCACAAACAACTTCTCCTTCCCCCATTCTGTTATGCTGAGCACCAAGCTAGAAGGTGGGAAGTACAATTTTTTTTATATGGTCTTTGGTATGACTTGAACCCCCAACCCCCCAGTTGTGGGGTGGATGCTCTATCAACTAGGCCACCACTCCAGTGACAGGTCGCAGCAACACCCCCCCAAAAAACAGAGCAAGAAAGCCAGCGCCACCAACCCCCACTGAGCACCCTCTTTGTATGTTTCCTGGCAAACCACGCACACACTTACTTTGCGTGCACTCTCATACACATGCACACACATGTACACATACATACAGTGGGGCAAAAAAGTATTTAGTCAGCCACCAATTGTGCAAGTTCTCCCACTTAAAAGATGAGAGAGGTCTCCAATTTTCATCATAGGTATACCTCAACTATGAGAGACAAAATGAGAAAAAAAATCCAGAAAATCACATTGACGGATTTTTAAAGAATTTATTTGCAAATTATGGTGGAAAATAAGTATTTGGTCACCTACAAACAAGCAAGATTTCTGGCTCTCACAGACCTGTAACAACTTCTTTAAGAGGCTCCTCTGTCCTCCACTCGTTACCTGTATTAATGGCACCTGTTTGAACTCGTTATCAGTATAAAAGACACCTGTCCACAACCTCAAACAGTCAGACTCCAAACTCCACTATGGCCAAGACCAAAGAGCTGTCAAAGCACACCAGAAACAAAATTGTAGACCTGCACCAGGCTGGGAAGACTGAGTCTGCAATAGGTAAGCAGCTTGGTGTGAAGAAATCAACTGTGGGAGCAATTAGAAAAAGGAAGACATACAAGACCACTGATAATCTCCCTCCATCTGCAGCTCCACGCAAGATCTCACCCCATGGGGTCAAAATGATCATGAGAACGGTGAGCAAAAATCCCAGAACCACACGGGGGGACCTAGTGAATGACCTGCAGAGAGCTGGGACCAAAGTAACAAAGGCTACCATCAGTAACACACTACGTCGCCAGGGACTCAAATCCTGCAGTGCCAGACGTGTCCCCCTGCTTAAGCCAGTACATGTCCAGGCCCGTCTGAAGTTTGCTAGAGAGCATTTGGATGATCCAGAAGAGGATTGGGAGAATGTCATATGGTCAGATGAAACCAAAATAGAACTTTTTGGTAAAAACTCAACTTGTCGTGTTTGGAGGAGAAAGAATGCTGAGTTGCATCCAAAGAACACCATACCTACTGTGAAGCATGGGGTGGAAACATCATGCTTTGGGGCTGTTTTTCTGCAAAGGGACCAGGACGACTGATCCGTGTAAAGGAAAGAATGAATGGGGCCATGTATCGTGAGATTTTGAGTGAAAACCTCCTTCCAATCAGCAAGGGCATTGAAGATGAAACGTGGCTGGGTCTTTCAGCATGACAATGATCCCAAACACACCGCCCGGGCAACAAAGGAGTGGCTTCGTAAGAAGCATTTCAAGGTCCTGGAGTGGCCTAGCCAGTCTCCAGATCTCAACCCCATAGAAAATCTTTGGAGAGAGTTGAAAGTCCGTGTTGCCCAGCGACAGCCCCAAAACATCACTGCTCTAGAGGAGATCTGCATGGAGGAATGGGCCTAAATACCAGCAACAGTGTGTGAAAACCTTGTGAAGACTTACAGAAAACGTTTGACCTCTGTCATTGCCAACAAAGGGTATATAACAAAGTATTGAGATGAACTTTTGTTATTGACCAAATACTTATTTTTCACCATAATTTGCAAATAAATTCTTTAAAAATCAGACAATGTGATTTTCTGGATTTTTTTTTCTCATTTTGTCTCTCATAGTTGAGGTATACCTATGATGAAAATTGGAGACCTCTCTCATCTTTTAAGTGGGAGAACTTGCACAATTGGTGGCTGACTAAATACTTTTTTGCCCCACTGTATGTCTCTCCTAGGCCACTGGAGTGGAAGTGAAGAATGGTTTGGTATGTGGGGTGTATGTATAGGTGTGTATATATTTGTATTTAAGTGGGAATGCATATAAGTGTAGGGTGTACATATATGTGTGAATGTTTGCATATTTTGTATGTTTGCGTGTGTGTATGTATGTACATTGCATCCAGAAAGTATTCACAGCGCTTCACTTTTTCCACATTTTGTTATGTTACAGCCTTATTTAAAAATGAATTAATTAATTTTTTCCCCTCAAAAAATTCTACACACAATACCCCATAATGACAACATGAAAAAAGTTTTGGGGGATTTTAATAAAAATAAAAAACTAAGACATCACATGTACGTAAGTATTCACAGCCTTTGCTCAATAAATTAAATTAATTAAATCACCCTTATTGTCATTCAACCGTACAACCAATCATGTACAGCAGAACGAGATTGTGCTTTACCTATCTACAGTGTAAATCACACACACCCCAAGTGCAGAATCAGAGGGCCGCTGCCATGCAAGGCGCCGCCACAGAGTTCCCTCCTCCATTCCATTTATTGCTGAGCACCAAGCTGGATGGCAGGAAGTTCCACTTTTATATGGTCTTCGGCATGACCCGGCTGGGATTTGAACCCCTGCCTCCCGGTTGTGGGGCGGATGCTCTACCAACTGAGCCACCACTCCGGTAGTAAACAATACTTTGTTGAGGCACCCTTGGCAGCAATTACAGCCTCAAGTCTTTTTGAATATGATGCTACAAGCTTTGGCTCACCTATCTTTGGGCAGTTTTGCCAATTCCTCTTTGCAGCACCTCTCAAGCTCCATCAGGTTGGATGGGAAGCGTTGGTGCACAGCCATTTTCAGATCTCTCCAGAGATGTTCAATTGGAATCAAGTCTGGGCTCTGGCTGGGCCACTCAAGGAAATTCACAGAGTTGTCCTGAAGCCACTCCTTTGACATCTTGGCTGAATGCTTGGGGTTATTGTCCTGCTGAAAGATGAACCGTCACCCCAGTCTGAGGTCAACAGCGCTCTGGAGCAGTTTTTCATCCAGGATGTGTCTGTACATTGCTGCATTTATCTTTCCCTCCATCCTGACTAGTCTCCCAGTTTCTGCTGCTGAAAAACATCCCCACAGCATCATGCTGCCACCACCATTGGTGTGGTTATGAGCGGTGCCTGGTTTTCTCCAAACATGACGCCTGGCATTCACGCCAAAGAGTTCAATCTTTGTCTCATCAGACCAGAGAATTTTGTTTCTCATTGTCTGAGAGTCCTTCAGGTGCCTTTTGGCAAACTCCAGGTGGGCTGCCATGTGCCTTTTACTCAGGAGTGGCTTTCATCTGGCCACTCTACCACACAGGCTTGATTGGTGGATTGCTGCAGAGATGGTTGTCCTTCTGGAAGGTTCTCCTCTCTCCATAGAGGAACGCTGGAGCTCTGGCAGAGTGACCATCGGGTTCTTGGTCTCCTCCCCAACTAAGGCTCTTCTCCGCCAATAGCTTAGTTTAGATGGCTGACCAGCTCTAGGAGGAGTCCTGGTGGTTCTGAACTTCTTCCATTTATGGATGATGGAGGCCACTGTGCTCATTTGGACCTTCAAAGAAGCAGAAATTTTTCTGTACCCTTCCTCAGGTTTGTGCCTTGAGAAAATCCTGTCTCGGAGGTCTACAGACAATTCCTCTGACTTCATGGTTGGTTTGTGCTCCGACATGCACTGTCAATTGTGGGACCTTATATGGACAGGTGTGTGCCTTTCCAAATCATGTCCAATCAACCACATTTACCACAGGTGGACTCCAGTTAAGCTGTAGAAACATCTCAAGGATGATCAGTGGAAACAGGATGCACCTGAGCTCAGTTTTGAGCTTCATGGCAAAGGCTATGAATACTTAGGTACATGTGATTTCTTAGTTTTTATTTTTAATAAATTTGCAAAAATCTAAAAAAAAAAGAAGACTTTTTTCACATTGTCATTATGGGGTATTGTGTGTAGAATTTTGAGGAAAAAATGAATTTAATCCCTTTTGGAACAAGGCTGTACCATAACAAAATGTGGAAAAAGTGAAACGCTGTGAAGACTTTCTGGCTGCACTGTACATACTGTCTGTAGAGGGTGTGTATATAAGTTTGTATATCAGTCCCTTCAGGATTTCGCAATGTTGCAATCACATCAATTCACGCGAAATCAGCCAATCAGCATAACTATTGCGCGACCTTGCAACTTTATCCAATCACCGCAACTTTGGCCAATCCTTGTCAACTTCTGCCAATTTCACCAATCAAATTTCAACTGAGCGGTGCTGAAACACTCAGTCTAACTGATCAAATGCATCACTACATCACGTTCACTTCCGTGTTTACAGTAAGTATTAACAGAACGCTTCAGCAAAAAGCAGTGTGTGATTAAAAAAAAACTCACCCGCGAGGTTTCCAACACAGTCCCTTCCTCTGTGTCCCCCAGCCTGCTGGTGGACGTCTCCGTCCTGACCGCGTGTACAAAATGCTGGGTTTGTGTTGAAAAACATCCGCTTGCCCCAAAAGCAGCCCGTTGCGGAAGCGCACGTGACAAGAGACTCCATAAAATTACAAATGAGCAAGTGTAACACTCCAGCCAGTGTTTGATCATTTCATACATCTTCATTGGTAAAATCATTACTATATCTTGTCAATGAGCTTTAAAGCTGTGGATCTCTGATCTGAACACAGACCCCCCCCCCCCCGCCGTAAATAAAAGATGTGTCTGATGAGACGGGTGTGTGTGTGTGTCAAGACGTGCAACAGATAGACAGGTAGGAGTTAGGCATAAGAATATTGTCTGCATTTTTTTTTTCCGGAAAAACAGACTCCAATAGACAATATAGACTAACAGAATAAATTATTTATTTTTTCCTCTCCGCTCGGTACTGAGTGGTTGGGGACTGTATGGAGTTTTCAAATGAAGGCGCTGTAAATGATTTCCACATCTCTACTCTTTAACATGCAGTCAATGCAATTTAGCTGTTGTAATGCATATTGTGTTAAAGTCTGTATTGGCTGTTGCACAAAACAGTTTTTCTGTATAGCAGAAGTTTCTGCTTAATTTACAAATCACTGTAATAGGAAATGTTTGACAATCCTGTGCTTTTCTTGTATTGTTCTATAGAATATCACTGTAGTAAGCTGGAAAAACCATCTGCTTTAAAATTTGTAATTCTTCCCACAATTTTTAGTGCAAAAAATCCTCTCCAAACATTGCAACTTTTATCACAACTTTTTTAAAAAAAAGCTCCTGTGAATTCAGGCTTTTTGGGCCGCAACAATCATAAAAACATCCCGCGAAATCCTGGAGGGACTGCCCCACTGTAGTGCCCTTGAGCAAGGCCCTTAACCTCAGTTGCTCCAGTGGAGCTGCTCAGTGGCCACAGGTCAGTCTGTGGTTGTACTGGGCAGCTTCCAGGTGTGAATGTGTAACTGTGTGAGTGTGAGCAGGGCGTCCTTGAAAATGAGAGGTTGCCTCTCAGTGGAGCTACCCTGTATAAATAAAGGTTAAATAAATAAAAATACATTGTCAGATAATGTTAGAGTAATCAATCCGAGGTTCTCAGATATTTCAAAATTTAGTAGATTGAGCCACAACTGAAGGAAACTTTAGATCATCAGTTTCATGAAGAGGGATGATGTTAACTCTATCTAGTTACTGCAGCAGCAGTCTGAAGTTAACCTGCAACCTTTTATTAAAGAACCAATTATCAGATCAAAGCCTGCTGACGGAATGTTTGACTGGGGTTATTTCAGATGTTTTTAGATGCCCTGTTACTTACCAATCTCTGGCTTTTTTGCTTCCAGAGCATCCTCAGTGTTGAAGAGCGTTTTGGGGAAACGAATGAAGATTTTTGATCTGCATTTAAAAAAGAATATAAAAAGAAAAAGAAAAAAGCATCACCAAGAAATGATGATAGATCTTTCAAAGGATTAAATGTCATCACTATGTCACCAACTATATATTACCTTCCCAGTTTATACTCCTCTGGTTTGTAGCCCAAGTGGTTGACCAGTGTGGAGACGCCATCTACAAGTCTGCCATGCCAGTTGGGCCACGTCTCAGGGCACAGGGGCTTATATCTGAGGACGTTTGTGAATGGTTATAGTGAGACACAGCTGAGCGAAAAGCTAATCAGGAGCTTTGAGATGTTCACCTCTGTAGGAAGGCTTCAAATCGACGTCGATAGGCAAACCCAGCACGGCGAACCCTCAGGTTTTCCATCAGACCCAGGTACTTCACCTGGTGTCTGACCAGGACTTCATCAAACTTTCCTGCAGGGAGAGATCTTAAATACAGCTAACACACAACATATGGTATATCATTTGAAAATACACCGTATAACAGTATCAACTATAAATGATAAGACAGACATACCTATTGCAGACCTGCCATTTAATATTTTTTTAACTAATTTAGTCATGTCTTCATTTGCTGTTGATGCAAACTCAATATTTTCTTAATCTTTAACAGCCAAGTGCTTAAGAAAGCATTATAGGCCTTTTTCTGATACATTATTGTGATATGGTGGCCCAGAGAGCTTGCCCCTTCTCATCTTTTTAAGGATGTTTTTAAAACCCTTGCACCTTGCATTGGGGACCTAATTAATTCCTCTCTGTTGTCTGGTTGTGTTCCTGCTGCCCTCGAGCATGCTGTAGTGCATCCACTCATCAAAAAGAACAATCTTGATTCTTCTGTTCTTTCCAATTTTAGGCCTATTTCTAAGCTCCCTTTTTTTTTTTTTATCAAAGATTTTAGAAAAGGAAGTTTGTAATCAGCTTCAGTCATACCTGGAGTTAAATGGTATTGCTGAGAAGTTCCAGTCTGGTTTTAAACAATGTCATAGCACAGAAACAGCTCTTTTAAGAGTTTTTAATGATTTTCTTTTAACTGTTGATGTTGGTAACTCTGCTGTCCTGTTGCTCCTAGATCTATCAGCCGCCTTTGACACAGTTGACCACAATATTCTCTTATCGCGTCTTGACTTGTATGTTGGCATTAAAGGCACAGCTTTAAATTGGTTTAAGTCTTTTTTAAGTGATAGAAGTTTCTCTGTCCATTTAGGTGAACGCTCCTCAACTGTGTCCCCACTTAGTTGTGTGGTACTGCAGGGTTCCATTTTGGGACCAGTTCTTTTTTCGTTCTTTATATATGCTTCCCTTGGGCTCTATTTTTGAAAAATACAATATTTCATTTCATTGTTTGGCAGATGACTTACAAATATAGTATCTTCCAATAAAAAGTCATTCTTGTGTTGAGGCACTTTTGAACTGTCTAAGGGATGTGCAAGTGTGGATGGAGAATAACTTCCTCAGCCTGAACAGCAATAAGACAGCAGGACCTATTAGATGGGTTCAACAGTGTTATTTGCCCGTGAACCTCTTACTGCCATCCAGTTGCTAAGAACCTTGGAGTTATTTTTGACTGTTCCTTTAAGTTTGAAAAACAGATTAGCTCTGTTGTCAGCTAAGACTCCTAAGCAAGGTGAAGGCCTACCTCCCCATTCATGTTTCTGAGAGAGTCATTCACGCCTTCATTACCTCATTACCTTACATTACCTTACCATTACCTCATTACATTACATTCATTACCTCTCATTTCCTCCTCTGCTACTCCTCTGCCCCCCCTCACCCTCTCAGGCTCTCCCATCACCACTGCTGATTCCTTCCGCTTCCTAGGCACTACCATCACCAGGGACCTCAAATGGGAGCTGACCATCAGCTCACTCATCAAAAAAGCCCAGCAGAGGATGTTCTTCCTGCGGCAGCTGAGGAAGCTCAAGCTACCCACCAAGATGTTAGTGCAGTTCTACACAGCCATCATCGAGTCCATCCTCACCACCTCCATAACCGTGTGGTACGCAGGAGCCACTGCCAGGGACAGACTAAGGCTGCAGCGCGTCGTGCGCACTGCTGAGAAGGTGATCGGCTGCAAGCTCCCATCTCTCCAGGATCTGTACATCTCCAGGACCCGGAGGCGTGCTGGCCGGATCATAGCCGATCCCTCACACCCTGGTCACGTACTGTTTGCCCCCCTCCCCTCTGGTAGAAGACTTCGGTCCATCCAGACTAAAACCTCCCGTCACATGAACAGCTTCTTCCCCTCTGCCATTAGACTGCTGAACACTAAGTGACTCTCGTGCACCATGTACAGCAGCTCAACCAGACTCATGTCAATCATCACTGTTTTCTTCCTGCATTACCGACTGCACTATATAGTTCTCCACAGTATCTGCTGCTGGCTAATATATATTTTAACTGTTGACCAGTATCACTTAATCTTATCCTACACTTTATTACATGTATAGTTTATTTCTCTTATCTTATCATGTTTAATGTTGCAGCATTGTACCGAGACAAATTCCTAGTTTGTGTACTACATGAACAATGGCAATAAACCTGATTCTGATTCTGATTCATTTAAATTATTGTAATTCTTTGTATGTTGCTGCTGTAATCCTGGAATTTCCCCAGTGTGGGACTAATAAAGGCTTATCTTATCATATCTTGGTCTTGATCAGTCATCCTTATATCATTTACAGGCTGTACAAAATGCAGCAGCCTGTCTTCTGACTGGAAAGAAATGGTGTGATCACATAACTCCAGTACTTCTTTCTTTACATTGGCTTCCCATCTATTTTAGAATTCAGTTTAAAGTTTTACTGCTTGTTTTTAAATGTCTTAATGGTATGGCCCCACCTTATCTCTCGGAACTATTACAGCCTCATATTCCATCCAGAGCACTGAGATCTACGAATCAGCTGCTCTTCAATATTCCAAAATCCCAACTCAAAAGTAGATGTGACGGAGCATTTTCAGTAGTGGGTCCAAATCTGTGGAAGAGCCTGCCTTTTTACATAAAAGCTGCTCTGACTCTTAATCATTTTAAAACACTTTTGAAAACTCATTTATTTCTCCTGGCTTTCATTCCCAGCTGACAAAATATCTTAGTTTTTATTGTCGCAGTTTATTTTATTAATTTGCTTATTTTATTAATTTTATGTGATTTTATTACTGTTTATGTTTTTATTGTGCATTTTTTTGGGACTGTAAACTGTGTGGTTGTTTAATATTTTATGTGTACAAGGTGTACAGCACTTTGGGCAGCTGTGGTTGTTTTAAATGTGCTATAGGAATACATTTTGACTTGACTGTTTTATTCTGAATGTTTTTGTGCTCTGATTTTGGAGGTTGTCTCAAGAAAAAAATATGAGAAGACGTAAAATTGTACCTGGCTGTTTGGCGTCATTGGGTTTGATACAGCGCACGTATGATGGCTCTTTAGACATGAGGATCTCCATCAGTTTCACAAGGCTGTTTTTAAACTGAGTTGCAGCCTAAACAACAACCACAAATTCAAATGACCACTTAGGGAAATTCTCTTTGTATCTATATGGAGGTATCTGTTAAAAAAAACCAAAAAACATCACAAATGTCCCCCCTTTCACCATCTCTGGACGTTTCTGGTCGATTACTTCCTCTCTGCGGAAGCAGTGACTCAGGATCTGGTTGTCTGACTGGCACATGACCTGAACGTTGACCAAACCACACAACCACACGTCAGCACAACACCCACCATCTTCCTCTTCAACTCAGACAAAGGTGAGAGTAACATCAGTTTTCAAAGGTTGTGGTAGGGCTCTATTTGTCCCTTTTCATTATCCTCACCTCTTTCAGGTTCCTGTTCAGTGAGTCGTTGTTCTTGTCTAGGAAACCTGAATGAAAGAGAGAAAACACACACAGCCAGCAGGGATCAGCACCCTCTACACGGGGAAGAGTCTTGCGTTAACATTATTTTGGGTAGAAAAATCTGTGAGCATGTTTTATGAAGGTAAAACTGAATTTGTGAGCATAAACGGGACTGTCAAGGCTCATCAAGTTTTATCCTCCCTGTTATGCAGCTGTTCCTTCTTACGTTCATGGATTATCTTTTATATTTATATCTTTTTCCCCACACATTATTTTTTTTTTCTTGGAGAATTTTTTTGCTAATTTTTGACTCACATTTTATAACTCACAAAATTGCAACTTTAAATTTGTAGCCTTTTCTTCTTACATTTGTGAGTTTGTTTGAAAACATACTTACTGTACCTGAAACCTAAAAGATGGGTTAACAGTGTACTTAGAGCATACAGATCTTCCCTGGCACTTAAAGAGTGTCATGCGGTGGCTCTCGCGAGCCACCATAAGACGCCACACAGTCACCAGAGAGTTGTGTGAGAGTTTTTATTAACGGTGAAATAGTGACAACACAAGCTGCTGAGGCAATGACACATACTAGTCTACACACATCGGGAGGCGTAAGGCTAACAGCTCACTTACAGGTCCGCAGGAGGAGACGGTCATAACACAGACAGGCAAGGTTGGTGGAGTAATGATAACACCAGCTGCTGAGGCAGTGACACACACACAGGTCTACTCACACCGGGAGGCATAAGGCTTAACAGCTCACTTACAGGTCCACAGGAAGCGACGGTCAAACCACAGACAGACAGGGTAGTAACAGTCCAAAGCATACGTAGCTCCGACGAAGAGAGACTGACACTGCTGCAGGGATGCGGCCGCTAGCGTGGGTTTAAGAAGTCCATCACTAACGACCGCAAATGCAGAACAGCTGTTCAGGACTTGACAGCTGAGTGGAAGCCTCCCCGAGCACTGTCACAATAAGAGCTCGGAGAGCAGAATAACAACGCCGCTGTCAAGCCCTGACAGGAATAGCCCGAGCACAATGACATAGTGCTCGGGTCATAACAGTAGCCCCCCCTCAAAAGACGGGCTCCGAACGTCTTGTAACACCCAGCCCCCCCTCCCCCCCCCAACCACAGGGCGAGTGAATTGAGGAACAGGCAAGGAGGGAGCCAAACCAAACCCAACAAGGCCCCAAACAAAAAGGAAAAAGAACACATCAACCGACATATCCATCAAATTCCCCCCAGAACAATGAAAAAAAAAAAAAAAAAAAAAAAAAAAACAAGGCAGGAATACAATACAAGGGGTACAAATCATACACAGCATAATCACCTGACACCTAAAGCTTTCCCACAGAGACCACAGACAACCTGTCTAACTCCAGAGTACATAACCCCACGTGGTGTAGAACTCAAAGTAAAGATCTCTTCAAGCACAAACTTAAAAATGCCACAATCATACTCCCAAACCACCCCTGTACATGAAACCCAGCCACAATTAAACCCAAAACAACCTCAAACACACGGTAACTAAGGAAAAACAAAAAAACACAAACAAAAGAAATACATGCAAACACACGGTATCTAAGGGAAAAGAAACAAGAAATACATGCTATAGCCCCTCAAAAGGAAGAGGGGAAGTAAAAACAAAAACAAGAGCATGCTGCAAACATACATGAGGCAATCCCAATTGCTCTACATAACCTTACACCGTATGGTCCCAAACAGAAGACGATCGGCGGAGATCAAACGCCCCAGGCAGAGCTCCAGCGACCTCCCTGCCTCCGATGGCCCACGGATAGTTACACAAAACAGTACATGGTCAGGCGGCCTGCCCCAGTCCCAGGCCTCAAGAAACAAGTCCTCCGGTGGCCGTACCAGGCCACCCAGTAACAAGCAGTTTATCGGGTGACCAACCCAAGGCGCCAAACCCACAAGCAGATCCTCAGGTGGCCGACCCGCATCCCTCAGCCACCAGAACTGTGGAGGAATAGCCTGCGGCAGCCTGCCTGTCAAAAAAATGACATGAGAGCGCCAGCCTGCCAGACAAAACCCTCCAACAGCCCCCAGCGCTGACGACCCCAGCTGGTGGCTCCTGAGAGGGGAATAATCAAGACAATGGGTCCACATCACATCAGGCGGCAAAGGGTCTGCGGCTCCTCCACCAATCTCGGTCCAGACCAATGCGATCGTCGCAGCTCCGCCTGTATCGGATCCCAATTGGATCACAGCTGCGCCCGCGTCGGACCCCGATTGGGTCACAGCAGCTTCAACGTCGGACCCCCACTGGACCTCGCCGGACCCTGATTGGTTCACTGCCGCACCAGCGTCAGACCCCGATTGGACCTCCTTGAACCCCAATTGGACCTCATTGGACCCCAATTGGGTCGCAGCTGCACCTGCGCTGGACCCCCACTGGACCTCGTCGGACCCTGATTGGTTCACTGCCGCACCAGCGTCAGACCCCGATTGGACCTCCTTGAACCCCAATTGGACCTCATCGGACCTCAATTGGGTCGCAGCTGCACCTGCGCTGGACCCCCACTGGACCTCGTCGGACCCCGATCGGGTCTTAGCTGCACCTGCGTCAGACCCCGATTGGACCTCGTCGGACCCCGATTGGGTCACAGCCGCACCTGCGCTGGACCCCCGCTGGATCTCGTCAGGCCCTGATTGGGTCACCGCTGCACCCGCGTCGGACCCCGATTGGATCACAGCAGCACCTGCGTTGGACCCCCACTGGATCTTGGCAGGTCCCGATTGGGTCACCGCTGCACCCGCGTCGGACCCTGATTGGGTCACCTCAGCCCACGCGTCGGACCCCGATTGGGTCAGGACAGACCCCGATTGGGTCACCGCTGCACCCGCGTTGGACCCTGATTGGGTCACCTCAGCCCATGCATCGGACCCCGACTGGGTCTGGACAGACCCCGACTGGGTCGGTACTGCACCGGCGACGACCTCCATCCCTGAACTTGGGACCTCCAGCCCCGCGACCTCGACAGACTCCAAACCGGTTACGCTGTGGAGAGGCTCAGAGGACAGGAGAGGACCGGGATCAGTTTCACCGGCAGCGCCAGAGCCCAGCGAGACGAGCTCGGGCGCAGCAGACGGCTGCCCCTCGCTCGCCTCCCCACGAGGCAGGCAAAAATGCTCTAACACACCACAAAGAAAAACAAAGAAGAGCACTTGCCTGCACTCGGGCTCTGGAGCCGTCCAGGACTTCGTCGATCCAGGTTCAGGTAGAAGCTCGTCGTCGGGCTCCCACACGGCTGCGTCGGGTTCCACAGCCGGCCTGATGGTTTCTGCAGCTGGATCCTCTCGCGCTGATGTCCACACCGATAACCTGCACGGCGTGGGGGCAGGGGATCCTCGACCCGCTGACTCGGGCTGCATCTCTGTGGAGACCTGGGGATGCTTGCTCATCGGCTCAAGCTCCTCACCGCAGTCCGCTCTCCTCTTCTGTCCAAAACAAGGCTGCAGGGCCGGGATAATTCCCAGAGCCGCAGGCCTCCCCTTCGTTCGACGGCGTGGATCTAACGCCGAGGTCTGCTCAGCAGGAGGAAACACAGAGGCAGCAGGTTCAGTACTGATAACTACAGCTGGAGGAGGAAACTCGGGGGGCTGCGAACCCCGAGCTTCACCCCCAGGAGTCAGACAAGACAGATCACTATAAGTAGGAGAGTGAAATTGAACTTGCCTGTCTCCCGGAGGGAGGATGGTGCCAGCTGTAGAGGACATTGCTCCTTCCCTCGCTCGCTGGGTGGTAGGAAAGGACCCATGGACGGAGCTCGCCGGCGCAGGACTCTGATCACTCACAGCAGCTGGAGAGGACGTCAAGGAAGAGGGAGCGGCAGCCGAAGCGGGCCGAGCACAGCATGCTGACCGTACAGCAGGGGGTGGTGGCCTGAAAAAAGGGACTGCAGGAATTCCCTCTTGATATGACACCGAAGAGAGAGCTGACTGGTTGAGTGGGTCATTCCGGCGGCCCGGAACTGGATCCGGAACAGGAGCTTGCTGAAGATGTGCTCGGCCGCGGCGCCGACGCTTTCGCCAGCCCCCAGATGGTGCGAACTCCAGAAATGGATCAAGGACAGGATCGGGATCTGTAGGCCAAGAGCAGGAGTGCCTCTTCTCCTGCTTCATGCCGTGTTCCTCCTCCAGCATCAGGAATATCTCACGTTGCGCGGCGATATCTACCCTCCTCGCGTCGACTTCCGTGTGGTCGGCGTAGCGGGGAGAGAGATG
This sequence comes from Pholidichthys leucotaenia, assembly GCA_020510985.1. Lineage (NCBI taxonomy): Eukaryota > Metazoa > Chordata > Actinopteri > Cichliformes > Pholidichthyidae > Pholidichthys > Pholidichthys leucotaenia. The sequence continues at coordinate 226,448,211 of CM035839.1, read as the reverse complement.
CCGAAGAGCGTCTTCAGCAGCGTCCAGGTACCAGTGTATGCCGTGATCATAATCCAGCAGGGAAGCGGAGATGAGCATCTTATCCATGACTTCCAGAATGCCTGTCAGCTCGCGGCTCGGACTCCGAGCGCGGCCCCTCCGCGACGGCATTCCTCACACACACCGTACCCAGACAGGAAAAGCAAGTGTCCCGAAAAAACTCTAACTCACTGGTGAAAGGCGTCTCGGGTTGGCGTCACCGTAAACGCCGTTTTGGCAGCAGTGTACTGTCATGCGGTGGCTCTCGCGAGCCACCATAAGACGCCACACAGTCACCAGAGAGTTGTGTGAGAGTTTTTATTAACGGTGAAATAGTGACAACACAAGCTGCTGAGGCAATGACACATACTAGTCTACACACATCGGGAGGCGTAAGGCTAACAGCTCACTTACAGGTCCGCAGGAGGAGACGGTCATAACACAGACAGGTAAGGTTGGTGGCGTAATGATAACACCAGCTGCTGAGGCAGTGACACACACAGGTCTACTCACACCGGGAGGCGTAAGGCTAAACAGCTCACTTACAGGTCCACAGGAAGCGACAGTCAAACCACAGACAGACAGGGTAGTAACAGTCCAAAGCATACGTAGCTCCGACGAAGAGAGACTGACACTGCTGCAGGGATGCGGCCGCTAGCGTGGGTTTAAGAAGTCCATCACTAACGACCGCAAACGCGGAACAGCTGTTCAGGACTTGACAGCTGAGCGGAAGCCTCCCCGAGCACTGTCACAATAAGAGCTCGGAGAGCAGAATAACAATGCCGCTGTCAAGCCCTGACCGGAATAGCCCGAGCACAATGACATAGTGCTCGGGTCATAACAAAGAGGTCCTTATTATGCACTTTTTCCACAAGTTGACACACTTCTTAGAATATAACAAGCCAGAATGGATTTATAATACTACGCATTGACGAATGTCAATGAAATGTGTACTGACCAAAATAGTATACTGTGGCTTTTTACCCACAAAAACTTTCATTGCCTTAGAATTGCTTGGAAAGAGCTTTTACATCTTCCACCTACTTAAGTATGCACTGATCTATGAATTTTCTAATTAGCCCCACCCATACTCCTGTCTACCTGTAGCAGATGCTGCAAGGCCAGTGTTGTGCCGAGAAATGCTCGTCTGCTGCGGAAAGCACCCCCCCTTTTTTAATTTGTAAAATCGTATAAACACTGGCTGCAGTATTGTATTTCTCTTTTGTGTGTGTTTTTACAGCTCCGCTCATGCTCCTGGCGAAGGGGGATGCTTTCTGCGACACACATGCATTTCTCGGCACAACACCGGCATCCTCTCTGGCTGGCTTGCTGTTTGAGTCTCTCCTGTGTGGGAATGAAGGAGGTGAGCCGGTGGACACGGCACCCCAGCTGAGGGAGCCTGTCTGATGTGCAGTGGCAGCCCATTCCAGAGTTTGGGAGCACAACTGAGAATGCCAGATCACCTCTAAGTTTGCATTGTGTCTTTGGAAAAGCATCTGGTCTGCTGCTGACCTGACGGAATGAGATGGGATGTGCTTGTGCAACAGATCAGACAAGTAAGAAGGAGCGTGGCCATTGAAAACATTAAAAGACTTTTATAATTGATTTGTAAATAAAGAGGAAGCTGATCAAAGAAAGCTAAAACTGGGGTGATGTGCTCTCGCTTTATTGTACCTGTTAAAAATCAGGCAGTGGTATTGTGCATTAGCTGAAGTTGAGCAATGGAGGCCTGGCTGATAACAGTAAGAAGTGTATTACAGTAATCTGGGTCAGAGGTTATAAAAACATGAATTACTGTTTGTAGGTCTCATCTATACAGTGGGGGTTAATTTTTGACAGCCAGATGATTGGAAAAAACATGATTTTACTACTCCATTTACATGTTTATCGAGCTTCAGAGCAGTATCTATTTTCACACCTAAATTAATGATGACAGACTTCTCGTATGAGGCCTGAGAGGAGAGGTTGACACAGGAAGTACTGTTGGTGCTACTGGATCTGAACAATGTAACTTCAGTCTTTTTCTCATTAAAATTCAAAAAAATTAAGAGCCATCCACCCCCTGATGCCACTGAGGCAGTCAAAGAGAGGTAGGACAGAGCATGCAGTAGTATGCTTGAGAGAGAAATAAACTTGATAGTCGTCAGCATAAAAATGAAAGAGATACTACATTTCCAAAAAATAGCGGCAAGTGGCAAAAGGTACAAAGAAAAAAAAAAGAGGCCCAAGAATGGAGCCTTGTGGTACCCCCCAGGGGCGGTCAGCACAGGCAGAGGTAAAACCGTCAATCGGTCTTTGTCAGTCATGTGACTGACACACCCCTCGGCACCATATTGGATGGTTCACTTCCGCCTCCCAAAGAGAGCAGACACCTTTTTCTTCTCTCCTGCTCTGACTTATCTCCTTCCTCCTCTAACTAACTGGATCCCAGCTTGCTATCGTCTGTCTGCGTGTCTCTACTGCTGATTATCGAACGAAACTATGGATTTAATAAGCTGGGCTTTGAACGCAATTGACACTATTTTTTCAACGAGGAAAAGTGCCCCGGGGGAGGTTGTTTGCCCCGCAGGAACGGCTGCTGCGGGCTATTTGAGGGACACAAGTAATTGGAAACTCTTGTGCCTGTCTGATCTTTCCATCGAAGATGTCGAAGATTTGTACGTCTTCGTAGTAATGGTCATTGGGATCGTTCTGATTGGATCTGGGATTGTCCTGGTGTACCGTAAATTGATGATGATGGACATAGCCTATCAAAATGCTGGCCAAGCGAGGTTTAACCATCAAATTGAAAAAATGGAGAGGACTCTGACAGCGGCAAATGGAGAACTGTCTAGGAAAATGGATTACATCATGATCACGCTGAGAGCCGTCCATGAAGGATTCAACGTCCAGCAATGAAGGATTAAGTACTGAATCTGTAAGAGGATATAAAGTTTCTTTCTCTGGGATCAGTACTATTCGACTAATCTGACCCCCCTCACACAAGTCCTCCAGATTATCTGCAGTTTTTTGTTTTCAAAACATTTGAGCTGCACTGACTCCACGGACAGCCAGCTGCGTGGCCCAAGGACAATGCCAGCAGCTAAGACAAAACATCTCCTGCCAAAGAGACTTTGTTGTTCTTAACTGATACAAACACCTACACTCAACACTACACCCACACTGACTCAAAAACTGATGAAAAAGATCACTCACTCACTGCTCTCTTTGTGTCCTTGTGTACTTTCTTGTCTGCTAACTGTGCATTGAGGGCTTTTTTTCTTGTAATCATAATATTGATCATATATGACCGGTATTCTGACAATCAATGGTTTTTTGCTCTTTCCTATTGCGTTATCCTTTTCTTCCCTATGCATCCTGTACCCATCTGATGACAGGCGCGTTCTCAGATGCTGCCGTGTCACCGGAAATGCAGGTCGTTTTCTGTGTCAAGTCAAATCCCTCGTATGTTATCAGTCATACCTGTTAATGTACTTGGCAATAAATCCTTTCTGAGTTCTGAGGGGTTGGTGGATGTGAACAAAGACACGTTAGCAAATGAGAGAAAAGGTTTAACATTTAAAGGCATTGTTTAGTAATGGTTGTTAAAGCTAAAAATAGAGAAAAATAACAAGCATGAACAGATACCATACTCAGATAAACTGAGCAAAGATGCCAGGAATCAGTATTTAGCCAAGTTGGCCACTATAAACAATACTGATCCGTATGACCTGAGGGCTAACAGCTGGAGAGCTAATGCATCACTGCTGCCTCCAACGTCTTCCCTGGACATTACCATCTACAGTGGTGTGAAAAAGTGTTTGCCCCTTCCTGAATTCTCTTGTTTTGTGTTTGTCACACTTAAATGTTTCAGATCATCAAACAAATTTAAATACTAGACAAAGATAACACAAGTAAACAAAAAATGCAGTTTTTAAATGAAGGTGTTTATTATTAAGGGAAAATGAAATCCAAACCTACATGGCCCTGTGTGAAAAAGTGATTGCCCCTAAACCAAAAACTGGTTGGGCCACCCTTAGCAGCAACAACTGCAATCAAGCATTTGCGATAACTGGCAATGAGTCTTTTACAGTGCTGTGAAGGAATTTTGGCCCACTCATCTTTGCAGAATTGTTGGAATTCAGCCACATTGGAGGGTTTTTGAGCATGAACCAGCTTTTTAAGGTCATGCCACAGCATCTCAATCTGATTCAGGTCAAGACTTTGACTAGGCCACTCTAAAGTCTTTCTTAAGTTTTTCTTAAGTCATTCAGAGGTGGATGGATCATTGTCCTGCTGCAGAACCCAAGTGCGCTTCAGCTTGAGGTCACGAACGGATGGCCGGACATTCTTCTTCAGGATTTTTTGGTAGACAACAGAATTCATGGTTCCATTTACCACAGCAAGTCTTCTAGGTCCTGAAGCAGTAAAACAGCCCCAGACCATCACACTACCACCACCATATTTTACTGTTAGTATGATGTTCCTTTTCTGAAATGCTGTGTTACTTTTATGCTGGATGTAATGGGACACACACCTTCCAAAAAGTTCAGCTTTTATCTTGTCAGTCCACAGAGTACATATTTTCCCAAAAGTCTTGGGGATCATCAAGATGTTTTCTGGCAAAACTGAGATGAGCCGTTATGTTCGTTTTGCTCAGCGGTGGTTTTTGTCTTGGAACTCTGCCATGCAGGCCATTTTTGCCCAGTCTCTTTCTTACGGTGGAGTCATGAACACTGAGCTTAACTGAAGCAAGGCCTGCAGTTCTTTGGATGTTGTTGTGGGGTCTTTTGTGACCTCTTGGATGAGTCGTCGCTGCGCTCTTGGGGTAATTTTGATCGGCCGGCCACTCCTGGGAAGGTTCACCACTGTTTCATATTTTCACCATTTGTGGATAATGGCTCTCACTGTGGGTCGCTGGAGTCCCAAAGCTTTAGAAATGGCTTTATAACCTTTTCCAGACTGATAGATCTCAATTACTTTGTTTCTCATTTGCTCCTGAATTTCTTTGGATCGCATCATGCTGATGAGGATCTTCTGGTCTACTTCACTTTGTCAGGCAGGTCATATTTAAGTGATTTCTTGGTTGAGAACAGGTGTGGCAGTAATCAGGCTTGGGTGTGGCTAGAGAAATGTACTCAGCTTTCCAGAGATGTGATAAACCACAGTTTATTTATGTTTTAGCAGGGGGGGGGGAATCACTTTTTCCACTCAGAGCCATGTAGATTTAGATTTTTTTTCCCTGAATAATAAATACCTCATTTAAAAACTGCATTTTGTGTTTACTTGTGTTATCTTTGTCTCATATTTAAATTTGTTTGATGATCTGAACATTTAAGTGTGACAAACATACAAAAAAAATGAGAAATCGGGAAGGGGCAAACACTTTTTCACACCATTGTACTTGTTACAAGTGCAAAAGTCTGGGCACTCCACATAATTAATTAAACACACCATTTAAACTTATCACCAAAAATGCTATTTGTCATGAGGTGGTCAAATTTTTGCATACTAGTGTATACAGTAAGTCTTTTGCAAATCAGTTTTAAAGCACAATTATCAGAGAAATAATGAAATTCTAAGAAACTCGATTGCATAATAGGCCTCATGCAAGATAATAGGCCTCATGCATTCTATCAAATTTTTTAGTACGCATGGTTTGTTGGTACACATCTTTTAGAATCTTGAAATTTGGTATAAGTACTAACAACATTTACAAGTGGTCAAGACCAGCTGCAAGAGTTGTGGCGCCACCGTGTAATGAATATGGTTTAGGACATTGGTTCCTTAATTATGATTCACTCCAAAATCCAATGGCATCTTCAGTGGTCCAAGCTCCGCCCTTCCACCATTTACTAAAATTGGGTAAGTCCTTTTTGTGTAATCCCACTAAGAGACAGACAAAAAACAATCAAATTGGCAAGGTAATTTCAGTTTACCATTGACGTTGTAGTTGACCTCTCCAGCATAGTGCAGCAGCCTGAACTCCTCCCTGCTCATCACCCTGCGGGTTTTTCCATTTGCCAACTTGTGCCTGAAGATGGAGACACACAGATCTGGCACACACACACACACACACAAGCTGACATTATATTTAATATGAAACGATGCTTACGTGACAAAATGGGGGTGGCCGCCCACTGTGTCCTCCAACTTCTCCAAAAAGGAGACATCGCAAGTCTCCCCTGGTCTCAGGCACTCCTCGTCCTTTGAATAATTCAGTCACAATATCCAGCTTACCAAATGGGGATCAAACACAAAATAAAACATAAAAACAAAACATGTCAGCCAGCAGTTGTTCTACACACCAGAATGGAGATGATGCCTTTGTGCTTTGCCTCTATCAGGTCACAAATGATCTTGTTGTCAAAGTATTGCACTGTCTCCCACTGCATTCATAGGACAACAATGTTTTGTGAACATGGAAATATGAATTGCAAGAGGTGAATAACAACATTTGCTCCCAGCATTCTGAACTTACAGCAATTCCTTCTGTCTCATACTCTTCTTGCTCCGATCTGAGGGTGAGCTCAATGAAGAGCTGCTGGAGCTTCTCATTGCAGTAGTTGATGCAAAACTGCTCGAAGCTGTCAGGAGGTGTTCAAGAAAAATGATCTGAAACAGCAACTATAACACACTGAAAACAAAAGTCTTTTCTCTCATCTCTTTGTCTTTATACCCTGATTGGTGGAGCCTTGAGTATTTTTATCATGTTTATAGTCAGCTTCATGTGTGCCTGTGTTTGTGTCTATGTTGAATGTAATTGTGGTTTGTAAAGATGGATGTCACCAGACTGCAAAACAAATCTACCTACGGATACAAATAAAGGAACCTGAACCTGAAAGTCAGAAGTTAAGAATTTGTCACAAAAAACAGGATTAGCAGTAGCGGTGGGGAAAATAATCTCTTTTTTTAGATGCATCAAATTGCCATATGTGGAAGATTGTGAACCGCCGCAGAAATGTTTAGGAATCAATTTTTTAAATGTCTACAGTTCAGCAGCAGCTCATGTCTGTCTAAACCAGAGCTGAAAAGGAAGTAAGCAGGTACCATTTTCTCTGTGACGGGATATATGCTGGTTAAATGTAACATTCCAGTTGACGTATCACATCCTCCTCCATTTGTGTGATTAATAAAAGATTCTGGAAGTAAGTTCATTACGGGTCATTACAAATCTAAAAACCAAGTGGTCATACAGGAGGAAAAAAGAGATCCTGAATAGAAAATAGAAGATGCAGTGATGATCATTTTATCATTGCATCGCAGTTCTCTGAATCCCAATTGAATCAAACGCTGAGGCGGATAGAGTCCCCACCCAGAATTAGCAGTGGGCTGATCATGGCCCTTAAATGGTCTTTCTTGTTGCGCTGCGATTTTATTTTGGAATTTTATTATGTTTAAATGTTTCTGACTTGATTCTAGTATTGTTTTGGAGGTACTTCCTGTTTGGTTCTTGTTTCTGTTTCCTCAATTTAATATACCATTTAATTTCAAGTTTATTTTGTTTATTTTAAAACTCTTTTCTTGACTATTTGTGACTTTAGTCTCATAATTTGAGTTGTTTCTTAAAAAAAATTAATTTATTGCTTTTTCACATAAACTTGTGGATGTTTTTACTCTAAATTTGTCTATGTCATAATGAATTTTATGTTTTTCCAATACATTTTTTTTTAAATTTTTGTATACTTTATTAATCCCAGAGGGAAATTCAGGGCATCCACCTGGACGGATGAAGCAGCCACAGTGCAGCGCCAGTCCCTTCACCCTTCACACACGCACACTCTAACTTGCATGTTTTTGGCCTGTGGGAGGAAACGGAGTACCCGGGATAAACCCACGCAGACACGAGGAGAACATGGAAACTCCACTCTCCCCAGCTCCTAAGTCTTGGCAGGTACAGTGGCCCTCATTTAACTAAAGCGAGGAAAAACACACATTTGGGTGCAAATATGATGGTACAAAAAGGTCTACATGGTATTTATGAAACCACGCATATCTGGTCAATCTCACTGTACGATCGTTCACTCATTGATAAATCTGGCGGATGGATCCAAGTTGTCATAAGTGCCCTTCAAGGCAGGATGAAGACCCAAATGCTAGTTGTGAGTTTGAAGGTGTTTAATAATAAAAAACACAAAATATAACAGACACGAATACAACTTACAAGGGAGAAAGGGCAGGAAAAACAAAAGTGAACAGCACGAAGGCTGAGGCATCTGGAAACGCTGGTCGAACATGGAACATATGTAGAATACAAAGATGAAAGAAGAGGGAGAACTCCTGTCTGAGCTTAGAGAATGACGCTACAATGGAATGCGCTGCAGCGGACTTTAAATAGAGCAACAGGGATAAACTGTCATAAATTGCCCACCAGGGTGGAACGAAGACCCAAACGCCAGCTGTAAGTTTGCAACATTTAATAACAAAAGACAAAACTACACAAAAACACAACACTTACACTGCAGGACAAAACCAGAGAGGGAGGCATATAGGAACGCCGGTGCAGATGGGGCTCACGTCCAGAGGAAAACAGCCTGGATGGGACCAGGCTGAGGTGTATGGGAACACCAGGGGAACAAAAAATAAAGAGAGCTGGACGGAGCACATCCGTCAATACACACAGCAGTAATGGGAGAAAAACGAGACGAGGAACTCCCATCTACACATTGAGAAGGGTGCTGCAACGAGAAGTGTTGCAACACCCTTTAAATAAGGCACAGCGAAAATGAACAAATGATTACAGGTGTGGGTCACATGAGTGAGGAATAATTAGTTACAACAAGTGACAGGTATATATAGCCCATGAACAGAACTTGAATATTGGAAGTAAATATAGGGCACTGTCAAACTAAAAGCATAGGAGGAAATGGCGACAAGCATAACTATAAATGGGGAATGGACCAGAGAATACAAAAGGTGAGGATGAGAGAAAATACAAGACCAAGAGAAGTTAATACTAACATCCATCCATCCATCCATCCATCCATCCATCTTCTACCGCTTTTCCGGAGGTCCGGGTCGCGGAGGCAGCAGTTCAAGCAGAGAAGCCCAGACTTCCCTCTCCCCAGCCACCTGCTCCAGCTTTTTAGAGGGGATACCAAGGCGTTCCCAGACCAGCTGGGAGACGTAGTCTCTCCACCGAGTCCTGGGTCTGCCCCGGGGTCTCCTCCCAGTGGGACGTGCCTGAAACACCTCAAGTGGGAGGCGTCCAGGAGGCATCCTAATCAGATGCTCCCCCATGGATCGTCACCTTATCGTGGTGGGGGGGTTTGCGTGCCCCAGCGATCCCAGGAGCTATGTTGTCCGGGGCAATTTGCCTCTGATAGGGTCTCCCAAGACAAACTGGTCCTGGGTGAAGGGCCAGACTAAGAACGATCCAACAGACTCTCATGATAAATTCTAGATCAAGGATTCAGTGTACCCCACCCGGTATGGGGTTACCGGGGCCCCACCCTGGAGCCAGGCCTGGGGGAGGGGCTTGAAGGCTAGCGTCTGGTGGCCGGGTTTCCACCCATGGGACCCGGCCGGGCTCAGCCCGAAGGAGTTACATGGGTCCGCCCTCCAGTGGGTTCACCACCTGCAGGAGGGATCATGGGGGTCCGGTGCTATGTGGATTAGGTGGCGGTCAAAGGCGGAGACCTTGGCGGACTGATCCCAAGCTTTCTAAACTGGCTTTTGGCTTTTGGTACTAACATACATGAAAACTAAAATACAAAGAGAGCGGTGAGGGCAAAGGCAGGCTCATGTTAAAAAAAGGCAGATAATAATAATACACAAACTAGATGGAGCTAGGAATAATAAACTAAGAAACATGAGTACTAATGAACCAAAGACAACTCAAATATCATCATACATATTAACAACAAAACATAAGTGGGGAAATACAGAAAATAATAGAATAACAAAAAAATGTGAGCACAGTTCCCCAGCCGTGCTCCACATCATGACAGAGCCCCCCTTCAAGGGGTGGAGACCAGACACCCCAATGTAACATCAAAAAAGAAAAAGAGAAAACCCTCCCTTCCCAACAGGAGTAGAACAATAACCTAGCCCGGGAGGGCAGTGGGGTAACCCAGGCTAGGAGGGTTAGAAACAAAAAATATGCTCATGACCCACAAAGTAGAACAAATTAGGTGGTTAGAGAACCCCAAGACCACCAGGCAAAACAAAAGAGCAGTTCAGGTGGTCGACTGGAGTCCCAAGACCAGCAGTTTGGGTGGTCGACTGGAGTCCCAAGACCACCAGCTCATGCGGTGGAATAAGTCTGGTGGCATTCCAGAGTTCCTAAGCCACCACAGTAAAGGATGTAGTCAGTCGGGTGGTCTCCCAGCATCCTGGAGCCAATGGGCCGTAGGGTACAACGCGCCCCCTCCTGGAGGTGGTAGCTGGAACCCGTGCCCCCTATGGGCCGCAGGAGCTGCAGTGTGAATCAGATGGATTGATTGCTGTGGGGAGTTGACCCCACCAACTGTGATTGCTGGCCAACGACAGAGGCAGATGGCAATGGTGGCTGACCAGGGAGGAAACCAAAGGAAGAGAATGACTGATCAGTGAGGGAACCAGGTGGCAAAGATGATGAATGAGTGAGGACCTCAGGCGACGACTGATGACTTTCAGCGACCTCCGGAGAAGGCGGAGGACCCATGATGACCTCAGGTGGAGACGAAGAACCCACGGTGACCTCAGACAGGGACAGAGGACCCACGGTGACCTCAGGCAGAGAAGGGGGACCCTCGAAGACCTCAGGCGGAGATGAAGGACCCTCGAAGACCTCAGGCGGAGATTAAGGACCCTCGGTGACCTCAGACGAAGGCTGATGACCCTCAGCAACCTCAGATGGAGGCAGTGAACCCTCGGTGACCTCAGGAGAAGACTCGGGCAAGAGAACAGAGACAAACACCAGATCAGTATCACTAGCAGCAGTGGAGCCCAGCGAGGAAAGCTCAGAAGAAGATGGCAGCTGTGACTGGCTCTCTCCATCAGGAGCTAGACAAGACCTCTCTAATACTGACATAATAAAGACAAAAAAGAGGACTTACCTTAGCTCGAGCTCCACCGCCGTCCAGGACTCCAACAATCCAGCCTGGGGCATCTTGAATCCACTCACCTAGGGCTCCAATGCAAATCTAAAAGAAGAGTGAAAGGACTACAGCTCCTGACCAGATAGAGTAATGATATAGAGTGAAGTATGTGGTGGTAATGCACCTGTAAGCTGGTTGCCAACCACCAATCAAATCTAAAAGAATAAGAAGTAAACTTGGCCACCTCAGACGGGGAGGAAGAGAACAGCACCGGAACATCGTTACAGGCAGTAGTGGAGCCCAGCGAGGAAGACTCAGGAGTAGAGGATGTCTGCAACTGATCCTCCCCACCACAGGTAAGACAAGATTTCTCTAGAATTGATGGTGTAAAAACAGAACAGAGTACTTGCCTCAACTCGAGCTCCACTGCTGTCCAGGACTCCAGCAACTCTGCTGTGGCTGTCCTTGCAGCAGGCACTATAGTGGGTGCAGCTGGCGAACCCCCAGATGTGGCGGCTGATGCTGAAGATTGTCTCACCGATGGCGGTGAGTCCCATGCTGCTGAAATCAGGGGACACTCTCCTGTCGGCTCTGGCTTCAGGACACAGGGAGCACTCTTCTCCTATCCAGGACGCAGCTGCGGGGCTGGAACAGGACTCTCCAGGACTGCAGGCTCCTCCGTCGTCTGGCGGCTCCCTCCCAGGACCGATGGAAATTCAGGGGTAAAAGAGGAAGGCACGGGAGAAGTAGGTGAGGAAAAAGTAACAGCAGCACGTGGTGAGGACTCAGTTAAATTGGGCTGCTGCTGCTAAGCCTCACCACCAGGAATAAGGCAAGACAGTTCATTTTTAAGTGTAGGTGAATGAAAAGAAACTTGCCTTATTTCTTGGGGTGTGATGGTTTCTGCTGCTGAAGGCCCAGAGTTATGCCTCATAGCGGCTGCAGCGGGCATGGGCACCAATGTGGAAGGTGGAGGAGCTGACCCTGCAGACCTGAGGATGACCGAATTCCCAGCAGCGGGCGGTGACATCGTGGAGTAGAGGGGGGCAGCAGTGGCAGACCAAGAGGAGGAGGCTGACGGGCCAGGCGAAGGGAAAAAAAACTCTGGAATGGTGAGGAGGATGCTGCTGCGGTTCTCCAAAGCGGCGAGAAGGAAATTGCTGGGAAGGTGGAAGAATTCCTCAGGCGGGATTCAGCTGGGTGGTGGCGAGAGGCTGATAATGTCTGCACCCGAGGACGCTCTTTCGTTGGTGCAGGAACAGACAGAAGACAGTGAGGAACGGAGGCTGGAAATGGAGGCACCAGGGGACGTTTCTTTGTCGGCTCAGGAACAGTTAAGGTAGAGCTTCTTACCAGCCCGTGGAACATGTGTTGGAGGTTGAAAACGAGGGCGAAGAGACCTGTGAGCTCCAGATAACTCCTCAGGCTGGGGGTTGCCTCAATCACTTCCACCGTGCAGTCCAGCCATTTCAGGGCTTTCTTGGGAGTATGGGCAGTTCAGGCATCTGAGATGAGGTCTTAATTAACTGCGCCACCCAGCAGTCATTCTCATCCAACCCGAGCCAACTGAAGTCCGTGTGAGCTGCCATTCCAGCAAAAAAAAAAAAAAGGGACTTTAACAAAAATAACGGGATTGAAAAGAAGAAGGCAAAATTCACATCTGCTCACGCTGGCAGCACCCTTCTGTCATAAATCGCCCACCAGGGCGGAACGAAGACCCAAACGCCAGCTGTAAGTTTGCAACATTTAATAACAAAAGACAAAAACTACACAAAAACACAACACTTACACAGCAGAACAAAACTAGAGAAAGAGGCATATAGGAACACCGGTGCAGACGGGGCTCACGTTCAGAGGAAAATAGGAGAACAGCCTGGATGAGACCAGGCTGAGGCGTACGGGAACACCAGGGGAACAAAGAATAAAGAGAGCTGGACGGAGCACACCCGTCAATACACACCGGTAATGGGAGAAAAATGAGACGAGGAACTCTCATCTACACATTGAGAAGGGTGCTGCAACAAGAAGCGTAACAACGCCCTTTAAATAAGGCACAGTGAAAATGAACAAATGATTAAAGGTGTGGGTCACATGAGTGAGGAATAATTAGTTACAACAAGTGACAGGTGTGATAGCCCGCAAACAGAACTTGAATACTGGAAGTAAACACAAGGCGCTGTCAAACTAAAAGCATAGGAGGAAATGGCGACAAGCATAACTATAAATGAGGAATGGACCGGCGAATACAAAAGGTGAGGACGAGAGAAAATACAAGACCAAGAGAAGTTAATACTAACACACATGAAAACCAGAATACAAAGACAGAGGTGAGGGCAAAGGCAGGCTCATGTCAAAAAAGGCAGATAATAATAATACACAAACTAGATGGAGCTAGGAATAATAAACTAAGAAACATGAGTACTACAAAACCAAAGACAAGTCAAATATCACCATACATATTAACAACAAAACAGAAGTGGGGAAATACAGAAAATAATAGAATAACAAAACAATGTGAGCACGGTTCCCCAACTGTGCTCCACATCATGACATAAACCACAAATGATTACAGGTGTGGGTAACAGGAGCGAGGAGGATTAACCTAAATAATGACAGCTGCGACAGCCCGCAAACTTGAACTCAACAAGGAAGTAAACACAGGGTGCAGTCAACATAAAAGTACAGGGGCGTATGGCAAGGGTGAGAATGAACATGAAATGATACCAAACGAGAAACAGACCGAATAATGCAAAATGAGAAACATAACCCATAAAGGTGAGGACAAGATAAATACAAACCAGTGATGCAAATAATATAATATACATGAAACCCAAAATACAAAAGGAGAGGTGAGGACAAGGACGGAGAAGACTCAAGTAAAAACACAGGAAGATAATAATTATCATATGAAACAAGATGATTAGTAAATATATAAAAACTGAATAAACAAGACTATAATAACTGAACCAAGATATGATAATGGGACCAAACAAACAGAAACCAAAACTAAACTCAGATAAGATACACAGACAACCACACTCAAATACAATAATAAAACTCGGCTAAGGAAAATACAGAAAATAATCAGAAAGAACTTAAAGACTGAGCATGACTCTCCACCCATGCTCAGCACTGTGACACAAGCATTATTTGAATTCCACGCCCACGTCTCGCCCCCATAATTTACGACACAGTGGAACATGAGATGGCAATAAGATTTTCTGAAGCAGAAGTTGACATTATTATAAAAGAAGTGAAAAATAATAAAGTAGTATAGTCTGCTAACCTCAAAAGTGGCTTTAAATGCAAAAGAACCCTGTTATGGAGGAGACTGGTGCTGCAACACAATTGGTTTGGATTAGCAGAGGAGATGGTGATCTCCTCTGCTAATCCATATTTATTTATTTATTCATTTTCACCCCTTATGCAGCAGATCACTTCAGCCAGGCACTTCTATAGGTAAAGCTCTGCTGTGGTTTAGTTAACAGATAATTTGTAAGAGATAACTATTATGAGGTACTGTATTACATGACAGAAAACTTAGTCAAAGAAATACTTTTTAGAATATTATCACAGTGCTCACACAGGAGACTCCTTAAAGTACAGATGTAAATATTGTAATGTCTGTAATTTCTCTCAAGCACCAGACGATTAGCTCTTCTTCAGAATGGCTTTATTTTATTACTCACAGGAGCAGAACAACACCTAAGCACTAAATGGGTTACTGTTCTTGGTCGTCACCCACGCCAGTTCTCTAACCCAGCTTGCTTGCTTGTAGCCACCGCAGCTGTCTCACAGCAACTAACTTACATACAGTCCGTATTCACGTACAACATTCACTACGTGTTAAAGGCACATGTATAACAGCAGAACTCATAACAAGAATAGTGAACACGTTCCCAACCAACACAAAATCAAGCATCGTTACACTGCCCCCCCAACACTAAGTTCCTCGTCCTCGAGGGAACAACAAAGTCTCTGAACCGGGGTGGTAGTTTGCGCTGTCTCCTTGATCGCCTGGGACCTCCAGCAGGCATAGGGGTTTCTGCAGTCTGGGGAACAGTCTCAGTGGTAAATGTATGGGAGTAGTAAGAGTGGAGGGGCAATTTGCTCATGTCGGGGGGCTGGGGGGCTCTGTACTTAGGCAGGGGTTGGAAGAAGCTGTAGTGTCCACAATGTCCTGAACAAAACCAGGGGAGCGTACCTGCCCCTCTGGAAAAGAAGGGAGGGCACGCCCTCTATTTCGTGCCAATCTGTCCCTGTGTAGAACCACTTTTCTACCACGAGGTGGTAACTGTACTCTGTAAACCACCTCCCCTACTCTTTCAAGCACTCTGCAGGGTCCCACCCAATTACTGTGCAACTTGAGGCACTGTCCTTTCTTCCTCCTCAGACTGAATACCCAGACCAGCTCTCCAGCTTGGAAGTTTCTCCCTTTTGTCGTGATGTCGTAGTTTCTCTTTTGCCTCAGGCCCGCTTTCTCCAACTGCTCTCGTGCAAAAGTGTGGGCGGCTTCCATGCGCTCCTGCAACTTGTTTGCATACTCTGCTCCAGGTGCTGCAGCCGGCGTGTCTGATG
The DNA here is from genome assembly GCA_020510985.1 of Pholidichthys leucotaenia. Classification (NCBI taxonomy): domain Eukaryota; kingdom Metazoa; phylum Chordata; class Actinopteri; order Cichliformes; family Pholidichthyidae; genus Pholidichthys; species Pholidichthys leucotaenia. Next base: position 226,432,615 of record CM035839.1, on the reverse strand, counting down.
GTTTTCTGAAGGCCAGCTCTGCAGGGGTCTGCAGCTCCCTTCCTAACATCAGCAGAGCAGGCGTGCACATGGTGGAGTCTTGAACGGCGGATCGATACGCCATCAGAATGAGAGGGAGATGGCTGTCCCAGTCACGCTGATGGTCTGTGGTGAGGATAGCTAGGTGTTGGGCCAGTGTTCTGTTGAATTGTTCCACTAAGCCATCGCTCTGGGAATGGGGGGGGGGGGAATTGTGCGGGTTTTCTGCATGGCCAGGCGTTCACACATAGCAGCAAATACTTTTGATTCAAAGTTACGGCCCTGGTCACTGTGTATGGTCTCTGCTGTGCCAAACCTGTGTGTGAATGTGTGCATGAATGGGTGGATAGCATGATCTATAAAGCGCTTTGGTTACCCAGAGATGAGAAAAAGCACTATATAAGTGAATGCCATTTACCATTCAAACCTGCTAAACGTGCCCTCTACCAAGACGCCTGCTACCGTCTCTGCTTCTTGATCTGGAATGGCACAGGCCTCTGGCCGCTTAGTAAAATAGTCCACAGCTGCCAGGACATAACAGTTGCCTTTTTCTGTTCGGGGAAAAGGGCCCATAATGTCGACAGCCACCCTCTCCATCAGTGCTCCAGCAGGTTGCTGCTGAAGCTGGGCATGTGACTAGACTAGTGGTCCCTTGTGGGCCATGCAGGTGTCACAGCTGCGGCAGAAGTCATCTATGTCCCTTCTCTGCTGACCTAAGAAGAAACCCTGGCGGAGGCGATGAAGGGTCTTTGAAATACCGTAGTGGCCTGACCCCATCCCTCTATGGCAGGCTGCCAGCACTGCTGTCCTCAGTAATTTGGGTACCACAACTTGCCACCTCTCCCCCCCTGTAGCAGGCTCCTTCCACACCCACTGCAGCACGCCATCGCTCAGGCGCAGCATGTTGAACTTGGCCCACAGCCCCTTGGTGGCAACACAGAGTCCGGTGACTTCTTCTTAAGGCAGTCTCATCCCTTGTCCCAGCCATTGCAGCACTGGTTGTAGGTTGCCGTCCTGCTCCTGCTGTGCCCCCCACTCAGCTGCATCCACCACCCATAACATCCCACAGGAGATCTGCACTGCGCTGTTCTGAGTGAGCTCTCTTTCTTTCATCTCTCTCTTCTCACAGTAGCGGCAGCCGACTGCAGCACATGGGTGGCGAGACAGCGCATCAGCGTTCGAGTGGCGTGCGCCTGCTCTGTGCACAATGCTGAAGTTGAATGACTGGAGCTCCTCCAGCCAGCGAGCCACCTGTCCCTCTGCCTCCCTAAAAGACATCAGCCACTGCAGGGCAGCATGGTCAGTTCTGATGGTGAACATTGTGCCACACAGGGAGTACTTAAAAGTGTTTTACTGCCATCACTACAGCTAGAAGCTCTCGTCTCGTGACGCAGTAACGACGTTCACTCTTGTTAAGCACTCGGCTAAAATACTCCACCACATTTTCGCCATCAGGCCCCAGCTGTGACAACACCGCTCCTAGTCCGACATCACTGGCAACTGTGTCGAGGACAAAGGGCAGGGAACGGTCGGGGGGGGGGGGGGGGCAAGGATCGGAGACTCCGTCAGCGCTGTACGGAGAGTGTCAAATGCATGCTGGCATTCCTGTGTCCAGCTAAATACACGATCCTTCAGCAGGAGGTGGAAGAGTGGTGCAGCTATCAAGGAGAAGCCCTTCACAAACCTCCTGTAGTACGATGCCAGCCCCAAGAAGCTTTTGAGCTTGCCTGGTCAGTGGGGGTGGGCTAGTTTTTAATGGTGCAAATTTTATCCTCTGGCGTGCTGATGCCCTCACCTCCCAACTTATGGCCCAGGAAATCCACTTCTCTTCTCATAAAGTGATATTTGTCTGGGTGCAGCTTCAGGCCCGCAGCCGCTATTCTCCCCAACAACCCTCGCAGGGAAGACAAAGCTACTTCAAAGGAGCTACCGTGGACAAGGAGGTCATCAAGTGCTTGGTGTACCTTGCTGATGGGGAATACCTGCTAGCACTCTGTCCATAAGCCGTTCAAAGGTGGCGGGGGCACTGCAAAGACCAAAGCTGAGGACCCTAAACTGCCACAGTCCCCTGTTGGTATAAAAAGCAGCTTTGGGCTTGGACTCTGGAGACAGTGGGACCTGCCAGTACCCACTCCGGAGGTCAAGGGTAGAGAACCAGGAGGAGCCCAATACTAAATCCAGGGACTCGTCAATTCTGGGGAGCGAGTAAGAGTCTTTTTTCGTGACATTGTTCAGTGGCCAATTCATTGTTCCTGGTGCTATTCTTCTTGGGCACCATAACCACCACCGAGGCCCATGGACTTTCAGATGGCTCAGTGATGCCTGCCTTCAGCATTTCGTCCAACTCCCTGTCTGCAGCCTCCTGGCGGGCCAGGGGAAGGCGCCGTGGATGAGCTTTAATTGGGAGGGTGTCACCAGTGTCTATTACATGCTCCACTAGATGAGGTAGGCCCAGCTCTCTCTCATTAAGGGCAAAAATGTCTCTGAACTCCAGCAGCACTTGCCACAAGCTCTCCTGCTGCTGCTTGCTCAGTCCTTCACAGTTCTTTGCCCAGATGTCTCTTACTGCAGCAGTCCGTTCATTCTCTGCCATTGTAGAGTGTCTCGGATGCTCAACAATGGGGCTGGAAGGGGAAGGCGACTGATCGCAGGGTATCTGTGCTGGTGCAGGGGGCGGTGCTTGGGTCAGATTCACAGTGGCTGCCGGGTACATACTGCTCTCTGTGGTCGTAACAGCAGCGGGGGGGGGGGGGGCATGCAGACTGGAAGTGATGTAAATAGTACACACTTCCCCCGAGGAAGGATGAGGCAGCCCTTACCCATGTCGAGTACGCCACCGATGGTTCGTAAGAAATCCAACCCGAGAATGCAGGTGTTCTGCACCTCAGCCACCCATGCAATAAAGGGCACTGAAAGGTCTCCCACCCCAAACAGGAACTCCCCCCATCCTCTAATGGGGGCCAGATCGCCAGTCACTGTTTTCAGCTGCACAGAGGTAGATTCAACAGCAGCCCCCACGGGAACAATGCCAGGTCGTACCAATGTAGCATTAGACCCAGTGTCCAGCAGGGCTGTGCATGCGACACCCGACACAGTCACAGGAATGTGGCAAAAGTCTCTAACATGAGTCCAGCCCACAGCGATTACTGCTCCTGGCCGTTGTGGCAATGGGGTATGAGTGCTAATGTCACGGGCCCACGTATCCCCAGCTACACGGGCTCCCTGAAGTTTCCCTGCACAGAAGACAGCCTGGGGCATTGAGTGAGAAGGTGTCCTGATTGTCCACACCCCCAACATCTCTGAGCACGGCAGCAGCGAGCAACTTGGGTAGCAGGTTGTACAACAGATGGTCGAGCAGTGTCCTGCACCCCCTCGAGTGAGGGGGTGAGTGTCTGTCATCACTGCTCTCACTGCGGGTGTGTCCTCCAGCAGCTCATCCCCACTTAACAACTCTCTCTCCAGTGCTAAATCCAGGGCTTCACTCAGCAAGGCAGGGTGGGCTAGCTGCACATGGGCACGCAGCTCCCTGGGACTGAGTGCCTGTAAGAATTGGTCTCTGGCAAGCTCTTTCTGCACTGCTGGTAGCATATCAGCATAGACACGTCTGCACAAGCACTCAGTCTCATTAGCCAGGATGCGGAGGGGCTCACCAGGGGGTCTGCATCTGTTGTTGAATTCAGAACGCAGCAGAACAGGCTGATTATATTTCCCGAAATGCCTGTGAAGAGCCCCAACCAACATGACATAGTCCTTTCTCTCTTCAGGGCTCAGCAATAATAAGCATGCAGCTGCATCATCAGTCAGGCACAGAGCTAGTTGCAACGCTTTGAATTCATCAGACCAGCCAGCAGCTTCAGCCAGCAGTTCAAACTGGGCTCTCAAAACCTCCCAGGCTGTCATGCTTAAACTTCTGGGTTTTAATTGCAACCGGCGTTACAGATACCTGGGCGCCGCCATCTTTGTTTACATCACGTGACGTTGCATCGGCATGTACCAGCTACTTCCTGCTCCGCAGAGGACGGCAGTTCCCGCTGTCATGGCGGGATGACCCAGGTGGGAAACCTGGCTTCAGCAGCAAGCAACCACGCTGTCTCTCTGGGGGCTGCAGGCGTACAATTGTTTCTAGTTGTTCCATCTTAACCTCGGTGCCAGACACACCCGGTTGAGCTGAGAGCTCCTTCGCTCATGTTAGCACGGCTAGCTATCAGCTATGACGTCGGCTCAGTCACTTCTGACACCAGCGTAACGCCTGTAATTTCTCTCGAGCACCAGACGATTAGCTCTTCTTCAGAATGGCTTTATTTTATTACTCACAGGAACAGAACAACATCTAAGCCCTAAACGGGTCACTGTTCTTGGCCGTCACCCACGCCGGCTCTCTAACCCAGCTCGCTTGCTTGTAGCCACCCCGACTGTCTCACAGCAACTAACTTACGTACAGACGGTATTCACGTGCAATATTCACTACGTCTTAAAGGCACATGAATAACAGCAGAATTCATAACAAGAATAGTGAACACAAGAGCTGAGGATCAAATTTAATCTCAATAGAACACATTTTTTTAAATATCTTCAACTTAGAAACTTTATTCGATCAAATCAAAATAAAGCTCTCACTCGACCTATTTATTCATCCTTGGAAAAAATGATGATGAAAGATAGTAAAAGAAAGGGTATTATTTCAGAGTTTTATAACTCATTGACACTATCTTCAAGTGAAAATTCACTGAAAAGATTAAACTACTGGAAAGAAGATCTGCAAATTGAAATTTCAGAGGAACAATGGGAATTGGCTTGTACAGAAGCTCAAACCAAATCAATAAATGCACGCCTTAAATTGATACATTTCAAATGGTTAATGCGGATGTATGTTACACCGGAGGAGTTAAATAGATATAACAAAAATATACCAGATACATGCACAAAATGCATGGAAAGTAAAGGAACCCTATTTCATTGTTTATGGGAATGTAGATTAATAAGAATGTTTTGGGAAGAGGTGAGGGTAACAATTGAAAAAATAATCTCAAAACAAATCATATTGAATCCTAAACTGGTTTTGTTGGGTCTGTACCCAGAAAAGCATAATTTCAATAAAAGTGAAAGAACATTCATAGACCTCAGTTTGCTTAATGCCAAAAAATGTATTGCACTATTATGGAAAAAGACTCATAGACCAGATGTGACTCAGTGGTTAAGACAGATGTTAACAAACCTTCCATTAGAAAGAATAACATATATACTGAAATCAAAGGAAATTGTGTTTGAGAATATATGGAGACCTTTTATTGATTATGTAAAAAATTTAAACATAACTCTTGAAGAAGAAGGTGAATGATGTGTGTGGACCTTGTAAATTCCAAACTGGTGAACATAATATGTATACTTATGTATTGGATTGTCTAGACTAAACAGAGGAGCATTGTTGAAGACTTGATTTTGTTGGTGGTTGTTGGTGTTTTTAGTGCATTTTTTTTTTTTTGTAGTACTTTAGTGTTAGTGTTTGATTGTTTGTATCATGTTTGTTAAAAAAAAAAAAAAAGGTTCAATAAAGATATTGTGGAAAAAAAAAAAGAATAGTGAACACGTTGCCAACCAACACAAAATCAAGGAACGTTACAATATAGTAATAAAACGACAACTGAAAAAACCCTGCAGCTCAAGTGCAAGGGTAAAAAATATTACAGAAACTAAATTCAGTTTTACACATTCCATCAAATAACTAGTTTTTTGTTTAAATTCTGTTTAAATCTATTTTAATATTTGCTGCAGTGACATAAATATGGATAAAACTTTTATAATTAATAAAGCAGCCTCTTTAGTAAAGTAAATTGTCAACTCTCATCTGGCAAACACATCACCTGAAAGGTTGCACTGCTCATTATAATTTGATATGATGAAATAATTCTCCCACTCAGCCAGGTTTTGATCATCAGGTTACGATCACGTTCAGATTGATAAATACCGATCTGCACGCTGAAATAATCGTATGACCACTTTTCTGCCTTATGCACGTTTGATAAATGAGGGGCAGTATGTCCCTGGGGTGAAGTAAAAAACAAAAAACAAAACCTGTAATCTTAGCTGAAAAGCCAATTAATGAAAAATGTAAATATATTTCATACCTATTACGCTGTAGGACCTCAAAGCCATAGATATCTAAAAGCCCAATAACCGAGGACCCTTTGCTGCTGTGGTAGAGTTCATCCTGTACAAATTGTAAAGCACAGATTTCAGAACCAGTGATTTAAAACCGTCTCACAGCATGACAGTGGAATTTGTGCTGCTTCTGCTGCTGTCTGTCTGGAGTGGGTCACCTTCAGTGCCAGTGAGCAGTTGATCTTCTTCACGAGCCAAGTGAAGGTCCGACCGTACACAGCCTTGGCTAAGGCGTCACGGGAACACACCGCCTGCTCGAAATTCAGTGGGCTGATCATCTGTAATCCATAAACACACCAAAAATTAAAACGTGAATAAGATCAGGGCCTACGCATGCAAGACTGTGTTTTGTAATGGGGAAAGATTCAAATCCTTTAAAATGGAAAATAAAACTCTCCCCACCCAACAAAAACATTAAAAAAATTAATATTGTCTAGATAAGCAGAGAAAACAAACTGTTACATAGAATAAACATTTAACCAGCATCCATATGAATGTTGCAAATTTACAAGGAATAAGTTAAAGTTACAAGAAAAAAGTTGCCAGTTTATGACAAAAAGTTGCAACATTTAAAGAAAAAGCTGTTAACGTGTGAGAAAAAAGTTGCACATTTTTGGTGAATAAACAGCGAGTTTATGACAACAAAAAGTTGAAAATACATGAGGAAAAACTTCACAAATTTACAAGAAAAACAGCTGTAACAAGAAAAAAAGTTGGAAAATTTACAAGAAGTTGCAAATTTGAAAGAAAAAAGTTGCTAATTTATGGAAAAAAAAGAAAATTAAAACGAAAAGTGTCACATTTACAAGAAAGTTGCAAATTTACAATAAAAGTAGCAAATTGATGCGGAAAAAAGTTGCATAAAGGGGTTACTGACTGAAAAATTGCAGTTTTTATATATTTTTTTGTCTGATTATCCATTTTAATTCTTTGTTTCTCTACATCAAAAAAAGGGAAGGCCAGCCTTGGTACATGCCTACTACTCTATTATTTCTTTAGATTTCAGTCACGCTAATAGACATCCCTGTGTCCACCTAGTTCACTAATACACAGTGGATAATATAGCGCACATCATTCTGGCATATTTTGTTGTAGTTTTTTATATTTTTGCTGTGATGCTACATCGAATCATTAACCTAATTTCTTCTAACTGAGACCCAAGGTGGCTAGCTTAAGCTAGCAGTTTAAACACTAATTCACAAATGTTCCTCTGCTTATTGTACAGGGACAAGTCATTTCCTGTCAACCACTGAAACCACACACCTGCCCGCCAGTGGCATTATTATATTCATTATTTAAGACAAATTTACTTTGGCTCAGGCTCACTATCTGAGCTAGGAGCTAGCTTGCTAACATTAGCAATCGAGAGCCTAAGTCATGCCCCCTCTACTTCCGCACATGGGACCTTAAATTGGAAAAAAAAAAAAAAAAAAATTCTCCATTGAAATGAATGGAAAGAGAGGAATTATCTTTTGTTCACGATCAAATTTTGCCAGGAGTTACACATATGATGTTTGTCAATTTAAAAGATAATTTTCCACGTAATTAAAGTTGTCGACTGTCATATAATAACAGAGTAATATTTAGTTTTTGTTTAAGTGATTAGTGGACAACATCTCCCAACCACTTGGTACCGAGCAGAGAGGAAAAAATAAATAATTTATTCTGTTGCTCTGTATTGTCTATTGGAGTCTGTGTTTTTCTAAAAAAAAAAAAAACCCAAACAACAGACAATATTCTCTCTTTCCATGCCTAACTTCTACCTGTCTATCTGCTGCACGTCTTGACACACATCTTTCATTTATGGTGGGGAGGGGGGAGGGGTCCGTGTCCAGACCGGAGATCCACAGCTTTAAAGCAAACTGACAAGATATAGTAATGATTTTACCTCTAAAGATGTATAAAATGTTCAAACACTGGCTGTAGTATTAGATTTGTTCGTTTTGTTTGTGGTTTTTTGGCGTCTGTCCTCATGCACGTTCCCGCGATGAGGTGCTTTTGGGGCAGGCAGACGTTTTTCAACACAAACCCAGCACTTTGTACACACGGTCAGGATGGAGATGTGGCGAGACATCTACCGGCAGGCTGGGGATGATGGAAGAAGGGACGGTGTTGACAACCTCACGTGTAAGTGTTTTTTTAAAATCACACACTGTTTGCTGATGTGTTCCGTTAATACTCACTGTAAACACGGAAGTGAATGCGGTGCAGCCATGCATTTGGTTGGTTAGACTGAGCGTTTGAGCGCCACTCAGAGACAAATTTGATTGGTGAAGTTGGTGGACGTTGACGAGAATTGGCCAAAATTGTGGGAAAGTTGCAGTGATTGGACAAAGTTGCAAGGTCGCGCAATAGTCGCGCTGACTGGCTGATTTCGTGTGAAATGAGGCTATCACAACATTACGAAATCTTGGAGGGACTGCCTCCTGTTTCCTGACCAATGAAAGAAGGATCCAAAGAGGAGAAAAACAACAGAAAGGTATTGTTTTGTATTGTAAGAGCTGCAGCTGATCCAGAGGACTGTCAGTTACTTCATCGTGGGCGTGCTTTGAACACGTGACATCAGGTACGTGCCTCTGTGTTTGTCGTCTTTTAATTTGCATATTTTCATAACCTTGTACCTTAACAGTCAGACAACAATCTACATCGTTCTTTACATGGAAAATTATCTTTTAAATCAAATCAAATCAAACTTTATTGTCATATTGCTGTACATACAACTGTAGTGCAGGCAAGATGAAATTGCGTTTCTCTCGGCATCCATATAAGAAGCAGCATGATTAAGACACACTCCCACATAGCTCCCACCCCCCCATCCATTCACACATCCCTGAGACATACTTGGGGAAAAAGAATAACTAACTATAATATACAAAATGTCCATAGGTGCAGTAGTGTGTATGTGAGATTCCGGGTCAGCTGTTCAGCATCCTGACAGCTTGTGGGAGGAAGCTGTTGATCAGTCTGGTGGTTCTGCCTCTGATGCTCCGGAATCGTTTACCAGATGGAAGAAGTTCAAAGTGTTTATGCAGAGGGTGAGAACGGTCCTTGACAATGTTCAGTGCCCTGCTCCTACAACGGTTCTGAAAAAGTTCTTGGACAGAGGGGAGGGAGACTCCAATTACCCTCTCCGCCCCCTTGACTATCCTCTGCAGGGCTTTTTTGTCTGACATACTGCAGCTGGAGTACCATGTAGCAATGCAGTACGTCAGAACACTCTCCACCACACCTCTGTAGAAGGTCCTGAGGATGCAGATGGGGAGAGAGGCCTGTTTGAGTTTCCTCAAGAAGTGTAGTCTCTGCTGAGCTCGCTTCCTGATCTCCAAGGAATTCTTGCTCCAGGTCAGGTCCTGCGAGATCTGCACTCCGAGGAACTTGATGTTCTCTACTCTCTCCACTAAACGGCCGCCGATGCTGAGGGGGACGTGCTCAGGCTGTGACCGCCGGAAGTCGATAATCATCTCCTTTGTTTTGTCCACGTTGAGCACCAGATTGTTCTCCCTGCACCAGCCCTCCAGGTCTCTCACTTCTTCCCTGTACATTGATTCCTCATCCCTCTGAATAAGTCCCACCACCGTGGTGTCATCTGCAAACTTAATAATCTGGTTCCCCTCGTGTTTGGATACACAGTCATGTGTTAGAAGTGTAAACAACAGTGGACTGAGTACACAGCCTTGAGGGGTTCCGGTACTCAGCGTGACAGAGTTGGAGATGTTGTTTCCAACCCGGACAGACTGAGGTCTCTCAGTCAGGAAATCCAGGATCCAGAGACATGTGGCGGTGTTCAGACCGAGAAGGAGTAGTTTCTCTATCAGTCTCTGGGGAATAATGGTGTTGAATGCTGAACTGAAATCAATGTACAGGAGTCTGGCGTAGGTGTCTTTCTGGTCCAGGTGGGTGATGACAGAGTGTAGGGTGGTGACTATAGCATCCTCCGTGGAGCGGTTTGAACGATATGCAAACTGGAGCGGGTCGTGTGATGCAGGGAGGCAGGCTGTGATGTGTGGTTTGACAAGCCGTTCAAAACACTTCATCACAATTGGTATAAGTGCAACAGGACGATAGTCATTCAAACATGACACCACTGGTTTCTTTGCCACCGGTACAATGATAGAGGTCTTGAAGCATCTGGGAACGATGGCCTGACTCAGGGAGATGTTATAAATGTCAGTCAGGACATCCGCCAACTCGCTCGCGCAGTCTCGGAGCACACGTCCCGGAATGTTGTCTGGACCTGCAGCTTTGCGTGGGTTGATTCTGGATATTTTAAATTGACAAGCGTCATATTTGTAACTCATGGCAAAATTTGATCGGGATCAAAAGATAATTTCGTTCTTGCCATTCATTTCAGTAGAGAAATTTTCTGATCTAAGGTCCCATATGTGTAAGTAGAGGGGGTGTGACTTAGGCTCTCTATAGTGATGTAGGTGAGAGGGTGAAGTTAAATGTGGTTCTTGGGCATTTACAATGCAAAAGGTGATTCACAATGATGCTGCAATAATTAAATAGTTAAAGAAAATTTGACCAAGTATGTTATAAGCATTTCATTAAGACCTGTGGGAGTCAATGTGTGGAAAAAGTGCAATCAATGACCCCTTTAAGTGGAAAAAAAGTTGAAGGTAATATTAATTCTCCACCCCCCCAAAAAAAAAAATGTTGTCGGTGAACTTGTAGCATGGGGTCCTGGCCTGTTGCATTTGCATACTCAGCTTCATAGCCAGAAACATCTGTGATAAAGATCCTACAACGTACACCAAAACGTTGAAAGCCAGAGGCACGAGAACAAAACAGGCATCACCTCCTCTCCTTTGGCTGTCAGTTTCTTGTGTGTGAGTGCCTCCCCGAGGGCTGAGCCATCAACACCCAGCAGCTGCAGAAACACAACACATCTGCTGTCACGGATGCTGTTTTACAGCTTTTTTGGGGCATAGTCAAACATCCAGTAACACGGGTGGCACTGATCTGACCTTTGCAATATTTGCTGTCAGGCTCTCAGAGGTGATGTAGGTTTCTCCTTCCTCTCCTTCCCCAAACTGAGTGTTTCCCAGATGGAGAATACTGGCGATGATGTTCAGCAAGTTCTGAGGTCAGATACGAGAAAGAAAGAAAGAAAGAAAGAAAGAAAGAAGTTTGGGTAATATATTTTTTTTCCTATGAAAATTCAGAAGATCTTTTGTTTTTTAATGGTTTCATGAAGATACACACTGTCAGAATATTCTTCCTGCTATATGACAGGGGTGGGCAAATTGTGGCTCTGGAGCCAAATGTAGCGCTTTTGACAGTGGGTCATTGTGACTTAGATAAAAAGAGAGAGAGAGAAAAAAGTTTCTAATTTATGGGTGAAAGTGCCAATTTGGAAGAAAGAATCTAGAAAAAAATTTATGAGGAAAAAAGTCAAAAAATTAGAAACATTGAGAATTTATAACTATTTGAAATCTACTATAAAAAAAAGCTAAAAGCTTACAACAAAAATGGTGCAAGCTCAAGTAGGTTCATTTTGTCTTCTTTTAATTATTTACCTTTTGTTCTTATTAAAGACCTTATTAAACAAGGTAATGTTCTTATTAAGATTTGTTCTTATTTGTCTTTAATAAGAACAAAAGGTAAATAAAAATGGTGCAAATTTATATGACAAATAAGCAAAATATATGAGGAAAAGTTACATATTTACAAGAAAAAGCTGCAACTTTACAGTAAAAATCTAGTAAATTTTCTGGAAAAAGTTCCACATTTACAAGAAAAAAAGCTAAAATCATATCTAAAATACAGGTGCAAATTCACAATAAAAAGATGGAAAATTATGAGAAAAAAGTTTGCAAATTTTACAAGAAAAAAGGTGCACATTTATGAGTAAAATTTTGTAAATTTACTGGAAAAAAGCAGCAAACTCAGAAGTACAAGAGCACTCTGAGGCAAGTGCAATATCCCCCGGCTCTGTTTTCTTTGAAGATCCCAAGATTTACTGATGGACAGCAGTTTTCAATATAATTACTCTCTGGGCTCTTCAACCCCTTTGGGCTTCGACTGGTGGGGGATAAAAAGTCCAAACACAGGACATCTGTGTGGGACCCCAACTAGTTCAGTATTCCAACACTCAAGCCTTGGTTGGGCTTTTGCTTTGACCGGCGGGGGATAAAAATGCTGAAAGGCTTATGAGCAAAAATGAAATTGATGGGCAAAAGGTGCAAATTTAGAAAAAAAACAATCGTAAATTTACTGAAAAAAGAATCAAATTTAAAAGGAAAATGTCAAAAGACTAATGATTGAAAAGAAAGATAAAATGAACCTACTTGAGATACTACGTGGAAGTTACAGACAAAACTGTGTCAAAGCTTCCCGTCGGCTGAAAAAACTGGAGAAAATATGAGTACGCTACAAAAACAGTCTTAGATTCAACCTCCGGTGCAGAAATGAGGGCATGACACCGGCAAGCCTCAGCATAAACAATTTGATCCCACACTGGATCGGAGAGGAACAGACACAAATGTTGGATCGAGGAGGCCATAGAAATCATCACGAATCAGGATGAGGGGGCATTAATGCCTGCTTACACCTGGGACTACATTCTCCAGAGACCATTGGACGGCACGGGGCGTGGCCAGCCCAGCGGAACCGTCAGATCCACTCGGCTGGCCACGCCTAGGAAAAATAGCTGATAAATGACACTTCACAGCGATCAGCTGACACTTCTGAGGAAGACCGCAGATGCCAGTGGAAACATGTAAAGGTAAAAACATCTTCTTTTCATCCTTATCTGAAATAAGAAAAGCAAAAAACTAATGCCAAAAGACTTATGAGCAAAAATGTACAAATTTGTATGAAAAACATTGTAATTTATGAGAAAATCTGTGTAAATTTATTGGGGAAAATGCTGCAAATTTACAAGAAAAAATAGATAATTTATAAGAAAAATGCTGTAAATTTACCACAAAAAAGCTGAAAAATTTACAAGCAAAAAAGGTAAAAACATGTGAAATAAAGGTGAAAATTTATAAGAAAGAGTTGGAAATTTATGAATAAAAGGTTGCAAATTTACAAGTAAAAAATAGTAAATTTATAAGAAAAATGTTGTAAATTTACCACAACAACAACTGCAAATTCATGAGACAAAGGCTGTATATTTATAAGAAAATATATTTTTACCATTGTTGACAGGCCAGCTTCTTTTTATTCTTATTATTGACTGTATATCTTTAATTTTAAGGCTCAAATATGCTTTTGGTGTCCTTGCAGAGTTTTGAGGGCAAAATTAGGTGAAACTGGCTCTTTCTGTTCAAACGGAGACTGCTGTGCCCTGGCACACGGGCAGCTCTCCTCGAACGCTGTGACAGTTCCGTTCACTGACCTGCACTTCGTCGTCAGTGAAGCCAATAACAGGCAGCGCCTTCATCACAACTTTCCAATTATTCTTGTCGCTGATGGAGCTGACTCTGGGACAGTTTCCCTGAATGAGATAATTAAACGTCAGACTGCAAAGCGGAACCACAGTGGCGCTGGCGTCGTTCTGACATGAGCTCGTTTCACCTTGACCAGATAGCGGTAGCTCTGAGGGTTCCTCTCCAGGTCCAGGGTGCCGAGCAGCTCATCGTCCCCTCCGTCCAGCAGCTGGTAGAAGATGTGAAAGTTTCTCTCGCCGTGATTCTGGTGCACCACGCGGGACTTCTCCAGCAGGTAGTTGAGGATGTGAGTCCCAACCGGAGCCCCCTTTGAGAGGTTAGACAACAGAAGAGAAATGGGATCAGACATCGACGTAAATTGGAGGGGGGGGGGGCGCAGTGGTCATGGGCCATCAACCAACTCATGAAATACATGATAAGTATAAATTGGAATTTTTTTTTAAGTTTTTATTAAAAGTTTGCTACTTTTTTCTTGTAAAAAAACCAGCTGTTTTATTCTTGTAAATATGCTACCTTTTTCTAACAAATTATTAACTTTTTTCTAATCAATTTGCAATGTTTTTCTTGAAAATCCAATACCTTTTTCTTGTAAATTTGAACCTTTTTCTCCTGAACTTGCAATTTTTTTCTTGCAATTTTGCAACTTTTTTCATGAATTTGCTAATTTTCCCCCTCAAATTTTAAACCATTTTTCTAATAAATATCAGATTTTTTTTCCCTGTAAATTTGACTTTTCACATAAAATTGTAAGTTTTTTGGACATAAATTTGTGAATTTTTTTTTCATGTGAAGTTGCTGCTTTAACCTCTTGCACTCCGGTGTACCGCGGACGGACATGTCTCTGCGTCCTAGAGCGCACGAGGGCGCACGAGGGCACAGCGTCCTAGAGTGCACTGAAAAAAAAAGTTGCATTTCCGTTCTTCCACTACAGACACAGCCGCGAACAGAAAGCCAAAGGAGTGCTTTGATTGGTTTAGATGTGATTGACCTCTCATTCGACTAATAAGAGCCTTGAATTGGGTTTCTGAAACCTTGAAGAACCAATGACTGAAAACCTAGCAAGAAGGACCCGCCTACCAACGGCTGCAAATACAGCCAGCCAATTGAAGCGCAGAAGTTCGAAAGCTGTTTTGTGTAAGGCTGGGTGACACACAGACATTCGCCAGTCTTTTTTTCTTACTACTGTTCTTATTTGTTTTGAAAAATCGTTCGCCAAAACCGCAATCATGGAAGCGCAAAACCGCAATAATGGAATTATGGTTTGACCGGGTCGCGTGACCAGAACCACGAGTCCGTAACAAGCGGACCAGCGTCATGTTCATCTGACAATGAGGAAGAGAAGTTCGCCAGCGACACTGCTGTTGTGGACAGGTAAGTGTTATAAGCTAAATTATTCTTTATCCCTGAAAATTGTAATCCAAATGACTTTTGACCGATCGGTAAATTACAACTGTGCGTTATCGCAACATGACGGCTCTGGTCCAGTCCGTGCGCCGCGTCCAGCCCCCTTCCACGAATGCCCCCCTCCGCTACTCTTCTGTAGCGGATTGCAGATATTAGTGCAGATATTTTAGTACAACTGTGCGTAGTAGACCGCGGCGCCCGTCATGTGTCGATGGACGATGTCCGTCCTCTGTAGCGGGGGGGGGGGGGGAGTTGTTATCTTCTACATTACAGATATTTTAGTATAATTTTTATTGCACTGAAGGTTATTTTTTCTTGTAAAAAAAAAGCCACACATTTTTTACGTGGCATGCTTCTTTGTGGCATGCTTCTTGTTTGTTCATTCATTCATTCATGAATGAATAAACAAACCCCCCCCCCCACACACACACACACAGCCCTTCACCTTTCATTAGAGCCCAAGATCAAGCTTCTATATTGAATCATTCAAAAGTTACAGACGTTTTTCCAAACTGTGCCATTTGGCACAATTTGGCACAGTTCATTTCCCCTCACTCGTGAACAAGGTGGATTGTCCTCTCCGGGTTGGGGACAGGCTCCTGCCCCAAGTGGAGGAGTTTAAGTATCTTGGGGTCTTGTTCATGAGTGAGGGGAAAATGGAGCGAGAGATCGACAGACGGATTGGAGCAGCATCTGCAGTGATGCGGACGTTGTACCGGTCTGTTGTGGTGAAGAGGGAGCTTAGTTCTAAGGCAAAGCTGGCGATTTATCAGTCAATCTACGTTCCCACTCTCACCTATGGTCACGAACTTTGGGTAATGACCGAAAGAACGAGATCGCGGATACAGGCGGCTGAAATGAGCTTTCTCCGTAGGATTGCTGGACTCACCCTCAGAGATAGGGTGAGGAGCTCAGCCATCCGGGAGAGGCTCAGAGTAGAACCGCTGCTCCTCCACATTGAAAGGAGTCAGTTGAGGTGGTATGGGCATCTGATTAGGATGCCTCCTGGACGCCTCCCACTTGAGGTGTTTCAGGTACGTCCCACTGGAAGGAGACCCCGGGGCAGACCCAGGACTCGGTGGAGAGACTATGTCTCCCAGCTGGTCTGGGAACGCCTTGGTATCCCCTCTGAAGAGCTGGAACAGGTGGCTGGGGAGAGGGAAGTCTGGGCTTCTCTGCTTGAACTGCTGCCTCCGCGACCCGGACCTCCGGAAAAGCAGTAGAAGATGGATGGATGGATGGATGGCACAGTTCAAAAACGCCTGGGAACAACCTAAGAAAAAAGCTGTGTAATATATTCATTTTTTGTGGTATTGCTACAAAATTTTGACCTCAGCTGGATAACACTTGGTTCTACATTTCTGTTGCATTTTCCAGCCAGGATCTGACAGCTGTGTGTTATTTGCAAGCATTTGTATCCAAAAAAACACCCAGGCGAAATTTATTTTCTTCAAGTTCAGTATGTTTAGATGACTGTTACTCAGTGGCCGGAGCACTTGGAGAGATTATGACTGTTTTGCCAAAAAATTCAAAGTGTTTTCTTTTAAATGAGACCAACCCCATGAAGATGCTGCAAAGGGTTGAAGAACAGCTTTTGATTTACTTTGGGTACGTTATTTTTTGGCATTTTTAGGGAAATTGACCAGAGTGCAAGGGGTTAAACACATAAATCTGTGACCTTTTTCCTCATGTGGGGACTTTTTTCCATGTTAAGTGCCCATTTTTGTGGAGAATACTCTGGCTGGCATTTGCCATTATGTTGAAATAATAATAAACCTGCAGTTGCAAAATGCAAGCACATTTGTCTACTCCCATGTTAATAAGAGTATGAAAAACTTGAAAAATTACCAATTTAAAGTACATCATATAGAAAAATTGTGATCAGAGAGTGACTAATTCCAAGTAATCATCAAATCTTTGTGATTAATCATGATTACACTTTTATGTGGCTTTCACCACTAATTTATACCTCCAAACTCATAACATTTTGAAACTCTTTTCTATTAAATTTTTGACTTTTTTTCTCATAAATTGTTAGCATTGAGTATAGTAGTGAGTCTGTGGTGCTAGTTTGGGAAATCCAGGAGGGAAGTGTTTACCCTGAAGTCGAACTGAACATCCATGTATTTCCCAAAGCGGCTGGAGTTGTCGTTCCTCAGTGTTTTAGCGTTGCCGAATGCCTTTGCAAAACAAATGGAGCCAAGGAATTAAGAGACAGGAAAGGATTTTATAAGAAACAAAGCTATAATGAAATCACACAATCAAGAGAAGGCATTTAAATTTGGTTCTGATTAATCTAGGGGTCAGCTCTTTTCTCAACAACTAAGGGTCCCTGTGACTTTGACAAAAAAAAAAAAGGAGAAAAGTTATAAATTTGGGGGGAAAAGTCCCAAATTTACAAGAAAAAAAACTACACATTTATGAGAACAAATCATAAAAGTCCAAAAAAAAGTCTTAAATGATGAAAAAAAACATAAAACTATAAAAGTTGCAAATTTACAAGAATCAAGTGGTAAACTTATATAAAAAAGATTGTAATTCATAAAAAAATCTATAAATTAGCAACAAAATTTCAATATTTCTAATGCAAATTTCTCTGCTCGCCCTGCTGCTACACTCCTACAGGCATGCACACACCCACACTCACACTTCTAACAATGAAAGATAACTGTGTTTATTCTGAGTCCACGTCTGTTCCTGGGTCACCCAATCCTGTCAGTAATAAAAAAAATCTGTAATAAAGAGATGCAAATATACAAGAAAAAGCAGCAAATTTATGTGAAAAAGATGCTCATTTATAGAAAAAAAATCTGTAAATTTGCATAAATTTTTAAAAGCAAATTCACAAGGAAAAGAAAGCCTCTATAGTTAAGAGAGAGAAAACATTAACAAAAAAATACAAGAATAAAGTAGCAAATTTATGTGGGAAAAAATGCTAATTCATAAGGTAACTGGAAAGTTGCAAGAAAATTGTAACACATTTACAAGAAGAAATACAGGTTTAGGACAAAAAATATTGCAGATTTGCAACAAAAGTTGTAAATTTAAAAGAAAAAGGATAATTTTCAAAAAAAGTTGTAGTTGTTAAAATTTGTCAGTAATTTATGAGAAAAAACATCTCAAATTTATGATGAAAATGCAAGTTTACAGGAAAAAGTTGCAAATTCACAAGTGAAAGCCAGTATTTTTAAGAGAGAAAAGCTTGCGAATTACTAATGATGACAGGCCAGTTTATCCCTATAACAGCTGTTTTTTGCTTTGTTTCCATTAATGGTCAAGTTAGTTTTGTGGCCAGAAATTGCTCAAAGTTGATCTTTCCACAGGAAAGGCTGCCGACCCCTGGATTAATCAGACAAAACATGTGGTGGCAGGTTTGATACCTCCAGGACGGGGTTGGACTGCAACAGGCGCTCACCAAGGGCAGTCATGTGATCATTGGTGGGGCAGGTGACAGCGTAGTAGAGGAGGATCTTCTTGGAGGCCTCCGTTTTCCCCGCTCCACTCTCGCCCGATATGAGAATGCATTGGTCCTTCCTCTCAGTCCGCATGGCCCGGTATGTGTTGTCTGACAAGGCGTAACTGGGAGAAAACACAATGACAAACGGTGGTGGAACGGAACTGCACAAATACTAGCGCAAGCAAACCAGTGGCAACAGACGCACATCTTTTTGATCTTTTTGGCCAGTCACATCAGCTCTGTATTTACAGAAGAAAAAAAATGAAGCTTTAAAAGAAAAGAACAACATGCCTACTGTGAAATATGGAGGGGGCCCAGTTTTGTTTTGGGGCTGCTTTGCTGCATCTGGAATCTTGAATCTGTGCAGGGTACAATGAAGTCTCAAGACTACCAAAGCACCCTGGAGTGAAACAGGGAGGTTGGCTGCAGTCCCATGAACTTAATACTTTGGCTGCAGTCCCATGAGCTTAATACTTTAATAATATTGGCACCTGTGGTCACAGGAACATAAATCTCCTTGGTGATGGTCTTATAGCCTTTATCTTTAACATGGTTATCTATAATATTCTTTCTGAGCTCCTTATACTTTCTCTGGTCCATGTTCAATGTGATACACACAATGCCGAACTACACAATAACTTTTTTCCCCTTTAAATAGGCTGAATGGCTGATGAAAAGCTTGAAGGCACCTGTGATACTAATTAAGATCACTTGTTGGCAGTGATTGTTGCAAATGGTAGTGTAGAAAATATTAAATTAAGGGTACCATCTTTTTGTTCATGCCATTTTAATTTATTTAATTATATAAAATATTCAACTGAATCAACGATCAAAAGCAAAGTCTGATTTAAAAACAATAATAATGATAATGGATTCGATTTATATGGCGCTTTACATGTCAAGTGACATCTCAAAGCGCTTACGGTGAGTCCATTATTCATTCACTTCAGACAGACATTGACAGTGGTAAGCTACCTCTGTAGCCACAACTGCCCTGGGGGAGACTGACGGAAATGTGTCTGCTAATCTGTGCCAATGGCCTCTCCAACCACCAGGGCCACCTTAACTTGCTGTTAGGCCCTTAAGCTGAGAGGTTTTGCAGCCCTCCTTCCACCACCCCCCCAACAGAATCTCAGTTTAAAAATGTGTAATAGCTATGTTTTTAATAATGGATTGCATTTATATAACATTTTTCATGACACCCAAAGACACTTTACAATGAGTCCATTATTCGTTCACTCCACGGACAATGATAGTGGTAAGCTACTTCTGTAGCCACAGTGTCCCTGGGGCAGACTGACAGAAACATGGCTGCCAATCCATGCCAGTGGCCTCTCTGACCACCACCAAACATTTATTCACATTCATACATCAGTGTCATGAACCAGGAACACACTGGAGGCACGGTGGGCAAAGTGTCTTGCCCAAGGACACAACAGCAAGGTGGGGGAGTGTTATATGCACTGCCAACCCTCCAGTTATTGGGCGACCTGCTCTACCTCTTGAGCCACTATGGACCCATTTTTGTTTCTCTTTGAGAAATAATGCAACTGTGAGCTAGAAAACACAACCACACTGCAAAAAGTCAAATATAAGTAAAATGAAATAAATTAAGGCTGTTTATGCTTGTTTTTGTCTGACAACAAAGTAAGATTAAATTGCTTAACACAAGTAAAAAATATCATAAAGCAAGTAAAATCTTACCAAACTGCACAACAAAAAGAAAGATATGATATTCGATCTTAATAACATTTCCATTTTTACAGTATGACAGATACTGCTGCCTTCAGCATAAACACGTTAGTCTAATCTCTCTCTCTCTCTCTCTCTCTCTCTCTCTCTCGTACACACACACACACACACACACACACACACACACACAAACACACACACACACACACACACACACACACACACAAAACCATGGCCTAAACACTAGGTGTCAGAGGATGACACTGGTCAACAGTTACAGTCTAATGATGACAATAGAACACAAAGTTATATCAGTAAAGTATTCCTGATTCAAACAATGCACAACAGCTGCAATGAAAAACCTGCACAGGTGACTGGAAAGCACTACAAATAGCATGTCTTTTTAGAAGTGCTTTCTGCTGGCCTTCTTTAAAGAAATATCCATCATTACATCCTTTACGTCCAGCTCACAAATAATGTCATAGTCTATGGACATCATTGTGAGGTTACACAGTCTGTTTTATAGCGTGCTTGTCTTCTCCACCGGCCTGCTCTCTTTCAGTGGGATCTGGTGGCGCCTGGTCTTCTCCTCCAGGTGAGTGCTTTAGTGGCCCACCTGTCTCCTCAGTAATTGGCAGCTCCGCCTCCACTCGATACTCCAGCTTAGAAAAATCTTTTACGCTTTAGGATTTTTTTTTAAGCAATTCGTTTTTCCTAAGCTCTTTTCCTCTCAATAATTTTATGAGTGCAACTCTCAAACTTTTTTCCGGACATTTTGACTTCTTACCTCTCACTGGTGCTTGCATAGTCACATGTCAAAACTATTCCTCTGATAGGCTATTGTTACGTGGTATCCACGTGGGGCACTTGTAAATTGGACCAATCAGCAACCACACACGACTATCAAGTGATGGACATAGAACTTGACCAATTAACAACACCTTGATCTCTATTATTGGCTCATGATGGTCATAGGTAGCTCGTAGGCCCCTGGGCTTCAGTCCAGCCTAGCCTGTGCATTAAGGCAGCCTTGTCGACCACTACCTAACATTTATACACATTCATACCCAGTGTCATGGACAATTGGAGGCAAGGTGGGTAAAGTGTCTTCCCCAGGGACACAACAGCAGGATGGTTGGGGAGAGTGGGATTCGAACCACCACCCCTCTGGTTATTGGACGACCCGCTCTACCTCCTGAGCCACTGCCACCCACATTTCCCTCCTCCGTTCTATTTTTGCTGAGCACCAAGCTGGACGGCAGGAAATTCCATTTTTATATGGTCTTTGGCATGACCCAGCCGGGACTTGAACTCCAACCTCCTAGTTGTGGGGCGGATGCTCTACCTCTAGGCCACCACTCCAGTGATTTGTGTTAAATATGACATCAACAATAAGATATGCCATTAAACTTACATGAGTTTCAAGTTATTTCAGAGATTTGTATTGTTTTTTTAATGTGGAAGGGTACCAATAAATTTTTTCTCATCTGTAGGTGTGGTTTGTGAACTGTTAAGTGTTATTATCTGACCAAAAAAAAAAAGCCATAATGTAGGATAAATTAGATTATGTGAATGAAACTCCTGTTTTGTTTACATGGTGTAGAAAACCATTAGGGCCAGCAGGGGGAGTATCAAATATGTGTTTATACCACCCTGCTCTCCAAGCAAACAGCTTTCTAAAGCCTTATTTTCACCAAATGGTACAATTCAATTTGACACATTTGCTAAAAGCCGATCCCAAAATAACTGACCCTTCTGTTGGAGTGCTAGGCACAACTGTCTGGAAGCTAAGGGGTGGAGCTAGACACAATACTGTTCATTGATTGGTCGAGAGGGAAATGTCATGTTTGTGCAACAGCAGTAATTATATTGGTAAAAAAAAAAAAGTGCCACTCTTAAACATACTGTACAGCACAGAGCCCAGAATGTTGATGCCCTCCTTCATTGCCCTTTGTTTATGTTGCATTTCTCTTCTTCAGTTAATTTGTCAGTTTATTGGAGAGCAACTTTCCGTCATGTTGATATGATGTCACAATTTTTATATGGAGCTAACACGGATTTCATGATCTGACATCAATGCCCCTCATCAGAAACTCAATCCGGATCAGGGATTAGATGCTGCTGTTATTCCTCTGGACAGGTGAATAGCTAATTGCTGATTGTGTGGGTAAATCTATCAATATACAGGACAATTCTTCTGTGAAGAAAAACGCAACATACTCTTCTTCTGAAACTGGTTTTAGATGAGTTGGGATTACTGGAGTGGTAACCTAGTTGGTAGATTCACCCCTTAACTGGGAGGTCGTGGATTCAAGTCCCAGCCAGATCATACCACAGTCCATATGAAAATGGTACTTCCTGTCTTCTAGCTTTGTGCTCAACATAATACAAGGGGAGGAGGAAAGTTGGTTATCCAGCCACAGGAGAAAGCACAAGCTGGCGTACTCCCTGTGCCGTTCCGAAGCCTGTAAAAATCCTCGACAAATTGACATATGGATCACCACAATATCAGATGATGCTATGCTGTGGCAACCCTGCAATGGAGCAGCCGAAAGTGGGAAAAAAAAAAAATCTCTTTGATAAATAATTTTTAGAGAATTTTTTATGACTTTCTTCAAAGTCAGAAGTTTACACACATTTCCTGAATATTTGGTAGCATTGCCTTTAAAATGTATGACTTGGATCAAATGTTTGGGTATCCTTCCAGAAGCTTCTCACAATAGTTTGCTGGAATTTTGGCAAATTTCTCCTGACAGAACTGGTGGAACTGAGTCAGGTTTCTAGGCCGTCTTGCTCACTCACCACTTTTCAGCTCTGCCCACAAATTTTCGATCAAGACTTCGTGATGGCCACTCCAAAACATTGACTTTGTTGTCCTTAAGCCACTTTGTAATTAATTTGGCAATATGCTTAGGATCACTGGCCATTTGGAAGATCCATTTGCTCCCAAGCTTTAACTTTCTGGCTAATGTCTTGAGATGTTACTTCAATATTTTCACATAATGCTCTTACCTCATGATGCCACCTCTTTTGTGAAGTGCAACAATCCCTTCTGCAGGAAAGTATCCCCAAAACATGATGCTGCCACCCCCGTACTTCACAGTTGGGATGGTGCTCTCAGGCTTGTAAGTTTCCCCCTTTTTCCTCCAAACGTAACAATGGTCATTATGGCCAAACAGTTCAATTTTAGTTTTACCAGAACACAGGACATGTCTCCAAAAAATAAGGTCTTTGTCCTTGTATGCATTTGCAAACTGTAAAATGGCTTTTTTTTTGTTGCTTTTGGAGTAATTCTTTTTCTTTAATTTTAGTATACTTTATTAATCCCAGACGGAAATTACAGGGCATCCACATGGATGGATGACGCAGCCAAGGTGCGGCACCAATCCCCTTCACCATTCACACACACATTCACACCTAGGGCCACTTTAGAGTCTCCAATTAACCTAACATGCATGTTTTTGGCCTGTGGAAGGAAACCGGAGTACCTGGAGAAAACCCACACAGACATGGGGAGAAGATGCAAACTCCACACAGAAGGGTCACCGATGGACAGGGGGTGGCCTCCTTCTTCACTGAGGCCTTTCAGCCCATGTTGGTACAGGACTCGGTTCACTCTGGATAATAACACTCTTCTACCAGCTTCAGCCAGCATCTTCACAAGGTCTTTTCCTTTTGTTCTGGGGTTGATATGTACATTTCTGTCATGATCAGGCGAGTGTGCCTCCCCCCTCCCTTCTTGTTTCTGTTTTCCCAGCTCCAGAGCTCATCAGCGCATCTGCGTGATTACATACCTCTGCTTCCTGATTCACCTGTGTATTTAAGGCCAGAGTGTGAAGAGCTCTCTGTTGGATCATTGGGTATTGCTGCCTCACAACAAGCAGTCAGTGTTGTTTGGCAAGTTTATTATTTCTCCCTGTTGTCTTACCTTTTTGTCTTCTCCTCTCCTCAGGTTTGCTGCCACCTCCAGTGGTGTGTCTCCAGAGCTGTGTGTGCATGCTCTCCTGAACCAAACTACCTCCAAGACAACAGCTTCTCCACCCGGGTCACTCAGTCATTCCTCTTCCTCCTCCTTCCCTGCAGTTTCCAGTTCCCCTTCATCTCTTCCACGCTGGAGTTCACTGTCGGGCTCTCTGCTAGTGTTGTAAGACTCATTCCCTCTGCTGTCATTTCCCCATTGACCGTACTCAGTATTAACCATTGCTCTCCTCTCCTTTCTCCTAGGCTGCATGTAGCTCCAACATGCATCTGTTTTCTACGTACTGTATATAAGTTGGCATTTTGGTTGCGGGTTTCATTAATTGTGGTATATGTGCATATTCTTTAAGTTAGCATGTTTGTATAGGGTTTTTGAGTTTTCATTAAAGTGGTGTTTATCTTTCATCTGAGTCTGAGTGTTCATCTGAAGTGGTTTGCCCAGCACTTAATCTCCTCAAAATATTAAATCATGACAGAACGATCCAGCCAGGGTTGAGGCTTAGCGGGCGCTGCCTCAGGTGAACAGTCAGCATTCTCGCGTTTGAATGCCACGGAGCGCCAGGTCATGATTTTGTCCGAGCAGCTCCAAACTATCACCCAACAATTGGCTACAGTCACGGAGCATTTGGGTCGGCTTCCTGGTGCGGATGCTTCCCCGCCCGCTCCTATTGTCCTGGCAGCTTCTATTATCCGCAGGACCATTTCTGCCCCCTATGGGGGGAGGTGGGGGGATGTAAGGGGTTTCTGTTACACTGTCAGATGTATTTCCAACAGGTGGAGGAGGAATACAAGGACAATTCCTCTAAAATTCAGTCTCTGACCCTGTTACTCCGTGACCGGGCACATCAGTAGACTCAGTCCACCTTGGGTGGTCTAGAGGGAGCCCAATATACTTTTGAACAGTGTGTTCAGGAATTCACCCAGGCATCTGATCACACTGAGAGTGAGGGTAATATCGCTATCCAGGTGCTGGGACTTCGGCAAGGGAGTCGGTGAGTTGCTGACTACTCAGTTGAGTTTTGGGTCACCGCGGCAGACTCCGAGTGGAATGACGCTGCGCAATGTAATGTCTTCCTCTGGAGCTTAAATGCCAACATCCACGATGAACTGGCTATTCAGGTGAACCCCTCCTCTTTAGATGGGCTGATCTCACAGCGGGTGGCCTTAGATAACTGATTCTGGGAGCGTGCTAGGGAGCAGAGGACCGCTGCTTCTTTGTCTGTTCCGCGTAGCGTCCACGGCATCACCTTCAGAGCCGATGCTCCTCATAAGGACTCGTCTGACTCCGGAGGAATGTCGCTGCCAGGAAAAGACGGGGGCGTGCGTGTATATTGCGGGGCCACTGATCACGCTTGCTCTAAATGCCCAATTCAGCCAAAAGAACCAGCCCATCAGTAACCGTGGGGGGTCTGGCGGGAGGTTCTTCTCAAAATCCCCCCAGCTGTTTTACACTTCCGGCTCTCATCCAGTTACCAGGAACCGAGTGTAAAACCTCCGCTCTAGTGGATTCCGGGGCGGAGCAAAGTTTCATTCACCAGGAATTGATCCAAAGGTTTCTGATTCCCACCAGGAACTTCCTGACATCTGTCAGTGTCTCCGCCTTGTCTCGTTGTAGGCTTGTGGCGGTGACCTGGCAAGCTGAGCCTATCTCGATCATTTTATCCGGTAACCATCGCGAAACAATCCAGTTCTTTGTGCTGCCACAGTCTTCTGCTCCCATGATCCTGGGGTATCCATGGCTTCACAAACATAATCCAATAATTAACTGGGCCCAGGGTTCAATCTCTTCCTGGAGCCCATTTTGTTTGTCGTCGTGCCTTTGTTCGGCTGCTTGCTCACCCTCTCTTCCTATCCCCTCCCCCCCCGGCTGAGCCGACGGATCTCAGCCGCATGCCCAAGGTCTATCATGATTTAGGGGAGGTCTTTAGCAAGTCAAGGGCCCCATCTTTGCCACCTCATCGGTCCTATGACCATGCTATTGACCTCCTTCCGGGCACATGGCTACCATCTAGCCGGCTTTACAGTTTATCTGGGCCGGAGAGGGAGGCGATGGAGAGCTATATCAAAGATTCCCTTAGCGCCGGCCTTATTCGTCTGCCCCTCTTGGTGCGGGGATCTTTTCTGTAGGGAAAAAGGATGGGACGTTGCGGCCATGCATTGATTATCGCAAGCTTAATTCCATCACCGTTAAGGATAAATACCAGTTGCCGCTCATTTATTCGGCCTTTGAATTCCTCCAACAGGTGTGGGTATATACTAAATTTGATCTTCGGAATGCGTATCATTTGGTATGGATCCATGAGGGGGATGAGTGGAAGACGGTGTTCAAAACGCACCTGAGTCATTTTGAATATCTGGTTATGCTCTTCGGCCTGACCAATGCCCCCGCCGTCTTCCAGCGATTAATCAATGATGTCCTCCATGACATGGTGAACAATTCAATTTTTGTTTATTTAGACGACATTTTGATTTTTTCTCGCACGCTAGAGGAACATGTAGTCCACGTCCAGACTGTCGTGCAGCGGCTGCTTGAGAATCAGCTTTTTGTGAAGGCTGAGAAGTGTGAGTTTTCTGCCTGCTCCACTTCTTTCTTGGGGTTTACCATGGGCGGGGGCACGTTAAAGGCCGACGCAGCTAAAATTCAGGCAGTAGTAGACTGGCCTACCCCCAAACCAGAAAGCAGCTCCAACGCTTCCTGGGTTTCACCAATTTCTACTGCCGGTTTATCTGCGATTATAGTAAAACAGCTCTGCCCCTCACCCAGCTCACTTCCACCAAAAGCCCATTCAAGTGGTCCGAGGTCGCTGAATGGGCTTTTGCTTCACTCAAAGAGCACTTTACCACCGCACCTATTTTGGCGCAGGTAGACCCCCAAGCGCAGTTCGTGGTCAAGGTGGATGCTTCTGATTCAGGGGGTGGGCGCTGTGCTCTCACAGCGTTCCAGCTCTGATCAGAAGCTCCACCCATGCGCGTTTTTCTGTCGGTGGCTGACCCCCGCCGAGAGAAATTACGATGTAGGGGACTGCGAACTGCGGGCCATTAAATTGGCATTGGAGGAGTGGAGACAGTGGTTGGAGGGAGCTAATCAGCCGGTGATGATCTGGACAGATCACAATAATTTGGAATATCTTAGATCTGCCAGACGATTGAATGCCCGGTAGGCTCGGTGGGCCCTGTTTTTATTTAGATTTAATCTCACCATCACATACCGCCCAGGGTCTTGCAGTGTTAAACCTGACGCTCTCTCATGCCAGTTTTCCTCCAACTCCTCCTCCAGCTTCCCTTCTGCAGACACTGCCTCCCTCTCGGACACTATCCTGCCCCCATCCTGTATTTTGGGAGCTCTCACTTGGGATATTGAGCAGAGGGTCTGGCAGGCTCAATCGGTGGAACCCGTTCCAGAGGGAGGTGCCCCCAACAGGCTGTATGTGCCCTCCCCCTTACATAGCGACGTTATCCAGTGGGGGCACACAAGTTTTGTTGCCTGCCATCCCGGCATCGCCTGCACTATGGAATTAATTCAGCGTGTGTTTTGGTGGCCTTTCCTCAGGAAAGACGTGAAAGACTATGTTCAGGCCTGCCACACATGAATTGCTAACAAGTCTGACTCTTTACCCCCAGCAGGTCTCCTTCATCCCCTCCCCATCCCTTCCCACCCCTAGTCCCACATTGCCATCGACTTCATCACGGGCCTCCCTCCATCCCAGGGCAACACTGTCATTCTTACCATCACTGATCGTTTTTCTAAGGCCATTCATTTAGTTCCATTCCCAGGATTCCCATCTGCAACCAAGACAGCAAAGTTACTTTCTCTCCTCATTATCCGCCTGCATGGCATCCCTATGGACATTGTATCAGATCGAGGACCGCAGTTTACATCACAGGTATGGAGAGCCTTCTGCCGATCCTTGGGCACCACCGTCAGTCTCACCTCTGGATACCACCCGCAGAGCAACAGTCAGGTTGAGCATGCCAACCACTCTTTGGAGGACACCCTGAGGTGTGTGGCATCCTGCAACCCGGCTGCCTGGAGTTCCCATATAACCTGGGTGGAGTATGCGCTCAATTCTGCCGTCTCCTCTGCTACTGGGCTGACGCCATTTGAGGCTTCTATGGGGTACACACCACCGCTCCTACCTATGGTGGAGAGGGAGATCTCCATGCCTTCGGTGGAGGCCCATGCATGTTGCTGCCGCTGCCTCTGGAGGACCACCCGGGCTGCCCTTCTCCAGTTGTCGGAGCGGAACCGTCAGTATGCTAATCGTAGATAGGTGGCAGCACCAAGGTACTCCGTGGGTCAGGCGGTCTGGTTATCGGCTGAACAGGTTCCTGTGAAGACAGAGTCTCGGAAGTTGTCTCCATGCTATCTGGGTCCGTTTCCTATCTCCCGGATCATCAACGGCATCACTGTTCGGCTGAAGTTACCCTCATCCCTCCGCATTCATCCCACCTTTCACGTCTCCAAGATCAAACCCCTCTCTGCCAGTCCCTTGTGCCCTCCTCCAGACCCCCCTCCTCCACCTCGGATCATCGACGACCATTCCACCTATACCGTCCGGAGGATTCTGGATGTTCGCCATTGGGGACAGGGCCTGCAATATCTGGTACATTGGAAGGAGTATGGTCCAGAGCACAGGTCATGGATCCCTCGGTCCTACTTCCACAATCAGGCCATGGTAAGGGCCTTCCATCAAGCACACCCCCAGAAGTCCAGTGGGCCGGCAGGAGGCATCCAATGAGGAGCGTCCCTTCCCATTTCTGTTTTCCCGGCTCTGGAGCTCATCAGCGCACCTGCGTGATTACATACCTGTGCTTCTGATTCACCTGTGTATTTAAGGCCAGAGTGTGAAGAGCTCTTTGCTGGATCATTGGGTATTGCTCCCTCACAACAAGCACTCAGTGTTGTTTGGCAAGTTTATTATTTCTCCCTGTTGTCTTACCTTTTTGTCTTCTCCTCTCCTCAGGTTTGCTGCAACCTCCAGTGGTGTGTCTCCGGAGCTGTGTGTGCACGCTCTCCTGAACCAAACTACCTTCAAGACAACAGCTTCTCCACCCAGGTCACTCTGTCATTCCTCTTCCTCGTCTTTCCCTGCAGTCTCCAGTTCCCCTTCATCTCTTCCACGCTGGAGTTCACTGCTGGGCTCTGTGCTAGTGTTGTAAGACTCATTCCCTCTGCTGTCATTTCCCCATTGACTGTACTCAGCATTCACCATTCCTGTCCTCTCCTTTCTCCTAGGCTGCATGTGGCTCCAGCGTGCATCTGTTTTCTATGTATATTAGTTGGCGTTTTGTTTGCGAGTTTCATTAACTGTGGTGAATGCGTCATGTACGAGATATTGTTTCCTGCCCCGTTTCATGACCGGTGGCTTCAGCCTCTGATTGTTATCATTTCAAGCTGGCAGATTATTGGATCCTCTGCCAGTTTTCAGCCACAGCCCTTCTCTCACCTCTCTCTGCCAGGCACCTATCAGCTGATTGCCATCACCTGGGTTCCACACATACGCACACACACACTACACACACATGCACACTCATGCACTCACTCTGTTGCCATGCACCTATTTCCACTTGCCGCTCGTTAGTCTTGGGTATTTCTGGGTGGCAGTGGAAATGCTCAGTGCGTCGACATCAGTCATCTTGGGATGTCCAGGCTCACTCATGAGCGGTTCTCCTCCTTTTTGGACTTTAAGTGTCGTTGTTCCAGAGCTGTTCCGCTCCGACATTTATGTAAGTCTTCTTCTATATTACTTTCCGTCCTTCCTTTCTGCTGCCCAGTTTTGCCCTGGGGGCACATGGGGCTTGTCCTCTGAGTTTGTAGTCGGTCATCTCCTCAATATTTCTTATTTTGGACAGTTTCATGGACACTTTTGTATGTTATTTCCGTTTGTTAATAAACACGTTTACTTTACTGCACTTTGGGCTCGCATCTATTCATTTGTGTGTGTGCGCATTTACGCACGCACATGACAGTATGTACATATTCTTTAAGCTAGCGTGTTTGTATAAGGTTTTTGGGGTTTCATTAAAGTGGTGTTAATCTTTCATCTGAGTCTGAGTGTTCATCTGAAGTGGTTTGCCCAGCACTTAGGTCTCCTCAAAATATTAAATCATGACAATTTCTCACCAAACACATTAATCTCTGGGACACAGAACCCATCTCCCTCATAAGTGGTACGATGGCTGGACATTCCTATGGTGTTTATACTTGTGTGTAATTGTTTGAACAGATAAATGTGGCACCTTCAGGCATTTGGAAATCATACCTCAGGATGAACCAGACTTGTGGAGGTCCACACTTCTCTTCCTGATATCTTGGCTGATTTCCTTTGATTTTCCCATGATGTCATACAAGGAAGCAGTGTGTTTGAGGTGCACCTTAAAATACATCCACAGGTGTGCCTCCAATTAACTCAGATGTTGTCAATTAACCTATCAGAGGTCAGTGTTAAACTTCTGACTGAAGAAAATGATTTAAAAATTATTAAGCAAATATAAAAAATACTTAGCAAATAGAATTAATAATATTGGTAATCCTAAATAACCTAAAACAGGAAAAGTTTAGTTTGATTTAGTGTCAGACAGTGAAGAAAAAAAGTTTTGTGTCCTTTTATAGAGTGTATGTAAACTTCTGCTTTCATATACTGTATACACACACACACACACACACACACTTTTATATGTATAACGAACAGCAGACTGAATTTCTGTCAACAGATTTAATCTAATAACTCAGCCACAGATTTATGTGCGTCTTTTCTTAAGTGAATGAATCAATCACAAATTTCAGCTTTATTTATATAGCGTCGTTTCACAACAACAGTCATCTCATCTCATGGTACAAACATCTGAGGACCACAAGACTCACATGTGAGGTGATATTTCGTAGAAGCTGACCCCTCTGTAGCGTTCCATCTGCTGCTTGGAGTAAATTTCCAGCTCTTTGTAAGGGTTCACTGACACCAACACAGAGCCAATGTACGTCTGAACCAAAACATCACAGAAACAGATGTCAAGTTTGAAAAATGTCACTTGACTTTCAGTTCATGTGGGAAGAAAGTTGGCTTTATTACATAAATGAGATTTTCTCTGAAGCGCCGCCTTAGGTTCTCGATGACGGCTGCCTCGCTGTTGTAATTTTCTAGCAAGACAAAGTCCTGGACCCCAACCCGGTCCCGCGCCGTCAGGGCACTCTCCATCACCAGACGCACTCGTCCGTCCACATCCACTTCCTTCACAAAGAGGAGGGGACAACAGACAAAAAATTAATGGACAGAGAGAGAAGCCACCTATCATCGAACTGTTAGTGGTCTTGATGGATGGATGCATCTGTTTCTGCTTTCAACTGCTGCTTCACATAAATAAAAGGGAAAGAGGAGACAGACATATGTCATTATAATTACACTTTCCTGATAAGCTGGGGGGCACAAAAAGCCAACTAATCCACCCAGTTAGGAATTAATTAACATTTGGCTCTCAACATTAGATTAACTAATGTTTAAAATTATGGTGATTGATAATTATACATTGGAGTTATGATAATATGTGAAAAAATTGTATATGCATGTTTTTGGGTTTGCTGTGTTTAAATATTACAACCCCAGTTCAGGTGAAGTTGGGACACTGAGTGAAATGTAAATTAAAACAAAATACGATTTAAAAATCCTTTTCAACCTATATTTAATTGAATATACTACAAAGACCAGATACGTAGTTCAAGCTGATAAAAATTGATTGGTTTTTTTTTTGTTGCAAATATTCACTCATTTTGAAATTGATGCCTGCAACATATTCCAAAACAGCTGGGACAGGGTCATGTTTGCCACTGTGTTACATCACTGTTCCTTTTAACAGCACTCGTTAAGCGTTTAGAAACTGAACACACTAATTGTTGAAGCTTTGTAGGTGGAATTCTTTCCCATTCTTGCTTGATGTATGACTTCAGTTGCTCGCCAGTCCGGGTTCTCCGTTGTTGTATTTTGCTCTTCATAATGCGCCACACATTTTCAGTGGGAGACAGGTCTGGACTGCAGGCAGGCCAGTCTAGTACCCGTACTCTTTTACGACGAAGCCACGCTGTTGTAACACGTGCAGAATGTGTTTTGGCATTGTCTTGCTGAAATAAGCAGAGACATCCCTGTAAAAAACATTGCTTGGACGGCAGCAGGTGTTGCTCCAAAATCTGTATGTACTGTTCAGCATTAATGGTGCCTTCACAAATGTGCAAGTTGAATGAATGAATGAATGAATGAATGAATTTATTTATTTATTTATTTCGGATAATACAGTACAGGTTAAAGAAACTGTATAATATAACAACAAGGTCAAATTAGACAAAGACTCCTTCTACTAAACAATTCCACGTGAGTTTTCCGAAATGGGTGATGGCTGAAGCCGCAGCTTATATTGCCCACCCATATTCCATCCAAAAAAAAAAAAAGTTACCCAAGCCATGGACACTAACACAACTTAACGCTGACAACAATCCACAGGTCCTTTTCCTCTTTCGCCCGGAGGACATGACATTCATGATTTCAGAAAATAATTTTAAATGTGGACTCATCAGACCACAGCACACTTTTCCATTTTGCGTCAGTCCATCTCAGATGAGGTTGGGCCCGGAACAACTGGAGGCATTTCTGGGTGCTGTTGGTATATGGCTTTGGCTTTGCATGGTAGAGTTTTAACTCGCACTTGTAGGTGTAGCGACGAACTTTGTTAAAGGGTACCTGTGGTGGTCGTGAAAAAAAAAGATATTATATTGAGCCCCTGTCTCACGTTCTAGTTCAAGTTTAAGTTGAAATTCAT
Organism: Pholidichthys leucotaenia; assembly: GCA_020510985.1. NCBI lineage: Eukaryota > Metazoa > Chordata > Actinopteri > Cichliformes > Pholidichthyidae > Pholidichthys > Pholidichthys leucotaenia. Next base: position 226,399,705 of record CM035839.1, on the reverse strand, counting down.
GTTCAAAGCAATTTGATATAAATCCATTGCTGATGTGCTAGTTCAGCTATGTCAGCAAAACATGGGTGCAGCCATACTAGCGGCTACATGGCCTGCCAGGACGCTTCCTGTGACGTAATAAAGTGGGCACCGCGATCTGGATCAGTATTGGCTGAGCCTGGAGTGCCCGGATGAGCAGTGGCTTTCGGGATATTCAAATTCAAACGTTTATTTCAAACTCAGGGTTCATATTAAATGCAGAACTAAAACGAGTAGAAAATAAATAAATAAATGCTTAAATTCAGCGGGTCAACTCGTCTGATCTGAGGTCCTAACTGCCGCAACACAGCAGATGATTCGGCTCCTCCCTCGCCGCTATACACAGCGGCAGACACTCGGAGCGTTGCGTTGTGTGTGAGGACCAAAATTCAAACGTTTATTTCAAACTCAGGGTTCATATTAAATGCGGAACTAAAACGAGTAGAAAATAAATAAATAAATGCTTAAATTCAGCGGGTCAACTCGTCTGATCTGAGGTCCTAACTGCCGCAACACGGCAGATGATTCGGCTTCTCCCTCGCCGTTATACAGAGCAGCAGACACTCGGCGCTCTTGTTAAAACAAAAACATACAATGCGATATGGATATCGCAACATGGCGGAGTGTAAAGCCTTTGGATGTCTCAATAATAAGCGAAAAAACAAAGATAAACACTTCTTTTGTGTACCCAAACCCAGCTCACCTTGTCAGAAGATCATAGCGGAAAAGTGATTGCGCAATCTCGGAACAGGGCACAGATGAATCCTTTCAGACGAAATTGCGTTGTGTGTGAGGACCACTTCGTCACTTTAACCCTCAGAAGACCTTTCTGGCTCAAACCTGTAGCCATGTTGGACGAATTCTTCCTCAGAGTCAGAAAATTCAGCCATAATAGAACAAAAACAACGGACTACAGCACCGTAGTCCCGGTGAAACGCTGAGTATTGTCTTTTCAGTAGCAACGGTATGACGTCACTTCCACATATGTCATGCCCATAGTTTTCATTGGCTGGCCATGCCCGCGGTCCTATTTCAATATATCTCAGGTGGTATATGGCTGGCAACAATTATTTACCCAAATAACAAATACCTTTTCCTAATGTTTTCAAGTTAAATGCGTCTTCACGACCACCACAGGTACGCTTTAACTGACAATCATTTTCCGAAGTGTTCCTGAGCTCACGTGGTCATGTCCTTTACAGAATGATGGTACTTTTTAATGCAATGTGGCCTGAGTGATTAAAGGTCATGGGCATTCAATGCTGGTTTTTGGTCTTGCCGCTCACATGCAGAAATTTCTCCAGATTCTCTGAATCTTTTTACGATCTCAACTGTACATTGAGAAATGTTGTTATTAAACTGTGGGACTTTTTGCCCACACAGCTGTTTACTAAGTAGTGAACCTTGCCCCATCCTTGCTTGTGAATGACCGAGCCTTTTGGGGATGCTCATTTTATACCCAGTCATGACACTCATCTATTTCCAGTTAACCTGTGGAATGTTCCAGAAATGTTTTGACCATTCCTCATTGCCAGTCTTTTGTTGGTCCTGTCCCAACTTTTGGGAACATGTTGCAGGAATTAAATTCAAAATGAGTTAAATGAGTTTGCAAAAAAACAAAGTTTTTCAGTTTGAACATTAAATATCTTGTATTTGTAGTGTATTCAAAGGAATATAGGTTGAAAAGGATTTTTAAATCATTCTATTTTGTTTTTATTTACATTTTACAAAATGTCCCAACTTCAACAGAATTGGGGTTGTAGTTAAAATTTGCTGATATTTCCAACTTTTTCCACTACTCTTGTAAATGAGCAGCTTTTTGTCATAAATCAGCATTTTATTTATTTTTTTATTTTTTTTATTTTTTTTGCAAATTTGTGACTTTTTCATTGCAGATTTGCTGCTCTTTCCTTGAATATTTTGAGATCTTGGTCTCATAAATTTGCAGCCTCTCATGCTCAACTTCTCAAGCTTACAATTACAGAACTCTGTAGACTTTAAACATTTATTTTGTTAGTGACACATTGGTTGTAGACAAAAGAACTGCATGTAGCCCCAGAACAATTATGTACTCTTTTAACTTACTAAACAATTTATGCATGTTCCTTTATTTTCAAGCAATCTGAGAAACAAAAATATATCGATACATATCTAAAGAAAAACTTAAGTTTACCATAACACTCTTATGAAGGAAGAGCACAGTTTCAGCAATCTTTTATGTGCACAGTGGGTGGAAAAAAACTCTTGATGTTACCCTGCTCTTGATGTAGAACTGTTTAAAGTCTACAGAGTCATGTAAGTGGACCAAGAAGTTCTACCGAGGCCTGCCAAGATGAAACAATGAAGACATTTAAGGAATCCTAATGATAAACAGACACGAGAGGCTCTTCTGTTATTCAAAATTGAGATAGTATATTATGATCTGTGTACAGTAAACAAAGCTCTGTATCACCAGGCAGCTGAATCACTGCCTCAGTGTATATATGTCAACTACTCAGCAGTGATGGCAAACACCACAGTGCAGTTCCCAGACAGAGGGGGTCCCACAGAAGGACAGTAACCCCCGTAGTCTAAGGGCATTTAGTCTGACGACTTAATCCAAACCATCAGCCCTGAGTCTCCACCCTGTGGAATAAAAAACTCTTTTGAGAATAGAGTGATGATATAGAGTGAAGTGCATGGCGGTAATGCACTTGTAAGCTGGTTGCCAACCGTCAATCAAATCTAAAAGAAGAAGAAGAAGAAACACGCTTTTGTCCATAACCAGCTATTCCCTGTGGCTGGGGAAAAATCTTTTATGTGAAAAATACTGCAGATTTTACAGTGGGGAAAAAAAAATCATACATTTTTAACAAAAAAGGTACTAATTTATGGGGAAGAAAATATGTGGGTGAATAGTAAAAAAAAAAAAAAAGAAGAAAAATTGAAAAGAAAACAATTTCAGGAGAAAAAGTATGCAAATTCAAAAAGGTTCAAAAAGATCAAAAACTTGTGTTAAAAGGTTATATATTTGCAAGAAAAACTAACAAAGATAGGACGAAAAAGTCAAATTTTTTACACAAAAACTACAAATTTACAAGAAAAGAAGTTACTGAAAGAGTAGAACCAAATGTATTTGAGTAAAAGTAAAATGCAGCTACACAGTTGGGCCGACCTCTGATGACTCTCTTACTTTCTTACTCTTGCTCAATTGGATGTGCACAGTAACTCGTTACATTTACTCAAGTCTATGTACGCCAGTAACTTTGTTGCAGGATACTTTTGACTCTTACTTGAGTACATTTATGAAGAAAAAAACTGTACTTTTACTAAAGTAGATTTAATTGTAGGCTACTCAGTTACTTTTGATTTCATTATTTTTTTAAGTTAGAAATTAACATGTTCTGTAGTAACTTGTTTTACCAGAAATGACTGCATGTTTATTCATTTTCTTAATTTTATCAGTTTATTTCTAGCTCAGTTCCAAAAGAAGAGAAAAAAGTTGCAAATGTTTGTGAAATAACAGTTTTCTCACAAAAACTCAGAAATCATTGGAGGGGTTACATTTGTTTCAAAAAATTTAAAGGGGTCTGAAAAATTGTTTTTGTAGGTTTTAACCTGCTGAGACGCGTCTACTGATCATGTAATTATTGAACTTCTCTTAAAAAACACACATCCTCTACATTGTTTTCCCTCCAAGGAGCCATTTTGACTCTTCTGGGTTTCCAACAGAACATTCCCCCATTCCACCCACCAGGACACAGAAGTCTACAAGCTGGCAGATTTGAACAGCTAGTTTTTAGTCCTGAGTGGTTCACCTGTTATAACTCGCAATGTTCAACTCACAATATTATCACTAACTATATCATCACAGGAAAACCCCTGGGCCCAGGGTACCTCTATGCTCACCTGTGAAGGGACTCGTTACTGGATACATCACCCACTCCCACCTGTAAATACTCACCTCACTGAAGTTCTCCTCCACACCAGTCTCCCCCGTTCCTCCTCCTGTAAGTGGACAAACTCATCACTCACCCTCAACAAACTTCCATCTGTTCTCTTACTCTTCTTCTGATGAGGTCAGAATTTCACCCCTTCCCTACAACAGTAAGATTATACAGTGCATCCGGAAAATATTCACAGCACTTCACTTTTTCCACATTTTGTTATATTACAGCCTTATTCCAAAAGGGATTAAATTCATTTTTCCCCTCAAAATTCTACACACAACACCCCATAATGACAATGTAAAAAAAGTTTTTCTGAAATTTTTGCAAATTTATTAAAAATAAAAAACTAAGAAATCACATGTACATAAGTATTCACAGCCTTTGCCATGAGGTGTGCCAGCTCGGCACACCTATCTTTGGGCAGTTTCACCCATTCCTCTTTGCAGCACCTCTCAAGCTCCATCAGGTTGGATGGGAAGTGTTGGTGCACAGTCATTTTCAGATCTCTCCAGAAATGTTCAATTGGATTTAAGTCTGGGCTCTGGCTGGGCCACTCAAGGACATTCACAGAGTTGTCCTGAAGCCACTCCTTTGATATCTTGGCTGCATGCTTAGGATCGATGTCCTGCTGAAAGATGAACTGTCACCCCAGTCTGAGGTCAAGAGTGCTCTGGAGCAGTTTTCATCCAGGATGTCTCTGTATGTTGCTACATTCATCTTTCCCTCTATCCTGACTAGTTTCCCAGTTCCTGCTGCTAAAAATCATCCCCACAGCGTGATGCTGCTACCAACACTGGTGTGGTTATGAGCGGTGCCTGGTTTTCTCCAAACATGACGCCTGGCATTCATGTCAAAGAGTTCAATCTTTGTCCGATCAGACCAGAGAATTTTGTTTCTCATGGTCTGAGAGTCCTTCAGGTGCCTTTTGGCAAACTCCAGGTGGGCTGCCATGTGCCTTTTACAAAGGAGTGGCTTCTGTCTGGCCACTCTACCATATAGGCCTGATTGGTGGATTGCTGCAGAGATGTTGTCCTTCTGGAAGGTTCTCCTCTCTTCACAGAGCAACACTGTAGTACTGACAGAGTGACCATCGGGTTCTTGGTCACCTTCCTGAATAAGACTCTTCTCTCCCGATCGCTCAGTTTAGATGGCTGGCCAGCTCTAGGAAGAGTCCTGATGGTTTCAAACTTCTTCCATTTACGGATAATGGAGGCCACTGTGCTCACTGGGACCTTCAAAGCAGCAGAAATTTTTCTGTACCCTTCCCCAGATTTGTAGCTCGAGACAGTCCTGTCTCGGAGGTCTACAGACAATTCCTTTGACTTCATGCTTGGTTTCAATTCAATTCAATTCAGCTTTATTTATATAGTGCCATTTCACAACAACAATCATCTCATAGCACTTTCAACTGTAGGGGAAACCCCCACAATTGCAGAAAGACCCCAGCAATCAGGCAATCCCAGTGAACAAGCACTTGGTGACGGTGGAGAGGAAAAACTCCCTTTTGGCAGGAAGAAACTTCCAGCAGAACCAGGCTCAGGGAGGGGCAGTCATCAGCTGCGACTGGCTGGGGGGTGAGGGGATACAGAAGAAGAAGAAAAGAACAGACATGTAGAGAGCAAACAGCATGACAGGGACTCAATCTATGGGAGAGAACAAACAGATGTTAATGACCAGCAAAAATATTTCATTGAGAGTGAAGAAAGGAGTGAAGCCCAGTGCATTGTTGGAGGTCCCCTGGCTGTCTAAACCTATTAGCAGCATTACTAAGGGAGGGTTCAGGGGCACATGATCCCTCCCTAATTATAGGCTGTATCACAAAGGATGGTTTTAACCCTATTCTTAAAAAGACAGATCGCGTCTGACTCCCGAATCCAGATTGGCAGCTGGTTCCACAGGAGAGGAGCTTGATAACTGAAGGCTCTGCCTCCCATTGTACTTTTGGAGATTCTAGGTATTACAAGTAATCCTGCATTTTGGGAGCGTAGTGCTCTGTTAGGATAATAGGGTAGTATCAGATCTTTTAAAGAAAAAGAGGTCTGATTATTTAGAGCTTTGTAAGTAAGAAGAAGGATTTTAAACTTAATTCTAAACTCTATGGGAAGCCAATGAAGGGAGGCCAGAACCGGAGAGATATGATCTCTCTTTCTAGTACCTGTTAAAACTCTTGCTGCAGCATTTCAGATCAGCTGAAGACTTTTTAAAGATGTTTTAGGACAACCTAAATGTATGTTGTTTAACCTAAATTTTAGGACAACTCTTAATGTATAAAGAGTTACAATAATCTAATCCAGAGCTAACAAAAGTGTGGATTAGTTTCTCAGCATCACTCTGAGACAAAATGCTCCTAATCTTGGCAATATTACGCAAATGATAGAAGGCAGTCTTAGAAACAAGTTTAATATGTGAATTAAAAAACAGATCTTGATCAAAAATAACTCCAAGGTTCCTCACAGAACTATTAAGAGAAAGAGTAACCACATCCAAACTAAGAGTTGATTTGGAAAGGTATTTCTAAGGTTTTTTTGGACCAGCAAGAATGACTTCAGTCTTATCTGAATTTTAATAGCAGGAAATTACAAGTCATCCAAGCTTTGATTTCCTTAAGACAGGCCTCTAACTTGGCTAATTGATTACTATAATCTGGCTTCATTGACAGGTATAACTTTGTTCCATCTGCATAACAATGAAAATGTATACAGTGCTTTCTAACAATGTTGCCTAGTGGAAGCATATATAAACTAAAAAGAATAGGGCCTAGCACAGATCCCTGTGGAACTCCAGGACTAAGCTTTGAGTTGGAAGAAAACTCATTATTGACATGAACAAACTGGAACCTATCAGATAAATAAGATCTAAACCACTGCAACAAAGTTCCATTAAGTCCAACATGGTGTTCTAATCTATCAAGAAGAATATTATGATTGGGAGTATCAAAAGCTGCACAAAGGTCTAAAAGGACAAGTACAGAAACAGGTCCTTTATCAGATGCAATAAGGAGGTCATTAGTGACCTTCACTAAGGCTGTTTCAGTACAATGATGGATTCTAAACCCAGATTGAAACTCTTCAAATAAACCATTTCCCTGCAAGTGGTCAAATAATTGCGTAGCAACAACTCTTTCTAAGATTTTTGAAATGAAAGAGAGATTAGAGATTGGTCTATAGTTGGCTAAAACTCCTGGATCCAGTGTTGGCTTTTTGAATAAGGGCTTAATTACAGCAGTTTTAAAAGCCTGTGGTACATGACCTAAAGTTAATGAAGAATTGATTATTTGAAGAATAAAGCTACCAATAAATGGAACTTCTTTAATTAACCTGTTAGGAACAGGGTCTAAAAGACAAGTTGGAAGGCTTGGATGAGTAAATTATTTTGTCTAATTCTAAAAGGTCAGTTGGAGTAAACTCATCCAAACAGATATCAGTTGAAGGAGTTGTAGTAGTTACTGTATTTAGGTTAATGGTGGGAAGAATCTGACTGATTGTATCTCTGATAGATGAAATTTTATTATTGAAAAAGTTCATAAAGTCCTGACTAGTAAGCTCTAAGGGAATGCTAGGATTGACAGAGTCCTGACTCTTTGTCAGCCTGGTTACAGTGCTGAAAAGAAACCTAGGATTATTCTTGTTCTCTTCTATTAATGCAGAATAATAACTTGTTCTAGCTTTCCTAAGAGATTTTTTTTATAAATTAGAAGATGATTTCTCCAAGCTAAATAGATTTCATCTACTTTAGTGGAGCGCCATTTTCTTTCTAATTGACGAGTCTTCTGTTTTAAGCTATGAGTTTCTGTGTTGAACCAAGGAGTTAGAAATCTCTGATTAGACTTTTTCTTTTTTAAAGGGGCCACCATGTCAGAGGTTTGTGCTCTGACATGCACTGTCAACTGTGGGACCTTATATAGACTGATGGATGATGGAGGCCACTGTGCTCATTTGGACCTTCAAAGCAGCAGAAATTTTTCTGTACCCTTCCCCAGGTTTGTGCCTCGAGACAATCCTGTCTCAGAGGTCTACAGACAATTCTTTTGACTTCATGCTTGCTTTGTGCTCTGACATGCACTGTCAACTGTGGGACTTTATATAGACAGCTGTGTGCCTTTCCAAATCATGTCCAATCAACCACATTTACCACAGGTGGACTCCAGCGAAGCTGCAGAAACATCTCAAGGATGATCAGTGGAAACAGGATGCACCTGAGCTCAATTTTGAGCTTCATGGCAAAGGTTGTGAATACTTATGTACGTACATGGGATTTCTTCGTTTTTTATTTTTAATAAATTTGCAAAAATCTCAAAAAAAACTTTTTTCATATTGTCGTTATGGGGTATTGTGAATAATCTCACATCTACAAGACAATTTTGAGATTTTTGAGAAAAAAGTGTAAAATTTATTTGTAAAAATGTTAAATTATGCATTAAATTTATTAAAATTAGAAAGAAATTATTGACATACAGTAAATTGCACAATTCTGTAAAAAAAATTTAACTTGACAAGAAAAAAAAATCCTAAATTTACATACAAAAAGGTCACATATTCAAGAGAAATTTTTCATAAATTAGTGAGAATAAAGTCATTACTCCTTGAGTAACTTTTTTGGTGATGATTTTTACTTATCCATCCATCCAACTTCTACCGCTTTTCCGGAGGTCCGGGTCGCGGAGGCAGCAGTTCAAGCAGAGAAGCCCAGACTTCCCTCTCCCCAGCCACCTGCTCCAGCTCTTCAGAGGGGATACCAAGGCGTTCCCAGACCAGCTGGGAGACATAGTCTCTCCACCGAGTCCTGGGTCTGCCCCGGGGTCTCCTCCCAGTGGGACGTACCTGAAACACCTCAAGTGGGAGGCGTCCAGGAGACATCCTAATCAGATGCCCATACCACCTCAACTGACTCCTTTCAATGTGGAGGAGCAGCGGTTCTACTCTGAGCCTCTCCCGGATGACTGAGCTCCTCACCCTATCTCTGAGGGTGAGTCCAGCAATCCTACGGAGAAAGCTCATTTCAGCTGCTTGTATCCGCGATCTCGTTCTTTCGGTCATTACCCAAAGCTCGTGACCATAGGTGAGAGTAGGAACGTAGATTGACTGGTAAATCGCCAGCTTTGCCTTAGAACTAAGCTCCCTCTTCACCACAACAGACCGGTACAACGTCCGCATCACTGCAGATGCTGCTCCAATCCGTCTGTCGATCTCTCGCTCCATTTTCCCCTCACTCGTGAACAAGACCCCAAGATACTTAAACTCCTCCACTTGGGGCAGGAGCCTGTCCCCAACCCGGAGAGGACAATCCACCTTTTTCCGGCTGAGGACCATGGACTCGGACTTGGAGGTGCTGATTCTCATCCCAACCGCTTCACACTCAGCGGCAAACCATCCCAGCAAGAGCTGTAGGTCATTGCTGGATGAAGCCAACAGGACAACATCATCTGCAAACAACAGAGATGAGATCCTGTGGTCACCAAGCATGACACCCTCCATTCCCTGGCTGCGCCTAGAAATCCTGTCCATAAAAATTATGAACAGGATCGGTGACAAAGGGCAGCCCTGGCGGAGTCCAACTCTCACTGGGAATGACTCCGACCGAGTGTTGGCAATACGAACCAAACTCTCACAACGGTCGTACAGAGACCGAATAGCTCGTAACAATAAGCCCGATACCCCATACTCCCGAAGCACCCCCCACAAAAATCCACGAGGGACGCGGTCAAATGCCTTCTCCAAGTCCACAAAACACATGTAAACTGGTTGGGCAAACTCCCACGAACCCTCAAGAATTCTCGAGAGGGTAAAGAGCTGGTCCGATGTGCCATGGCCAGGACGAAAACCACATTGCTCCTCCTGAATCCGAGGTTCGACCAACGGCCGGACTCTCCTCTCCAGTACCTTGGCATAGACCTTCCCAGGGAGGCTGAGGAGTGTGATCCCTCTAAAGTTGGAGCACACCCTCCGGTCCCCTTTTTTGAAGAGAGGAACCACCACCCCGGTTTGCCATGCCAAAGGCACTGCCCCCGACCTCCACGCAATGTTGCAGAGGCGTGTCAACCATGACAACCCAACAACATCCAGGGCCTTGAGGTACTCAGGGCGAATCTCGTCCACCCCCGGGGCCCGGCCACCAAAGAGATTTTTAACCACCTTGGCGACCTCAGCCCCTGTGATAGGCGAGTCATCCCCCTCGTCCCCAAACCCTGCTTCCTCTGTGGAAGACGTATCAGTGGGATTGAGGAGATCCTCGAAGTATTCCTTCCACCACCCGACGATATCCCCAGTTGAAGTCAACAGTGTCCCATCCGCACCATACACAGTGTGGACGGGGAGCTGCTTTCCCCTCCTGAGCCGCCGAACAGTTTGCCAGAATCTCTTTGAAGCCGACCAAAAGTCTTGCTCCATGGCCTCACCGAACTCCTCCCATACCCACGTTTTTGCTTCAGCAACCACCCAAGCTGCACTCCGCTTGGCCTGCCGGTACACCTCAGCTGCTTCGGGAGTCCCACAAGCCAACCAAGCTTGATAGGACTCCTTCTTCAGCTTAATGGCCCCCCTCACCACTGGTGTCCACCACTTGGTTCGGGGGTTGCCACCACGAGATGCACCGACCACCTTGCGGCCGCAGCTCTGGGCCGCCGCTTCAACAACAGAGGTGGAGAACATGGCCCATTCAGACTCCATGTCTCCAGACTCCCTCGGAATGTGGTTGAAGTTCTTCCGGAGGTGGGAGTTGAAGACCTCCCGGACAGGGGCCTCAGCCAGACGCTCCCAGCACACCCTCACTATACGTTTGGGTCTACCAGGTCTGAATGGCTTCCTCCCCTGCCATCGGATCCAACTCACCACCAGGTGGTGATCAGTTGACAGCTCTGCACCTCTCTTTACTCGGGTGTCCAAGACATACGGTCGCAGGTCTGATGATACGATAACAAAATCGATCATTGACCTGCGACCTAGGGTGTCCTGGTGCCAGGTGCACTTATGGACACCCTTATGCTTGAACATGGTGTTCGTTATGGACAGACTGTGGTTAGCACAGAAGTCCAATAACTGAACACCACTCGGGTTCAGATCGGGCAGGCCGTTCCTCCCAATCACCCCCCTCCAGGTTTCACTGTCGTTGCCCACGTGCGCATTGAAGTCCCCCAGTAGGACAATGGAGTCTCCAGGAGGAGTACCCTCCAGCACCCCAGTCACGGACTCCAAAAAGGGTGGGTACTCTGAAAGATAATTTGGTGCATAGGCACAAATGATGGTCAGGACCCGTTTCCCAACCCGAAGGCGCAGGGAAGCAACCCTTTCGTCCACCGGGGAAAACTCCAATATAGAGGCAGCAAGGTGGGGCGATACAAGAATACCCACCCCTGCTCGTTGCCTCTTGCCCGGGGCAACTCCAGAAAAGGCCAAGCTCCAGCCCCTCTCCAGGAGACTGGTTCCGGAACTGGAGCTGTGTGTTGAGGTGAGGCCGACTATATCTAGCCGGTATCGCTCAACCTCGTACACCAGCTCAGGCTCCTTCCCCACCAGAGAGGTGACATTCCACGTACCAAAAGCCAGTTTAGAAAGCTTGGGATCAGTCCGCCAAGGTCTCCGCCTTTGACCGCCACCTAATCCACATAGCACCGGACCCCCATGATCCCTCCTGCAGGTGGTGAACCCACTGGAGGGCGGACCCATGTAACTCCTTCGGGCTGAGCCCGGCCGGGTCCCATGGGTGGAAACCCGGCCACCAGACGCTAGCCTTCGAGCCCCTCCCCCAGGCCTGGCTCCAGGGTGGGGCCCCGGTAACCCCATACCGGGCGGGGTACACTGAATCCTTGATATACAATTTATCATGAGAGTCTGTTGGATCGTTCTTAGTCTGGCCCTTCACCCAGGACCAGTTTGTCTTGGGAGACCCTATCAGAGGCAAATTGCCCCCAGACAACATAGCTCCTGGGATCACTGGGGCACGCAAACCCCCCCACCACGATAAGGTGACGATCCATGAGGAGGGATTTTTACTTATACGTGAGTAATTAATAACATAAGATAACACTACTTATACTTGAGTACAATTTCTGGACAGTCTACCCCCCACTGTTCTCAAGTAATTATGCCTCGGTGAAAGCGGAGGCATACAATAGCCATGTTTACATGAACACAAGTAACTGGATTAAAAACCTGATTGGAATAACAATACTTCATGTAAACACGCCAATCTCAATATTCTGATCCGATCACACTCTTTTGGATCAAAATTTCCTTCTGATTAGCCACGGTTACATGGGCGAAATTTCTTCAATCTGATTACAATTCCGATTAGAATTTTACTGTTTACATGGATCCCGAAAAAGCTGATCCGATTAGGACGTGCGTATCCATGTGACACACGTTTGAACGGACTAAATCATTTTGACATGCACACGTAGACATTTAGACATTCCAAAAATAGTAGAAGAAGAAGCAACTTCCGGTGTAATCAAACCCCGCTTCGTGTCTTTCTCTTTTTGAAATGGACCTGTATTGTGTTACTCTGCTTACGGAGACCAGCAGAAGCAAAATTACAGTCTGAATAACACAATACAGGTCCATTTCAAAAAGAGAAAGACATGAAGTGGGGTTTGTTTACATCGGAAGTTGCTTCTTCTTCTACTATTTCCGGAATGTCGGATAATTTTGCGCATGTCAAAATGATTTAGTCTGTTCAAACATGTGACACATGGAATGCACGTCCTAATCAGATCAACTTTTTCAGGATCCATGTAAACAGTAAAGTTCTGATCTGAATTGTAATCAGATTGAAGAAATTTTGCACGTGTAACCTTGGCTAATCGGAATGAAATTTTGATCTGAATGAGCGTGATCGGGTCAGAATATTCAGATTGGTGTGTTTACCTGAAGCATTTTTATTTCGATCACGCTTTTAATCCAGTTACTTGTGTCTATGTAAACATGGTGGGTTATGCCAATTGTTAATCCAACTGGTGCACATATAAACACTTATTCTGAAGTTTGGGTAGAAAGTATGTTTACTGCGCATGTCAGTATGTCAGCCACACGTTGACGTAATGTATTTCCGCCTTTACAGCAGCTAGCGGAAGACGTGGTGGGAGTAACTGGTCTGTATCATCTGCTGTCTCCCTCTGTTCGTCATATGCAGAAGTATGTACTGCTGGGCTTGTAGCTTCATTACTGAGACCAGCAGAAGCAAAAGTCTGAATGACACAATACAGGTCCATTTCAAAAAGAGAAAGACATGAAGTGGGGTTTGTTTACATCGGAAGTTGCTTCTTCTTCTACTATTTCTGGTATGTCAGACAATTCTGTGCATGTCAAAATGATTTAGTCCGTTCAAATATGTGATGCATGTAAACGCACGTCATAATTGGATCAACTTTTTCAGGGTCCATGTAAACAATAAAGCTCTGATCTGAACTGTAATCAGAATGAAGAAATTTTGCACATGTAAACATGGCTAGTGTGTCGGTGTGTGTGTGTGTGCGCGCGCGCGCACATGGGTGTGTGTGTGTGTGTGTGTGTGTCTGTTACCAGCTTTTCAGGTCACCCGGTCAAAATTAAGTCCAACAAAAGGCTTGTATCATTGTATGGCCATATTTTCTTGACTTTTAATTTGCCAGAGTTTCCAGATAAAGCTTTGTTTTCAACATAAACACAAATTTAACTCACCTTTACCGTCAGTGGAGCCAGGAAAAAAGGTATTGTAATAACTATCCTGGACCACTAGAGGTGGCAGTGCGACTTTTTTACAGCACATGGAAGACTTCCTGTCACAGATAAATAGCGGTTATAAAATAGCGGTTACTGAAAAAAAAAACATGTATTCAGCAACTACACCATTTATTCATCACATTGATTGTTTACACACTGGTTTTGCTGTTTAGCTTTACAAAGGAAGGATGAGGTATTTTCTTCTTGGAGTTTTCAGTTCATTGCTAAAAACTACAAGTCCCAACATTCCTCGCCTCAAAAACATGGTGGACCCACTGATCTCTATAGAAAAATTGGACAGCATGCCCCATTAGCAAGTACAGAGCCAAGTGAAGCCACCAGGCCACCATATTAGCACACCCAAAACACGCAGCGAGTCAATGGAGAATGAATGGGTTTAGTAGTAAATGGTGCCACTTTTACCCCAATAACTTCACAAAAAATTAACAGATTTTGAACTTCTTGGTATGGAGACACAGCTTATAATCTTATGCAACCGCCGATTTCTATAGTTCACCAGTTGCACAAGATTATAAGCTGTGTCTCTATACCAAGAAGTTCAAAATCTGTTAATTTTTTGGGAAGTTATTGAGGTAAAAGTGGCACCATTTAGTACTAAACCCATTCATTCTTCTTTGACTCGCTGAGTGTTTTGGGTGTACTAATATGGTGGCCAGGTGGCTTCACTTCTGGCAGCCAATGATTCATCCAGTTTTTCTATAGAGATCAGTGGGCGGACCACTGCAGACCATTGCAGCAGAGAGCTGAACGCAGAAAAAAAAAGCTTAAAAGTAAGTTTTGGGCTTAAATTATGCAGCAATTTCAATATTATATAACACCAATAACTCCTACAACTGCAATATTTGATTTTTAAAGCTTATGTTACGTCACTTGCAACTGTTGTGCACAAACACTGTTCTCCATTGGTGGTTTATAATCAAGTGGAAACCCTGCTACTTACCGAGAGAAATTACATCTATCCTGCTAGTCGCCGTGTATGTCCCGCCCACTGCCATCGGCGAGAGAAGAGAGGCACTAAAGCCTGTTTTCCACTAGCCCAGCACACCTCGGTACGGCTCGATTCACTTCAGTACGGCTCGGAATGCTTCTGTCTCCATTAGCACAGTGTTGTGCTTGTGCTGTGATGGTTTGTGTTAGGAGGTTTTAGAAGCGGGGCGGCGGCAGATTCTCAGCGAGGCGGGGCCACACTCCCGTGACGTTACGCACCCGACTGAGTCCTTATTTACACGAGACAAAAAAGGATCCAAGGATTATTGCCTTGCTCGCTCTGTGGTTTTATCTCACAATTAATTTTATCTCATAATTAAGCTGCAACAACACAAGTCACTTTTGTTTTGAATTAACTGCCAAATGACCTAGAAATAATGAGCTGAAACTTGTTTTTATTCGTATTAAATAATGAGACGGTGGCACATTGGCCAACACCAAATTGTATTATTTTTTACATCCTAGGGCATTTTGGATGTACTGAATTAAAAAAATTCATGTTTTTCACCTTCAGGTCAATGTTTGGAACAACAGTATTATTATTTTCCGTTTAGATGATGCTACACTCCTTCTAAAGTATTGTAAATCTCTGAATTTGGAATGCCGATAGAACATTCAATTTACATATACTTGTACCTACTTTGACTTGGTGCTAATTTTTTATGATATTTCAATAAAAAGAACAGAAAGCTTACAAAAAGATTTCTTTTTTGGTCTAGTTAAAAATTACATTACCTTTACAATGGTTGACCCCTGACAGGAAGATCAGCATCATTTTGATCAGACTAGGCAATGGAATTTCTATGTAATTATACTGTTTTATAATTCAGCGTTATAACAGACAAACCACACTTTCCAAAACAATTCCATTTTATTATATACAAAATATTAAAAGAAAAAAAAAACTTTGCAACACAACATGAAGGTTAATCGACATTTTATACACGCCGACCACTGAGTTCCTCTACACCAGCTTCCCAAACTGGGTCACGAAGACTCGGTTGAATGAAGGCGTCTCTGCCAGCTGTGGGTCATGAAGGCTCGGTTGAATAATCCGGACGGGCTGTTGCGGCGGACGCGTGGGATGATTCTACAAGGAAAATGCACACAATAAAATACAGCACGAAAGTGCAATATATACAGAAAAGACAATAGTTTTTAACAAGAATACATAAGCTTATTTCAGCGTATTGTTCACATGAATAATTAAAATAAAAGCTTTAGTCCGCAGTGTGCTGCAATAAAGCAGCGATCATCCACAAATGAACAGCTTTTTTATTGCATAAATAAACTGAGCGTCTTACCGAATATATTTGCGAAAAAACGCACAATAAAAAAATATTAAAACTCACCGTTAAAGGACTCCGATGTCGAGACCTCCCGGTATATTTTTTCATTCCGGGCGGCTCCGTCTAACTCGCGCTGGATACGTTCGTCTGACAATGCAGTGAGCAGACACTGCACCTCCTTATTGGTCCATGGAACACCCTTATTACGCGAAGCCATTTTTGATAGAGAATAAATGAAAATAGCACAGCAATACACTGAAAAGAAATCGCCAACAGTGGTTGCGTGCTGAGTAAAGGCGGTTGTGAAGATTCTTTTTTTTTTTTTTTTCAAAAACTTTATTGAGAAGGTCGTGAAGATTTGGTAGATGAGGAGGAGGAGAGGGGCGGTTACAACCTGACCAATCAGCGCCCTGACCAATCAGCGGCGACCAGTCTGTTAACATCACAACACGGCACAGCTCAGCACTGCTGTACCCTGCCCTGGAGCGGGGCTGAGAATCGTGGCTGTTAAACCGTGTTGGGGCTTGTGGAAAAGCGTACAAAGCGTGCTGAGCCGTCCCGTGTCACGCTAAAGCGTGCTAGTGGAAAAGTATATGAACTCTATCAGGCCATCAGTGTGACACAAACAGTGCATCCAGACGGATTCCTCAACACAGCAAGAAACTTCAACCATGCAGATTTAAATGCTCTCCTACCAAAACTACACCAACATGTGGACTTTCCAACAAGAGGAGACAACTTGCTGGACCTGGTGTTCACAACTCACAAGAGAGCATACAGAACCTCCCCTCCCTTGGTATGCTGCCTCCATGTATTAAGTTAAGAGTTCCCATTACAGCATTTCATGTAAGGGAGTTTGGCTCCCTCTAGTGGTGTAGTGAAAGCATCGTTTTGAACTGATACACAAAGTGTTGGACATGCGCAGTAATGATATAACCGGAGAACGGAGCAGAACGTCACTCATTGTACGGACGCTATGGTTGTTGTTTAATTATCGGCGCCTTGGACATCATTAGTCCGTGAGTATCTGCATGGTTTGACAGTGTTAACAGCTACAATGAGAACTGCATGGTTGCATTGGTGTATTTTAAGCGATCTGACTCTAGTCCTACCAGTCATTGTTACCAAGCTAAGCTAGAGCTAACGCTAACATGTGCTAAGCTAAATACGGTGACCATATCATTGACGGCGTGTATATGTTTACTTTGTTGCAGTTTTACACGGATGTAGGAACAAATGTAAACGGATGTAAAACCCAAAAGACGAGTGTACATCACGTTGAGTTCCTTGTGGGGTAGCTTCAATAAACGAGATAAAAGGAAACATCTTGTCATCATTGAGGCCTGCACCACACTGTTAGCTTGCTGTCTACTAGTCGAAAACTGGGAAACTCGATGGGAGGGCAGTAGAGTAAAAGGACTACAGCGCGGCGGGCCCAATAAACAAACAACAAGCAGCAAATGAGCCTCAGAGCAGGAGAGCAGCATCAGCCAACTCCCCAACTCAGAAGTGGAGTTATGGAGACGGAACACACAGCTCCCTTGGCTACAGCTGCACGAGCTAGCTCATTATACTCACGTAGCTTCAAGTCAAGCAAGGCTTCTTCAGCTACCTCCTCAGCCATAAGAGCTAGAGCCAAAGCAGATGCTGCACGAGCTAAATTAGCTTATTCAGAGAAAGAAGCAGCCCTCATCACACAGAAAGCTAATCTTGAAGCACAAATGCACATTTTGAACCATCAGAAGGCTGTTGCAGCTGCAGAAACTGAAGCCGCGGCCTATGAAGAAGCAGAGGAATGTGCAAGAAGTGAATTCAGCCAAGCACTAATGGACTTGCCAGTTGGCTCAGCACAACACACATGAGTATGTACAGAAACACTTTGATGTGCGCCTTTTAAAACTGATCCAGCCACCCCCTCTAAGATCCAGTGTGAACAGTTGGAAATGGCCACAAATGCGCCATTCAGCTCATCTAATGCTGTAGATGGTAAGGGTAGGGTCAGCGTCAACATGAAGGAGGAGCAGGGAGCTGCAGAGACAATTAATCCCCCGACGTTACAACCCTATTATGCCCCCGCAACACATTATGCCGAAGCACAAAGCATTCAGGATCTGACCAAATATCTCACATGCCGGGAGATGTTGAGCACGGGACTCCTACAGTTTGATGACCTCCCAGAGAATTATTGGGCATGGAAAGCATCTTTCCAGAACGCCATTCAAGACCTCAGCCTCTCACACCACGAGCAATTGGATCTGATGATAAAATGGCTTGGCACAGAATCAGCAGAGCAAGCAAGGAGGATCCGCTCTGCACATGTCTTCAACCCAAAAGCAGCCCTCATCTTAGTCTGGGAAAGGCTAGAAGAGTGTTATGGGTCACCCGAAGCAATAGAAAATGCACTGTTAAAAAATCTTGATGATTTTCCCAAAATCAGCAACAAAGATGCACTCAAGCTGAGAGAACTTGGTGACGTTCTACAGGAGCTCGAATGTGCAAAGGATGGCGGATACCTACCTGGGCTCGCATACCTGGATACAGCCCGTGGAGTTAATCCTGTTGCCGAGAAACTGCCCTACAGCCTACAGGAGAAGTGGATTGCAGCAGGTGCCAATTACAAAGAAACACACAAAGTCGCCTTTCCTCCTTTCAGCTTTTTTTCCAGCTACGTCAGACGACAAGTCAAAATAAGAAACAACCCAAGTTTCAGTTTCTCTCCACCGGCCCACATGAACACCAGAGTTGAAAAGGCCCCCAAGTTCGCTAGTGAGCACCTCATCAGTGTCCACAAAACAGACATCCCACCAGCTTCACCCGCAGCTACAGGTAACCACACATGTGAAAGAACAGAAAGCCCAGATAAACAATGTCCCATACACAGAAGGCCACACCCATTAAAGAAATGTAAAACGTTTAGAGCCAAACCAATAGAAGAACGCAAACTGTTCTTGAGAGAGAATCACATCTGCTTTAAGTGTTGTGGCTCCACTCAGCATCTGGCAAAAAACTGTAAACAGTCAATCCAGTGCTCTGACTGTGGTAGTGATAGACATGTAGCAGCACTACATCCTGGCCCCTCTCCTCCTCCCATGAAGCCTCAGGAAGCTGAGACGGATCATGGCGGGGAGTACCATGATTATGAGGGCACACTAGTCACGTCTAGATGCACAGAAGTTTACGGTAATGCAGAAAACCCACGATCCTGCTCAAAAATTAGCGCTGTGTTAGTTTATCCTGCAGGACACAGAGAAGAAGCCCAGAAAATGTATGCAGTGCTCGATGAACAAAGTAACAGATCACTCGCTAAATCAGAGTTTTTCCAGCTGTTCAACATTAGAGTACCTTCCGACCCTTACACACTGAAAACGTGCTCAGGGGCTACTACGGTTTGGGGGCGGAGAGCTCCAAACTTCATGATAGAATCAATGGATGGAAAAGTACAGCTCCAGCTTCCAAACTTGATCGAGTGTGACATGATCCCCGATGACAGGAGGGAGATCCCATCTCCAAAGGACGCACTTGTGCATCCACACCTGAGAAAAGTCGCAGACAAGATTCCACCTGTAGATGAACATGCTCCCATCCTCCTACTGCTGGGAAGAGACGTCCTACAGGTACACAAGGTGAGGGAACAAATAAATGGGCCCCACAGTACTCCCTATGCACAGCTCTTGGACTTGGGATGGGTTATTGTGGGAGAAAAGTGTTTAGGGACAACACACAAGCCTTCGACTGTTAACGTGCTAAAGACACAAGTGCTCTACAATGGTCGTGCATCATCCCTCAGCCCATGCCTAAACACATTTCTTGTCAAAGAGGTTTCAGGTTGCTCCACCTCACGCCCCAACAGCATACTACCATATGCCTTGCAGGGTGAGAGAGACACAGACCACTTAGGAAACACAGTCTTTGATAAAACAAAGGACGACGATAAACCAGTGCTGTCAATAGAAGATCAAGTTTTTATTGACATCACGGACAAAGAAGTAAGAGACTACAGAAGGAAAGTGCATGTGTTCGGAAATAGTCCTTCTCCAGCCGTGGCCGTTTACTGCATGAGATGTGCTGCAGCTGAAGGTGAGAAAGCGCATGGACATGACACAACACAGTTCATAATGAGACATTTCTATGTAGATGATGGATTAGCCTCCACAGCCACACCAGAAGAAGCTGTTGACATCCTGACAAACGCACAAAAGATGTTAGCACAATCCAATCTCAAACTACACAAAATAGCATCTAATGACAGCAGGGTCATGGAAGCCTTTCCGGCGAATGAAAGAACAAAGGACTTAAAAGACTTAGATCTCAAACGTGATGAGCTTCCACTACAATGGAGTTTAGGGGTGCCTTGGAATCTTGAGATTGACAGTTTTATGTTTCAGGTGTCCATCCACAGGAAGCCCTGCACACGAAGGGAGTCTTAGCGACGGTCAGCAGCCTGTATGATCCCCTAAGGTTTGTGGCGCCTATCACGATGCAGGGGAAGAACCTCCTGCGTGAACTGTCAACAGAACATGGCGACTGGGATGAACCACTTCCCGCTGAGAGAGAACAGGTATGGAACAAATGTAAGGAACTGAGAATTGAGCACAGTGATGCAGCATTAACGAGTTACCTACAAGAAAAGGGTTGCAAATGGTTTTTTAACCCACCTCATGCATCACACGTGGGTGGATCCTGGGAAAGACTCATTGGAGTTGCCAGGCGGATTTTAGATGCACTATTTCTCAAGAACAAACTACGGCTCACGCATGAGGTACTGAGCACCTTAATGGCGGCGGTTATGGCAGTGATGAATGCAAGACCACTTGTGCCGGTCTCAACAGATCCTGACAATCCAACCATCCTAACCCCAGCAATGGGACTGATGCAAAAAACCAACCCCTTGACAGCACCATCGGGAACTTTCGCTGCACCAGAACTTCATGCATGTCAGTGGAAACAAGTGCAGGCTCTTGCGGACAGTTTTTGGAAACAATGGAGACAAGAGTATCTTATGACTCTTCAGAGCCGAAGAAAATGGCCTGATTAGAAACCGAACATCAATGTTGGAGATGTCGTTTTGCTCAAGGATGGGCAAGCACACAGAAATGACTGGCCCATGGGGCGGATTGTGAAGACATTTCACGGAAGGGACAATCACGTACGAAAAGCGGAGGTGAAGATAATAAGAGATGGGACTGTTAAAGTGTTTCTGAGACCAATTACAGAAATGGTTTTACTGATAGCAGAAGGGGAATAACAGATAATGATATTTATTAACATTGTTATGCACTGTTGTTTGAAATGTTGTTAGGCTAAATAGTGGTACAATGTTATTGCACCAGACGGGGAGTATGCTGCCTCCATGTATTAAGTTAAGAGTTCCCATTACAGCATTTCATGTAAGGGAGTTTGGCTCCCTCTAGTGGTGTAGTGAAAGCATCGTTTTGAACTGATACACAAAGTGTTGGACATGCGCAGTAATGATATAACCGGAGAACGGAGCAGAACGTCACCCATTGTACGGACGCTGTGGTTGTTGTTTAATTATCGGCGCCTTGGACATCATTAGTCCGTGAGTATCTGCATGGTTTGACAGTGTTAACAGCTACAATGAGAACTGCATGGTTGCATTGGTGTATTTTAAGCGATCTGACTCTAGTCCTACCAGTCATTGTTACCAAGCTAAGCTAGAGCTAACGCTAACATGTGCTAAGCTAAATACGGTGACCATATCATTGACGGCGTGTATATGTTTACTTTGTTGCAGTTTTACACGGATGTAGGAACAAATGTAAACGGATGTAAAACCCAAAAGACGAGTGTACATCACGTTGAGTTCCTTGTGGGGTAGCTTCAATAAACGAGATAAAAGGAAACATCTTGTCATCATTGAGGCCTGTACCACACGTGTTAGCTTGCTGTCTACTAGTCGAAAACTGGGAAACTCGATGGGAGGGCAGTAAACTTGGTCTCGCTGATCACATCACCATCTTGCTAAGGCCTACATAGAGACCCAGAGTGAAAGCCATTTGGGGTTCACTTATATAGCACTTTTTCTCATCTCTGGATGACCAAAGCGCTTTGCAGATCCTGCTATCCACCCATTCACGCATACATTCACACACTGATGGCGGCAGGGCTGCCATACACACAGAGGCACTAGCCTGACCACCAGGAGCAACTGGGGGTTCAGTGTCTTGCTCAAGGACACTTCGACATGCAGACTGCAGACAGAGCGGGAATCGAACCCTGACCCTCCGATCAGTAGTTGGCCACACTACACCTGCGCCACAGCCACCCCTAAAGCCATCAGACCAACAAAAAAGCACGTACATGTGTGGCCAGAGGGGGCCTCAGATGCTCTGAAGACTGCTTCAGCACTACAGACTGGGACACTTTAAAGCATGCAGCCACTCACAATGGACACATAAACATAGAGGAGTATACTGAGGTTGTTGTAGCATACATAGCTAAATGCATTGATGATGTCACTCACTGCAAAACTGTCACTGTTCATGCCAACCAGAAGCCATGGGTGACAGCAGAGGTCCACAGGCTCCTGAGGCCTCGGGACGCAGCCTTCAGGGCCAGCGGTACTGCAGGACTAACAACAGCTAGGGCCAACCTGTCCCGTGGCATCAAGGAGGAAAAACGACAGTGCAGCAAGAAAATACCTGGACACTTCAGCAACACCAGAGATACACATTCTCTCTGGCATGGCATACAGACCCTCACCAACTACAAACCTCCACCTCAGACATGTACGAGTGACATCACACTGTTTAACAACTTAAAAGACTTCTTTGGTGGCTCTGAAACACAAAACAGCACATCAGCACAGAAGACCACTCCTCCCCCAGATGAGCAGGCTATAAGTCTGGATCCGGCTAGTGTGAAAAAGGACCCTCTCCAGGATCAATCCACACAAGGTAGCTGGACCAGACAACATACCAGGTCGTGTTCTGAAGGACTGTGTGGAGGAGCTCAAGAAGGTCTGGGCTGACATCTTTAACTTCTCCCTGAGTCAAGCTGTTGTCTCCACGTGTTTCAAAACTGCTGCCATAATACCAGTCGCAAAAAAGCCCATCCCATCTAGCTACAATGATTACCGGCCTGGAGCACTGACCCCCATCAAAATGAAGTGCTTTGAGCGGCTGGTCATGCAGAACATCAAGTTCACTCTCCCTCCTTCCCTCCCTTCCACGACCCATCTCAGTTTGCATACAGGTCAAACAGATCCACAGAAGACGCCATCGCTGCTGCTCTCCATCCAGTCCTCACCCACCTGGTCTCAAAGAACTCCTATGTGCGAATGCTGTTCTTGGACTTCAGTTCAGCATTCAACACAATCATCCCCCAGCACCTAATACAAAAACTCAGACACTTGGGACTCAAAACCTCTCTCTGTAACTGGCTGCTGGACTTTCTCACAGGGAGGCCACAGAATGTGCAGGTCAGCAGCAACACCTCCAAGACCATCACAATGAGCACGGGGGCTCCACAAGGGTCCGTGCTCAGCCTGCCGTTCTTCACCCTGCTGACCCATGACTGCATACCAGCCTACAACACCAACCACATCATCAGGTTTGCAGACAGCACAACGCTGGTGGGCCTCATCACCAACAATGAAGAGGCCAACTACAGAAATGAGGTGAGCCAACTGGTCCAGTGGTGTAAAGACAATAATCTCTTCCTGAACATGGGAAAAACCAAGGAGATTGTGGTCAACTTCAGGAGAAGACACACACAGAATCCCCCTCTGATCATCGATGGAGCAGCTGTGGAGAAGGTGAGCAGCACCAAGTTACTGAGGGTGCACATCTCTGAGGACCTCTCCTGCACATCACTGGCGAAGAAGGCTCAAACTCATCTCTATTTCCTCCGCAAACTGAGGAGAGCATGAGTCCCACCCCCCATCATGTGCTCATTCTACCAGGGCACCACTGAAAGCATCCTCACCAGCTGCATCAGTGTGGTATGGAAGCTGCACCGCCTCCTACCGGAAGACACTACAACGCACAGTGAAAGCAGCCAGCAAGATCATCAATGCCCCTCTGGCCCCCCCCCCCCCGGACATCTACCTCACCCGCCTCACCCGCAGAGCTATTAACATTGCAGGCGACACCTCCCACCCCTCACAATCCCTCTTCAGCTCCCTGCCCTTGAGAAAAAGGTACTGGAGCCTCCGCACCCGCTCCACAAGAATGCTAAACAGCTTTGTTCACCAGGCCATCAGGATCCTGAACTCTGCCCCCCCACCCCCCTCCTGGACCATAACAAACTCACCCACACAATAACTACCTCAGCTGTTTGCACAGAAAGACTTGGCACACCAACAGTAATTACATCTACTGCTGTATGTCTCTGCACCTTACTGCAACCATTTGCACAAATGCCATACCTGCTGCTGTCTGTCCATCCATCCATCCATCCATCCATCCATCCTCTACCGCTTTTCCAGAGGTCTGGGTCGCGGAGGCAGCAGTTCAAGTAGAGAAGCCCTGACTTCCCTCTCCCCAGCCACCTGCTCCAGCTCTTCAGAGAGGATACCAAGGCATTCCCTGACCAGCTGGGAGACATAGTCTCTCCAGCGAGTCCTGGGTCTGCCCCGGGGTCTCCTCCCAGTGGGACGTGTCTGAAACACCTCAAGTGGGAGACGTCCAGGAGGCATCCTGATCAGATGCCCATACCACCTCAACTGGCTCCTTTCAATGTGGAGCAGCAGCGGTTCTACTCTGAGCCTCTCCCGGATGACTGAGCTCCTCACCCTATCTCTGAGGGTGAGTGCAGCGATCCTACAAAGAAACCTCATTTCAGCTGCTTGTATCCGCGATCTCGTTCTTTCAGTCATTACCCAAAGCTCGTGACCATAGGTGAGAGTAGGAACGTAGATTGACTGGTAAACAACTTTGCCTTAGAACTCAGCTCCCTCTTCACCACAACAGACCGGTACAACGTCCGCATCACTGCAGATGCTGCTCCGATCCGTCTGTCAATCTCTCGCTCCATTCTCCCCTCACTCGTGAATAAGACCTCAAGATACGTAAACTCCTCCACTTGGGGCAGGAGCCTGTCCTCAACCTGGAGAGGACAATTCACCTTTTTCCGGCTGAGGACCATGGATTCAGACTTGGAGGTGCTGATTCTCATCCCAGCCACTTCACACTCAGCGGCAAACCGTCCCAGCAAGAACTGTAGGTCATTGCTGGATGAAGCCAACAGGACAACATCAGCTGCAAACAACAGAGATGAGATCCTGTGGTCACCAAGCATGACAATGACACTCTCCGTTCCCTGGCTGCGCTTAGAAATCCTGTCCATAAAAATTATGAACAGGATCGGTGACAAAGGGCAGCCCTGGCAGAGTCCAACTCTCACTGGGAATGAGTCCGATCGAGTGTTGGCAATACGAACAAAACTCTCACAACGGTCGTACAGAGACCGAATAGCTCATAACAACAAGCCCGATACCCCGTACTCCCGAAGCACCCCCCACAAAAAACCATGAGGGATGCAGTCGAATGCCTTCTCCAAGTCCACAGAACACATATAAACTGGTTGGGCAAACTCTCACAATCTCTCGAAGATTCTCGAGAAGGTAAAGAGCTGGTCTGATGTGCCATGGCCAGGATGAAAACCACATTGCTCCTCCTGAATCCGAGGTTCGACCAACGGCTGGACTCTCCTCTCCAGTACCTTGGCATAGACCTTCCCAAGGAGGCTGAGGAGTGTGATCCCTCTAAAGTTGGAGCACACCCTCCGGTCTCCTTTTTTGAAGAGAGGAACCACCACCCCAGTTTGCCATGCCAAAGGCACTGCCCCCAACCTCCACGCAATGTTGCAGAGGCTTGTCAACCATGACAGCCCTACAACATCCAGGGCCTTGAGGTACTCTGGGCGAATCTCGTCCACCCCCAGGGCCCGGCCACCAAAGAGATTTTTAACCACCTTGGCGACCTCAGCCCCTGTGATAGGCGAGTCGTCCCCCTCATCCACAAGCCCTGCTTCCTCTGTGGAAGGCGTATCAGTGGGATTGAGGAGATCCTCAAAGTATTCCTTCCACCTCCCGACGATATCCCCAGTCGAAGTCAACAGTGCCCCATCCGCACCATACACAGTGTGGACAGGGAGCTGCTTCCCCCTCCTGAGCCACTGGACAGTTTGCCATAATCTCTTCGAGGTCGACCGAAAGTCTTGTTCCATGGCTTCACCGAACTCCTCCCATACCCAAGTTTTTGCTTCAGCAACCACTCGAGTGCACTCCGCTTGGCCTGCCGGTACACCTCAGCTGCTTCGGGAGTCCCACAAGCCAACCAAGCTTGATAGGACTCCTTCTTCAGTTTAATGGCCCCCCTCACCACTGGTGTCCACCACTTCGTTTGGAGGTTGCTACCACGAGATGCTCCAATGACCTTGCGGCCGCAGCTCTTTGGCCGCTGCTTCAACAATGGAAGTGGAGAATATGGCCCACTCAGACTCCATGTCTCCAGACTCCCTCGGAATGTGGTTGAAGTTCTTCCGGAGGTGGGAGTTGAAGACCTCCCGGACAGGGGGCTCAGCCAGACATTCCCAGCACACCCTCATTATACATTTGGGTCTACCAGGTCTGAATGGCATCCTCCCCTGCCATCGGATCCAACTCACCACCAGGTGGTGATCAGTTGACAGCTCTGCACCTCTGTTTAGCTGAGTGTCCAAGACATACGGTCGCAGGTCTGATGACATGATAACAAAATCGATCATCGACCTGCGACCTATGACATATGGACACCCTTATGTTTGAACCTGGTGTTCATTATGGACAAATTGTGGTTAGCACAGTAGTCCAATAACTGAACACTACTCGGGTTCAGATGGGGAAAGGCTGTTCCTCCCAATCACCCCCTTCCAGGTTTCACTGTCGTTGCCCACGTGCGCATTGAAGTCCCCCAGTAGGACAGTGGAGTCTCCAAGAGGAGCACCCTCCAGCACCCCAGTCAGAGACTCCAAAAAGGGTGGGTACTCTGAAACATCATTTGGTGCATAGGCACAAATGACGGTAAGGACCCGTTTCCCAACCCGAAGGCACAGGGAAACAACCCTTTTGTCCACTAGGGAAAACTCCAATATAGAGGCAGCAAGGTGGGGGGATACAAGAATACCCACCCCTGCTCATCGCCTCTCACCCGGGGCAACTCCAGAGTAGGCCAAGCTCCAGCCCCTCTCCAGGAGACTGGTTCCAGAACCAGAGCTGTGTGTTGAGGTGAGGCCGACTATATCTAGTTGGTATCTCTCAACCTCATGCACCAGCTCAGGCTCCTTCCCCACCAGAGAGGTGACATTCCACGTACCAAAAGCCAGTTTAGGAAGTTTAGGATCAGTCCGCCAAGGTCTCCGCCTTTGACTGTCACCTGATCCACATAGCACCAGACCTCCATGATCCCACCTGCAGGTGGTGAGCCCACTGGAGGGCGGACACATGTAACTCCTTCGGGCTGAGCCCGGCCGGGTCCCATGGGCGGAAACCTGGCCACCAGATGCTAGCCATCGAGCCCCTCCCCCAGGCCTGGCTCCAGGGTGGGGCCCCGGTAACCCCATATTGGGCGGGGTACACTGAAT
This sequence comes from Pholidichthys leucotaenia, assembly GCA_020510985.1. Classification (NCBI taxonomy): domain Eukaryota; kingdom Metazoa; phylum Chordata; class Actinopteri; order Cichliformes; family Pholidichthyidae; genus Pholidichthys; species Pholidichthys leucotaenia. Next base: position 226,372,180 of record CM035839.1, on the reverse strand, counting down.
CCTTGTTCTAGTATTTATCATGAGAGTCTGTTGCTATCTGTCTGTTATTAAAATATTGATCATGTGCAGTCCAATCTATCACTGTCTGCACCTACACTACTGCATTGAACTTGCAATTATGGGTATTATGGCTCTACTTTTTCTGTATATAGGATTGCTGGGTTTTATTGTTTAGCTTTATTTGCACTACTGGTAGCATTGCTGTACATAGACTGCGGTTGTTGTTTTTTCATCCTTATTCCTTCTTTTCTTATATACTGCGCACACCACTAAGAGAGAGAAAAATGGCATTTCAATTCTTCTGTATGTCCTGTACATATAGAAGTACTGACAAATAAAAATCTTTCGATCTTTGAATCTTTTTTTCCAATATCCGATTTTTGTCCATATGGGGACTGCTTGGTTACATTCATTTAACCTGTTAAATTGTTTTCTCGAAAGTTAAGCTGACTTTTTTAAGTCTTAATACTAATGTCAGTAATATAAAAACACCACGGTGTGGTATGCTTCATTCACTGACTTTAAAATGATTCACTCACTAAACCAAGCAATTTATTAAGCTGAGGAGAAACATGACATCTGTATATATTAATCATATATCCCATAACCTACATATGTTTAAGCATGTGAGAGTGTTTAGTGATTACATATGTAAAGCGACTTCACACTTCAGAACAGGACAAAGGGTCTCAACCGCCAGTGAAGATCAAAGAGCATCCGAGGCACTGCGGTGGAGACCGGACGGGTTGCCCTGACCCCCCAGGGCCAGGTGGAGGAGTACGAAGACAAAAAGATTAACTATTAAGATAGTGAGGGATGTCAGCTTTTGATATGCATGTCTTTTGTTATGTGCGAGTATAAGTTCGTAGAGCCGAAGGTGTTCGCTCTCTTACTGCTTCTGCTGCTGCACCTGGATGAGACTTGTTAGAGGAGCTGATAATAAACTTTGGTTTATGAATCACATCGCCTCGTTATTTCAAGCCCCTCTACACTGGTGACCCTGACGCGAGAATGGACCAGAGGCGTTCCCCCGCGATCGACTCATCTGTGGCGACCCAGGCAGACACCGGTGCCCATGCAGACAGGGGAACAGATGGACGACGTTCCCCCACGGCAGAAGTGATAGAGAGGGCTCAACCGAGCACCAGCGCCGCGGAGAGAGCCGAAGCAAGGCACTCTCACCCTGCGGACACATCAGTGACGGTCCACACAAACGCCGTCACCGTCAAGCTGCCGAACTTCTGGCAGGAAGACCCCGCCTCGTGGTTTCAGCAAGCTGAAGCCCAGTTTGCACTTGCGGGCATCACGGCTGACGATACAAAGTTCTATCACATCGTCGCCAAACTCGACGCCGCCACTTCGAGATGTGCGCAGAGCATAATCCAGCGGCCGCCGGCCCAGGACAAATATAAAGAACTGAAAGCGACCATCGTGGCAAATTACGTCCCCTCAGCCGAGGAGAGAGCCGAGAGGATCCTGGCGGTCTACGGCCACAGAGGAGGCAGACCCAAGGCCCTCATGGAGGACTTGCTGCAACTTAAAGGAGAGGACAATGACAACTTCCTCTTCCATTTCATATTCCTCAGTACGCTGCCGCCACACATGAGAGGGACGCTTGCCAACATGCGATGCAGCACCCAGCAAGACTTCCGCACGCTGGCTCACGAAGCTCAACGGCTCGTCAACGCCTGCAAGGAGCAGACACCCACAGCAGCATCCGCAGACCTCAACGCTGATGTCCGGAGCCACGAGGAGCCACAAATCACCGAGCAGAATCAGCCCACGGTGACAGCGACACGGCCAGGACGCAACAGACGGAGCGACGTTTGTTATTACCACCACCGCTTCGCCGAGAAGGCTTACAAATGCGTTCCCCCCTGCAAATTCACGATTTCGGGAAAACGCCGAAGCCGAGAGCCGTTAACAGCAGCGGTTCTCGGCGAAAAAAGCAAGCTTTTATATGTGACGGACGGACACACCGGCAAGCAGTTCCTTATCGACACGGGAGCTCAACTAAGTTTTGTCATGCCCTCCCAAGCAGACCGGGCCATGGGCCCCCGGGGCAATGGAGCGGTGACAGCCAACGGCTCCATCATCGACACTTTTGGCGAAAAGAGCCTGCCCCTCTGCATCCACGGCCGCAACTACAGATGGACATTTGTTGTAGCGGCGGTGAGTTTTAACTTGTTGGGCGCAGATTTTTTGTGTGCACATGGGTTATTAGTTGATCTAGCGAACAGACGCTTGGTTAATGCACTGTCCTTTGCTTCTATTCCCTGCTCAGCTCGACTTTCTCCACCACCCGTGCAGGCTAGCGTCACCACAGCAGGAGGTAAGTTTGATCAACTCCTCACCCAATTTCCAGCACTCACAATTCCCAAATTCTCAGCCACAGTGGCTAAACACGGGGTCGAACACTTTATTCCCACAACGGGCCCACCCGTATTCGCCAAAGCTCGGCGCTTAGACGTGACCAAGCTCGCCATAGCTCGGGACGAGTTTACCACCCTTGAAAGATTAGGCATTATCAGACGCTTGAAAAGCCCCTGGGCGTCACCACTTCACATGGTCCCGAAATCCGACGGTTCTTGGAGGCCGTGCGGCGATTACCGCAGATTAAACAATGCAACAGCGCATGACCGCTACCCAATTCCTCACATTCAAGACTTTTCACTACATCTGGCGGGTGCGTGCATTTTTTCAAAAATAGACCTAGTCCGCGGTTATCATCAAGTCCCAGTTAGAGCAGAGGACATTCCTAAAACAGCTGTAATAACCCCCTTCGGTCTTTTTGAATTTTTGCGGATGCCTTTCGGCCTCAAAGGTGCTGCTCAAACCTTTCAGTGGATGATGGACGCAGTATTAAGCGACCTCTCTTTCGTGTTCGTCTACCTCGACGATATGCTGGTAGCCAGCTCGTCTGAGGAAGAACACGAGCAGCATCTCACTATGGTTTTTCAGAGACTAGAAGAGCACGGGTTAATAATCAATCCAGCCAAATGCAAATTCGGCGTGTCACAAATTGATTTTTTAGGACACAGAGTTTCTCCGAAGGGGGCAGTCCCACTTCCAGACAAAGTTCACGCAGTAAAAAGTTTCCCACGGCCACAAACGGTCAAATCGCTGCAAGAATTTTTGGGAATGGTTAATTTTTACAACCGTTTCCTCCCCCACGCAGCTCAGCTCATGCAGCCCCTATATGACGCGCTCAGAAAACAAAAACCTTCCAATGCGGTCGAATGGACCCCGGAGCGGGAACGCGCCTTCGCGGAAGTAAAAAGTGCCCTAGCTAATGCCACATTGTTGGTTCACCCCGATCCCTCGGCCCGCATTGCGCTAATCACAGACGCTTCAGACCTGGCCATAGGGGCAGTTGTAGAACAACACGTCAGCGGAATCTGGCAACCTTTGGCATTCTTCAGCAAATCGCTAAACCAAACTGAGCGTAAATACAGCACTTTTGACAGAGAGCTGCTAGCGCTTCATTTATCCATCCGCCACTTCCAGTTCTGGTTGGAAGGGTGGCGTTTCATGGCTTTTGTAGACCACAAACCGCTCACCTTTGCGATGGCTAAAATTTCCGAACCGTGGTCAGGCAGGCAACAAAGACAGCTGGCTGCGATTTCAGAGTTCACCACAGACATTCGACATGTGGCAGGCAAACTTAACGTGGTAGCAGACTGCCTCTCTCGCGCTGTGACATCGCCAGAGCGCGAGGAGACAGATTATACTACCTCAGCCGCTGAACTCTTCGCCAACGCGGACACATACGCAGCCCCAATCCATGCAGGGATAGATTATGCAGCCATGGCAGAGGAGCAAAGTAGTGACGCGGACGTGCGCGCACTCCTGTCTGGACCAACAGGATTAAGGCTGGAGGAAAGGGTTTTACGCGACGGTGTGCCCCCCCTAATATGTGACATCTCAACCGGCCGACCTCGCCTGTTAGTCCCAGCTGCATGGCGCCGCCGTATTTTCGACTCGATTCACTCCCTCGCGCACCCAGGTGTGCGCACTTCGGTTAAAATGGTCGCCGAAAAGTTTGTGTGGCCTGGCCTGCGCAAAAACGTAAAAGAATGGGCAAAGACTTGGATTTCTTGTCAGCGCGCCAAGGTACACAAACACACAAAAGCCCCTCTGGAGCCTTTTCGAATCCCTGCTAGAAGGTTCGACCACGTTCATGTCGACCTCGTGGGGCCACTACCTTCCTCCCAAGGTTTCACACAACTGTTAACAATGATAGACTGCACCACGCGCTGGCCAGAGGCAGTCCCTCTGGCGTCAACCACAGCGGAGGAAGTCGCTCGCGTTTTTTTG